>BPTQ01000003.1:84859836-84970911 GCA_019973895.1 Chrysanthemum seticuspe | reverse complement strand
GTTCCTCAACAAATGCCACATGAACACCTCAGAAAATGGACTCACGATCATCCATTAGACAACATCATTGGTAATCCCTCTCGTCCTGTATCAACCCGGAAACAACTTGCAACCGATGCCTTATGGTGTTTCTTCAACTCCGTACTATCTAAGATCGAACCAAAAGATGTTAAAACCGCCATGAATGAAGACAGCTGGTTCAATGCTATGCAAGATGAAATTCATGAGTTTGATCGTCTTGATGTATGGGAGTTAGTACCTGCTCCAGATTGTGCTATGATTATAGCTCTAAAATGGATCTTCAAAGTAAAACTTGATGAGCATGGTGATGTGTTGAAGAACAAGGCTCGATTAGTTGCTAAAGGATATCGTCAAGAGGAGGGTATAGACTTTGAAGAATCTTTTGCTCTAGTTGCTCGAATCGAGGCAATCAGAATCTTTCTGGCTAATGCTGCTAGTAAGAACATGGTAGTTTATCAGATGGATGTAAAGACGGCATTTCTAAACGGAGATCTTAAAGAAGTCGTCTATGTCAGCCAACCTGAAGGATTTGTGAATCAAGAGCATCCTACTCACGTTTATCGTTTGAAGAAGGCTCTTTACGGTTTAAAGCAAGCTCCAAGGGCATCGTATGATACACTGTCAAAGTTTCTTCTATCAACCGGATTCATCAAAGGAGCAGTTGATCCTACATTGTTCACCAGGAAGTCAGGCAAACATTTGATTCATGTTCAAATTTATGTCGATGATATTATTTTTGCCTCGACTGACCCAATGGAATGTGATCGTTTTTCAAATGAAATGAGTTCAAAGTTTCAAATGTCAATGATGGGACAAATGTCATTTTTCTTGGGATTACAAATTTCTCAAAGTCCCGGAGGCATTTTCATTAATCAATCTAAATATGCAACAGAGATTTTAAAGAAATTTGGATTTGATTCAAGTGACCCTGTTGACACCCCCATGATTGACCGAACCAAACTAGATGAGGACCTCTCAGGGATCATGATTGACCAAACGAAATATCGGAGTATGATTGGATCCCTGATGTATCTCACTGCTAGTAGACCAGACATCTTGTTCGCTGTTTGCATGTGTGCTAGATACCAGGCTAAGCCTACTAAAAAGCACCTTGAAGCAGTTAAACGGGTCTTTCGGTATCTCCAAGGAACCATCAATATGGGACTATGGTACCCGAAGGACACCGGTATGTCACTAACGGCCTATGCAGATGCTGATCATGCAGGTTGTCAAGATACTCGTCGAAGTACGTCAGGAGGTGCTCAGTTTTTGGGTGATAAGCTTGTGAGCTGGTCTTCAAAGAAGCAAATGAGTACTTCTATTTCCTCTACAGAGGCTGAATACATAGCCATGTCATCTTGTTGTGCTCAAATCTTATGGATGAGATCTCAATTATCTGACTATGGCTTTGAATTCAACAAAATCCCTCTGTACTGTGATAATAAAAGTGCTATTGCTCTCTCATGCAACAACGTTCAACACTCAAGAGCAAAGCATATCGACATTCGACATCATTTCATCAGGGAACAAGTAGAAAAAGGTGTGGTGGAACTATATTTTGTGAGGTCTGAATATCAGTTAGCAGACATCTTCACCAAAGCTCTTCCAAGAGAACGTTTTGAGTTTATTCTCCCACGACTTGGCTTGAAAAGCCTTCAACCAGAAACTCTCAAACGTCTTCAGGAGGAAGACGAGGAGTAAAGGTCTATCTTCATCTATCTCATGTATATATTTATTTGAAAAACAAAATACAAAATTATAAAACCTTCAAAAATCAAATAGAAAAATATAAAACTTTCAAAATCCATAAAAATCTGAAAAAATTCGAAAATTCTTCAAAAAAATATTGTCATTTTGTCATGTTTTTTTTCGGTTCGATTATATCTACGGTCTTTGTGCTGTCATTCAAAGAATGACACGGGACTTTAGATGTTGTTCGAATATTTATAAAAAAAAAAAATCAAAAAAAATATATATATATATATATATATATATATATATATATATATATATTTGGGAGAAAGAGAAATGGTTTATTGTCATTTTCAGGCAATAACCCGGTTTTAAAAGAAAGAACAGAGCCATGTTTTCACATTCCATGCTCTGATTCTATAAACATTTATCTGCTGAAAACCAAATGCTTTGAAAAATAACTCGGTCTCTATTTTTGATAATCAACTGGACTTATTTGTCAAAATCTCTATCTCTCAATCAACAACCTATGTCATTGATTGAGGGGGAGAATGATTTCAATTAAATTAAAAAGTTATTTGGCATAAAATTGTTTTCAAAAGATATACATGCATGTTTTTATCAATGGAGTTTAAAGTTTTAAAATCCGATCCTTATCAGTTCAAACGCTTTCACAATCAAGTCACAATTCTCCTTAAAAGCTTTCAAAATCAATTTAAATCAATAAGAGATCACAAATCTCAAATGATTTGATAATTGTGATCGGGGGAGAATGTGTGATTTAAATTGGATTTAAACTGATAATTCGGTAAATGGTTTCACAAGAATGTACATGCTGTCCTTCCCACATGTGACAAACGATTTCAAATTTTCAATGCACATGTTGAGGGGGAGCATCTATCTTAAACCTTTGATTTGAAACGTGACCATTCATCCCAATGTGCAGGTTCCCTCTAGTATGTGCAAAACTCTTTTTCAAACCTCGAGGCACATATTGAGGGGGAGCAAAACTTATGGAAACCTCATCCTTCCCGGAAATGCTATATCTACTTGATTTGATGTGGGAAGTGATGTTGATATCTTTTAGATAATGGTAATCAAAGAAGTTAATTCTTTCTCTTGCCTCCGTGTGCAAAACATTTTCAAATGCACATGTTGAGGGGGAGTTCTCGTTCTAAAAATATCAAAAACAATTCAGGTACAAAATGCTTTGATAATATATCACAAGTATCTGAATTGATTTTCAAATGGTTTTCAATTGGTTCCAATGGCAGATGAACAATACCAAATAGACCGACCAACTTTACTTTATGTACGGTGATATAAGGATGATAAGGTTAGGTATTGGTTCCCATGATCCGCCAGAACCGGAGGGATCTACCCAGGGAAAATCCACTAGTGAGTGTAGAAGTCCTTAGGTATGATGATAAAAGGAGAAAAGTGAGATATGGGAAGAGTGCGGACTGAGACAGAGCAAGTACTAGAACAAACCCAACAAGGTTCTTGCTATGAAGTCTCGGTAAGCACTGAAGGGGTTGAAGAATTAAAAAGAATTGAATGAGAAAAGGGTGAAAACAAATAGCCCTCCATTTATTCAACCTTAGGGCAGAAACCGGGTTCAATTCATATGCTACTGATGGTAACATCGGTATTGAAGACAAGACGTCATGGACCCAGTGACGCACTGCACTTCAACTTTCCAAACCACTCAAGTTCCTCTTAAAAGGACTTGTTTCATTCTCACGGGGAACCGACATTATCTATCGACTTTCTCTTAGAGATTGTTGATATTGAAGAAGGAGACCCTCTCCCTAGTCTCCGGCACAGGATCCAAATATGCACAAATTGAGTCTAGAGCCACGAGATCATCAATAAATCTCATTAGGACACTTTCAATGAAGACTCTCTGTTTCACACAATGTGGAAAGAGAGATTATATCTTGAGTCCTACGCATTATCCTTGTGGTATTGCCAGAACATCTGAGTGATGTGTTTACATATTCACAATGAAGATGGAAAGCCTTCTGGAGCCAACATCAAACAAGCTCCTGGTAGGTGGCGTGTGAGATCTATTATATAGATCAACCATGTGACAACTGAACAGAAACAATTGGGCGATTCAATCTCTTGAATCAATCCTGGTTCAGGTTATGGATTGACAGATACCTTTGAAAAACCGGTCGTTGTGCTTAAAATCTCTTTTCTTTAGCACATCGACCGTGTACTAATTTTTCAAACCAAAAGGTGTTTTTATGATTGATAATTGATTTTCAATAAAACCTTCGTTGTATTGCAAAAACAATTTCTATTGAGCAATACACGATTGTTTTTCAAATCTCTTTTCATCAACCAGTGGACTTAAAATTCGCTGGTTCACTCACTCCGTGTTGTCTACTTTGAGACGCTCCGGTTTGAGAACAGCTAGATCAGCTGCGAAACCCTGTCAAGGAAATTCTTAGGAATTATACCTGATCACAGGCAGTACTTGTACTGATCAACGGGGAACCGTGGGCCGTGTACCTCAATTCAACGAAAGTGATCAAAGACACTTTCGTGCGATTTGTTGCTAACTGTTGTATGCAGGTACGCCCGACGTTTGCAGCTGATCAGAATGAAGCGGTCAATCCATAGCCGCATGCTCACTTAACACATTCATCTCAAAAGAAATCATGATTAGTGCATCAATGACTCTGATATTTTCACTCCATGCTTCTGCTACGCTGCTGCCAATATCATGATTCAACAAATGCTTCCGCTACTCTGATGAGAAGAATTCATGATCCAGAATGTGAGCATGTCGGTCCTAAAGTCACAACACCACAAAGGATGCCTCAGAGATTTTTTTGATAGCTGATGATCTCAAAAGATGGCTCAAACTTATTATCACGTGGATCAGTAAAAGACCTCCACTTGAAGTAACCAAACATGCAATGTGAAGAAACAATGTCTACGAGCTTAGGAGCAAAGGACTACATCAAGAATGCAAGATCAATTGTTAATGTAATATCTATTTGTATTCAATGTAAGTTTGATACATGATTGAGGTGACCTCCCTTAGGGGGAGATTGTTAGGAATTAGAAATTCCATGTATTAAAGAGTCGGTCACCTCAAGTATATGTAATCGTTAGAAAGCTCGTAGTCGTAGTTCTTTTATGTTAAGTAGTATTTAGTTAAGTAACACCGTGGAGGACGGACGGGTCTTTACCCGCTGTATGCCTGATCCACAGCCCGATGTGTGGCGATTTATGTAAGACTATATATACTCTCTACCTTCCAAGGTAGAGAGTTGGAGCTCATAATAATATCTTTCACTTTCTCTCACTAAGTTCCCTAAACCTCTAACTTTCTCTCTCTAGAATTCCATCTATATGCTACTTTGTGTTATGGTTTGATGTGTATGTGAAAAGTTATATCTTACAAAATCTTCAACAGATTCCACAACTCTTCAGCAGAATCTTCAGCAGTAATCTCAGCATAATTCATACTTAGTAGAATTCCCAACAATCCTCCCCTAAACTGGAATTTGACAGGGTTAAGTTCCAGTTTTTTGATAGATCTTTAACACAGCAACATAAGAGGATTGTAGTCGAACATCAGCAACAAAAAACCAAAACAAGTACATCTCTATGATGATAAAACTTTGAAACTCCAGATCTTTGCAGCAACAAATGACAAAATGTACATCAAAACATATTTGTTTCATACTATTCTCATCACATCCAGGTGTGTTAACTCCTGTGAGAGGTGAATCATTAAAAATAATGGATTTGATGTCTCTTTACCAATAGCCATTACTACTGGAGTAGCCATATGTTTGAGTTCGAAAACTATGGTACACTGATAACCATCTGATTTATTAGCAAATCAGCAACCATAAACGGATTTGAGATGTCTTTACCTGTAGCCATTTGCTCAGGACTAGTCAATTCTTAGGTGAAAGAATCCCCTTTGGTGAATTGATTGCCAAATATGGTATTCCACTGCCTTTACCACAAGCCATATACTTGTGGGCTAGCCAATTCTTGGATTCCAAAAAGGAATAAACCATGGTTAATTGATGACCATACAACCCTCAGCAATTAAGCATGAGTGAGTTGCATACCCTATGATTTTGAGCAAATCATTACAGCTATCAACAGATTTGATGTGTCTTTACCAAAGCTGTACCCTTTAGACTAGCCAACTCTTTGATGTACACAAGGCACAGCTGGTGAGTCGATAACCATCAACAATGTACAACAAACCTGCAAGAAAAGTTAGACAAACAGAGAATATACATAGTGTTTTTTTTTTGTTTTTTTTAATACTAAGCAAAGAAAGAAAGAAATAATACGAAATAATACAAGATACCAATATCAAGAAGATGCTTGATGTTGCTGAAGCTGGGTCTTAATCAAGCCAATCAATTGTTCAACATATAGCATATCATTCCCAACTGGATCAGGAGGAACTTCCAAGTTCTTTCTAAGCATTCTTTGCATTAATGGCACCGACAAAGGATAAATCTTATCAGAGAACATACACACAGTTAGCCCACTAGTTGTCTCCACCACATGTACCTTAGGAATAGGATAGAATCTCCAAGTCTCAACCTTCCACTTATGTGAATCTTTCCAAATTGAATATCCCTTACCATTTGGAGATTAAGAGTCAAACAGAACTTGAAGATCTCCTAATAAGTACAACCCAGCACCTTGTGGAGTATGATTATCATAATATTGTTTGACAAAGCCATAAAGAGTACTCAAATCTTGCCTATCCACCATATGGAGTATATCCTTCAAGAAGTTAAACTGCATAGAAGATCGATCCAACCTATAGATGGTGTTCAACTGTCCATCAGTCACTGTCTAGGTAGTCAATACACCATGAGACCCTTCAAGAAAAGCATCAGCAGATCCTTCTTTAATGAAAGTTGAATCAGCAGCCTTTAGATCCAAAGAACTATCCCTGAGAGACTGATGAATCCTAGAGGTGTCTGTTCCATCTGATCTTACTGATCTCCTTAGAGCAATGTGTCTTCTTTTAGACATCCTTTTCTTCCTCCTACCTGGTATATAAATTTCCATAGAGATAGAAGATGGTACCTTCTCAGATTCATCAGGGACATCTTTAGTAGGAATGGAAGAAGTAGAAGTAGAAGAAATTGGAACAGCACCACGAATAGCATACATTTTCTCAAGCATCTCTCTAGCCCTCTTAGCTTTAGCTGCTACTTGTTTAGCTTTCCTAACCATAGCTTCTCCTTCTTTATCAACAGGTGCCATATTTGGAATAGGAGCAGGCATACCCTTTGAATCCAGAAATGGATTAGCAACACAAGGTAATGCTCCAGAAGAAACAACAAGAGGTTCAGCAGATGGAACTCTTTCAGCAACATTTTTTGCTTCAGTAGATGCCTCCGCAGAAACAGCATGAGAGCTCATTTTTGGTGTAACATCATCAAAAGAATCCACAATCTCCACTGTCTTGGTTCTCTTGGCCTTTGGAGCATCTACACTACCAGCAATCCTTTTAAAAGATGGTGTAATCTGCTTCATAATTCTAGTATACTTGCTAGTCAATTCAGAATCAGATAAAGCCCAGACTTGCTTCTTTGTCAAACCAGATTGATAAAGAGAAGTGCTTTGATTATACACCACATTCCTCATATACAGTTTCTTCTGAGCTGCAGTTTGTGGTCTCTCTCTCTTAGCTTGAGTTTTCTGAGCAGCAATGGCTTTTCTCTTTGCAGCTGCAGCTAGCTTCTTTTGTTCCCCAAGAGCCACCATTTGTTCAGCAAAGTTGTCACAATCAAAAGCAGCACCTAAGATACTTTGTGCAAGAGTAGGATTTGAGGCAGCTTGATGAGTATAAGCATTCCATTGCTCATCAGTAAACTGAGTGGATAGTTCATCGATTTCTCTTTGTCTCTCAGGAGGCAAATTGGTAGTAAACTGAGCTTCAAGCATTTGAGCCAATGCATGACTTTTCTTCATATCTGCATACTGAGCTAGCAGTCTTGCTTGTTCTTGCATTTCCCGTTCACTCACAAGATTTGAACCAAGCTCCTCATCAAGCATATCCCCTTTTTCTTTATCAGCATTCTCAAGAACAGAATCATCATGTGAAGTATCAATAATAGGAACATCAGAAGAAACACCCATGGAAGCATCAGCAAAAAGATGTTGAGGAGTATCTTCTGAAGTAACATTAGCATTAGGATCCAAATTAAAACTCCTTCCAGCAACAAACACTTCATCATGAGCTGCTGAAGGTGTAGAAGTAGGTTGTACTTGCACAGATGAAGATTGACCAAGCTCAGAAGCAACATCCATCATTGAAGCTTCAACATTCTCGTCAGTGTTGGCCACATTGTCCACACTTTGCAATTTTGATGATTCAGTGGAATCCTTGCTCAAATATTGTCTTCTCCTTCTTCTAGAAAACATAATAGGTTCCTTTTTCTTTGAGGATGCAGCAGCAACTGGAGAAGAAGCATGAGTCTTTTGAGCCACATCAGCCAAGATGTCAAGTGAATCCAAATGAGTATCCTCTTGCTCCTCATCAGAAGAAACCACATGCCTCCTTTTGCTATTTTGCCCAAGTTGTTCCTCTAAATCCTGAACCTTTTTCTTCAACTCCACCATCTCACCACCAAGTGTAGATTTAGTCTCAACAAGCTCCTGTTTGAGATCTGAAACCTCTTTCACATACCTGTTGAGCAAAGCATATACAGATATAAGAGTAATAGGGTCCTCAGCTCCACCAGCAGATTGCTCAGTGGTAATGGGAGCTTCATTGAACCTTTTAGGAGAAACATGGTCATGCTCAAAGATAGGAGAGCTTTCAACAAAAGGCTCTCTTATAGGACTAGGTGTGGGTGTGGGTAAAGGTGAAGGTGTAGGTTGGTCAGGTGAAACATGTGATGCTTCAACAGTCATGGAAGGGCCCTCATCCAAGGCAACTGATGGATTACCATCAGCAGCAACATTGGTAGAGGGTGGAGGACCAACACCATTACCGTCATCAGCAGCCTCATTGCCTTGAGGCAACATAGCTGCTAGCAAAGAATGATGTGTCCCAATATAATTAGTTTTCATTGAAGCAAACACTTTAGAACTTAAAGCTCCAATGGGACAAAATACTCTGTCTTGGGTTTGTATGTCTAAAATTATTTTCAAAAACCTGGGATACATAAGAAACTTATGCTTTTTCTTTTGAACATTTTCAACCATGTTATCAAAAATATACTTAAAAAAATTATAAGTTACACCCTGTGAAAGACATACAATCCCACAACCCAATTGAGTAGAAAATTGGTCCCATCCACCTGACTTATTACTAATGCACTGAAGTAAAGTGTGTAACAAAAATCTCCACATGGGGCAAAGCTTGTTTTTGTGCCACATATCGGTTCTAGTACTCTGATAACCCACAGCCCTTAGCCCAGCAAGAATCTCCACAGAATTAAAGTGATAAACCCCATCTTCATCCTCCAAACGAAGTTGTCTCCTTATCAAACCCCCGGTCACAACATAATCAGTCCCATCTATCGTAGCTACTATCTCTGTGTCACTTTGTTTAGTAGCAGATGCCCAAAATTGTTCCACCAATGATTTATATATTCCATTTGGAGAGTGTGTGAGAGCATAATGAATCTTGGACCTCTTTAAAAAATCCACCATTGGTTCATATAACTCATGACCCTTTGCTTTTCCCAGAAAAGCAGTTTTGTTATGATCTTTCTTAAATTGAAGCGCCATGAGAGAAACTGTGGGAATGAGTTATGATTAACGCAACTGAAAGTATGTTTAAATCGAGCGAAGAGGGAATCAATTAATTTGAGCGAAGATATGCGAAATGGGTTATTAGAAGAAGTTACCCACTTTATGGTCAAAAGTATCGGAACAAGTTGTTGACCATATCTGACGTGTATTATAACTCCAACCAAATTCAAACTTAACACTTCAGCAGAAACAATGGTCAATCTGTTGAAGACGGTCAATCAGCAGAAACAACTCAAGTGACTTAGCTTCAGTAAATATCTTGAGTGTTACTGTGACACCCAACTCGCATTAATTGTCATAAAGCCTTGAATTCGCCTAAAAGATAATCCCAATGCATACTTAACACACATCAATTACCCCCAATTATCTTCACAAACCCTAATTTCTCCAAAAACTCCCAATCATCAACAATAACAATGTCTACCAAACCAGAAGTCATTGATCCAACCTCCTCTCCATCATCAACATCATCATCATCATCAGCCAGTGATGATTCACGTCTGTTATTTCGATATCCTTATCAAGATGAACCTCGACCTTTGAAATCTCCCTTTCTCCCTTCTTCTGAAGATGATAGTCTAGTGGATCCAAGTGAGTCTTCTAGTGATTCTGATGACTCCTCAGATCGTCTAGAGCCAAGTTTTGTGGTGATTGCACTTCCTGCTCCAAGAACTGGTACTTCATACCATGGAAGCAAGGGAAAGGGCAAGAGAGCTGAGGTGGCAGGAAAGGGAAAAGGGAAGATGGAGTGATGCTTTATGGTGGAACGAGTAGATGGAACAACCAAATATTTTTCGTATCACAAATCCATCTAACATGCCAAGAGCCAAAGATATAAAACTAGGTTCTTGAGCATCTTCATCGTCGTTTTCATCAATCCATCCTTTCCATTTTCATCTTCAGCTTCAGCTTCTTCGTCGTACTGGTCATGCATATCCACCAGCTTTTGTAATAGATGATAGGAACTAGTATAGGTTTGGTAGATCTTGTATAGAAATGGTCTTGTCTTTTCATTTGAAGTTGATTGTAAGTTGTAAGTTGTAAACTGTTTCTTGAGTGAATGAACAATTAAACTTTAGTACTTCTCTTTAGTAGAAATAATTAGATCACTTCAGTACTTCTTTTTAGTAGAAACAAGCTTTTAGCTTACTTGACCATATTCCATTAACCAACTTTGTGAACTTCAACTTATATAAGCAATCTGCAAAACAAACACAGAGTAGCAAACACACCAAACCAAAACAAACAAAACTCAAAGAACATTAGCAGGTTAGTAATGTTAGCAAACAAAAAGATAACCAAATATCTACAAAGTTTACAAATTATACAACTAAAATCCTCCCCTGAGGCCTATGCCTCCCCTTAAACTTTGCAGTCAAGGGTTAAGCATCCCAATATGGACAACTAGGTGTTGAAACCTGGGTCCATCAAAAGCTTTAGTCAACAAATCTGCCACATTCTCATCTGTGTGAATCTTAACCACCTTTATCAAATGTTTTTTATATGCATCTCTTATAAAGTGGTGCCTGATCTCAATATGCTTAGTTCTATTATGAAAAACTGGATTTTTAACTATGCAGATGGTGCTTTGATTATCAATATAGATTGTGGTGTTCATAAAATTAAACCCATAATCCAACAACTGATTTTGGATCCATAGTACCTGACCACAACAATTTGCAGCAGCAACATACTCTGCTTCAGTAGTAGAGGTAGCAACAATAGTTTGTTTCTTGCATTGCCAAGAAATCAATCTTCTACCAAGAAATTGGCAACCTCAAGTTGTGGATCTTCTATCCAGATTCGCACCAGCATAATCCCTGTCACTATATGCTTCCAATACAAAAGGAGACTCTTTAGGGTACCAAAGACCTAACTTAAGTTGGCCTTTCAGATACTTGAAGATCTTTTTGACTGCATTCAAATTGGAAGTAAGTTGAGTGACCTGATGTCTATAACAAGCACTCACAGCAAAGGTAATATCATGCCTGGAAGCTGTTAAATACATTAAGGAACCAATCATAGATCTGTATAAGTGAACATTTACAGCTGGATTTGGTTCAATATTGTTCTTTGGTTTAGGAGCTTCATAAGGTGCAGTGGCAGTTCTGACATTTTCCATACCAAACTTCGTCAAGATGTCTCTCACATATTTATCCTGACTGATAAAAATACCATCAGGTTTCTGCTGAACTTGTAAACCCAAAAAGAAAGTAAGCTCCCCCATAGCACTCATCTGAAACTCTCCCTTCATTAACTCCTTAAACTCCCTGCACCAAGCTTCTTTAGTGGAGCCAAATATAATGTCATCCACATAAACTTGCACAAGAATGATGTCTCTGTTATTTTTCTTTAGGAAAAGTGTTTTGTCAATGGCACCTCTTCTGCAACCATGCTTCAGCAGAAATGCAGATAGCCTAGCATACCATGCTCTTGGTGCCTGATGAAGTCCATAGAGAGCTTTCACAACCTTGTAAACATGATGTGGATGATCTGGGTCTTCAAAGCCTTTGGGTTGAGTGACATATACCTCTTCTTCTATCTCACCATACAGAAAAGCACCTTTCACATCCATTTGATAAACCATGAACCCCATATAGGATGCATAGGCCAAGAATATTCTAATGGCCTCAACTCTAGCTACAGGTGCAAAAACCTCATCATAATCGATTCCTTCCTCTTTCCTGAACCCCTGAGCCACTAATCTTGCTTTGTTTTTAACCACTATACCCCTTGCATCTCTTTTATTCTTCAAGACCCATTTTGTCCCAATTGCAAACTTTCCATCAGGTAGTGGTACCAAAATCCAAACTTGCTGATTCTTGAATTGTTGCATCTCATCCTGCATTGCTTCAAGCCAACTTGAATCTTCAAGAGCTTGAGTAACACTGGTTGGTTCCACTTGAGAAAGGAAACAAGCAAACAGACAATGCTTAAAGTTTGTGTGATTGTCCCTTTGCTGATTTGAGACATATGAAAGAAAAGCAACTTGACCATACTTGGAACTTGACACAACACCTCTAGTTCGAACAGGTGCTTTAGGATCACCAATAATATTTGATTGAGGATGAGCACTGTTGATCCTTTTTGTAGCAGAGGGGTTGATATCAATTGTGGTGTCAAGATTGTTCATGGTTGGTTCAAAGTCAAGAGGGGTTCAATGATCACCTTCAAAATAGGTAGGGGAGAAGGAAGGTACAAGAATCGGTTGCTCATCATGATCAGACTCAGTCTCTGAGTCAACATCCAAGGTGCCTGCATGGTTAGTGGGAGACTCTTGTGTACCTGCAGATTGGTTAGCAACATGTCTAGTATAACCCAAGTAATCAGTTAAGTAATCCAAGTCAAAGGACCAAACATGACCTTGACCTTGAACATTGGGCTTATCTTCTAAGTATCTCAGGTTAAGTGTCTCCTCAATCTTTCTAGCATTCAAATTATATACCCTGTAAGCCTTACTATGAGCTGAATAACCCACAATATACCCCTCATCAGCTTTCTCATCAAATTTCCCCAATGGATCACTGGTGTTCAAAATGGTCACTTGACATCCAAAAGGTTTGAGGTAATGTATAGCAGGAACTTTCCCAGTGAGAAGTTCATAAGGTGTCTTGAAATGAGGTATAGTAATGGAGACCATGTTTAGTACATAGCAAGCCGTGCTAACTGCTTCAGTCCAAAACATAGTGGGTAATTTAGAGTCTGCAAGCATGGATCGTGCAGCCTCTATTAAGGTCCTATTCTTTCTTTCAGCTACCCCATTTTGTTGTGGGGTTCTTGGAGTGCTATAGTCCCTTTTTATCCCTTTAGACTTACACAGTTTGATTAACACAGCATTTTTGAACTCTGTCCCATTATCACACCGAATTCCTTTAACCTTTTTGTTCAATTGGTTTTCAACAAGGGTAATGAACTCTTTTAAAACTTGAGATGTTTCATCTTTAGTCCTCAAAAAGAATACCCAACAAAATCTGCTATAGTCATCAGTTATTACCAGACAGAAATACTTGTGATCAATACTCCTGACTTGGGTTGGACCAAAGAGATCCATATGCAGCAACTGAAGAGGTTCTGAAATAGTGCTCACAGCTGTAATGGCTTTGTATGAGGCTCTATGTTGCTTTCCTTTGTTGCAGGCAACACAGTTATGTTCATTGGTGAAAACTTTGGAAGGAAGTCCTTCAACTAGACCAAGTTTAGAAAGTTTGTTGATGGTCTTGAAGTTCACATGAGCCATCCTTCTATGCCATTTTGTAGACTCATCCAGGGATGCTTTAGCCACCAAACAAGTTAGGCCACCTTCTGGTTGAACATCATTCAAGTTGAATGTGTATAAATTGTGATTTCTAGGAACTCTCAATATAAATGATATATCTTCTGGTAGTTTGAATTCTTTAGATAGCACAAGACATTCATCCTCAGAGAAGAATACTTTGTTCTTGGTGTCACAAATTTGTGAGACTGAGAACAAGTTGAAGTGTTGCAGTTCCTTTCCATAGTACACATTCTCAAAATCCAGTTGAGGTGTTTTGATGGTGTCTTTCCCAGTGATTCTACCATCACTTCCACCAAAAGTCACATTGCCTCCTCCTTCAATGGGTACGAAATTATGCATCATTTCTCTGTTTCCAGACATGCTTCTGGAACAACCACTATCAACAATGCCAATTTCCTTATGCTTAAGAGGATGATCCTACAACAACAACAAATATATACAAAATATTAGTACACTATGGAGACTCAAGTCATTACTGACTTGAGCCTGCCTTGTGGATCACAAGATTTAGGCCATGTAGAAACAAAAGATCCACCATTGTTCTTGGACCTCCATTGAAAATTTGGTCCATTTTTAGTCCTAGAACAACCTGCTGAGGGCTTCACAGCAGTACCCCAAGTTCCCTTCCCATCATACATTGAGTCAACACATCCAGGCCAATAACCATTTTGAAAATATGAACTTGTTGGTTTCACATAAGGTCTAGCAACAGATCGTCTCCAAGGAGAAGGTTTATTATTAGTTGTGTGTGTAATAAAAGATGGTATATCATTAATATTTGTCCACATTGGTCTAGGTTTCTTTTGACCAGCACCTGCACCCATTCTTTGCTCATGAAAATTACAATCCTTTATCAAATGAAATTTACTTCCACAAACAAAACATGTCTTCTTTTTAGAAGATTTATTCAAAGTGAAAGATGTTCTATTACATGCAAAAGCATTCAATCCACAAACATTAACAGAATTGTTTTTAACAGACTTAAAAGCATTATTGTGCAAAGAATTAAAAGACAAGTCTTCAGAGGAAACTATCTTGGAAGTTGATTCCTCAGCAGCAACTCTAATAGGCTTGTAAGCAGTCTTGGGTGTAGGCTTGGGCAAGGTCTTGGGAAGGTCTAACTTGTCATTTGAATCACACCTGGTAGCAGAAGTAGACCCTTGGATAGAGGACTTGTCATTGTCACAACAAGAGACAAAGTCAGTAGATGAAGAATCAGGGTCTGGCAAGTCTCTTGACTTTTTGCCATAAAAATGGTGTGATCCATCAAAGTTAACATTGAGGGATAGGTCAATGGGCATATGTTCTCCTCTAATGGGTCCAGGGACAGCATGTAATGTTCCTTCTTTAACATAATTAGCTAAACCTACTGGTGTAGTTTTACGCCCATCATTCCTAGCTTCTAATCCTACATACTTTTGAAAACCTAAACCTATCGCTGAGGTCTCAGATTGACTACTATAGATATGTCTAGCTAGATTGTCACCTGATATTAACCATTCTTTATGTCTAGCTACTTCCTTATCTAGTTTCTCTTTTAGCACTTGGTTTTCAGAAACTACCTCAACTTTTTCTTTCTCAGTACGTTTTAAATCAATTTTAGCACAATCTAAATCACTTTGTAACACCCTGATCTTTTCATCATAAGCCAATTGATTCTTTTGAAACCAAACTTTTTGTCTTTCTAATGTTTTTAAAGCTTGTTTATAAGCCTCAACTTCGACATAACATTCATTATATTTAGGTTTCAATTCATCATAGGCTTCTTTAGGTTCATTATAGCGTTCACTACAACCAAAAACATAATTATGTACCTGAGAGATGCCCATTAAGGCAACTTGATCATGCCCATCCTCTGAAGTACAGCTAGCCAGCAATCCAATATTCTCTGAACCAGGACCTTCATCATTATCAGGCTCATGCAGATTTCAATTGACATGGTCATCCATAGTAACAAGAGTTGTGGAGGGTCCAGCCTTCGAAGTTCCAGCTTCCTTTTAAATCTACTGATAGGAAGAATATCTCACCTCATCACCAGCCTTCCTATCCTTGCATTCTCTAGAGAAGTGACCCATTTGCCCACAAGTAAAGCATTTGACCTTACTTCTGTTAAATCTTGCTGGATCTCTTCCCTGGAACCCAAACTTTCTCCCAGACTTACTCTCAAACTTCTTGATGTTCATTGAGAGCATAGCCAGTTGCCACTTCATGTTCATCTCCTCCATGTCAAATGGATCCACCTGTTCAAGGTCCTCAAAGGCTAGTTGCTGATGAGTGTCATAATCAGCAACAAAAGAGTGAATCACATCTTCCAATACACCACTGGATTTAGGTTGAGAACTTGATGAAGTTGTAGTGTAGGATGATGATGCTGAGGAAACATGACTTGGAGCATAAGTCATCCTATTTGAGGAGGCCCTAACAAAAGCTGTGTGACTAGGAGTGGATGAACGAAATGGACTTCTCACATCAGGCTCAAGAGATTTAAGTCTGTTGTATAGTTCATCAAAAGTGAGCATATCCAGCCCACCTTTAGCTTTGAGGGCAATGCTTACTTGCAACCAAGATGAAGGTAAGGATTGCAAGAACTTTGAGTTGCAGTCATCATTATCTGGCTTTGCCTTCAGCTGATTCAATTGACTCAATATCATATGGAACCTATCATACCCCTTGTGGATACCTTCCTCTTCAGAGATTTGGAATTCTTGAAACTGTTGTTTCAGCATTGATTTCCTCATTCTCCTTGACTCCTCATTCCCACCAAACCTAGCCTTTACTACCATCCAAATGTCCTTAGCATCCTGCATGTAGTGAAAGTCACCCAAGTGATCCTCAGGTATAGCCTGAAGGAGAATAGTTCTGACTTTATTCTCTCTCTGGACAGCCAATATCTCTTCAGCAGATTTGGGAGGAAGGATGGTAACCTTACCATCAGGATCTGTGATATGTCTCTTCAAACTGTTCCCTTTCTTCACAATTTCCCCGAGATTCTAATCAATGTTGGAGATCCAATTCTGCATCTTCATAGCCCACAAATCATATTCCTCCTTCTTTAGGTATGGGAACTTTGCATTGCTGTTACTGAGACTGAATTGTTGCAGAGATGTGTTGTTTTGATTATTGGTGACTTCAACTTCATCGTATTATCCAGGCATGGTGAATGTTGTTTTGGTTGTTGAGTGTACAAAAAGATTGTTCTTAGTATCACAGACACTCTCCCGAGGCTCTGATACCACTTGTTGAACCTTAGACCTTGATAGATCTTAGAGCACTCGTAGATCGATAGTAATGCTTATGTAATCACAAACACACTGTAAGACAGTCTCTATAACTTGTATTCAAGCGGAAATTAAACACAAGAACAAACACAAATAACTAAGAACACTTTGATCCTCTATGGATCTTTTAATAATACTAAAACTTTGTTTTTCAACTCGTACATAACTCATACTATTGTGTTCCTTTTATACACAAGGAACCCTAACCCGTTTCCCAAGAAACGTATAAACATAAAACTAAATAAGATATACATTATAACTTCCTAATAAAGCTCATGCATATCCTAACTAACTATAGAATACGCGGAATATCTATCTCCGCATAAACCATCTACACGGTTTCATTACTTCAGCAGAATTAAATCTTCAACAGATTCCACAACTCTTCAGCAGAATCTTCAGCAGTAATCTCAGCATAATTCATACTTAGTAGAATTTCCAACAATATTCTAATGCCAGTTGCACAGTACGAGACTGCGAAGGAAGTATGGGAATCAATTAAAGTACGTTATATTGGAGCAGACCAAGTTCAGAAAGCACGCCTACAAACTTTAAGAAGCAAATTGGAGACCTTAAAAATGAAGACCGATGACACCGTGAATGACTTTGCGGGAAAATTGGGAAGCATAAGAGGCAAGTGTAAAAGTCTTGGTTCTAATCTTAAAGACAAAGTACTAGTAAGAAAGTTTTTGAACTCAGTGCCAAAGAAGTTTCTACCAATTGTGGCATCCATCGAGCAATATTCAGAAGTTGATGAAATGTCATTTGAAGAAGCAATGGGAAGAATAATAACTTATGAAGAACGCCTCAAGAGTCAAGATAAACCGCAAGAAGATTACCAAAGCAAACTTCTAATAGCAAGTTCAAGTAATCAAGGTCGTGGTAGAGGTCGAGAAAGAAACTTTAGTAAAGAAGAAAAAGGACGTGGAAGAGGTACAAGTCGAAAAAAAAGCAAGAAAGAAATAAGATGCTATGAATGTGGCTAATAGTAATGACAACATCGTCAACGGACTTCCAAAGTTCAAATACACCAAGGATCACCTATGTCCATCATGCGAACAAGGAAAAAGAAAAAGAGTATCATATAAACCCAAACCCGTACCTAGTTCAGAAGCAAGGTTGCATATGTTGCACATGGACTTATGTGGCCCAATGAGAGTTGAAAGCATTAATGGGAAAAAGTATATTCTTGTTATCGTTGATGACTATTCAAGATATACATGGGTTAAGTTTCTGAGGTCAAAAGATGAAGCACCAGGCATCATCATCACCTTCCTAAAACGTATTTAAGTACTTCTTCAAGCTCCAGTAAGAGTAGTAAGAACAGACAACGACACAGAATTTACTAATCAGGAGTTAAGATCTTATTTTGAAGATGTTGGAATCACACATCAGGCATCAGTTGTTAGAACTCCACAGCAGAATGGGGTAGTTGAAAGAAGAAATCGAACTCTTGTGGAAGCTGCTCGCACAATGCTAATTTATTCTAGTGCACCGTTATTTCTATGGGCTGATGCTGTTGCCACTTGTTAGGAATTGGAAATTCTATTGTAAAGCATCGGTCACCCCAAGTATTATCTAGCTTAAGTTAGCTCGTAGACATATCGTTTATTATGTTTGTTGATTAGCTTAGATTTAGTCTAGAGCAACACCGTAGATGAAGGACGGGTCTTTACCCACTGTATACCTGGTCCACAGGCCGTTAGAAGGTCGTTTAGTTTGTAACCTATAAATACCCTCTACCTTACAAGGTAGAGGGTTGGATGTTCTTTGTGGAATCCAACCTTCCAAGAGTTTCTCTTTCTAGAATATCCCACTTTCTCTCTCTAAATCATCTAAAGTATACGCCTATATTGTGTTTGCTTATGTGCTTGTGAAATCCAATATGTTACAAATGGTATCAAGAGCCATGGTTAGATCATCTCTTACATATCCTTGTATTTCTAGTAGTTTTTAGATGGTTTTTGAGTTTGAAAAAGTTTAGTGGTTTTTGCATCATTTGGTTTATTTCTAGTGTTAAAGTTTGAATTTTGAGTGTACTTTTGTGTTTAGGATCATTGTATGTGCTTGGGTTTTGATTTGGTAAGCTTGAATCATTGTGGTTGAGCTTGTTTTGGATTGAAAAGTGTGTTTTTAAAGTTTTTCTTGGTAGCGACTTGGGTCTCGGAGTGAATTTCTTGATAGCGACTTGCTTCAGTAAAAGGTAGCGAGTTGTAGTGTGTTTTGGTAGCGACTGGCCTTTTGAGACAAGCCAAAAAACAGTACACTTAGTGGATTCTCCACTACGGGTAGCGACTTGCTTTCAATTTTGATAGCGACTTGTTCTTTAAGTTTCTTAGCGACTTGGTGCTAGCGATTTGGACCTTAGCGAGTTGCTATTTAGCGACTTGATTTCTTAGCGACTTGCTGTCAAAATTCGTAGCTATTTGGAACTTAGCGACTTGTCTTCTAATTACTTAGCGATTTGGTTCTTAGCGACTTGGTTAATTTTTGTGTGTAATACGGTTTTCTCTTGATTTAGTAAAATCCCGTGAAAGAATCTATTTCCCGGTTTAATCATAGAGTTATAAAATCCTGTGTTATCTGTCAACATGTCTACCAACTTGCCTACAATCATCTCTACTGTAGCTAAGGACATTCATGCAGCAGATACTCGTCCACCCACAATGTCTTACATCACTGATTCTTTTATCACCAAAGTGCTTGAACTTTATGATACCTCACAGAACAATGAAACTGGTTGTATTTCTGAATGTCCTACCTTGATTGAATCAACAAATAATGATCAAAACCCTTCACCTTCTGATTCAAACTTCAATGAATCACATCTGTCAATGACCCATGATACAAAGCATTCTGAATGCAACATTGAGCCGTTTCAATTACTTCATCAGCACCTCACACAACTGTTATCCACTCCTATGGGTCGAACATGTTGTGCTCTCTTCCGCCAAGACTTACCTACGTTGAAAAAGTCTGTGTTGCTGAACTTACAACAACTGAAGCTTCAAATTACCAATGAGAAGGTATTAATTGATGATTCTAATGCTGCACTTCAAGTTATCTACAACCAATTTCAGCCGTTTATCAAAGGGGAATATTCTGCTGACTTTGATCAACACATGACTGGAATTTCATTCAAGAAACACACTGGAATGGAAATTCATGAGTTCATCAACACATATATCCAACTCATGAATAATGTGGAAGTCTACATTAAGGATGTTGCTCAAAGGAATGATTGTTTGAATGAGTTGAATGAGAGTCATGGAAAATTAAAGGAAAGTTGTGATATTTTGGGTAATGGCTCAGTTGAAAGAACGGATGATGCTGATGCTGACTGCGGAATTTCAGAAACTAAAATGAATGATGTAATTGGCTGTACTGAACACAAAGGCTCAGAGTCCGAAAAACTTGAAACTTACATGTCAGAAAATCCTGTTGTGCATGAGGTAAATACAGATGCCATACCAACAAATGAACAAGTGTCATGCATTGAGGTACCCTTAATTGACCCTATCTTTGAAAATGATATCGATAAATGTGTCTTGGTTGAGTCTGAATCTAAAATCCTTAAAACAAATGACATGGTAACAAAAGGGGTTTATGATGAACTTTCAAACAAATACTCAATTCTTGAAAAACATTGTATTTCCCTGGAAATTGCAATACAACAAAAGGAAGAAAGTTTTCGTGCTACAAAATCTTGCATTAATCCGGAATTTCCAGAATTTCAAGAATTCTTTGAAATTAATCACTTAAAAACCCATATTCAGGACAAAGATTCAACCATATGCAATCTGAAATGTCAACTCTCAGATCTGCATAAGAAATGCAATCTTAGAATGAGAAATCCTAACCATGAGATGAGTAGTGAGCTTAAATATAGGAATGATGAATTGGCTTTATGTGTATCCAACTTATTAAGAGAAAATGAGTCCTTAAGAAAGAACTTATTAGAGAACGATTCCAAGTTGATAGATCAAACCAATTCCTTTTTGGCTGACATTGATGCCCTCAAAGCCCAAATTCAGGATAAGAGCTTCAATATTGTTGCCCTAAAAAATGAGCTTAGGAAATCTATTGGAAATAGGGTGAACACTAAGTTTGCAAAACCATCAACCTTGGGAAAGTCAACTGTTCAGAACAACTCAAAACATACCGTAGTTAGGCAGCCAAATGCTTTTAGAACTGAAAGATTTAAACTATCGAAATCTAGGCTTGCCTCCCAAGTTGATGCGAATATTGTTTTGTCAAAACCAGTCACTTCACTACTTCATTCCGATATGATGAATAACAAACCCAGGTTAATGTTCAAAGTTCTAAGAACAGGAATACTAGGAGTTCATCTACGTCTCATAAGAAGCATCAAATGGCAGCTCAATCCCCTAAGAAACCCAATGATTACAAAAGGACCAATATTCAAAAGAGGAATGTGCCTACACCCAAATCTACTAGCAACTGTTTCAAATGGATTCCCACTGGCAGACTATTTAAGTTTACAGGATCCAAACTGACTTACATACCTAGATCTTGCCTTAAGTGGATGCCCACAGGAAAACTCTTCAAGAATAGTGAACCTAAAGGGATCTCCACCAATGATATGCCTAGATCAAACAGTACAACATCCAATAGTGAGACTACTCATGTCACTAACTCATCTATTTGCAATACTACATGTGCTTCTAGTGCAATGTGTTCTCGGTCTTTTTCAGGTACAATGCTCAACTCATTCAGGAACTTCATGACTTGGTTTCCATCTGAAATGAATATTGCTCACTCTGGAATGGTTGCTTGCCAGAACTGACGTACCTTGTGCTTTGACTCCTATTCGTCTTGAATCAGGACTCGCTCTTATATATCTATGTACAAATCATTAAAAAAAATGTGTGTGTGTGTCAATCTTTTTCAAATCATTTTATTTACAAATCATTATTTCTTTTCAAATCATTTGTTTTTTATATCTTTTCCCTCTTTCTAATAAAAGATGTATCTCTTGTTATCGATAACATCTACGATCCTAGAAATGTCATTCAACAATGATACGGGATCATAGATGAAGTTCGAACAATTGATATATTCTTACTTTATAACGGGTGGGTTAAATTCAATCAATGTTCCTCGGTAACATTGATTGAGGGGGAGAATTTTTCAAGTTATCAGTACTGTCTTGTCTGGCTTTTGTGGTGATCTCTATGTACCCCTGCATTGACTGCTTATTTGTTTCATGGTGTCCATTGTGTGAGTTTGCTTAACTTATTATGTTATCTCTCTATGCTATCTGTTTTAGCTTGCAATCTGATAAGTTCATGATACAAAAGAGTCTGTAATACATAATGTAATAGATCACAACTTACCATGACTGTGTTAGCGACTTGCTTTGAATAGCCTCAGCGACTTGATTAAGATACTTTGATAGCGAGTTTCTAAACATTCACAAAACCACAGGGACTGAAAGTGACAACTTGGGAATCTTGATTAAGCCCTTCCCCTTACCCTAGCGACTTGCCATTTTTTTTTACTTTTCAAAAACTTAAAAAAAACAATATTTTCCTTCTTTCTCTCTCGTGTGAACATTGCATCGTAGCGACTTGTGAGTGGTAAGATCATCTTATCTGCTTCTTGTTTCTAAATAGGTAGATTATATGCATCCCCTAACTCATTTTCCCTAACAGATTCCACGGTTCTAATTCTCGTCTCTTGCTTCCCTCGTATAGGTTTGTTGATGGAATTGTTGAATGGAACTAATGATATATATGTGTTAATGGATTAAGAGTTGTTTGATGCACTAGGGTTGTTGTAATTTTCATGTTTATATGTATTAATGAATTTGTGAGCATCTTCTATGAGATTCGATTTGGGTTGAGTTTCTGAAATCGTTTGTGTTTATGGATTAACTGAACGTGTTCCTAATAGTGGTTTGATTGTGTTGATTGGATTGCGACGTTTTGCGAATGATATGCTTGTGTTCTTGATAGCGATTTATCTGCTATGATAATGTTCTTGGTAGCGAGTTGGTGTTTAAATTCATCGTGGCGAGTTGCTACTCCTGAATACATTCAAGTTAGCGACTTAGTGAACTGACTTGTAACGACTTAGCTGTGATACTGTTGATAGCGACTTGTCTTTACAAGTTAGCAACTTGGCCTTATTATTCTTGATAGCGACTTGTCTTTACAAGTTAGCGACTTAGTAATTCTTCATGTAGCGACTTGGCCTTGTCATTTTTTGATAGCAACTTGTATATATAAGATTAGCGACTTGCTGGTTCATTTTTCAAGCGGCGACTTGGTTTATTAAAATATTTTAAGGAAACCTACTAGAATAATCTCATACTAGCAACTTGATTCATGATTTCCTGTAGCAACTTGTATTGTCAAAATACTCTTTGTGACTTGCTATAACATTTTTGTTTGAGCAATTTGTACTTGGATTCTCTTGTAGCAACTTAGTATCACAACTTGTTTCATACAAACTGTTATATCATTTCCACAAATTGTATCTTGTCTCATGATATTATTTCTTGTAACTGTGCTTTTAAATATTTTGATTCAAAAACAACTTGTCTCTTGAAAACTGTGTCAAATAAAGCAGTTACCTTGAAATCTTTCTAATGCCATTCAATTTATTTTAATCTGCTTATGGGAACTCTGTCAATTTTGCTACTTGTTGTGTCTATGTCATGAGGTTGAATCCAATGCTGCTTAACCAACCATATCTAAACTAACATGCTTTCAATCATTGTTGTTGTATGTGTGTATCTTTAGATTTTCAATGGCAAACACAACCTTTCATCTTCTGCTCCACCTAAAGTACTTACTGACAACGAGATCCTTTCTGAAGATAAATGGGTAGAGATTGGGAAAAGTAACTGTTATGTGGACATGCAAAAGTTGCAACAAAATCCAATCCTCAAAGTGTCTATTGATATCCTCAAAAACACAAATTTCTTCAGTGCCCTTACCAAGCAATGCACAATTCCCACCATTTACATACAACAATTTTGGAACTCCATTGAATGGAACAAAATCACAGCTCAATATTCCTGCAAACTGGATGATAAGGAATTTGTAATTAATTCTGATATTCTCAGCAAGGCCCTAGGAATCACACCCTGTAACCCCACCATACGATCTGAACCTCCACCTAGTGCGGAAGAGCTAATTGTCTTTCTGATTGGCTTGGGTTATCAAATTGGTATATCAAGGGCTTCTGACATCATCACCGGTCACATGTATCAACCCTGGAGAGCAATGACAACAGTTCTCAACTTGTGCTTATCTGCCAAAACATCAGGGTTCGATAAAGTGAGGATTCCCATCCTGCAGATCCTATGGGGTATCGTTAATGGGGTGAATGTGAATGTCTCGGAACGTATCTGGGAAGAATTTTCGTTGTCAATGAACACATTTATTTCTGATAGAACAAACTTTCTGAATAAAGCTCAGGGTCGAAAGAAAGTTAACAAACTTGTGATTCCTAGCATCAGATTTTCAAAGCTTGTTATCCAGTACTTGCAACAGACTCACAACTTCAACCCTAGGAGTGAATCAGCCTTACATAATGCAAAGGATGAATTTGTTCTGGGTAACCTTAAATATGTTGCTAAAGGTATGGATAAGGAGATCTATGGTCTGGCAATTCCTGATAGTCTTCTCACTGAAGATATTAAGAAGACGGATTACTTTAAACTATACAAGAAAAGGGCTTCCAGATCCGGTGTTAATGATGATGTCTCTCCCACTCCACCACAATCCAAATCAACTAAGTCTGGTTCTGGCTCAAAGACTTCATATGCTGCTCTCCCTAAAAAGAGACTTGAAAGGTCACAAACTACTGACACCACAACCCAGAAGCAGAAAAGAAAGAAGAAGGAAGTGGGAAAGGGAAATGTTGAGGAAACTGAGGTTTCAAGGGGTAATACGAGTTTGATTGATGAAAATGATGTCGCTCTGCAACTAGGGATCAAGCAAAGCCTAGAAAGTCAGAATGTGAGAGCACCAGTTGGAGGAGTAGTGCTAAGAGAACCTGAACAAGTGCCTCGCCAAACAACACCAATCACACAAGACAAAGGGAAAGGGATTGTTGGTGTAGAACAAGATGCTCACATGCTTCTGACCTTCTCATCTTCACCATCAAGAACTACCACTCAGTTTGAGCTAAAGAAAAGAATAGTTGAATCATCTTCAGCTCAAGAACATTCTGGAATGGAAAAGGAGGTATCTGAAGCACAAGAAGAAACTCCTGCATCAAGTGATACCCAGTCTGAGCAAAATGTTGAGGAAGAGTTGCAACATGTCTCACAGGAGAACCTTGAGTCAAGATCTGATGAGTCCAGGCACTTGGAAGAACCAAATCTGTCTAATGACTCTCTACCCTCTTTGAAGAATCTTGATACAGACATCTCCTTTGGTGATCAGTTCATAAACGACAAACCCACAGACACTGAGACTCTGAAGCAAGGTAAGGAGAAAGATGAAGTAGAGTCCATGTTCACCGTCAACATACAGCAAGACACTTCTACAATCCCGCCAATGTCTGCTCCTACTCTTAAAACCACACTCCCACCACCCAAACCTGCTCAATCAACCGCACTTCCACCACCTGATCCTACTAATGTTCAATCACTTGAACCAGTGATTACAGTCTCTGATTCTGTCACTCCTCCTGCCTCACCACCTCCTGCTTCACCTTCTCCTGACAAAACAACTGAACAATTGCTCAAAGAGGCCATGACACATATTGCAGCCATTGAGAAGCATTTTCCCATCGCCGTCAATAATCTTGATAGTCGTGTCAAAAAGCTGGAGAATTTTAAAATCAATGAGGTTATTACAAAGGCAGTAGAAGATGATATCAAAGATGCAGTTGAATGGGCAATGAAGGCTCCATTACTTCAACATTTTAAAGACTTGCCAATCTCTGATATGAGATCAGCTCTCTCTAAAAGAATGTACGATTCAAGAGAGCATTTGAACGATACACATAAGAAACTATACGAAGCACTCGAGGAATCAATGAGACTTGACAATTATCCGCAATTTGTGGAAGATGTACGAGAAAGGGATAATAAGAAGAAAAGAAAGATTGTTCCAAAGAAAACTAATGATAAGTCTGGAGGTCCCAAGCCACCACCTCCAACTAGAGAAGCTGGAGCTTCTGGTATTGGTGGATCTTCAGGCACAACTACTACACCTTCACCACAACCACCATCATCACCACCAAAACCTTCCAATCAATCTAGTCCTTCCGGAGAAAAGGGAACTCGGAAGAAATCTGCAGCTAGGACAACGGTTGATTCAAGGTTCACACCCACAATCTCTTCAATTCCTGAAGATCAAATGGTTCATGAAGAGTCGTATGTCATGGCAGAGTCGGAATCCGATGAAGATGATGCATCCACCAAGCATATTCCCAAGCCGTCTGAAGATGAATGGTTTGATACATACGTATCAGGAGAATGCCCTAACACATCTAGAGTGGCACCTTCAAAGGACACAATTCGAAGTTGGCTACCCGAAGAGAGAACTTATTCACCAGAACCCTTATGGTCTATCCCAGAGACTGACACAATAATCTCTGACAACAACTGGGCTTCGACAATTTCTACTAACTATGAAACCCCAGATGAAGACTCTCTTCTTCATGCCACTGGAGATATGGGCAGCTTCATTAAGCGGTTTTGTGAACAGAGGGGAATCACGTCAATCACTCCAAAGGATCTTGAAAGACAAGCTTTTGAAATTGTCAAGGTCTTTCACTCGGATGCCAATCAACTACAATACCATATGGAAGAATGCCATAGGATGATGAATGATCAAGTCAGTGAGCAGATCAGTCGCTTCAATGTGAACAAGCCTCTTCCTCTCGGTGGTGAACCTGGACAAATGACCATTCAATCTGAGTTCTTCTTCAACCATGACCTAGACTATCTTTGTGCTCATACTACTGAAAGAAGACCAACCTTATCAATCTCAAAGATGAAAGCTGCTACCTACTCTGATCAGGGACTTGAACAGATGGTTCCTGATCAATTCTGGGCTGACGAAGAACAAAAGTACGACATTGCCGCTTCATATGGTATTTCTCACTGGTGGTACAAAAAGAAGAATTTCTACATCGAGAGACATGGAGCTGAGAAAAGACGAAAAGGTGTTAGATCGAAGCTACGAATTCTAAGTGTTATCAGTGTAGAGATCTTCCCAATCCATGGCTATGAGTATCTGAAGAAGATCGTTCTTAGAAGAGCAGACCAAAAAGATCATGTGATTGAAGAGAACGACTTCAAGCACTTGATGCCCAATGATTTTAAAGACCTCTACCTTCTGAATCTCCAAGGACACCTTGATCACCTACCTGTTCGTGAAAAGAAAGCTCTCTCTGCCTCTGTCAATCTCTGGATCAGAGGCTTAGTCATCCGAAAATGGGTTGAGGACTTTCAGCTTGGGATGGAAAGCTACCAGACTCGGATCAATTTAACAAGGCCGCAATGGGATGCCTCAGGACATGAATTTCGTCACGACTATAGAGTGCTTGACACCCCCAGAGCCGTCCTCTTCCACGACAGATACGGGACTCGCATGCTGATGAGATTGTGCGAGCTCTACAAATTCAGTGATGGTACTCTCAAGATAGTCGAAGAAGAACTGAACTCCAGAGTGAAAGAAATCATAGTTGATCTGAAGCCGTGGAACAAAACAAAATTTTGGACTGATGAGGACTTAAAGAGGTGTGAAGATTTCATTGCTGCAATCAAGCGAAGACTTAAGACTCGAATGATCTTCCGCAGCCTTGAAAGTTTTATTGGTGGTAGACTTCGTGAAGGTCATTACAAACTACTTCAAAGAACTGAATGAAGACATCTTCCGGAAGTAGTTTCTGTTTTGTATTATTTACGTGTAATATGTGATGTACAAACTATGAACAACTATAATGCATGTAATAGTGTTAGGTTATGTATTGTGGTTTCCCTTTGTGTCTAAAAAGGGAACTTCAGCACTGTCCACTTCTGATCATATAAAATTGGACACATTTTTCTCCAACGAATGTTTTGTCTCATACATATTTAAATCACTTGAGATCCAAAATCTCAAAGGATTTGAAATTTTTGATCGGGGGAGAAAATGTGATATAAATATGAAAGATGATAAATAAAATGACCATTTTGTCTCAAAGTGCATACTGCTCTCTAATATGTGCTAAACTATTTTCGAATCTCGAAGCATATATTAAGGGGGAGCATTTCAAAACAAATTCAAACTTTCAAGGTACAAAGTCTTCCATGCTTTTATATAAGGTACCTTGATTGTGTGTTAAATGGTTTCTAAATGTTTGGTAATCGTGGTAGTACTTCAAAGGTCTCTTTCCTCTATGGGTCAAAATGATTTCAAATATTCTACGCACATATTGAGGGGGGGAATTTACCAAAGAAAATCAAATGCTTTTTTTATGAAAATTGTGATCAAAGAAAATATTTCAAAGTCCTCTTGCCTCCATATGCTAAACATTTTCTAAATCATATGCACATGTTGAGGGGGAGGTTTTCTAAATGATCAAAACTATTAAGGTACAAAATGCTTTGATCTCGTATCACAAGTACCTTGATTGTTTTTCTAAATGATTTTTCAATTGGTTTCGAGAAGGAATGAACAATACCAAAAGACCGACCAATTTATTTTATGCATGGTGTTATAAGGATGGTGAGGTTAGGTATTAGTTCCCACGATCCGCCAGAGCCGGAGGGATCTACCCAGGGACAATCCACTAGATAGTGTAGAGTCCTTAGGTATGATGAAAAAAGGAGAAAAGTGAGATATGGGAAGAGTGCGGACTGAGATAGAGCTAGAACTGGAATAAACCCAACAAGGTTCTAGTAATGAAGTCTCGGTAAGCACTGAAGGGGTTGAAGAATGAAAAAGAAATAAATGTGAAAAGGGTGAAAAGAAATAGCCCTCCAATAATTCAACCTTAGGGCAGAAACCGGGTTCAATACATATGCTACTGGTGGTTACTCAGGTAACACTGGTATTGAAGACAAGACGTCATGGACCCAGTGACGTACTGCACTAAACTTCCCAAGCTACTCAAGTTCCTCTTAAAAGGGCTTGTTTCATTCTCACGGGGAACCGACATAATCTATCGACTCTCTCTTAAAGATTGTTGATATTGAAGTAGGAGACCCTCTCCCTAGTCTCCGGCATAGGAACCAAATATGCACAATTGAGTCTAGAGCCACGAGATCATCAATAAATCTCATTAGGAAACATTCAATGAAGACTCTCTGTTTCATACAATGTGGAAAGAGAGATTATATCTTATGAGTCCTACGCATTATCCTTGTGGTATTGCCATAACATCTGAGTGATATGCATACATATTCACTATGAAGATGGAAAGCCTTCTGGAGCCAACATCAAACAAGCTCCTGGTAGGTGGCATGTGAGATCTATCCAATAGATCAACCATGTGACAACTGAACAGAAACAATGGAGCGATTCAATCTTTTGAATCAATCCTGGTTCAGGTTATGGATTGACGGATACCTTTGAAAAATCAGTCGTTGTGCTTAAAAACTCTTTTCTTTAGCACATCGACTGTGTACTTATTTCTCAAAATAAAAGGTGTTTATGATTGATAAATGATTTTCATTAAAACCTTCGTTGTATTGCAAAAACAATTTCTATTGAGCAATACACGGTTGTTTTTTAAATCTCTTTTCATCAATCAGTGAATCTCATTTCGCTGGTTCACTCACTCCGTGTTGTCTTCTTTGAGGCATTCCAATTTGAGAACAGCTAGAGCAGCTGCGAAACCCTGTCAAGGAAATTCTTCGGAATTATACCTGATCACAGGCAGTACTTATACTGATCAACGGGGAACCGTGGGCCGTGTACCTCAATTCATCGAAAGTGATCAAAGACACTTTCGTGCGCTTTATTGCTAACTGTCTTATGCAGGTACACCCCGACGTTTGAAGCTGATCAGAATGAAGCGGTCAATCCATAGCCGCATGCTCACACAACACATTCATATCTAAAGAAATCATGATTAGTGCATCAATGACTTTGATATTTTCACTCCATGCTTCTGCTACGTTGCTGCCAATATCATGAATCAACGAAAACTTCCGCTACTCTAAGAAGAAATCATGATCCAGAATGTGAGCATGTTGGTCCAAATGTCACAACATCATATGCTGGCATCACAACAATGGGTGATGCTGAGATTTGTTGTGGCTGATGATCTCCAGTAATGCTCAAAGGTCATCAAGGTGGATCAGCTCAATAACCTCCATGATACACACATTGTAGTTGAACAATGATGAAATCACCATAGAAGCACATAGTTTAAATACTTTGATGAAGAGAAGTCTACGAGCTCAAGACTGAAGATTTATTATTAGAACGCTAGGATTCACAATGTAATTCATGGGGTGACCTCCCTTAGGGGGAGATTGTTAGGAATTGGAAATTCTATTGTAAAGCATCGGTCACCCCAAGTATTATCTAGCTTAAGTTAGCTCGTAGACATATCTTTTATTATGTTTGTTGATTAGCTTAGATTTAGTCTAGAGCAACACCGTGGAGGAAGGACGGGTCTTTACCCACTGTATACCTGATCCACAGGCCGTTAGGAGGTCGTTTAGTTTGTAACCTATAAATACCATCTACCTTACAAGGTAGAGGGTTGGATGTTTTTTGTGGAATCTAACCTTCCAAGAGTTTCTCTTTCTAGAATATCCCACTTTCTCTCTCTAAATCATCTAAAGTATACGCCCATATTGTGTTTGCTTATGTGCTTGTGAAATCCAATATGTTACACCACTGCTTGTTTCACTCAGAACCGATCCCTAATCCATCCAAAATTCAATAAAACCCCATATGAGCTAATCAACAACAGAAAACCTGATATCTCTTACCTTCACGTGTTTGGCGCTTTGTGCTATCCAACGAACGACAGAGAAGATCTAGGAAAACTGAAAGCTAAAGGTGATATTGGAATCTTCATTGGATACTCAGAAAACTCGAGGGCATTCAGGGTGTATAACAGAAGAACTAGGAAGATAATGGAGACGATGAATGTGAATTTTGACGAAATTTCACAAATGGCTTCTGAGAGACTCGCTCTAGAACCCGCGCTTAATCCGATGGCTTCTAATCAAAATAGATTAGAACCCGCACCAAACCCGCAGACTTCTGAACACATCAGTTCAGGACTCATACAACAAAGAGCTCCATCAACTTTTGCTGACACACCTCATGAACACGAATGGGAGAAATTCTTTGAGTTAATGTTCGATGAATACTATGGTGGAACTTCGACGAATGCATCAAACCATCATTCCGCTGCACCCGCTCAAAATCATCCACCACCACCAATAGAAGATGCATCTACAACGGTCGAAACCAATGCACCAACTCCATCAACGTCATCTACATCGACTTCTGCAAATCCTATTCTTGAAACAGTTTTACCATCAGTTGATGAGCAAAACCAAAACATATCATTTCAAGAAGAACCTTCACAAAACCAGAACGATGCAACGTTAGATGAAGACTTATTTGAAAACCCATTTGCTACGGAATCAACTGAATCATCTTCAAGCTTACGAGAACCATCTAACTCGCATACGTTTAACCAACGGTATCCTACTACTCTGAAGTGGAAAAAAGACCATCCAATTGAACAAGTTATTGGTGAACCTTCACGGCCAATTCAGACGAGACGCCAACTTGCCACCGATTGCGACTTGTGTATTTACATTTGCTCAATTAGCAATATTGAACCGAAGAACATTCGGGAGGCAATGGCAGATAATGCATGGATAGAAGCAATGCATGAAGAACTTCTCCAATACCGTCTACATGACTCTTGGGATTTGGTTCCAAGACCAATTGACATTCGCGTCATTGATCTCAAATAGTTATGGAAGAACAAAAGGGATGAAGAAATGACTGTAATTCGCAACAAAGCTCGTCTCGTGGCCAAAGGATACATACAGGAAGAAGGAATAGACTTTGAAGAGTCATTCGTGCCGGTAGCTAGACTTGAAGGAGTCAGGATATTCTTAGCCTATGCAGCTCACAAAAACATCACGGATTATTAGATGGACATTAAGACCGCATTCTTGAATGGAACTATGAAAGAAGATGTGTACGTGAGTCAGCCAGAAGGCTTCATAGACATGGAACATCCAGACTACGTCTACAAACTCAAAAAGGCAATCTATGGTTTAAAGCAAGCTCCGAGAGCGTGGTATGACGAACTGTCCTCTTTCCTGATTCTAAACAATTTCACCAAAGGAACGGCTGATCCTACCTTGTTTACACAAAAATGCAAAAACGACATTTTGATTGTTCAGATTTATGTGGACGACATCATTTTTGGGTCCACTAATCCGAATTTTTCAAAACATTTTGAAAATCTCATGAAAAGCAAATTTGAAATGTCCATGATGGGGGAACTAAAATTTTTTCTTGGTTTACAAGTACATCAGTCCCCTCGTGGAATTTTTATAAATCAATCTAAATATACCACTGAGATTTTGAAAAATCATGGTATGGATAATTGTGATTCGGTCGGTACACCAATGGTAACCTCACCAAAAATTGGAGCCGATTTATTTGGGAAACCCAACGATCCGAAGAAATATCGGAGCATGATTGGTTCTCTCATGTACCTCACTGCTAGTCGACTCGATATTCATTTTGTTGTTTGCTTATTAGCACGGTTTCAGGAAAAGCCTACTGAACTGCACCTCAAAGAGGTTAAAAGGATCTTTCGGTACCTGAAGACATCCATTCACATGGGACTTTGGTATCCGAAGGAATCCGGATTAGATCTAATAGCTTTTTCAGATGCGGACCACGCAAGTGATCAAGTTACAGCAAAAAGCACATCAGGAGGAGCACAATTTTTGGGTGAAAAGTTAGTAAGCTGGTCTTCAAAGAAACAAGATTGCACTGCACTTTCAACCGCTGAAGCTGAGTATGTGTCTCTATCTGCGTGTTGTGCTCAAGTTCTATGGATGAGAACACAACTCACAGATTATGGCTTTACTTTCGATAAAATACCTATGTATTGTGACTCGAAAAGTGCCATAGCCATATCCTGCAATCCTGTTCATCACTCAAAGACTAAGCACATTCGTGTCCGCTATCACTTCATAAAAGAGCACGTGGAAGAAGGTATTGTTGAATTATTTTTCGTGAAGACAGATTACCAACTCGCCGATCTATTCACTAAAGCCCTTCCAAAAGAACGGTTTAACAATTTAGTTCGACGAATTGGAATGCGAAGCCTAACCCCTGAGCCTCGAATCTTCTTGAAAATGATTTTCCAAAAAGCTTCGCTGTAAATATTTTTGAAAAACAAAATACAAAATTTAAAAAACCAACAAAAGCAAAATATAAAAATATAAAAATTTTCAAAAAATACAAAAACAATATAAAATAAAAAATCCAAAAATATTCTTCTCACGACATGTCTGTAACACCCCCAAAAATGGTTTGCAGCGGAAGAAAAAGTTTTTGGGATGCTACTCAGTTGGATCATAACACAAGTGAAAAATAATAGCTTTTTCGTAAAATATTTCATTTATTGTAGTAAAACAAAGTTTACAAAAGTTGAATTGTTGCGGAAAATGGCCCATTAATAAAATGTGGTCTCCATTCGTAAATCAGAGTCATCTATGACCATGCCATGCCAATGCCCAAGCGCCTCCAGAGTTAGCTATCGCCTTTTCATCCTGAAAATACATGCTAAAAAGTCAACACAATGGTTGAGTGAATTCATAGGTTTAGTAATAAAGCAGTTGATCACAAGATTTTCAAGTTTAAAAGAAGCCATGGGCTACGTTGTTATACGCCCATAAAAGATAGTTGATATTATTGCACTAAGCTCACGACACCAAACTAACTGCATACACCTAATTACTGGTGTAAGTAAATAAAATTGCCCCTCTGAGATGTAATAGCCAATTACATAGAGATACCAAATATAGTGCGCCCCGGTTATTTCCGATAACCGAGTCGGGGTCGTCAATTCCCATAGTACTATCCACGATATTTGCGTTCACTCGCAAGTGATTAATGGTTCATGATGTAGGGGACTTTTGGCAAACAACTTAGGCAGAGTCATAATATCAAGTGAATAGCAAACAGTTTTCAAGCAATTGTGATCATAAAAGCAGTAGTAGCATGTATTCTCCCCCAAGGAGTTTATAAAACAGTTAAAAGAGTAAAAGTGGGGCTATGAACTCACCTTGATGATCCAGCAGGCAAAGTATGATAATATCAAATACGCAAAGGTAATGGCTTCAACAAGAAACCTAAATATAATATGGCAAGTCTTAGATAATATGTACGTTTGGTTTACGACCGAAATGATAGAGTATTGAATATAAAATTCAATAGAGCGTTGGATTGTCCAATCCAATAGTCTGCGTGCGTGCTAAACGTTTTAAGTTAATTTTACTTGCTACATTGTCTTAGTTTGATATTTATCAAAGATCGTCACTTACGCATAAGTGAAATGTTCTCAGTTGTCGATTTATGAAAATAACAACGTTGAAAAGTATTTTAGTTTATTTACTATCAAGGTACGTCGATATCGAATAACGATTTCATAAAATTATTTTCTTATATATATATAAGTTTAGTGTATTATCGACATAATACTTCTCGTTATAAACTCAGATCATCAAAATACCTGTTTTTACGGAGTCGTGATTAAACAATATATTTGGAAAAATATAGTATTTAATGTTTACGCCGATGAGGTCGTCACAAGATGTGCGCTAAATATATTTACTTAAACGAAAAAGTGGTAAATGTATAAGTTTATCGAACTTATAAAAGTTTTGGATAAAGATGTCAAAGTGTTCAACCTCGACGGTTTGAAGTTGTAAAGATTTATTATATATTTCAAAACTAATAAAAGTCTTTAAGAAAACGTTTAAGTCTTTACAAGTTGGGGGTTTTTTAAAATGTAAAATCTTAGTATAAGTTGTAAAAGATTTATATAAGTTTTTAACTTATAAAAGGTGTTTGGAAAATGGTAGGTGTTTGGAAAACGGAGGGCCAATCTTGTCAAAGGGCGAAAGTAGCGAAAGAACTAGCCAAAATAATATGAAACTGACAAGAGAAAGTCTCGAACCTGGGACCTTTCGCTTAACAGGCCAACGCCCCAACCATCTGAGCTAGGGGTGTTTCTTGTTTTAATTTACTGTTCGTTCATATTATAAGAAATCCTTGAATTGTTTTGTTTAAACACTACTTCTACTTATTAAACTTAGTTTCCAAGCATGTAATCTGTTACACATTTGTTCTTGGGTTTTCATGTCTTCACATTATTTTATACATGTTTCACATTAGTCGACTTGTTTAGGTGCATGAATACGTGATATATTTACGTGTGATAGGAACTAAGATGAAATAAATGAGTTTCGAAGGAGGAATGGTAAGACTTACAACACTCGAATGAGTGGTGACGAGATTGAAAGAATGAGTGATCGTGATCAAGACCTCCAAGGTTACCCTTACGAATCCTATACCCAAGCTACGATTATGACCATTATGCGTTTTCCCTTGCTTGCCCTAAATCTCCACAGTGGGCGTTTATTCTTTATAGCAAGATTGACAGTGGTCAAAAGTCAAGACTTTTGTTTTGATGGTGGTTGGACATGACATCAAAGTACCATAATTCTTTCTTACTGTTGTCGAGACTCAAGAGAAGTAAGGAGGAAGTTTGTTTTTGTTTCATGACTAGTGTGAGTTGTGAGTTTACCAAGTTCTAAGGATTTCTTATAAAGAAGAACAAGCATGGTCTCTATCAATATTTGAAGTATGACTTGCATGGTTTCAAGAATGAAATGGGTTGTGTTTTTAGTAGTGCTATATATAGTAATAACTAGGCATGGCTTCAACTATATTTTATTTGTGTTCTCATAGTCCCAAGAAAAGTAGAAGATGAAGTGTGCTTGTGCTTGAGTTTGCACGACAGTGATACAACTTGGGGCATGATTTAGTGTTGTTAAATCACAAGAAATATGGAAAGATATATAAGAGCTAGTGGACAATGAGGTCAAAAGGTGGTCAATGTGTGTAGGCTTTATTTTTAAATGTTTTAGGGTAGCTTTAGACCTTGTTTTGTCTCCTTGGATCCCATATGCACACGCATGGCTAATCTTGACCAAAGTTGATGTTTTGGCATGTGGGTTTTGCTCGTTGATATGCACAGAAGCATGGGAATAACATGTTCCAATCAAAACACTCGTAATAATATCTTGTGTCTTGTGACTATGGTACTATTGCATGGAAAAGGAAGGTGGTGTGTTGAAGTAGTCAATACTAGGTTTAGGGTAATATTATAAGGTGTCTAGGGTGGCTTGTTCTTTGTATCTTGTCTCCTTGATATCACACTCACATGTTACACTACATACCTTAAGGAAAAAGATGGACTTTGATTTGGTTTCTCGCTGACTACAACAAGAAAAAGGAACGAGACTTGTCTTAGGCTTTGTCTCCTATACATGCATGTGCTATTTAACCTCAAAGTTGGTGTTGTGTTGTCAATTCACACTAGGATTCTTAGTTTAGGCTTATATAAAATAAGTATAGGGATGACTAGGTTTGTCTCCTATTACACATGCATGCATGCTTAATTGACCAAAGATGATGTTGAGTGTTTTGGGTTTGGTCTACTGAAAAGATCAAGAGGAATGCCATGCTTGTTTGACTGATCGAAAGAAGCTTCAAGGACAAGAGGAGTGTTGTCAAGTTTAGGGGAACAATATACTTAGGATAACAAGTTCAAAAAGTGGTCAAAGGGTCTTTAGTGTATTTGTTTAATGGCTCTAGGTCTAGGGTGGCTAAAGAGAAGAGTTTGTTCCCCCTTTGGTTGGTCTATCACGTGAAACAAATACAAGAATGGAGAAAAATGTGCATGCAAGATTATGTGTTTTTCTAGTTATACGCAAAAAGGGAAAGAACAAATAACATGCGTGTGTTTGCGTTTGTATATTAGAAGAAAGAAAAAAAAAGAAAGGCAACCATACTAAGGTTAGTAGATTTTTATTGGCCCAAAGAAAAGTAAATAATATCAATATGCTTTTGGGCTAAGATAGATGGCAAGTTCAAGGTAAGTTAAGGGATGTTTGGATTGGTAAGAACAAGCCCAAAAAGAAATATAAAAATTAGTTTGGGAATTTTTCGGGTTCTTACAATGTCTCTCGTATAATCGATATTCTGTACGTTTCTAGAAATGTCATTTAACAATGATACGAACATGTACAGATGCTTGAGCGAGAGTTCTTTAAATATTTTCTAAAACATGTCGCTTCTCAAAATCTCTTCAAAAAATGGCTTTCGTATACTTCAGTACGAAACCCGGACTAAAATGATGACTTTTGATTATTTTCAAATCAAAACTCATGTTTTTAAAGAAAAAATCAAACGTACGCTTCAGTGCACTACATTTATAACTGGTGAGAAATCATCATCATCTTGAGCACCTTTTTCAAGATTGTTCAAAAAGATTTTCAAAATCTTTCAAAATATTTTGTGCTTAAGATAACTCTCTCTAAAACCCTTTAATTGATTATGCTTTATTAAAGGGGGAGTATAAAACAAAAATGTTCCAAATTCATGCTTAAATCAAATCCGTTTGTCTCCCCAAAAGATTCTAAAAATGTTGTTTAATCCGTTGATATAAAAAATATCACGAATATGCTATTTTTTAGGGGGAGGAGACGTGATTAAAATGTGATCAAAAAGTCTAATGATCGTTGTTTGAATCTCAAAAGAGCTCGACTCAGTTGAAACCATTGAATTGACGAGGAATCAAAGTCAGTAAATGTACCATTTCGAGAAACTCGTGATAGACATGAACTTTCATAGGTCTAACCTTCTTTTCAAGAAGAGTTTACAACTTCAAGGTAGTGATTAGAGCTAGTTGTCACCTAAAAACTGACAATGGAACTCTTTAACTAAGCTACGTAATCGTGTCTCATGGAGAATTGTCTATCATGAGCCGATCAATTCAAAATGTGCGAACTCTACCCTCTCTGTGCAGATTTAAGTTAAAACAATATAAGCACATGTGAAGGGGGAGTGTTTCTGAAAATATAAAACTCTCAAGGTGTTAACAAAAATGTTTTAATCATAAACACTTTGAGAGATTTTCAAGAAAATGATTTTATGGCAACAATAGGACAGTCATGGAGTTATAAGGTGACTAAGGATAGGAAATTCGTCCTATGATCCGCCAGAGCCGGAGGGATCTACCCAAGGACAATACCCATAGTTAGTATTAGAAGTCCTTAGGTATGATTGAAAAAAGGAGTAATGTGAGAAAGGAGCAATAAGGGGTTGAAGAATTAAAAAGAAATGTAATGAAAAAGGGTGAAAAGAAATAGCCCTCCATAATCAACCTTAGGGCAGAAACCGGGTTCAATTCATCTGCTACTGGTTGTCACTTAGATGACACTGGTATTGAAGAAAAAGACATCATGGACCCAGTGACGCACTGCACTAAACCTTCTTGCCACTCAATTCCTTTCAAAAGGATTTGTTTCATTCTCACATGGAACCCTACATAATCTATCGACTTTCTCTTAGAGATTGTTGGTATTGAAGAAAGAGACCCTCTCCCTAGTCTCCGCTTAGGAAAACCAAAATGCACTAATCGAGTCTAGAGCCTCGAGATTCATCAAAAGATCTCATAGGAACACTAAACATTTCATCGCTTGTTGTTCATCAATAAGGGCACAAGTGATACATTCTAGAGTCATACGCAGATCTTAGCAATCTGCCGAGAACATTTATGAGGGGATTCACATCTGTGATCCTCAGTGATTGAATGGAAATTCCTGGCAGGGTCAACATCAAACAGTCCTGACAGCATGTCACTTCGGTAATTCTTTATGGGTTACGCTTAGTGTGTCTCAAACGGTCTACAGTCGTGAAGTGATGCTTCGGTGTACTTCAGCGACTCACCTGAACTGTATATGTACTTCGGTATGTCGTGTTAGCCTTCTTGAGGGCCTCCAGTTTCAGGAACAACCTTTGCAATAATTAGAGATGTGTTTTCACACTATGTTGTTAACACCCTCGACGTTCGAACCTGTAAGTGCTGGAAATCCCGCTAAGGAGATTCCTTTCACGAATCGAATCCTGAAGACGTGGGTCGTTACTTGAATTTATTCAATGTAATGCCAACTGTCCCTTAAGGGATTCGGACGGTTGATTCGCTCGACCAAGGTGAATGGAATCAAGACATTCATCAGTAGAACAATTGTAGTAATCAATTCTTTAAGAAAAGATTACAATGATCAATTGGTGTTCGTGACTGTACCTGGGAAGCTGCTGCTGATGGATGCTCGCGGGAGAAAGAGATCGTGCAGATTCTCCACTTGCTCATACCAACAACATCATTGGAAATTCTAAGTCAAAAAGAAGTGTGAGCATGGTGGAGAATGACGTGGAGACACCTAACCAAAGAAGTTGACGTATGGCAGAATACCACATTAACTGATCACAAAGCATGAAGGAACAAATATTTAAGACTATTCTATATCTACACACAAAGTTCAAGCTCAAAGAAAGTAAAGACCTAATCAAGTGGAGCATCTTTTGAATGACCACCCCTTAGGAGGAGATTGTTAGCCTTAATAATAATTAATAGAAGTGATGGTCATTCACGTTTAGGAACTTTGTAACGTGTGTTAGATATCGTGATAGAATAGTCAACGGGCTCGTGGATTGGGCTAAGCTAAATGGCTAATAGTTATGTTAAGCTAGCCTTGTATAAGTTATTGTCCAATCCAAGCCCAAGCCCAAGCCCATGGGGCGTTATGTAAGGAAGTATAAATACCCCTCAAATGGTCATTTGAGAGGTGTGTGCTTGAGTGTGTATGTGTGTGTTTTCTTTGAAGTAATACAAGTTTCTTGTTTCATCTTTTTCTCTCTACATACACGATCCAAATATTATCAAGTCACCATCCTTCTTAATATTTCTTTCTTCTTTCTACGCATAACATATGTGTTTGGGTTTTACGTGTATACTTGTTTGGTTAGCTTGGTAAAGTGATAAGGTTGATATATTTAAGGTCCTACAACATACGAATGCACCAAATGGAAAGATAAAGACAAAAAGCAAGAAGCACATCTCATTTACCAAAGCGACGAAGAACCAGCATTGTTGTAAAGCAAGTCAAAGCAAGTTGAAGACCCACCTTAAACCAAAGTTTAGTTTAAGGGGGAGTGTTGATTGTTAACCTAAACTTTGGGTTAAAATGTAAAGTATATTTAGTATGTAGGACCAAAAGTGTCAAGTTAGAAAGTTTATAATCGAATAGCGGTTATTGACAGTTAGAGTCGGTTATTGGAATAGGTGTTGTTTCATGAACAGACACACCGTTTCATAGTGTCGGTTCAATATGTATATATAGGGTCGAAGTGTTTGTAAAATTATAATGAACAATATTAGCAAGTATCAATAAAAAGCAAGTTTATATAGTACCTGTGATTTGTTTATCATTAGCAAGATTTATTCCAACACAAGCTTGCTTTATATAGGAGGTAAATTCACGATTTCAAGATTAGAAAAAAATTTTGCTAAAAAAAAAAAAAAGGATTGGAAAAAAATTAATGACCGGAAAATAGCAAAAAAACAAAATAAAAAATGAAACATTAACAGTAAATGGCATTATCGCAAATAAACAGAATCCCAAAGGCATATTCCTAACACCAACCTCATTCAAAAATATCACACAAAAACCAAACAAACACACCAACCACACATCCCCACCGTCAATCCCTCCACGTCACCAATCCGCACCACCTCAATCCAACGATCACAATTCCATCCCAATCCACACCCAAAAGCAAAAAATAAACTCAACTCTAGTTAGCTTCATTTAACCCAACCACACAATGCCAATCGCTCGGAGCTCCATTATCACACCCGCACAAAAAAAAACACACACACAAACAAAAACTTTCATTTAAAAAAAATTAGGGTTTATATAAATCAATCAGTTAGGGTTTTAATTTTATATAAAAAATTATAAATAAAATCAGTGATGATGGATGAGATCTGGGAAAGAGCAGTGGTAACGGCGTTAGACGGACAAACTGACATGACGTCAGTACGGGCGTTAACTTTAGACGGCGCCGTTAAGTGTGTTCACGGTCGATTACCACATCCTTCTTTATTTCAAAAGTTTACTCATTTACAGCACTTATCATTAGCAAATATAGGTGTATCTTCATTAGAACAGTTTCCTAATTTAAATAATTTGCAGAAATTGATATTAAGTGATAATAGGATTGCTACTGGTTTGGAGTATTTGGTTTCTGCTGGTTTAGAGTCGTTACGAGACCTCGATTTATCGAATAATAGGATTTCTGATGTCGAGGATTTGAGGCCTTTAGCTGAGTTGAAAATTGTCAGTTTGGATTTGTATGAGTGTCCTGTTACTAGAGTTAAGGATTATAGATCTAGAGTCTTTGGTTTGATTAAGAGTTTGAAGTATTTGGATAAGATGGATGTTGATGAGAACGAAAGACCGGAGTCTGATGACGAGGATGAGGAGGATGATGACGAGGAGGGGGAGGGGGAAGAGGATGATGAGGAGGAAGATGATCCCGGGAGTGGTGAGATTGACGGTGAGGAGAAAGAGCCGGTTTTAACTAATGGACATGTGGTTGGGAATGATGGTGTGGTTGATGTTGATGAGGATGACGAGAGTGATGCGGATGAGGAGGAGAGTGAGATTGTGAGGGGGTCGAATGGGGCGAGTGTTTTGGGTGGACAAGTGAATGGTTTTCATTCGGATCCGGTTGATGTGGAGGAGGATGATGAGGATGGTGACGGGGAGGGGGATGACGATGGGGATGGTGAGTCGGATGAGATTGATGAAGAGGATGGCGAGGATGAGGAGGATGTGATTGAGGTTCATGAGAGTGATGATAGTGAGGATGATGAGGACGGGGTTGAAGATGACGATGATGAGGGTGCAGATGAGGACGAGGAGGTTGATAATGATGATGGGGATGTGGGTGAGCCGGGGAGTACGGGGTGGGTGACTAGTACGGAAGGTGAGATTGATGGGCATGAGCAGGGTGAGGATGATGTAGATGAGGATGATGATGGGGAGACTGGTGAAGAGGAGATTGGGGTCGAGGAAGGGGATTTCGAAGATGATGAAGAGGCTGAGGAGGAGGTAGTTTCCTTTTTCTTTTGGCTTTTATTAATTTTTGTCGCATATGTGTTTACTTGCTATTTGGGTTTGCTTGTATGTTTATGTAGCTTATACAATGTGATATGTTTCTACTTGTTTGCAATATTTTGTTGTATTAGTCCATAAGTTTGTTTACCTGATTGTTAATTACTGGTGATTTGCTTATGATCAATATATGAGCCTCATTTTAACTTCTTTGTATTACTTTGGTGCATCCCCCTATGTGTTTTGTTATTTGTGTGCTGTTTATATTATTAAATTGCCTTCAAAAGTTCTTTTGTTTGTGGTCATCATGCTTGGAAATGTTTATTTCATGAACTATTGTCTTGATTATTGTGGGAGTAATGGTTGCAAAATCTCTTTGCTGTTTGCTCTATTTGGGTTTCTTTTCCTGGTGATGATTGTGTTAAAAACCACACGTGTGCCCTATTTAGCTATATTTTTGTTGATATTGGTATTGCTCTTGATGGGTTTTTAGCACATTCTTATTGGCCATTATAAGAAAATATTGATCCTCTTTGTACTTGTGTTCGATCATCTACTGATTTTTATAATGATATTTTTATGCCGTTAGGTTATTTGCTTAAAATGGGTCATAATTGATTTATCCAATATGCATAGTTAGATAGATGTTCTTTCTCTTCCGATATTACGTAAGCATTTGTAGGATTGCACTTGATTGATGTAACATATGTGTTGGAAAATTGCTCTGTTAACGTGATGTTGATTTTGGGTTACTCAGTAATCTAGTGAAATATGTTCTGAGTGTATGCTCTATGTAATCGGCTTTATCAGTGGGATAAATTTGAATAATTTATATAACCTCATTTAGTTGTTTTTTGCAATATCATTTTTTGCAACTTTTATATCTTTTTGTTGGTATTTACTATGTAGTGTATCTGTAATGTTTATTTACTTCATCCTGCGAGTCTAACATATATTTTAAGATCGATGCTTGTACATTGTTTTTGGTAATTTAAGAAGTCAAGTCTTTTTTTGATGTTCTTGTTTGAGAAGTTATACAATGATATCCAACTTATTAGATTTGGTTAGAACGAGCCTAGGAAATATGTTGGTGTTGCTCCTATGTGGCCTGAGGTCATGGTATGGAATTTCTTTTTATTTTTTGTTGTTGCTGTTTTTGTGAAATTTGTCAAATTGACTTTGGATTCTATGCGAGTTCTAGGAGTTTTGCTGTTTGAACATTTTTGTGAAATTTGATAGATTGACTTTGGATTGTTTGTGAGTTCTAGGGAGTATTGCTGTTTTAATGTTTTGTGAATTTTGTTGGATTCACTTTGGATTGTTTGTGAGTTCTAGGAGTCTTGCTGTTTTAATATTTTGCGAGATTTGTTCGATTGACTTTTGATTGGTTTTGAGTTCCTGGGGTTACTTAGATCAGAAAGTATATTTTCAATTTGATTGAGTTCTGATGTAATGCTTTTATGATCATTTAGCAGGCTAATTTTGCAAAATCGATTTTTCTTATGGAATTCTGAGTCTTTGGTGTTGCTTTTTAGCTGCTGTGTTTTTTAAAGTCTTTTAACCAGGTTTCTTTAATCATTGATTTTTAATGGTGGCAGGAGGAAGAAGATGAGGACGGTGGCACAGGGTACCTGGTACAACCAGTTGGACAGGTTTCAGAAGATGGTGACGAGGAAGACGATCCTGCAGTGGATGAGGAGGATGACAACGAAGATGATGAAGAGAATGGTGACGGAGTGGACCCTCCTCCTTCTTCTTCTTCGGGTAAGAGAAAAAGATCCGGAGACGATGATGACGGCGATGGTGATGATGGTGGAGAAGGTGATGATGATCTTGTTCATCCTCCTCCTAAATCATCAAAGAACAACTAGCAAGCAAGGTTGAGACATGGTGAAAAGGGATGTGTATGGTTTTATTGCTGCTGAGGTTGGTCCATGTTCATCGATGAGGAAGCTGGGTTTTACAGAGAAGTATTAATGGAGGTTTTTTCTACAACAAAAAAGACTGTAAAACTAATGATGTTTTGAGATGTTACTCTACTAAGCCTTGTGTGTTTTTTAAGAACAGAAAGATGATATGATATGTTTTGGAGGGAAAAAAGGCAAATATGTATGATGAATGAATGATGATGGGAGATGTTTAAAAAAAGTTTGGTATAAGTTACTAGTGATGGATTGCTAGTATCCGTTGAGCAATTAGATTCAAATGGCAGTTGAGATGTTTAAAGAGGGAAAACAAGCTTATTTGAATGACAGTTAGAACCCCAAACAAACGAGCATGAAATGGAGGGAAAGCTATAAAGCTCAAAATTGGTATGAAACAATTGAAGAATGATCTCGAATAAAAAAATATGAAATTTAAAAACAGAGAGGTTATGCAAAGCCAAAGCAATGAAAAAGGTTTAGACCCGTGTGATGTGGTGGATGGTACTACTTGAGACATCCAAATTCGGACATATGGGGCGGATAATTCGGCGTCGTATTGAGTCAAGCAAGTTGCAAGTTATAAATTTGGTAAATGCAACGGGACAGGTGTTGGGATTTGATTGGATTAAGGAAAGCAAGGTGCTATGGACTCGGCTAGCATGAAATGTTCGAGCCACGAAATGAAACAATAAAAGGCAAGGGTTATCAAGGTCCAAGTTGGCTTGGCGTGGCTTTCTTTGTTTGGTCGGCTTTTTCTATATTTTTTAGAATAAAACCTTGTGGCCATGTGGACCCTATTATTATGTACTACTTGAATTTATTATTCCTTTCTATCTAAAACAAATTCGAGCCACAATATTTTCATCTACCTTTATTTGTTCTACGACTTATGTAATGTTATTTTGGTAGTTGTTCGTTTTCTTAATTCTAGCCTCTTCATTAAGTCTATCATTTATAATTTTTAATCTAATCGTATACAATTCAATTAAAGTGGTGAATAGTTAGGAACCAACTTTTTATAACAATAAAATGATAATAACATCTAAATAATAATTCGCCATGTATAGAACAATTTACGGTCAATGTTCACGAGTTGAGTAATCAAAGAATAAATAATCACATATATTTTATAAGAAAAACTTTTTTTATCATAATATACAATATAGAAGTCACGAGTTAGCACCAACCATAAGATATCCTTCCTTCCAAACCAACAAAACCTCTTCTTATCTCTTTACACTCCCAACATGGAACTCTCAAAAATGTTACTCAGATCACCTTCTTCTACTACCTCAATCCCACAATGCTTCCTACACAACCAAGCAAGTTATCGCCCTCATCGCCGTCCCAGCTTTCTATGCATGGCAAAGCAAACTGGGGACGATGTTTCCACTAATGGGGTGGCAGAAACACTTGCAATAGCAGGAGGACTAATTGCCAATCCGGTTATCGGGTGGTCACTTTACACGCTCAAGACAACGGGCTGCGGTCTTCCACCGGGCCCAGGGGGATCCATTGGTGCGTTAGAAGGTGTGAGCTACTTGGTTGTTGTTGGCATTGTGGGTTGGTCTTTGTATACTAAGAACAAGACTGGTTCGGGTTTGCCTAATGGACCTTTTGGCTTGTTGGGTGCTGTTGAAGGGTTGTCCTACTTGTCGTTGCTTGCCATTTTGGTTGTGTTTGGGTTGCAGTTTTATCAGCAGGGGTTTATTCCTGGCCCGGTTCCGGTTCCTGGTGACCAGTGCTTTGGTTGACCTTCATCTTTTATTTGTTATCTTCACAATGTTATGCATATACTTTATGATCATAAAATGTTTATTTGCAACATGATTTGTATCTAGGGGTGTTTGAATATGTGGAAAGAGCAAATACCGTGATTTGTGATTTAAAATTATGTGTAGGAACTTATACTAATATGCAATGAGCAACAAGACTCAAACCATCCTCTGAATTGAAGATCAAGATGAAATAGTTTGTAATTAACAGCAACCAAACTTGGATATAATTAAAATTTTAACCGTATGAAGGAAAATTTTGTGCCATTTTCCACAAATATTCTCAAAGAAAAATGTTGATGCTCTGCAGAAACATTATCAGAATAATGTGGTAACCTGTGAAAAACCAAACACTAAAGTTTATTCGACTAAGGAGACCGGTGCAACACAAAATCAGAATTAAAAGTGAAGCGGCATTATGCTAAACATGGTCTAAATTTTTTTGAAACTTGATATCGCTCCCAATGAAAAAGATCGATCGTTAGGACATTAGATTGTAATAAAATGGGTCAGGTTTCTCCCCTTTATATGATAGTATACATGCATTGCAAGAAGAGCATACAAGAGATATTTACCTTGCCTTCTAGCCAAATCCCTAACTAGGTCTCGGCTCATCTCCAAAGATTGGATCAGTGGATCTCCATCCCGTTCTTGACTCAATGCAAATTCAATATTTAAAGTAGCCCGGGTTCCGTCCGAGATGCTAATGGCTCTATTAATGTCACCTGTCTAGATAGCCTGCCTATGGAGTTTCTCATCATTCTGTGTTTTTTTCCACATACAGTCACCATTCAGAAGTTCTTTATCTTTTCACCATCAGAAGCTCTTTATCTTTTGATCTTTCTCTTATTGGCATTGCGGATTATAAATAAGTAGACCGAGAGTTCTCTCTAGTTCTGTTGAGGATGTTTTTGGTCCATGGTGTTGGTGTGTTTATAGTATGCAAGATGTAAGGTTGGACGACGGATGTTCTAGCAAAGTTCTGGTGTCTCAGAATTGTTCCTGTTCATTAAAGGCCTTGTCTCTATAGGGCATTAAGTACCGACCATTTTATTTCAGAGATTTGCTTTGTAAAAATATATTCTTTGCAGGTCATGAAAGTTCCTACAGATGATTTTACCACTCCCAGTCCTACTTTCTGAACGAGATTTATTATTATTATTATTTTTTGGTAACCACACTTAAGTAGGGTGATGAGGTGCTATGATTTTAAGCTTTGCATTTTACTCCGTAAATGAATTGTGTAGGATGTGTGTTATCCCACCCACATAGGCACAGAGCAGCAATGGAGTCACAACAGGTAGCCGGCCGTTTCAATAAAAAAAAAGATAATTTTCTTTCAGGTAGTCTTCTAAACTACTCCTTTCTTTTCGTTTCAAAGAAGACTATTTTAGTAACCTTTTAGAAGAAAAATATGAGTTCTTAAAGGAGCCAAAAATTTAGGAAAAAGGCATTTGACAAGAGAACAACTCGGCTTGTAAAGAGAGAGATATAGAGAAGAGGTCTCCATCTTTGTAGGACTGTAAGACCTTGTTACCTTTCTAAATTTGGAAAATCACTCATAATGCTACACTTAACCTCTCTTTCCTCTTTCTTGAGTCTTTTCCGTCTTCTTCAATCAGAAATCACACTTATCAAACTTAATATTTCTTTATCAGCATGCAAATTATTGACTCATACGAAAAGTCCTATTAAGAGAACATCTGTGATTAATCTGTGGCGGTTCTACATGTTAAGTAAACCAATAGTTTATGAAATGGATCATCCTAAATTGTAAGTACAGGCATTGTGTTTTAATTCTAGAACCACATTGTATTTCTTGAAAGTTATTTGGTTTTTCACGTTTCCTTTTTTATTTAAATTTCGTCTTACAGAATTGAAGCTTGATAATCGTTGAGGAAGTTGAGTTAGTTTTCGTCGTTGGATTTTGGTTTTAGATTTTTTAACGAAAAAAGAAAGTCTTAATGTTTAATGAAAAGGCTTTCGATTGTCATAAATAGACATTACGGGTGAGTGTTGTTTGAATTTTTGGATGGAGCATTTCTTTATCCAATTTTGAGATCTTGGAAAGCTCATCAGACACATGGCTCCGCCTGCCAAAACAGCTCCATCTCCAAAGTCATCTCGACCACCACCACAACCAACAAAAGCTTCTCCGCCAGCTAAGAAAACCTCACCTCGTGAATACAAACCACGCTTTAAAACCTCTAATAACTCGAACACAAAAGATTCTAATACAGCAAACGAAGAAATTATCCTTGCAATAGCTTTGGCTGCTGTCATCTTCATTTTGTTAGTCATTATTTGTCTTGCATGCGCTCGAAAGAAAAAGAAGAAGCAAAAGCAAAAGGAAGCATATTACTATCCCAGATCACCCCAAGGTGGAGAATACTACAAAAACCAATGGCCAGGATCACCTCACGAACACGTGGTCCAATTCACAAGACCAGGAATGATGGGTGTTCCCGTGGGTGTGGGTCCCAAATTGGGTGCCACATCACAACGAAGCATGAGTGGCAGCTTATCACCCTCAATACTCGTTCCACCAACCCGAACTTTAGCATTCACTATGAGCCAGTTTTCGTATAATGAGTTATCATCAGCCACTGGTGGGTTCTCAAAGCTAAATTTGTTGGGCCAGGGTGGGTTTGGGTACGTTTACAAAGGGTTGCTGACTAATGGGCAGGAAGTGGCTGTAAAGAGCTTGAAATCAGGTAGTAAGCAAGGTGAACGAGAGTTTCAAGCAGAAGTTGAGATTATTAGTAGAGTACATCATCGCCATTTGGTGTCACTTGTTGGATACTGTATTGCTGATGCACATAGAGTGCTTGTGTACGAGTATGTTCCAAATAAGACGTTAAACTTCCATCTTCATGGTGAGTTTTATTTTGATTATTTAGACCCAAATGGAATTTAAATTTCATAACGTAAAATAGTAACAAAGTTTGATCTGCAGGATTGGGATGTCCGGCCATGAAATGGGAAACTAGGATACGTATTGCACTAGGTACAGCAAAAGGACTTGCGTATCTACACGAAGATTGTATGCCTCTGTCCTCTTATATTTTATAACATATTTAGTATGATTTATTACATTAAAGATCTCTTGGAAATTTGCAGGTGATCCTCGGATCATCCATCGTGATATTAAATCTTCCAACATCCTGCTTGACGACAATTTTGATGCTAAGGTAAGTTACTTTACTTACATATTTTCCACAATTAGAGGTGAAAATTTCGATCCATTTACATACGAATGGGTCAATTTGGGTCGTGTTTTATCTCAAACTGGTCAAATAATTTTTTTTTCCTATACAGTAAATGGGTCAAATGGGTCAAAACAGGTAGAAAGTCACCTGAAGTATATACTATTTTAATGCATACAAGTTACAACCTCCTGCATTGTTTTTACTCTTATATTTATATTGTTATTTTAATGACATTGTTTTGCTAATCGTATATAACGCAGTATTATTTTAAGTTCTATAAACTAAATTGGCAATAAAATGTTTTCGCATCATGTTTTGACCTGTTGCACAACGTGCATGTCTTAGAAGGAACCTCTAGACAAAGTTCTCATCTACTTTAAATCCTTTTAGGTATATGATAGATATAACAAATACAGGTGGCTGATTTTGGATTGGCTAAACTAGTGTCTGGGGATGACACTCATATCTCAACACGCGTTATGGGAACTTTCGGGCAAGTTACATTATATAGATCACAAATTCACAATGATCTGCTTTACATACCATACATACCAGTACGTTATTATTCGTTTGTTGTATTAATTTGTTGGTGTTATTATAGGTACTTAGCTCCAGAGTATGCTTCGAGTGGCAAGCTAACAGAAAAGTCAGATGTTTTCTCATTTGGAGTAATGTTACTGGAACTGTTGACTGGAAAGAAACCAATTGATTCTAGCAATGACCGCATGGGAGATAGCTTGGTAGAATGGGTTGGTATCACTTCTTTTTAATGTTTATATTTTTACAAAACATACAAACTAATTTTGTTTTTTGTTTGATAATAAATCAGGCAGGGCCACTTCTTGCCAAGGCTTTGGAAGATAGAAACTATAATGTGCTTGTTGATCCACGCTTAGAAGGGAACTATGACCTGAACCAGATGGCTCGTATGGTTTCTACTACTGCAGCTAGCATCCGTCATTCTGCTAAACGTCGTCCCAAGATGAGCCAGGTAAGCGTGTTATTAATTTTGTGCAATCACCAAAAACAAAGTTTCATCTTAGCTTAATACTCCATAACTATTAAGAAAAAAATGAAGTTAACCAACATGTAAAAGTTTAATCAATTCAGATTGTCCGAGCATTGGAAGGTGATATGTCGTTAGATGCCATAAATGATCTTTTGAAACCACAACGAGTTGGGTCCACATTAAGCGTGAACCAGATCCCAGACTCGCCGAACTCTATTGTTGATGACACCAGGGCCTACAACGACGACATGAGGAAGTTCATAGAGAAAGTGAAGTCATCAAGCCAAGAGCATGAAAGAACCTAGTAAGTGAGAATGGGATGAACCTGAAATCTTTTCATATCTCGTCAAACTTGAAAAGAAAGCTGTACAGATTAAGCTGAATTTACACGACATTATGGTAAGGTTTACGGCAGAATGTTGAAGTTGTCGTGGAAGAAAGTTATTCACAGAGTCGTTAGGATATTCCTATTTCAAATAAAGCATTTGCATTGAAAATGTTTGTGACGTTGTATATACAGTTGGACTGATTACTGTTGTATGTTAAGAAGATGAGATATACGTATATGCTGCAATTTTCATTTTTTTTTCATCTACTTTTATGTTTAAAATTAAGGATGTATTTACTTCATACTATACCTGAAACACGAAAATGGACAAAAGAGAAGAACATTTGAAACAATGGGCTAAAGTGCAAAGTTGGGGAAGCTAATAAGCAGTGGCGGCCCTAAGGATTTGAGTACCCAGTGCGAGCAAAGAAAAAAATGCCCCTAACTCATAGCAAATTTTCTTTTTTTTATAAATGATAACTAATGTTATAACAATTAATTAAATCCATAACATATCATAGTATTAAAAATACATACCATCGTAGTTAACCAATGATCCGTGAAGCTCTCCTAGCATTCTTCATAGCAAATTGGTTGATTAGCTCTTCACAGTTTATATCCTCTAAGATTCCGTTCTCGATAGCTATCATGGCCAATCCACTAAGTCTTTCTTGGGACATTGTTGATCGTAAATAAGATTTCAATAACTTCAACTTAGAAAAACTCCTTTATGCAGATGCAACTGTGACTGGAATAGTCAACAATATTCTATATGCAATCGTTGCATTTGGAAAATAACCAAACTCTTTCAAATGCTTCAAAACATCTATAGGGCTGTTAAGTTCATCGGTTTGTAATGTGTCAAATAACTTCAACTCCATATAAAGTTCATCAGCATCAATATCCGATCTTTCTTCAAACCTGAGTGCATTTTCAAGAAGGTGACATGACAATTTAAGTTCTTTATCTTCAATTCCCCTAAAGTTATGTGGAAACAAAAAACCAAATAATTTCTCGTACTCTTTGAATTGCTCAAATCTTGTCTCAAGTGAAGAACGAGCTTGATCAACAATATATAAGAAATAATTGACTCTAAAGTTCTCTTCAGGTTTAAATGAAGTTTCTTGGCTACTTGAACTCTCACCAAACTGTTTTTTTCTTTGAATCAAACGCTTTTGTGGAAATATCGGATCAATACCCAATTCACTAGCAATTTCCTTTGCTTCTTCAATTGGTTTTGAATACCCTGTTTCTCTATAATCCTTGAAGTATTGAATCAGTCTGTTTATTTCTTTAATAGCAATATCGAGATGCATATCCTTCAGTTGTAACTTTTTACTCACTATATTCACTTCCCTTAATAATTGATACCAGATGACAATTGATACCACAAACTCAAAGTCACCAAGTTCTTTTTCCGCTAGTGAATTTGCTGCACTTGCAGTTGCATCATCATTATCTTTTTCTCCGACTTCAAGTAAAGCTTCTCGCACATCGACAAGTTGCAATTTGATAGCCTTAAGACTCTCAACACGACTTTCCCAACGAGTTTGGGACAATGATTTAAGACTCCAACCTTTAACATTGTTCTTCAAAATTTGCCACCGATTAATAGAATTTGCAAATGGATGATGGTGGATGATAGATCTTCTTTTCCAAAACTCCACAAAGCTCCAAAGCCCCAAATCAACCCAAAAGTGATGGTTCTTCAACAAATGAGATAAAATGGTTTGTGGGTTATGCATAGATGGTGATGAAGATGATGATGATACAAGGGATTTGATGATGGTGGAATGATGGTAATGAATTTAATGATTTAGTGGATGAAGAAAAAATAGGGTTTTTCCCCCTTTTGGGGTCGGTGTGTATGTGTTTTTTATGAAGTTGTCTAAAAAATCAAAATGAAAAATGTGTCTCTCCTTGGCTGTGTGCGACACCAAGAAAAGAAACCAAAAATAAAAAAGGTGTGTCTTTGCTTCCTGGGCTTGGTCCACACCACAGGTTAAGAAAATAATTTCTCGCAAATTGAAAATGTGAGGTGTGGTTGTGTTGGTATGCGTCCCCACCCAGTCAAGAAAATCAAGAAATCCCACCTCACCTTGCAAGAAAGATATAAATAGAAGTAAACAATTTGGTGGGTTCTGTCATGTATTTTGTATTGTGAAGTACAATTGTTTCAACCAGATGCACTATGTAAAAAATTATATATAATAATAATAATCTATATTAAAAAATTTCTAAAAAATTGTGCCCCGTTCAAAAACGTGCCCTGTGCGGGAATCGGGTTTGCACACCCTCCGGGCCTCCCCTGCTAATAAGGACAAAGGACTGAGCTATTTTGAGCGTCCAAGCCATCAAACAAAGCCTGATGGGCCTCCAAAATGGGTTAAATATGAATGTGTTACGAAAATTTTAGACAAGCAAAAACAAAGATCAGTTAAAACCTTTAAAAGTTTTAGTCCCAGTGCGGTCTTAAACTTATCAGTGGACTCATTCAAAGGAAGACCAATATCGGTTACCCTAGAAAGTATGTCAAAAAAATACAAAAAATGTTGCGATATTCATAGACAAGCAACAAGGAAGATCACTGACGTTTAAAAGTTTGAAATCCCAAGCACGTTAAACAACTTATCTATCAACGCAGTTGGATGCAAAGAGCTCACACAACGGGCGTCTGCCAATGGTTATTTAGATTTATGTCTATATATGCTTGTAAAAAGAACAGCTTTGCGATCAAAGCATTAAATGAAATTATCAGATTCTGCATCCTTTTCTTCAAGTACAAATAGGGGAATTTTTGCTTGAGGGGGCACACTTTGATAAATTTTAGAAACTACACTATAGATTGGTTCTTAAAGGGGGGGGGGGGGGGGGGGGGGGGGGGGGGGTGCAGGGGCGTAGCCAGGAATTCTTTTCAGGGGGGGCCAAAAAATTTTAAAAGACACCGGCATGTTAGAAAGGAAACAAAAGATTACGGAGTATAATATATAACTATATAAAAAGTTTGCAACATATTTGTTCATTCAACGTTTTGGTTGCACACGACATTCATTTGCATAACCAAAACCATCTAAAAAGGAATCTGAACCAAAATTCTTGGCTATAGGACTGAATATGGATTGATGGATGGATGAGGGACCAAGTACGTGAACTAATAGAGAGATATCTAGTTTGTAGGTGGATCAAATGTTAATATATGATAATGAATTCGGATTTGGACTACAACACATATGCTAATTACTAGGGCTTTGTGGGTGGGCCATGGCCCACCTTCGCCCCCACATAGCTACGCCCCTGGCGGGGGAGGGATAACAAAAAATGTTAAATATTTTCGAAAATTTACATTACAAATTTTTTCGCTAGTGGGGCACTTGCCCCTTGTGCCCCCCCCCCCCCTCCTATCTCCGCCCATGAGTACAAAATGAAACCCTCCCATGTTCTAAGAAGTTTTGCAATGTGAAATCTCAAAAATATTATAACCACAATTCAGTGTCACCTTCCCTGTAAATGAATTAAAAGCATAGCTTATTTTCTTAATTTAAAAAAATATTGTCTTCTTCAATGTAACTTGTTTTTTAGTATTGTCTGACTAAAAAAGGTGTAGTCCTTGTTTTCCTGTTTCGCAAGCAAAAAGTAATGAAGTTATCTTTTCTGACTAAAAAATGTTAAATATTTTCGAAAATTTACATTACAAATTTTTTCGCTAGTGGGGCACTTGCCCCTTGTGCCACCCCCCCCCCCCCCCCCCCCCCCCCCCCCTCCTATCTCCGCCCATGAGTACAAAATGAAACCCTCCCATGTTCTAAGAAGTTTTGCAATGTGAAATCTCAAAAATATTATAACCACAATTCAGTGTCACCTTCCCTGTAAATGAATTAAAAGCATAGCTTATTTTCTTAATTTAAAAAAATATTGTCTTCTTCAATGCAACTTGTTTTTTAGTATTGTCTGACTAAAAAAGGTGTAGTCCTTGTTTTCCTGTTTCGCAAGCAAAAAGTAATGAAGTTATCTTTTCAAAAAGTTGTTTTTAGAAGAAGAGTAAAATTTCATCAAGTATGATGCTTTCAAAAGAAACACAGGATAAACAAAACAATGTATAATCAACACTTGGATGCCTTATTATTGCAACTTCCTTAAAAGCATGTGATCCTTGGCCTGCAGAAGTGAAATTTGGAGCTAACTTGATCATATCTTATAGAGGAAAATGGGTCGATTTGGGTTATAGTTTTAAAACATACCTAAAACTGAAACGGGTCAAACATGTTAAAGTCACCGTAAGTGCTCTTCAAATGTTTTCAACCTCTTATATTGATTTACTCAAACAACAATTTATTATTTTGATGTGCTAGTTTTCAAAATCATATTTAAAAAAACACTTATTTACAAATTTGTAGAAACAGGTCAACATAAAATGATGGTGGGTCAACCCAGTTCGACCCACCCTGTTTCGACCCACTTCTGTAAACTACCGATTTTGATCAAGTTACACAACCCACCCATTTTCCACCTAAAATAATTAGGATTGATTGGTTATTAAACTTATTACCTGGTGAGATGGCTGAACTGATTTGTTTAGAGGCAGTGTATATATAGCTCATGAGAGGCATCTTCTTAATTATAAACTCCCCCAAACTTAGAAGAGAAGTTCCCAACCATGATGACATGAACACACCCACAAAAAATATAGACGTTATTGTGGTCACAAATCCAAGACCTGTGTAAGAAGCTTAGGCTATTCAGAAGAAGATTATTGTATTAATCAGTAGCCAAAAGAGCATCTGATACTGTCGTTTTTTTTCTTCTGGTCATAAGCACCTTGATAATCAGAATTAGCCAACCTCTAAAACAGCTTATTATCTTACTATTCTACTTTCTAACAGCATAAGCATATTAAAATTGATTTTTCGATTATGATATTATCTTATATAACACTATCAGTTTCAAGATTCAAATCCAAACACCCTCTAAATACAACATTCGACTGGAAATATAGTTTAATACAGTAGTTTAATACTGTAATGCAAGCTTTTTATATTTCACTAAATGTCGATAGAAATCCCTCAATAATAAAAAGAATCATCATGTGAGCTAGTATATCATGATGCAGTTATGCTCAAATGCTTATGTGACAATAATTAGGGACAAAATGCACTAACCAAATATATTAATTCCTAAAAGAGTGTAGATTGGGGAGAAAATCCAATCACCAAACTGAATGAACCACCAAGTCACATAAAATGTGATGGCTATGGGACATAAAATGACACTGCAAATGAACCAACCAACTATTAGTAAAACAAATGGCAAAACCATATCCCCATGCATCCGAGTAAACTTAATTACTTATGTGATTGTAAGCGAAAACTTACTGCTTCTTTATGATCTGCATATAAGATCTATTAAAGTATATATATACATTTCAAGAAGCAAAGTTTTCATAGTTCAACGAGATTGTTAAATTTTTTACTTGAAAAGACGAGTATAAAGGTTGTCACTATATAGTGCGACAATGTTGTAAGAACACTTCTTCAGATGAATATGCTAACTGCCTTCTAAGACATCGATCGAAGTTTGTTCCAAATTTACGGTTGCATAAGAGGACTTTTTGATTGACATGACAATCAGCAATGCATACTTAACTTACAGATAAAACAAGCATATGAATTATACCATCCAGTTATGAATTTTTTTGAAGCCCAGCTGCGAATGACCTTATCAAATGCCTACACAAGAAAAAAGATGCAATTCTTTCAATCTTATCTCTTACAAACTAAAATTACAAGGGATCATCCAAAAGGAAGATTAAAGTTCATGACTACATTTTTTCTAGGACATGACCAAGAACCATGTGCTTAATTAAATTAGTGACAGATACCATAGGAGTCTCAAGGAGCAACAAAGTGTGTCACATTCTTGACACAGAGGTATAATAAGTTTCATGCTACATCATAAGACCATACTCCACTAATTTAGAAAAATAAGGGTATAATTAGCTGCAAACCTGGCTCGAGGCTATTAATATATCTTTTACAAATATGAAAATTGTTCTAACTCCTAAGTTGGTTTATGCTGGAACTCTAAACTACACAATTCTCCCTTAGTAATATCAAGTCAAAAGCTTACAAGAATATTGTCATTGATTTACCCCTAAGCTTATTCCTATATATATATTTTACTCATTACACCGTTTATTGTCTTTGATTGTTTAATGCAATTTTACAACCCATATCATCTAAATTTTCAGAAGTCATTAACTTGATCTTTTACAGTTTTATGTCTCATTCACTCATTGTATGTCGATTTGGAATGGATCTGAGTCTGAGACAAGATTCCGTGATTCATATGACATGTTGTGAAGTCAAAATCACTTATAGAAAAGTTATTAGGAACAAATTATATGAGGCAGAAGATAAGGGTGCGTTTAGTTGGAGAACAAATTCTCTTATTTTCTATCTTTAGTTTTGTAAAAATTTGGAAGGAGAATTAATCTCCGCAAAACACTTGAAAATATAGAAAACGCGTTTAGTTGATGTTTCTATTTTCTGTTTTGAAGAAAGGGAGGGAGGGTTGAGGGTTACAAAGGAAAACAAGGAAAACAACTAAAATTTGTTTTGTAATTTTCCTTGTTAAGTTAGGAAATAGGAGATTTGTGTTTTACAAAATATTCTGTTGGAAAATGTTGATTTGAACGCGATCTCTGTTTTCCTTGTTTTCCCTCAACTAAACACAACCTAAAGGTTTGCAAATGCTTCCAACACACACAGATGATCAAATCTAAACAACAACACTATCACAACTTATATTAACAAACATTCACTAAAAAAATATAATCCAGATAAAGATAAATTAGTAAGAACCTAAGGCCAAAGTTTATATAATAATCGCATTAGGAAAAAACCATATGCTTACATTATAAAAAAGTTACTTTCAAAAGAACCACGACGTAAAACCACATTTTATGCACGATCAAACAAATTAACAGCACGAAAACATGTAATATGATTTAATAAATGGCGACCTCTTTGCCGGCATTATGAGAGAAAGGCGGAGAGGAGGTCCCAGGAGGGGTGTCCGACTGCAAAGGCGATAATGGGGAGCCAATAATATTATCTGTTAATCCGGTTTCCGGTATCAGGCGTTCGAGATCTCTATCTTTATCTCTTGTTCCCATTGTTTTGTGTTTCCGGTTAAGAGCTCCTACCGAACTGCAAACTAATAACGAACGTTGTTTATTCAGCATTTTTTCTGTTTTTTTGGACGTTGATGCATTCAGTATGTGTGTTTTGGGTAAGTTACAGAAAGATCCCTTAAGTAATAGTTAACTTACAAATATAATCTGAGAGGTCTGTCGTCTTTATAACATATTCGGTGTAACGTCACAAAATGGTGGGCTGCAAACAAACCGGACGAACACGACGGGGATGGATGCTTGTTCGTGTTTGGTCATTTAAGTTTAATGGGGTAAATGAACGAACACAAACATTTATACAATGAAATTTCTTGTTCATGGTCGTTCGTTAAGAAAACGAGGTTGCTTATGTTCGTTAGCTAAGGTTAGTAAACGAGGCTTGTGTTCATGTTCGTTTATTTAACACAAAATATTATTCATGCTTGTTCAATTAAAAATAAACTATCATAATTGAATTCTTTACCGAACGATTCATGAAATGTTTGATTCATTTACAACACTAACCACAAGAAAACTCCCTTAACACATTAAAATACCATCATAAAAAAGAGTCAAAGGCGGTCACACGAATACTACAATTAAGTGTATGTTTGGTGCGGAGCGGTGTGAAGTTTTTTGGAGCGGTAAGCAGTGAACAATGAGCATTTTGATTTTAGTGGTCGTTTGGAAAAGAAACGGTGAGCGGTGAGCTGCTCACTTACTGCTACTTTTAACAAACACATCCTAAACCTCATACATCCAAGTCAAATATCTTGTCGTCCTAAAATAAAATTTTCACTGTGAAAGTGCATAAAATTCTAAGAAATCCTACTAACTAAATGCATAAAATTCTAATAAATCCTACTAACCAACAACACTGCTCTTCACCAATCATATTTACTCAGTAAAGTTTATTTTCATTAGTTGAAATATAAAGAAAATATTTATTTTGACTCAAAACTGATGAGAGAGTAGTTACTTTATATTTACTTATGGCAAAACACGGTTTAGTACCCTGAACTTGGCTAAGTGGAATTTCTACTACCCTGAATTATTAGAGGTGAAGAATGGTACCCTCAATTTGTCTAAGTGGAATTTTTAGTACCTTACACACACTTGACATGATCACGTGACCATCATGTGAGCCCAACCCGTTAAGATTTAACGGAGGAAAAAATAACACGTTAAATCATGCATTAGAAAAGAAGACACACCCACATATCTACCAAAGTTTGAAGAAAAAAACTGACTTTGTCCTTGTGATTTTGAGGTGGAAGCGTGGTGACAGGTGCTACAAGTAAGCAATTTATGTGATTGATTTCATGAATTGCTTTTTATTCTTTTCTTTGTTTAGTGTATACAAAATAACAACATAAGATTTTACTGGTTGTTTTTCTTTGTTTAATTCTCATAAAAAAAGTGAATGCATGGTTTTTATTTGTTGTGTTTGTCTAATTGTTCTCTTCCATTCTCACATAGCTAACGACATGATACATTTTAGTTTTTATTCGTTGCTTTTCTCTTTGTTTGATTCTATTACTTAGTCGTTCATAATAATGCGCAAAATGAATGATAACAATACCAATGATAGACGTGAGTATGATTGGGACATACTTGAAAAATGCTTGATTCAAAATAACGAAGATAAGGGCAAAAGGAAAATGAGGGGAATGAAGAAGATGAGACAAGTTTACAAGAAGGTGATGTTGAAGAAGATTGTGAGGCTGGGCTTAATGAACTTACAGAGACACTCGATCCAAACCCAGATGCAGAGGTGGCTGTTGGTATAGAAGCAGTAAGAGAGCACTATAGGTTGTTGAACCAAATAAAAGTACCTACTGCTAACAACCAACAAGGATTAGAACATGGTGATAAAGAGCAAGAAAACTTTCAAGGTGGTGAAGAAAATTACCTCGATAATTCTGATGTTGACAGTTTAAATGAAGAAGTATTAGAAGATGGAACCACCAAATTGAAGAGAACCACAGTGAGATTCCCTAGGTACAATGAAAATTTTAAGGTTGTAAACTTTTTTATAGGTCAATCCTTCACTAATCATACACAATTTAAGAATGCCTTGTTGAAATATGCTGTTCAAGAAAAAAGAGATTATAAGTTTGAGAAAAATTCTCATTATCGTGTTAGAGTAAAATGCATAGATGAGCATTATAAATGGATGGTGTATGCAACAAATGAAGTAAAAAATAGCAAAAAGTATTTCCTAGTGAAAACGTTATATGAAACGCATACGTGTTCAAAGATGTTAAAATATCACATATCAAATCATCATGGATTGCAGAGCAATGGGAAGTTATGATATATGCTCATCCTGGTTGTCACACCCCAAAAATGGTGTAGCAGAATAACATTTACGGGGTATGACTTCATAGTCAAGAACACAAGGTGTCAAAATAGAGAAAATACTAAATGCATAACATACGAGAGATCTTAGTCGCAAAGCTCCCACAACCGGGATAAGTACAAAATATGAAATCCAAACATAAGTCTCAAAACCAAACTATATCACAAGGAAATGTTGTAGAAGATTGATAATCATAACACACTTTAAGCCTTGTGATTTGGTCGAATGTTTCAGAGAGAGAAAGAAGATGGAGTTCACTTTAGAGAGAGAAAATGAAAGAGTATTAGATTAGTGCAAATGAAAGAGGGGGCCAAGAAACAAAAGGTAATTGATGTTGAAGAGGTTGGTGATAAGGAGTTTCATGTAAAAAAAGAGTTTGATGAGCATCAGCCCATTATCAAATGGACCAGATTCAAAAAGAAGGGAATTAAGAGAAAGAATGTGGATTCTTCTACTACTAAAGAGGATATGGATGCTTATATGGAGGAAAGAATGAGTGAACCCTCACCAGAAGAATTTACTATGGGCTCAATTCCAAAAGCATCAGGAGCCAAAGCTAAGATTGTGAATTGTAAGATCATCAAGCCTGTTGGAATTAAGGGTTACTATCAAATTATTAGAGAGCACAACTCAGATGTAACATATGTTAACTTCCCAGGTGTACTTCATGATCTGACTAGGGATGATCTTCAAGATCTATACAGGTTGGTGAAGGAGAGATATTCAGATTGCAGTCCTAGAGGGGAAGTGGAGCAAGTTCTGTTTAGTGACTTGAAGACAATGTTCGAGCCATCAGAAGCACATGATAACATCTGGAAGTTGCCACTTCACATTCGACTAGTCAGCCGGAGATACTTCCCTAGTTGTGCAGTCTACTGTGTGGACTTGGGGCCTGCACATATCTATATGTTGACTGAAGTGGAATATCCCTTGCCACCTGAAGTCTGTAGGAAGATGTTGGAGAAGAAGCTTGCAGGAGAAGTCAAAGATGATATATGCTTACAACTTCTGAAGTTGATTCAAAGACAAGCTTCACAGCAATGAGGTAATATGTTTGAAAGAATTTTCTTAGCTGTATTGAGTTGGGGATATAAGTATAAATGGATATTGAGGGAGCCACACTTGGTGAAGGTGCATAGCACTAACACAACAAATGGTTATCAGTCCACCATGTCTAACCTACATAACGACTGGCTAATCTAAGAGCAAATGGCTCTGGTAAAGATAGCTCAAATCCGTTATTGCTGACAATTTGCCAAAAATTGTTTTGTAATACCCTAAAATCCGTTTTCCGAAATTTCCATATAATTTGAATTTTTTTAAGTACTATGGACATTATTAAATAATTGAGACATTACGTTATGTGATAATTAAATTAACGTGTCATTTTAACCTAAGTTTTTTAAGCAAGTGAGCTAGTGATACAACTATACGCTATAAATATATAACACATTCAAGATACAATATGTATCCTAAACTTAGCTATGTTAAATCTATATGCATGGTTTTTCCTAAGCTCCTACATCGTATATTATGTGACAAAAAAAAAAAAATTAACACATACACGTAAAAATAAAACATCACACGTCCCCTAGTTATTGCTAAAACCGGTCCTTTTTGTTTTTTATTCTTGTGTACACTTTTAAATTCAAGGATAAGAACTATTAAATTGGAAATAATTTATGGAGAGAATAACTCACCTAAAATTTTTGGCTCAATCACCTCTCTACTCCTCTTATATGAAAACCGAATATCATATTTGATTTACTTTTCCATAAAACCCTAAAGCTTTATTTAAAGTTGGCTTCCATTGTTCTTTACGTCCAAGAAACAAGGAGGTTCAAAGGGTACAGTTTGGTTCGAAGGGTATATCAGTTGGTATTCGAGCATAGGTAATCGGCAATAGGAGATTCGAAGGTGTGGTTTGACTCTTGAGTTCGGTTGTTTTGCCTTCGATCTGTTCTAGTCGACTCAAGGTATTCCATTCAAACTAGTATGTCATAATATGAATCTTATAACAAATATATGTATAAGCATTTGAAACTAACCTAACCTACATATATGAATATGATACAAATGGATTGGAGTAATGTTGGAATCACTCCTAGACCTTATTCAAGTGTTAGTGATTCATATGTAATAGTTAGCTTAATATGGCCTTTATGTTAGTAATTATGCTTAGGCTTATGTAGAAGGCCCATAAGCCTAGGCCCAAGTCCAATAAGGAAAGGAAGGGACTAGGAGTGTTGCCCTAGCTCCCTCTCCTATAAATACTATGTAATAACCCTCACTTGAGGGTTGGTTGTTCACTTTCATATTTCACTCTTTGCTTTAACCTTTCTTCTACGCATAAACGTGTGTGTGTGATAGTGTTCATCCGATCTCTTCTTCTCTATTTCTTACATGGATGCTTGTGTTACTAATATGGTGACCTAACAGTGGTATCATTCGCCAAATAGTTGGGTGAATCGTTTTTGTTGTTAAAAGTAAGTTTCGGTCTTACGCGTAACAACGGTTCCAACTTTGGTTCGCTTAAAAACTTATTTTTTACACTTTTCTATCCAAGATTCTTGTACTTTCAATGTTTTAAGGTGTTAAAATATCTGTTTTTGACAAAAAGTTTCAAACTTTACGCGTAGATCTTCGTTTTTGAGCTTGGTTTTATACGTGATACTAGTTCTACGCATAACTGTTTTTTAAGCTTTGGATCATCAAGTTTCACACTTTTGTGTTATTTTGGTGATATTGAAGCTATCTCATCACAAAAATCTGGTTTGGAAACATCACTTGGCAGAAATCATTTTTGGCTTGTTTCTACGCGTAAGTAAAACCCTAAACTTACGCGTAACTATTCCTTGGTTTAATCTTCAGTTTCGTGGCTTACTCAGTGATTTTCTTGCTTGGATAAGCATGAAAACACTTCGACTTTGGATATCTTTTGCACTGTGATAGTGTAAAAGATCATTTGGGCAAAACCCTAAAATTACGCATAAGCATAAGCTTACGCGTAGAATTTTTTACGCATAAGATTTATCTTACGCCTAAGCTTTGTCTTACGCATAAGTTAATCCTACGCCTAAGTTTTCTACGCCTAACTTCTTGTTTACGCATAACTTTAGTGTTTTCTTCTTACTTACGCGTAAGCTAATTCTACGCGTAACTATTGCTGTTACGCGTAACTTTGGTGTTTTTACGCATAAGTGGTACTTGGCTTTTCTGTGATTTCTACGCCTAAGGACTCTTCATCAACAACGGTTCATTCGACTAAAAAGATCCATTTAACAACACAAGTTTTCAACATGTCACAACCACCATACTCTAACTATTTTCCCTACACTTATCATCATCAACAACAACAACAACTAAGTCCACAACATCAACAATTTAATCATCAACAACAAATTTATCAACAACAATTTAATCAACAACATACTCCACAACTTGGAGCAATTCCACCACCACAAATGGTTCAACCACCACCTAGTCTTCAAGTACAACCTTACACAAACTTCTACAATCAACATCCATCCAGGAATACTATGAAGGAACCGACATGGTTTGGCAAGATGTGTGAAGCATTAAGTAGCCAACAATCAATTCATGAAGCTGGCTCACTTGATAGACCTCCAATGCTCACTCCCGGTAATTATGATCAATGGGTTATAAGGTTATTTAGGTTTTGTGATCTAAAGAAGCCACATGGAAAGTTCTTACAGAAGGTCTGATCGGTCCCAAACCGTCAAGTTATCTCACACAAGCTAGCCACTTGTGAATGGCTAACCGTAAGAAACTTAAAACAGTTCAGACACCAATGCAATGAAGTCCAGGAGAGTATAGTGTTTCCCCAGGTCGTTAAGTCCCAACGAGCTGTGCGAGAATAATCAGATGAATAGTGATCGAGAGAGTTTGAATGGACAAAGAGATATGATTGATTATAACTAAAGAAAGAGTATACAAATTACAGGGGCTTAAATGCAAATTAAAGAAAATTAAAAAGATAAATTATATTAAATAAATGCTATCACTATTTTTAAACTGATGTCTTTGATTTTTCTTTTATAAAACTTAAATTAAAAACTACGTGATGTACAAAAGAAAATGTGAAACTGAAGCAATATTAATCTTAAAAATATGAAAATGACATTTTTACAAACCTAATGATATGAGAAAATTTTTAGAAAAAGAAAATTATTTTTATAACTATTTATCTAATTATTATTAATTAAAAACTATTTTTAACTATTTAATTATAGCCTAAAATACAAGAAAATATGAAATAAAGCTAGAAAAATAAAATTATGACTTGGAAAAATCTAAAATAACTAAAGAGAATTTTCAAAACTAATTTTATATTTTTCTGATTATTTTTCTATTTTCTATGAATTAAAAACTATTTAAAACTACTTAAATTGCTAAAAATTACAAATTTAACTAAGAAAAATCTGGAAAAATAAGTTTTTGACTTTTTATATTTATCTTAACTTAGGAAAATTGAAAACTTATTTTTTTGAACTTTTTCTGAATTAATTGTATTAAAAGCTAATTAAAATTACCTAAAAACTGTTTTAAATTAAGAAAAATAGCAAACAGTGTTGGAAAATTATGAAAATTTCAGGAAAAGTCTAATTTAATATACTGAATCTAGGAAAAATATGAAAACATGGGCTTGTGTGTAAGAAAATGAGACTGCAATGCAAGTGCTTATGTAATAAGCACAAGGTACCAAATGAGTACCAAACTGTTACAGAACCTCTAATATGCTAAAAATACTCTAAAACAACTTATTACAACAAGCTTGACCTCTGAATTGCAAACTTCTTATGATTTGATGATTTGAGCACTTATGCCAAAAACAGTTTTTGAGTGCTACTTTGAAACTAGAAAATAAGCACTTAAATAAGATGGAACTTAAAAACAGAAGTTGGGGCCTTTTGTAGACCTGGCTAGCTAGTTGTAAACCAAGAACCAGACCTGGACAAGCTCTTATGAGCTTGTGGCAAGCTCTGCAAGATACTGAGAAAACTCAGTATTCACTGAGTTGTGAACAGGGCAAATAAGCCCTGTTTGATAAGCTATTTTAAAGCTTTTAGAAAATTACTAAAAATCAATAAAAATCATAATAAGTAGCTTGACCAACTGAAGTTTTAACACCCAAAGTTTCACTGGATTTGGACCAATAATGAACCTGTGAAAAATCTCTCTAGTTGGGTGCAAACTGAGAATTGCAAGTTTTGACTTTTTGATAGTTTTGATAACTTTGACTTTTATGAACTTTAATCTTGATTTATAGACCGAATATGATGTTATATGGTTAAATGAAACTATATTAGGCTATTCTACTGATTTCCAAACATGAATAAAGCTTTTGATGTTTGAAAATTCCAACAGTTTTGAAATGAGAACAGATTACATATGATTTTGACTTGGAGTATTCTAGTGCACAAATAACTGACTCAAATGATTCAAGAGACCTATATTGAGACTAAGTAGACAGGTTTCAAGCACCAACAAAAGCTTAAGATCAATCAATCCTTCTGAACCAAACACACCTTAAGCTATTTGATTAACTGATAACTTTAACTAATTTACTATCTGGCTTATTCTATTGCTGAATTGATTAACTATGACTGAATGACAGTGAAATGAGCAAGTATAAGCTAAAACTTAACAAAAATCAAGACAGACATGAATGTGCAAACTCACTTGTGTCCACAGCCACTATGGCTTGCAACTGCTTAAAGTAACACTATCCTAAATCATATCAACCCCAATTCTCACTTAGAATCATCCCAAATCCAACACTGCACCAACCAATATCCATTTCCAGCATTGCTTAATCAAAATTGCTTCACAGTTGACTTTCGTTGACCATACATCAAACTTACTTGAAACTGTGCTCCAAGCTTACCAAAAGCTATAATAAGCTTGAGTAAGCTTGTTTGAATTGAAATGAAGCTACTTGGAGCCTTGAGTATAAGAGATTGAAAGCTGATTTTATAACAGTTAACATAAAAACTTGAAATTATATTAAAACTCTGAATTGATGCTTTAAAATAGATTACACTGACAAAATAACTTAAGTTTAGTACTTTGGAACAGGAAATTATAACTTTGAACTTAAACTAAAACATTGAGACTAAAAACGAAATACATGAAATTTAAAAATTAACTACTGCCTTGTCTTTGCTTCTCTTCCTCTCTTTTATACACCAAATGACTTCCACGTGTCCTTCTGAGCAAATCCCACTAATAATCTTGGCCAATGGATAAGTTTTGAGTGATCTAAGCCGTCCACGTTTTTTGGCGGGAAAAGCTGGTTTTGACCTCTGTGCTTCTGAATTTGCAACTGGGGGGGGGGGGGGGCGGAGTAGGTATGATGATTGTGGAGGGTGAGTTGAAGAGATAAGGTGATGGGAGATGGGTGAGATGTTGGGAGAAGGGAGTTGCAGGGCAAGTGGTGGGGAAACCCAGTTGGGAGGGAAAAGGGATAAAGTTTGACTGGTGTTTGACCAAAGGTCCAAAATAGGTAATGACAGGGGGGTCAAAAAGGTTATATGGTAGGGTCAAGGGTTCAAAGGTCCAAGGGTTTTGGTTTTAATACAAGGACTAACTTTGCAATTCTGCCAAACTAGAGGGACCATTTCTGCCAATTTCTCAAAACTGTTTCAAGGGTCACTTTTGACAAGTTTCAATAGTACAAGGACTATTTTTGATATTTTCAAATTTTCAAAGGACCAAACTTGACATTTTTCAAAGTTTAAGGATCTAAGTTGTAATTTTGCAAATTTAAATCTCAAGGACCAATTTTGACAACTCATGAATCCCTAGGGACTTGAAATGATACTTTTCTTTATTTAGATTTACCAGGGACTGTTTTTGACAACTTTTGAAACTTGGGGGACTAAAACTGCCAATTATGCAAACTTGATACGTTTTTCACCAGATTTTGATATTTTTGCATTTAAAACACATAAAACACTTATTTGTGATATTTTTATCTTTTTGATGCATTTCTGAGTGTTTTCAGATGTTTTTGCAGTTTAAATGGTACAAAAATGATGAGTATTTAGACACTCATCAATCGCCCACACTAAGATATTGCTAGTCCCTAGCAATGTTTTGAGAAAAATTAATGGATTTCAACTCTTTACCAAAAGCCATTACTTCTGGAGTAGCCAAATGTTTCAGTTCAAGTAAGAACCTTGGTACACCGATAACCAAATGATTTTGAGCAAATCACCAGCTTCCAACGGATTTGATTTGTCTTTACCAGAAGCCGTTTGCTTCTGGACTAGCCAACTCTTAGATAAAATATCTTTGGTGAGCTGATTACCAATTATGGTTTTCCACTGCCTTTACCACAAGCCATAAACTTGCGGGCTAGCCAACTCTTCACTTTTAAGGATATGGTGAGTTGAATACCATACAATTTTGGGCAAATTGCAAGCCGTCAACGGATTTGAGATATCTTTACCAAGAGCCGTTTGCTCCTGGATTAGCCAATCCTTATGTGGGTTAGACATGGTGGACTGATTACCATTTGTTGTGTTTAGTACATAGTACTTCCACTATTTTTTTTTAAAATTTGGCCATTTTGGGGGAAAAAGGGACTAAAAGGGTACATTTATGATCAAATTCGCCAGAATTTCCCCCCCACACTTAGAAATGAATATTGTCCTCAATATTCAAAGTACCAGCTGTTATGCCGAAACTTAGAACGTAAAAAGATAACATTACTAGCTAAGTGTAGAAACACAACAATTATTCTTTTTTTTTAATATTTACAATTTTCATTCATTTTTAAGATCTATATACAACATGTGGGACATCTCCCCCACACTAGGGTGGTACACACGGGTGAAAACCCATGTTTAACTACTGTTTTTGATTACCGAGTCGCTAGCTTGACTCGACCCCGAATTCATTTGTTCATGGGGAAGTAAGTGGAAGAGACAATCTCCATCAAGATGTTTGGACAAACATTTGAAGCACGTGAAAGTTCCACACCGACGAGATATACATAGACAGAACCGGCTCAAGATAATGTTTCATGGAAATGCCGGGGTCAAAGATAATGTCTTCATTCCCGAAGGAGTGAAGAACAGGAGAAGCCACGGGATAGGTGAAGAAGAGATAGAAAATCATGATAAATATCATGACTAACTCTTCATCCTCAATAGGAGAATTCATAGTTTCATGAATCTCATCAGTTAAGCTCGCTTGATCAAGACATATTATGGGTGTGTCTAGATCAAAGTGGAAGTTATCATACTCCGGCGGAGATATGATATGAGTGAGTTCACCGGCGAACTCCTCGTGAAGAGAATCAATCACAAGATGTAAATCTGTGAATTCTTGTTCCACTGTAGACTCATCACTATCCTCAATCTGAGTATCAAAGAGTGGATTCTCAGAAATTAAGGTGAATTCAGATTCGAATTCAAATAGAGGATTGGTGAGAGTTGTTTTGAATGCTTGAGGAATAAAGTGATTAATATTCTCTATTGGACTGTTGGGATAAGAAGTGAGTGAACGATCATTATCAAGGAGACTTTCAGTCTCTCCCAGATCGGCTTTGAAATCAAAAAGACTATCATTACTTTCCGATGAAAGTGGATTGATGTGAGTGAGTTCATCGGTGAACTCCTCAAGATGATGATCAGCATCAGACTGTGGGAGTGATGCCTCAACATACTCGATGTTTCCATAAGAAGTACAATCGTCGCTAACATCGGAGAAAGTTTCAAAATGATCTTTTGAACACTCAAGAGGGGAAAGAGAATCACACATATGATCAGAAGTTCCCTGTGACTCTCTCGGGATTGGGACAAGGTTCTCAACACTAGACTTTATGAATTCGTCCGATTCCTTTTCAGGAACAGTGTCAAGATGCTCGTCCCCCATGTTCAGAGAGTGAGTGGGAGCTTCGGGTGTGATAGCAGTTGTTTGAAAATGAATCTCAACTGCTGGGATATCAACTGATGAACTTGATGAATCTTTATAAAATTTTAATACCAAGTGCATCCTCATCATCACTATCATCAGGAATAAAACGAAATTGAGAGCTAGATCTGGCTGCTTTTTCGTTTGCAATTGATTCCCTAATAGATTTTTCAAAGGCAATTTGGGAATTTATTTTAGCAGCCTGCTCTTCAGCTAACAAAACTTCCATGGATTTCTCATGAGAGTTTTGAAATGACATAGCCGACTCCTCCTTAAGTTCTTTTAATAACTCCAGACCCTTAAGTAAAATGTCTGTCGTAGTTTCATGAGGAGTTGCTTGAATCATTTGGTACTGTGGAGGTTGGTCTTGAAATGATGTGTCAAAATTGTCACAAGGAAATGTATTCCCCGTTTGACAATCCGAGCTGACGTGTGGACCTCCACAGTTCTCACAACAGTAAAACTGTTGAGTCTGGACTGGCGAATTATATGGATATTGGTCATAACCAAAGTTCTGAGCATCACCGGAGAACTGTTCATAGACAAACGTGTTTCCGGATTGACACTCAAATCCTTGGTGAGGACCTCCACAAAATTCACAGCAGTTATGTTGATTATATGAAGATAAGTCGGGCTGTGGTGGGTAGTTGGAAAAATTTGAGGGGTCGTTAAATGAGTTCGGATTAGGATCATAATCAAATGAATTCCTCGAACCACAAAACAAACAACTCCCGTTATGAATATCGTTACCACACTGTACACACGTACACCAGCGACAGGGTGGACCAAAAAGAGGCTCACCACAACCGACACAAGGAATAAACGATTCTATTTGAGAGTTATGAGAAGGAATCGGTTCATTCAAAGAATCAACAAAACCAACATGGTGATCCGAATGACTATTAAGATTCGAAGAACATTTTGAAAAATCCGGAGGTGGGACAAGTGGTGTGCTCTGAGAGCTAGCAATTTCCACCACTTTCGTTATGGTCTCCGGTTCTGGTTCTTGAGAAACGTGAAGATTAGGCAAGTCATTCTTGCTAGTCACCGGTCTAAATTCTGCATGTTTGCTTTTAACCGTAAATTGTGAAAGTTTAGGATCAATTTTAGACGGCTTGGGAGTAATTGAGGGGTTAGATCTTTGGATAACCGTAGGTTGGACGTATTTAGCACCTCCATTATCAGAGGGAAGTACCTGGTCCTTTGTCACCCCGGTTTCTCGTTCCATTTCCCTACGCAGAATTAATGGATCATCACGAACAACACGAATTCTTGACATTTGTGATAAAGTATGAAGTTTTTCAACTTCGTTCCAGAATTCGTCGTAGTCGAGAGATTCCATGAGAATAGAAGAAGTTAGAATCAAATGGATAGAGGGTAAAGGGATAAAGAATCAAAAAGGGTAAGAGGGTAAAGAGGAATATTTTTGGTATTTTTGAAAAACATGTTGTAAAAACAAAGAATGAAAATCTTTTTGGGTTTCTGATTTTTATAAGAAAATATAAATACATATAGATGGTATGAACAAGGAGTGAATATTCAAATCACTAATCTGCTAAGCGTAAGATGATTAGCACAGCTCCCCGGCAGCGGCGCCAAAATTTGATCGGTCCCAAACCGTCAAGTTATCTCACACAAGCTAGCCACTTGTGAATGGCTAACCGTAAGAAACTTAAAACAGTTCAGACACCAATGCAATGAAGTCCAGGAGAGTATAGTGTTTCCCCAGGTCGTTAAGTCCCAACGAGCTGTGCGAGAATAATCAGATGAATAGTGATCGAGAGAGTTTGAATGGACAAAGAGATATGATTGATTATAACTAAAGAAAGAGTATACAAATTACAGGGGCTTAAATGCAAATTAAAGAAAATTAAAAAGATAAATTATATTAAATAAATGCTATCACTATTTTTAAACTGATGTTTTTGATTTTTCTTTTATAAAACTTAAATTAAAAACTACGTGATGTACAAAAGAAAATATGAAACTGAAGCAATATTAATCCTAAAAATATGAAAATGACATTTTTACAAACCTAATGATATGAGAAAATTTTTAGAAAAAGAAAATTGTTTTTATAACTATTTATCTAATTATTATTAATTAAAAACTATTTTTAACTATTTAATTATAGCCTAAAATACAAGAAAATATGAAATAAAGCTAGAAAAATAAAATTATGACTTGGAAAAATCTAAAATAACTAAAGAGAATTTTCAAAACTAATTTTATATTTTTCTGATTATTTTTCTATTTTCTATGAATTAAAAACTATTTAAAACTACTTAAATTGCTAAAAATTACAAATTTAACTAAGAAAAATCTGGAAAAATAAGTTTTTGACTTTTTATATTTATCTTAACTTAGGAAAATTGAAAACTTATTTTTTTGAACTTTTTCTGAATTAATTGTATTAAAAGCTAATTAAAATTACCTAAAAACTGTTTTAAATTAAGAAAAATAGCAAACAGTGTTGGAAAATTATGAAAATTTCAGGAAAAGACTAATTTAATATACTGAATCTAGGAAAAATATAAAAACATGGGCTTGTGTGTAAGAAAATGAGACTGCAATGCAAGTGCTTATGTAATAAGCACAAGGTACCAAATGAGTACCAAACTGTTACAGAACCTCTAATATGCTAAAAATACTCTAAAACAACTTATTACAACAAGCTTGACCTCTGAATTGCAAACTGCTTATGATTTGATGATTTGAGCACTTATGCCAAAAACAGTTTTTGAGTGCTACTTTGAAACTAGAAAATAAGCACTTAAATAAGATGGAACTTAAAAACAGAAGTTGGGGCCTTTTGTAGACCTGGCTAGCTAGTTGTAAACCAAGAACCAGACCTGGACAAGCTCTTATGAGCTTGTGGCAAGCTCTGCAAGATACTGAGAAAACTCAGTATTCATTGAGTTGTGAACAGGGCAAATAAGCCCTGTTTGATAAGCTATTTTGAAGCTTTTAGAAAATTACTAAAAATCAATAAAAATCATAATAAGTAGCTTGACCAACTGAAGTTTTAACACCCAAAGTTTCACTGGATTTGGACCAATAATGAACCTGTGAAAAATCTCTCTAGTTGGGTGCAAACTGAGAATTGCAAGTTTTGACTTTTTGATAGTTTTGATAACTTTGACTTTTATGAACTTTAATCTTGATTTATAGACCGAATATGATGTTATATGGTTAAATGAAACTATATTAGGCTATTCTACTGATTTCCAAACATGAATAAAGCTTTTGATGTTTGAAAATTCCAACAGTTTTGAAATGAGAACAGATTACATATGATTTTGACTTGGAGTATTCTAGTGCACAAATAACTGACTCAAATGATTCAAGAGACCTATATTGAGACTAAGTAGACAGGTTTCAAGCACCAACAAAAGCTTAAGATCAATCAATCCTTCTGAACCAAACACACCTTAAGCTATTTGATTAACTGATAACTTTAACTAATTTACTATCTGGCTTATTCTATTGCTGAATTGATTAACTATGACTGAATGACAGTGAAATGAGCAAGTATAAGCTAAAACTTAACAAAAATCAAGACAGACATGAATGTGCAAACTCACTTGTGTCCACAGCCACTATGGCTTGCAACTGCTTAAAGTAACACTATCCTAAATCATATCAACCCCAATTCTCACTTAGAATCATCCCAAATCCAACACTGCACCAACCAATATCCATTTCCAGCATTGCTTAATCAAAATTGCTTCACAGTTGACTTTCGTTGACCATACATCAAACTTACTTGAAACTGTGCTCCAAGCTTACCAAAAGCTATAATAAGCTTGAGTAAGCTTGTTTGAATTGAAATGAAGCTACTTGGAGCCTTGAGTATAAGAGATTGAAAGCTGATTTTATAACAGTTAACATAAAAACTTGAAATTATATTAAAACTCTGAATTGATGCTTTAAAATAGATTACACTGACAAAATAACTTAAGTTTAGTACTTTGGAACAGGAAATTATAACTTTGAACTTAAACTAAAACATTGAGACTAAAAACGAAATACATGAAATTTAAAAATTAACTACTGCCTTGTCTTTGCTTCTCTTCCTCTCTTTTATACACCAAATGACTTCCACGTGTCCTTCTGAGCAAATCCCACTAATAATCTTGGCCAATGGATGAGTTTTGAGTGATCTAAGCCGTCCACGTTTTTTGGCGGGAAAAGCTGGTTTTGACCTCTGTGCTTCTGAATTTGCAACTGGGGGGGGGGGGGGGCGGAGTAGGTATGATGATTGTGGAGGGTGAGTTGAAGAGATAAGGTGATGGGAGATGGGTGAGATGTTGGGAGAAGGGAGTTGCAGGGCAAGTGGTGGGGAAACCCAGTTGGGAGGGAAAAGGGATAAAGTTTGACTGGTGTTTGACCAAAGGTCCAAAATAGGTAATGACAGGGGGGTCAAAAAGGTTATATGGTAGGGTCAAGGGTTCAAAGGTCCAAGGGTTTTGGTTTTAATACAAGGACTAACTTTGCAATTCTGCCAAACTAGAGGGACCATTTCTGCCAATTTCTCAAAACTGTTTCAAGGGTCACTTTTGACAAGTTTCAATAGTACAAGGACTATTTTTGATATTTTCAAAGGACCAAACTTGACATTTTTCAAAGTTTAGGGATCTAAGTTGTAATTTTGCAAATTTAAATCTCAAGGACCAATTTTGACAACTCATGAATCCCTAGGGACTTGAAATGATATTTTTCTTTATTTAGATTTACCAGGGACTGTTTTTGACAACTTTTGAAACTTGGGGGACTAAAACTGCCAATTATGCAAACTTGATACGTTTTTCACCAGATTTTGATATTTTTGCATTTAAAACACATAAAACACTTATTTGTGATATTTTTATCATTTTGATGCATTTCTGAGTGTTTTCAGATGTTTTTGCAGTTTAAATGGTACAAAAATGATGAGTATTTAGACACTCATCAAGGTCATTATGGAAGGTCCATTTCAGATGCCTACTGTTATCACACCCGCAGATCCAGATGCCAATCCACCAAGAGATGCTGTCTCCAACATTGCAACTATCTCCGACCTCACTGGTGATGAACTTCTACACTTTGAAGCCGATGAACTAGCAATGCAATACATTCTTTTGGGACTACCCAATCCGATCCTTCGAAGTGTTGATGCTCAAAAGACAGCTAAAGCAATGTGGGAACATATTCATCTTCTAATGGAAGGCACAACACTCAATCAGGAAGACATGGAATCCAAAATCTACTTGGCTTATGAACACTTCATGATTGAACCAGGAGAGACATTAGGGTCATATCATCATCGCTTTTCAGACATCATTAATGATTTGGACAAACACAACATCATTATGCCTCGAATTGTTGTCAGCACTAAGTTCCTAAGTAGTCTTGGTCCGGAATGGGAGAAGTATGTCATTTTTCTCCGTCAGGCTAAGAACCTTCATCATGCTACATACGGATTGTTGTACGACTATTTGAAGCCTCACCAAAAAGAAGTTGACAAAGAAAGGACTATCCGTGGACTCCCAACTTCACAGTCAATTCCTGATAACCAACAACTTGCTTTGTGGGCTCAAACTAATCTTCCTCCTCAAACAGCTCAGCAACCAGCTCCTCAACCAACTGCAACCATCACACCATATGATCAGTCGCAGCAACAACCTCAACAAACTCAATTGGTTCCATACAACAACAACAATGCTCAAGCACTTTACAGTGAAGCTGATGAGGACTCTGCTGCTTTCGATGAACTGCAACAAGGATTTGTTATGATTGCTAAAGCCTTCGGTCGGTATACAAACAAATCCAACAATCGCATTCGTTCCTCATCCAACACAAGGAATCAAGCTGTTGTGAACAATGGACGCGTTGAAGTTCAGAACCGTGGTTATGTTCGTCAGATGGGAGGTGGTCAAGGGTTTAATGCTATTGGAAGGAATAACCAGGGTGCTCCACAACAACAGAGAGCTCAAGTGGTTGAACAGGGGAATGCTCAGAATGGGGTTAATGGTCTTCGTTGTTATAACTGCAATGAAAAGGGTCATCTGGCTAATGCATGTCCTAAGCCGAGGACAAGAGGCAATGCTTATTTCAAAGAGGCTTTGCTCTTGGCTCTTAAAGATGAAGCTGGTGGAACTCTTAACAACAAGGAACATAACTTTATGGCAGATGCAGACTCTGATGATGACATGGAAGACTTGCAGGCTAATGCAGCAGTGATGTTGATGGCACAAATGCAAGCTCTACACATGAGTGATACAGGCCCAGTGTATGACACTGATGGCTTGTCTCAGGTACCCGAACATACCATATTTATCTCTGATCTAATATCTCCGCCAACATCTGAATCCGGCAAGGCTCAGAATGTTCAAAATGAGTCGTCCACATCTCATTCTGACGATTTTCAACTAGACCCCGTAGTTACATTTGATGATCAAGATGACCTTATGGTTTCCCTTGATACTCAAATTGACTCCGTGGTTATACTTGAGGATCTGCATAATGATCATGTTGTGTCTCACGTTGAACACGCTGAACCTTTGCCTAGTCCAGATGTTGATCTGTTACTTAAAGACCAACAATCCCGAATGGAAAAATGTCGTGATTTAAATCAGCAATTAAAAAGTAAAAATGCACTGTTAACCAAGGATCTTGAATGCTTAAAAATGCAACTCAATTTTTTCAAAACTCAAGAAAACTGTGAAAAAGGTTTTGAAGCCGCCTTTGCAAAATCTCATCAAAACGAATAATATTTAGAATGAAAAATGCGTGATCTAGCCGCTTCGAAGAATGCTTTGTTGTCTGAAATAGAACAACTGAAACATGAACATAAAAAGAAAATTAACGCTCTCACCTTGGAAAATCAAAAAGCTAAGGCTGAGTTGTTAAATTGTCAAAAACAGTTCTCTGAATACAAAAAGCATTCAACGAAACGAATAGATGACCATCTTGACGAAATTATCGGCTTGCAAAACAAACTTAAAGAGTTTTGAAATGTTGTTTACAAACATTGTGAGTCAGTCACAGCTATTCAAAAGTTTACTTTAAAACCCAATCCAGATGGATATGGACCGAATCTTGCTGATTACAAACCTAAGCTTTCAACCAAAGCATTTAAACCAAATCCTGAAGTTTCCAGTGCAGAATATAAAATTGATGATTCTGTTATGAGTGTTGTTGAATATCATCGTCAAGAGGAATTAGATGCAGAAGACGAGAGTCGATCAAAATTAGAAAAAGTTGTTTACAATAAACCTTTTACTTATTCACAAACGGTCACTTTCGTCCCACCAAAGGATTCTTCTAACACACCAAGGATTATCACAAAAATGTCTGAGTCTTCCAATGTTAATCCCAAACCAAATTATGCACAAATTTATGGTCCTTTACCTTCCATCAGTGAAGTAAATTCAAAACCTGAAAATCGTCAAATTCTTAGATATTTTGACCTTTTTGTTAATACAAATAAGCCGTAAAAATGTTTATTTATATTTTACGATCTTCTAATGTTTTGTCGATAACAAAAGTAAAATCATATTAACGAAACAAATAAAATACGTAAATGGTTTGAACTAATAGTTTTATAACACACTTACGTTTTCACATAAAACACTATAACAAGATTAAGTGATTTTATATTTTAGATACACATGTACAACAACTAGTGTTTACATATTGGCTTAACAAGTTTAAGTAACTCTATGAGTTAGATACATATGTACAACAACTAGTGTTTACATATTGGGTTAATACATACTTATATTAAGTACACTAAAATGGGTAAAAACAAGAATATACTAAAATGGGTAAAAGCAAGTATATACTAAATAGATAAAAACTAGCAAATGGTTTTTGACCCATAACCCATGGTTTTATATATACCACTTACACAAGTTCAATGTATCCTTAAGGTACATTGTATCTAGATTGAAAACCATGGATCAACCCATAACCCATGACCCATGACCCATAACCCAAAATACCCATGGGCAAAGAGGAGCGGACCACGGATCCCTAGCTTTGTGCTAGCCGGATCCCAAGTGGAAGGGATCCGTGGGATCCGGGGAAACAGTAGAGAATTTCCTCTATAAATAGAGAGCCATTTCTTCCTTTCTATTCATCCCTTTACACACATACTTCCCCCAAGTATTCTAACCCTCTAACCTCAGATCCAAGAGATCTATGTAGCTTTTCTCTTTTGTTTTTGTGTGATCTTGTAGATTCCTCTTAAAGGAAAGATCACCACATCTTGAAGACGTGCAAGCTTAAGTCCATGAGTTGCCATGCTTCGTCATCATCAAGACAACGAAGGTTCTCTTGTTGATAGCTCTTCCTTTCTCCATAGATGTTGGGTTGAAGGCATTAGTGAAGAATGCCGAAAGTGTCAAGATGAAAGCATTAGTGAAAGATGCTAATCATCCGCGTCAAAGCATTAGTGAAGAATGCTTAAGGTGTCAAGACTAAGGCATTAGTGAAGGATGCCAAGCATTGTGTCAAAGGCATTAGTGAAGGATGCCGAAGAATCAAATCAACTAGCATTTGGGAAGAATGCTTAGGTCGTATAATCGATGAGGTGCATCGTTATACATATAAGTGTTTATTTATTCACAAGGATGGTGATATCCTTGATGGTGTTGTAACAAGGAGTAGATCTCCTTGATAATAGGTGTTGTGTCGTGAAGGGTAGTAGTTCCTCCATAATGGAACTAGGTGCTTAGCCTAGTACCTAATAAAGGGTAGGCGACGTTGTGATAGGATTAGTTCTCCTAAGGTGTGAAAGAACTCGGTGGTTAGCCTAGCACCGTATAAAGGGTAGGCGACGTTGTGATAGGATTAGTTCTCCTAAGGTGTGAAAGAACTCGGTGGTCAGCCTAGCACCGTATAAAGGGTAGGCGACGTTGTGTTAGGTGTGGTTCGCCTTGGTGTGAAAGAACTCGGTATTTAGCTTTGTACTGGAAAAAGGTTAAGCGACGTTGTGAAGGCTTCTCCGCCATAAGGAGTTGGTGTAGTGCTTACGAACTCTCGAGTAGGTGACTCAGGGAGTGGAGTAGGGCAAGGAAGGTGTCCTTGTAGCCGAACCACTATAAATAACTTGTGTCGTGGTGATGTGCTTCTTACTCTTTATCTTTCATTATATGTTTATATATCTATCTATCAACGTCCAACATAAACAACCAAATAGATTGACATAAGTCGATCTAAATATTTAAAAGGAAGTTTTTAATTGGTAAAACTATTCAACCCCCCTTCTAGTTTTCCACAATTGGTATCAGAGCTTCGTAACCAAGTTTCTTAAAGTATATTGTACTTTAAAGACTTGATACGATCCGTCTATGTTTGAAAACTACAAAGAAAGTTTTTTTTGGGATCATATTTTCTGTTAAATCATTTTGTTGGACATTGATAGATGATTCTAACAATATTCCGTTCTCGAGTAATTTTCATGCTAGAATTCCCCATAATCCTCATTCAAAGATGAAGTCAACATTCAAGGAAGGATTCTTAAAGTAATCACAACTTTAGTACATCAAGTACAAAGGATTACTTTAAAAGCTCATGAAGTATTATTGGTCTTATACCAAATCAAGAAGCATAAAGGTATGTTTTACTTTTCATTAGATAGGATACTTGAGCTCTACTTATTTTCACAAAGTACTACTTTGATTATTTAAACACTAAGAGCGTTAGAAGTCTCTTTCGTCACTCTTCCACCTTTTTCGTCTTCGAGAATAATATTTTTTTTAACGCCGTCATCACATCCTCGATATAAGATTCATCAAAAGCCGTCATCCAAAAGCTATCGTCATCTAAAACCTCCGAACTATTTTTTTTGGTAAGCTATTCCGTAAGCATACTACAAAAAGATTGTCAAACAACCTTTTTTTATGTTCTTAATAGCCGGATCCCTCTAGTTGTACTAGCCGGATCCCAAATACAAAGGATCCGGGGGAACCGTGGAACAGAACTCAGCCATACGCTTTCAAAAATCACCACTGATCTTTTTCCCTCTATTCTCATAACACAAAAACGACCAAGCTACTGCATCCATCCTCATTGGCTTTCATAACCTCAAAGTATTTCTTCCTAGAACACCATTGTAAGTAATTACATTAACTTGTTCTAATTTTCATCATCTTCATTCTAGGGTTTATGGTTCCTTAAGTTTTAATCAAATTAATTTAATTAGGGTTTTTCAAATTAATCGTGAAAAGGGGCTTTTTAACTAAATCACATTGTGCTCACAACATTGTTAATACAAACCAAAAACCATAAACCGATTTCCAACTAATTTTACCTAATTGGAAAATTTGTATTTCTAGGACCAACCATGCCCAAAGCCACTCAACAAGATCATCATGACACCGTCCACTATCTTACTCACTACTATCGTAAAAGGGGTCTGACCAAAACTAACCGTAAATTTTTCAAAAGCCTCACAAAACGACTTATTCACGAAGGTCGTGTAGTCAAGGAATGTTTCCTTGAAGATACCGACATTCGTCAAGTTTTCTCGACAATCAACTTTGATTGTCTTCTTGACATTAATGAACAAATTTGTCCGGTTTTCATTTTTGAGTTTTACAAAAGCTTTAGGATCATTAGAAACACCGATAATAGCATCTCAATCGCCTTTATCATCAACACACAAAACTTTACTCTTTCTCTCAACACTTTTGCTCAAATTCTTCGCATTCCTTGTGAAGGAATTTGTATGTACTCTCAAGATTGAGAAATTAACGCTCAAAACCTTGCACTTGATCCTAAGCCTCTTTACAACACTCCTCTCGACAATCCCGAAACCATTCGCGATACTATCTTTAAAATTAGGACCGACCAATCCCGTTACGATCGTAACAAAAAGATAATTCACCGTAATCCCTTTAAAATGGAACTTTTTGAAATGCATCCCATGTTTAGAAAATGGGAAGAAATTCTTAGGGAAAACATCATTAGCCTAGTTGGAAACAAAGATCATCTAAACGCATGCCTTGTGCAAATTATCTATTGTCTTATCCACCAAAGGCCATTTAATCCTGCCTATTACATGGTAAGGAGAATGGCTGGGGTATTCAAAGCTTCCAACATGGTACTCCCATATGGTATGCTCCTAACACGACTTTGTAAGTACGTTAGTGCATTGCAACCATCCCCTATCAACGATGACCATTACCTTTCCGATCACGTCATGGTACCCCTTACCAAACAACCATCCAAACGATTCATGATCAATGGAAAGAAACCCGAAGCTCTCTCGGACTCCTCAGCCGGAGAAGAAGAAGAAGATGAGGAGGACATCGACCCCGTATCCAACATCAAATTGGACATTCTTGAATACCACGAACAACTTCCAACCATTCCTAACGAGACCGCGGAATACAAACAAATAAGAGGCATGATTCAAAACCTCGCTTACAATCTCACTAAACCGTCAAAAAGAAAAAGGAATAATTGACGAAAGAGACAATAGGAATGTGCTTATTTTCATCTATCTTATGTTTGAATGATTTCTTTTTAGCATTGTTGGTTTATGGTATTTTGGATATTGTTTCTGGTACTATATGATGGCTTGCCTGTTCTTATTGCTTGTTTTATAGACGTAATAATGTGCAAAACCTGCACATCCTTTCTGAATAGGTTCTGATCTGCAGATTCCGGATCCCTAGGAATAGCCTAGCCGGATCCCCTACTTGAGGGAACCGTGGGATCCGTGTCAACAGATAAGCAATACTGCATTTCCTACATCAAAATTGCTTACTAAGATAAATTTCACATTAGCTAAGCATCTGTTTTAGAACCCAACTAAGTCTTATTCCATGATAAGAAAAAGCTTAGACTCACAAGAGCTTACTTAAGATCTTAGTCTAAATACGTCTTGATTTACTAAACACATCAAAAACCACCATATTTCCGCTCCATTACTCACAAGCCTAATTTTCATCTTTCAAAACAATAAGTAGACAAATTAAAACATTTTTAGAAAATTGTTTTAAGTCATTCTTATTTCAAAATGAGTCAAAAATTAGTTTTTCAATTCCTATAATTTTTAAGGATTTTTTCATCACAAGCCTAAATCTGATCACTAGGATCATTTATTATGTCTTATCACCCTCATAACTCTTAGTGTTATCCTTGGACATCCATTGGTAGTCTTCTTAACCCTTCCTTCTTCCATAAAAAGCAATCATGTGCACAAACACTTATTACTCATGATCATTCAAGTACCCTCTCTTCCTAAAACACTTAGGAGAGCTGAAACACCCAAAACAAGATAGGCTTTAGCTTCTAGAAACCCCATTTCAAATCTGTCATAACTGCTGAGAGCCGGATCCCTAGGAATAGCCTAGACGGATCCCTCCAAGGAAGGAACCGTGGGATCCGGGTGACAGTATATGTCTAACATTGCTAACCCAAACACTCCATCTCATCTTAAATGAGTTCCTAGATCAGTGAAACTCTGAATTTCAACCTTGTGCATGTCAATCATCACATTTCCAAGAACATTAGTGGATTAAGTCTTAAATACTAATTGCCAAGATCTTCTCTTTATAAACCACATTGCCTAGAAACATTTTAGTCATCTCACACAAATATCAGCAATTGCAACCATTTCCCTTAGTCATTTCAATATGAGAAAGGCTCCTAGTGCTCATTCATCCACCCAAGAACCACCCAAGAAACTTGCTAGAATCATACACGAAGTTTCTTCAACCGAATCATCTCCGGTTAAGTCCACCAATGCTAGGATTTCTCCCACATCAAGGAAACCAATCAAACTAATCCCCAAGAATAAGATTCCCACTAGGATATCTTCACCAAATTCTACCATAGTAAACAAACCCCCCACAACTCAACCAACATCATTAGCACCTAGAGATACTTCACAATCATTTTCACACTCTCACAATGTAGAAGACTTACCCTCTTGGCCATCTCATCTCTCACCATTACCATCCAATTCACATGAAAAGATTGAGCCACAAAATCAAAATGTTGAATCAACACTTGATCCAAAAGCAAACTCTATCATCCCTCCCAATAGTCCATTTTGGATTATGAGAAGACATCAAAAGCAACCACTTGACCAAATGGAAGTTGATGTCTCTTTACCTCTAGCCACAAGCATTATAGAGTCACCACTAAATGAGTCTCAACCAAATCCTCCTTTATTTAAAGAACCTCAACCCACTTCACTTGAACTTTCACTTCAAGAAATTCAAAACCATAACAAGGATTGCTATCATTGTAAACACGTTGAAAGGTTGATACATGAATTACGCGAAGAGCATCGTTTCATGTTTCATCACCTCCTCGAACGTTTCGAAGAGGTTAACAAGCCTAAACCACAATAACCATAATAGTCATAAGCTCAAACCTAGAACGTTTAGGACATCTTTTAGTATTTAAGCTTTTAGTCGAATCTTAAGTTTGGGTTGACTTATTAGCATTAATAGCATCTATTTGGCTAGTTCATTCTCTTAGTTTTTAGAGATTTGGTTGTGTATCTCTTTGTTTTATTGAATGAATACTTTTATGCCATGACTATTATGTGTGTTGTGCTTGTTATATTGTACTTTTATCTCATTCCCTCAAGTTGCACTCCTTGACATTTCTTCACTGCTGAAGAAACTGGAACAGATAGCCGGATCCCTTCCTGATAACTAGACGGATCCCTCCTTGAAGGGAACCGTGGGATCCGTGGTACAGAAGCACAAATTTCTACTAACTTGAGTCTCTTTTGCAGGAAATTATGCACTATACTCTTGTTTTTCTAACCTTTACTTTGTAGATTTTCAAAATAACACATGAAGATTTTGACACCATAAAAGCTAGGGGGAGCTTTGTGTCAAATAATATTGCAAAATCATTTGCAACTTAATCCATTTTTGGATTACACTTCATGTTACCCCATTGCAACTTTGCAATATTCGAGGGGGAGCACGTTTTCGTCACTTAGACGAACCATTTGCAAACTTAATTGCAAACACAAGTAGCTTATTTTACATTATGTCCTCGACGCCCTTTTTCAAAGGGATGGACTCGTCAAGGGGGAGTTAAGACGAGTACCATTCCCGTCACTTGCTCTCGTTACATCTTTTATAATTTTTCTTATAAAAATTGTGTTAGTTTCTTCAAACACTTTTTGTTTCGACAAAAAGGGGGAGAAGAAAGTAAAAACTACAAATTCAAACATTTACAAATTTTAGCTTTTCCTTAAAATAATTTTATGTTTTTTCATCAACAAAAAGGGGGAGATTGTTAATACAAATAAGCCGCAAAAACGTTTATTTATATTTTACGATCTTCTAATGTTTTGTCGATAACAAAAGTAAAATCATATTAACGAAACAAATAAAATACGTAAATGGTTTGAACTAATAGTTTTATAACACACTTACGTTTTCACATAAAACACTATAACAAGATTAAGTGATTTTATATTTTAGATACACATGTACAACAACTAGTGTTTACATATTGGCTTAACAAGTTTAAGTAACTCTATGAGTTAGATACATATGTACAACAACTAGTGTTTACATATTGGGTTAATACATACTTATATTAAGTACACTAAAATGGGTAAAAACAAGAATATACTAAAATGGGTAAAAGCAAGTATATACTAAATAGATAAAAACTAGCAAATGGTTTTTGACCCATAACCCATGGTTTTATATATACTACTTACACAAGTTCAATGTATCCTTAAGGTACATTGTATCTAGATTGAAAACCATGGATCAACCCATAACCCATGACCCATGACCCATAACCCAAAATACCCATGGGCAAAGAGGAGCGGACCACGGATCCCTAGCTTTGTGCTAGCCGGATCCCAAGTGGAAGGGATCCGTGGGATCCGGGGAAACAGTAGAGAATTTCCTCTATAAATAGAGAGCCATTTCTTCCTTTCTATTCATCCCTTTACACACATACTTCCCCCAAGTATTCTAACCCTCTAACCTCAAATCCAAGAGATCTATGTAGCTTTTCTCTTTTGTTTTTGTGTGATCTTGTAGATTCCTCTTAAAGGAAAGATCACCACATCTTGAAGACGTGCAAGCTTAAGTCCATGAGTTGCCATGCTTCGTCATCATCAAGACAACGAAGGTTCTCTTGTTGATAGCTCTTCCTTTCTCCATAGATGTTGGGTTGAAGGCATTAGTGAAGAATGCCGAAAGTGTCAAGATGAAAGCATTAGTGAAAGATGCTAATCATCCGCGTCAAAGCATTAGTGAAGAATGCTTAAGGTGTCAAGACTAAGGCATTAGTGAAGGATGCCAAGCGTTGTGTCAAAGGCATTAGTGAAGGATGCCGAAGAATTAAATCAAGTAGCATTTGGGAAGAATGCTTAGGTCGTATAATCGATGAGGTGCATCGTTATACATATAAGTGTTTATTTATTCACAAGGATGGTGATATCCTTGATGGTGTTGTAACAAGGAGTAGATCTCCTTGATAATAGGTGTTGTGTCGTGAAGGGTAGTAGTTCCTCCATAATGGAACTAGGTGCTTAGCCTAGTACCTAATAAAGGGTAAGCGACGTTGTGATAGGATTAGTTCTCCTAAGGTGTGAAAGAACTCGGTGGTTAGCCTAGCACCGTATAAAGGGTAGGCGACATTGTGTTAGGTTTGGTTCGCCTTGGTGTGAAAGAACTCGGTATTTAGCTTTGTACCGGAAAAAGGTTAAGCGACGTTGTGAAGGCTTCTCCGCCATAAGGAGTTGGTGTAGTGCTTACGAACTCTCGAGTAGGTGACTCGGGGAGTGGAGTAGGGCAAGGAAGGTGTCCTTGTAGCCGAACCACTATAAATAACTTGTGTCGTGGTGATGTGCTTCTTACTCTTTATCTTTCATTATATGTTTATATATCTATCTATCAACGTCCAACATAAACAACCAAATAGATTGACATAAGTCGATCTAAATATTTAAAAGGAAGTTTTTAATTGGTAAAACTATTCAACCCCCCCTTCTAGTTTTCTACACTTTTCATGGCTGACCTCAAACTTTTAGAACATGAGATTGAATTTCATTCTGAAATAAAAGTTGAACATTTTCAATCGCCTCTGGCGCGAGAACAAAGAGACATTTTTCAGAAAAGACTTTTACCCAATGTTAAAAATTTGAAAAACTGTGCATTGTATTAGGAACGGGACTTTCATAAGGAACTTGGATTGATGAAAGGCGTTTTCGAGAAAACAGAAACATCTATTTCTAACACCAAACGTAAAAAGAAAATGTTACGAAAAGATGTTGATCGACTCTTGGAAGATGTTATCTGTGCTGATGTCTATAATGCTGTGTTATTGCATTCTTTACCATATGCATCTGATTATATCTCTGCTGATACTGTTGATTCTGTTGTAATTGTTGAGAATACTGATAATGTGCTTCAGATCGAGTCTTTAAAAGCTGAAAATGAACGACTGTTAAACGAACTTTCAAATTCAAAACGTCGTCTTCAATGGTGTCAAAAAGATTGTCAAAATCGTGAACTTGCTTTGCAAAACAAAATCCACCAGTTGAAATCAAAACCGTTTGATTCTAAAATTGAGCAACTGGATGATCAAAACGTGTCTTTGAAATGTCAAATCTCAAAATATGAACAAGAAATTTCAAAATTTAAACAAGAATATGGTGTCATATTTGATTTACTCAAACAGACTCGTGATGAAGCATCAAACGAACTTGATCATTATCTTGCACACACTAAAGAAGTCATGAATTTTGCTGGAAATCTTCGTTCTGAAAATCAAGATTTGGTGCACACTATCACTAAGTTAAGGGAAATGTTAGGAAAGTATGAACAAGTTCAGCTTAGCATCATTAAGAAAATTGCACCTGTAACACTTAGCAAACGTGAACCCAGATTGCCTACTGACAAAACACAAGTTACTAATGTGCTTCCCTCTACTGCAACAGGACTAGTTGCTTCTTTTCCAAACGTCCGCACTTTACAGCCTAGAAGCAATACAAGGAAGAATAGGAAGTTGCGACCTAAGAAAAGCATAATAAGGAATGCTGAAGTAGAAGAACACAATAGGACTTTGAATAAGACTCACGTTGCACCTACTTTAGATATTGCGCCTGACAAATGTAATGGAAAAAGTGTTGTAACGAATGCTAAACCTTTAAGTACTTTTGATATTCAGTCTGATGCTTCTTGTGTTATTTGTCGTAAAAGTATGCTTTCTGATTGTCATGACAAATGTGTTGCTAGAGCTATCTTGTCTCGTTTACGGAATCCTAAGAATCAGAATACCTCTAGGCCCACTAATGATTCTAAGTCTGTGCTTGGTAAATCGCCCTCCTTAGATTCTAAGAAACGCATTGATGTACCTGTAGTTCCAGTATCACCTCCAAGGAATGTAGTACCACCTAGTGCATTCACTAAGACTAAAGCTAAGACTAGTTGGAGATGGCAGAAATGGATACATAATACACTAGGATTTAAATGGATGCCTAAAATCATTGATGTGTGTATTTCTACTATAACTGCTGAGGAACCCTCTAACTCATCGGGTTCCACATCTACCTCTATTCCATCTGTGTCGTTTGTGTGTAATGCAGGTGATACAGATCATCCTTTGGATTGTTGATAGCGGATGTTCCCGACACATGACATGCAATCTTAAATTGTTATCAAACTTTATTGCAAAGTTCATTGGCACTGTCAGATTCGGGAATGATCACTTCGCAGCTATCATGGGCTACAGAGATTATATCAATGGCAATATTGAAATTAGCAGGGTTTATTATGTGGAAGGCCTCGGTCACAATCTTTTTTCAGTCGGTCAATTCTGTGATGGAGATTTGGAAGTTGCTTTTCGGGAGAAAACTTGTTTCATTCGTGATCTACAAGGAAACGATCTAATGTCTGGCTCTCGCAATTCTAGTCTATACACAATATCAATGCAAGACATGATTGCTTCATCTCCCATCTGTCTACTTTCAAAGGCAACATCAACAAAATCCTGGCTATGGCACCGTCGTCTCTCACATTTAAACTTTCAAACCATCACCAACCTTGCTCGACACAAACTTGTTGAAGGTCTCCCGAGATTCCGGTATTCTAAAGATCACCTATGTTCAGCTTGTGAACAAGGAAAAAGCACCCGTGCTCATTTTCCCTCAAAGGTGGAACACAGCTCTCAGCATGTGCTTCATCTTCTTCACATGGATTTGTGTGGCCCGATGCGCGTGCAAACGATTAATGGCAAATGCTACATCTTGGTAATTGTCGATGACTACTCACGATGGACTTGGGTCTACTTTCTTCGAAGTAAAGATCAAGCTCCACAGATGATCATCACCTTTCTCACGAAAATTCAAGTTCAGCTCCGGAACACCGTCCGCCAAATCAGAACAGACAAAGGAACTGAATTTGTAAACCAAACTCTTCGAGATTTTTATGAGAAAGTGGGAATTGAGCATCAGACATCTATTGCATGTACACCAGAACAAAACGGAGTTGTTGAAAGACGAAATCGTACGTTAGTGGAAGCTGCAAGAACAATGTTAATCAATGCTAAACTTCCAGATTACTTGTGGGCAGAAGCTGTATCAACTGCATGCTATACTCAAAATCGTTCAATGATTACAAAACGCCACAACAAAACACCTTTTGAGCTTATCCACAACCATAAACCGAATCTCAAACACTTTCATGTATTTGGATCCCTTTGCTACCCAAATAATGATCGTGATGACTTTGGAAAGCTCAAAGCCAAAGCTGACATTGGAGTCTTTATAGGATATTGTGAAAATTCTAAGGGTTTCCGGATCTGGAATCGTCGTACAAAGCAGGTTATGGAAATGATTCATGCTAATTTTGATGAACTTACTGAGATGGCTTCTGAGCATAACAGCTTAGAACCCGATCACAACCGTTTAAACTTCCCTCAAACCCCATCATCAGCTGAACTAAGTCCCCAGCTTACTCGTCAACAAATGGAAACGCTATTTGCTCCGCTGTTTAGTGATGACATTGATGAACGTGCTACAGGTGTATCCGCTGTTTCCGCTGCTCAACCTGATACTACTCTTATACCTGATATACCTACTACAACTACTAATGTTGAAGAAGCACCACCAGTAGACTCTACAACAACAGTTGAACAAACTGCTTCCAACGACGCTGAAACAACTGCTGATGTTCTTAATGACGTACCCCCACCTGCAGATTTTGATCCAAATGCGTTCTTTAACCCGTTTGCCAATGAAACTGCTGCACCTGATGTCGCGGAATCATCAACAAACCATTTGAATCCTCAAAATCTGCATAATGTATATCAACATCAACCTTCCACACATCGTTGGACGAAAGACCATCCTCTAGAGAACATTACTGGCAACCCAAATCAACCAGTCGTTACGAGACAACGTCTTCACACAGATGGTGAACATTGCATTTATGCTCTCACTGTCTGCCAATCCGAACCTAAAAACATTAAAGATGCAATGACTAAAGACAACTGGATTGAATCCATGCAAGAAGAAATCAACCAATTCAAACGTCTTGAAGTATGGGAACTGGTTAAAAGACCAACAGGGGTCTATGTCATTGGTCTCAAATGGATTTGGAAGAACAAATTGGATGCTGAAGGGAACGTAATCAGAAACAAGTCATGTCTGGTGGCTAAGGGTTATAGACAGGAAGAGGGTATTGACTTTGAAGAATCATTCGCTCCGGTTGCTCGTCTTGAAGCTGTTTGGATCTTTCTCGCGTTCGCGGCTCATATGAATATAACGGTCTTTCAGATGGATGTCAAAACTGCCTTTCTGAACGGTCAACTAAAAGAAATGGTTTATGTCACCCAGCCAGAAGGATTCGTTGATCCGGCGTTCCCAAACCATGTCTACAAACTGAACAAAGCTCTGTATGGTCTCAAAAAAGCTCCTCGGGCGTGGTACGATAAGTTATCATCTTTCCTAATTGCCAATAATTTCACCAAAGGTTCGGTCGACCCTACACTTTTCATACAATATCACGGGGAACATATTTTAATCATTCAAATTTATGTGGATGACATCATTTTTGGGGCAACACATTTAAAATACTCAAATGCTTTTGCAAAACTTATGACAAAACATTTTGAAATGTCAATGATGGGTGAACTTACATTCTTTCTCGGATTGCAAGTTCATCAATCACCCCGTGGTATTTTTCTAAGTCAGTCCAAATATGCCCTTGAAATTCTGAACAAATTTGGAATGAATACCTGTGATACTTATGCCACACCAATGTCACATACCAAGAAGCTAGACGCTGATTTACATGGGAAACTGGTTGACCCTACAAAATACCGTAGTATCATTGGGTCCCTCATGTATCTAACAGCCAGCAGACCTGATATTGTCTTTGCTGTATATCTTTGCTCCCGTTATCAGTCGAGACCAACTGAAACCCACCTCTCAGAGGCTAAAAGAATCCTCCGATACATCAAGGGATCCATTAACTTGGGGATCTGGTATCCGAAGGATTCTGGTTTTGAACTAATAGTTTTTTTAGATGCTGACCACGCAGGATGCTTAGACTCTCAGAAAAGTACTTCAGGAGCACTACAATTTCTTGGTGACAAACTGGTGTCTTGGCAATCAAAGAAGCAGGATTGTACATCGCTGTCCTCAACAGAAGCAGAATATGTAGCCATGTCGGCGTGTTGTGCTCAAGTCATTTGGATGAGAACACAACTCAAAGACTATGGTTACGTATTTGACAGAATCCCGATGTACTGCGACAATCGGAGTGCTATTGCGATCTCGTGCAACTCTGTTCAACATTCGAAATCAAAGCACATCGATCTTCGCTATCACTTCATCAAGGACCACGTGGAATAGGGTACTGTTGAATTATACTTTGTGGGTACAGAATACCAATTGGCAGATCTTCTCACCAAAGCCTTAGCTCCTACTAGGTTTAATGAGTTGGTCCACCGGATTGGTATGCGGTGTTTGACTCAAGAGGAACTGGATGAACTCTTAAAACATTCTTAAAAACCAGTCAAACACCAAAATCTTTTTTGTAAATATCTTTCAAAAACAAAATACAAAAATATAAAATCTGATAAAACAACAAAAATATTCTTCTATCTTTATTTCTTTCAACACGGCAAGTACAAATCTTCCGTCAACACTCAAATATTTCAAAATTCAGTATTTTTCCGATCAAGTGTTGAGGGGGAGAAAGCAAATATTTTTCAGTTTCATAAAACCTAGTACTTGCATGTTATCTTATCTCGGTTGTTTCTTTAATAATGGTGGTCACATTTCTGGTTTACTGACACTCCTCGGACTAAAATTTATAAACTTTCATTATTTCTTAAGTCGAGGGGGAGTGTCGTCAAAGTTATTTCCAAATATTCTTCGTTTGGTAACCAAAATGGAAGTTAAAGGCATTGGATGTAATTGGTAGAGGTGGAGGGACTGAAAGTGTCAAAAGTTTAAAGTATTTTCTAATAAAACACTCCACCTAACATTTACTCTTCACATTTATTATACTCACCAAACTCATCCTACGCATATAAATCATTCTTCAAATCCGGTTACCTGATCATCAATTTGTAAGTGATTCTGTGTTTATAACAAGAATGGTTTTGAATCTTTCACAAATCCAACGGTTAAAACTTGAGATTTTGTGATTTTAGTGTTCTACGCATAAGCGTATGAACACATAATCGTGTTTGAGTGTTTTTCGTTAAAATGGTTATGTCAAAACGTTCATTTAATCACTATGAGTCCATTTTTATCATCAATACTCGCCCAGAAATACGAATTGCTTGATATTGTGAATTAGGGTTCATGCGTTAGTTTGGGGGTTTTCATATGTGAACATTTTTGGTGATAAAGATTGTTGTATGAGGTTGTTTTCAAGTTGAATTGATCATACTTAGACCTAGAAATTACCCAGAAACACTAATTATTCATAAATTGGAAACTAGGGTTTATGTTCATACGGTTTGGGTATTTTTGATTCATGACATATTTGATGTTAAAACTTGGATAAGACCAAGGTTGTCAAGATCGGGATCCTACCTAGGATCGTTTTCGGCTTTGCAAGATCGTAATCGTAGGATCGGATCGGGATCGTAAGATCCTATGAAAATGTATATATTTTTTTATAGGGGTTGTAGTTTTATATTTCTAAATAATATTTCATATGATAAACGAATCTAAATGGAAGATAAAAGAAACAGTTATAAGTTCAAGTACCGTAGTAGTAGAATATTAGATATATTGCAATGCGTACTTACACAAAGTTACTACATACATGTACGGTGCACCTACTTCTTGTTTTAATATTTTTTATTATAGGTTTTTCGTGATAATATTTATGCAAAAAGATAATGTTAATTTATTAGCACGTGATTTTGTAACTTTTTTGTTACAATATATAGATTATTCCAAAAAGATAAAAGGATTGTATCTGAAAATGAAACGACATAATTTATAACGAAGGGCAACACAATTTTTTTTCTTGATGACCAAATAAATTAAATTAGAATATTGTGATAATATTGCTGAATTTTTTTTCTTGATGACCAAATTAATTTAATTAGAATATTCATGCTTTTATATGTAACATATAAATAAAATATAAACAAAATCGGGTCAAGTATGTAGATAGTTTACTTCAAAAACAAGCTTCTAATATTTTACAAAGCACGAAATCGTTTATCATAATAAACCCAAAAACACACATCTAAACTATTTCTAAATAGTCCATAAAAACATAATGATTTTACACTCATTAATATTGCAAAATACAATTAATTAACAGCACCAAAATAATATTTTTTTGAAAAAATCTTAGTCATTGGTCTTTAAGACATGAGCTTATACTTAAAGAGTTAATATAACCAAAAAAAATAAATAAATAAATAAATAAATAAATAAAAAAAAAAAAAAAAGGCGATCCTATACGATCCGATTCGATCCTACGATCCTACGTGCGATCCTACGATCCTGCTGCGATCCTACTTGAATTACGATCTTGTTAAGATCCTGATCGTTTTTTTTGTGTAGGATCGTAAGATCGTACGATCCTACGAGCAGGATCGCGATTTTGACAACCTTGGATAAGACAACTTATTAGGCTTCTTAGACTTACCAAAATCATTTTGGTGCAATTCCTATGGCTAAAATCTCTTACTCGTAGAAATTAAACCTTAGGGTTTAGGTTTACGCATAAGGATTTTTTCGCATAACTGGTTAATGAGTTTTTCATGTTTGATCTGATAAATATTGAATGTATGTATTAATAATTGGTGCTATGATTAACTTATTTCAGGTTTATTACGCGTGAAATTTAGAATCAAGGTTATTAGCAATCTACGCATAAGGATCACCTTAAGCGTAGAAGGTTATGCGTAAGAGTAATCTTACGCGTAACTGTTACGCGTAAGGTTCTACATAAGGGACTATGCGTATCCTGTGAAGGATATGCGTAAACAGTGACCTCTACGCATAAGGTCTACTCTTACGAGTAAGCCTTACGCGTAAGGTTTTATATGCGCTTACGCGTAAGCTCTACGCATAAGGTCCCCTTTTCCTACGCGTAATAATTCTTACGCGTAAGTCAGGATCCTACGCATAAGCTTGCGTTTACGCATATACCTCTCCTGTTTACGCATAAGCTTGCCATTTCTACGCCTAAGCCTTGTTTAACCTTTATAATGAATTGTTACGCGTGCAAACTTGTAAATAAATAAATCATAACGGCACGAAACCAATAATGTCACTAATAAACTTAAACGTTTAATATGTTGTGAGAAATAAGTGATAACATGGACTTTAAAACTTAAAGTTAATTAACTCACGAAACTTATCACGACTTCATTGGACTGTTGGACAAACAAGTGACTTTGGACTCGTAACAATCATTGACTCATCACATTCAATAAGTAGACAATAAAACCATCTGTTGACTAACATAATGTCTTTCGATATGTTGGTTCTTTTGGCTAAATATCTTTCAGATCACGACATGGACGCTCAAATGAATGTAGATGCACCAAATGTTCTCACCATTGCTGATATCTTCCCTAATGGCTATCCGATGATGATTGGAAAGAACAACCTTCGAGTTGACTTTGAAACTCTCACCTGCTCAGAGTCTTCTTGCTTAATTGCTGTGGATATTCTGAAGAATCATTCTTATCAGAATATGCTCTCCAATTCTGCTACTGTGCCGGAGATCTACATTCATCAGTTTTGGAACACAATGAAAAAGATCAAAGGACAAAATGCTGTGACAGTGACTCTCAACCACAAACAAGTCACTATCACACCTGCAGACTTAAGAACTGTTCTCCTCATTCCCGACATCGAGCCTACCGATTACATTGCTGCACCAACTGAAGAGACTGTTCTACAATTCATGATCGACATTGGTTATGATGAAGCTAAAGGAGTAATCACTAAGCATTCATACGTGGATCTTAAGAATATTCCTCAACCTTGGAGAACTCTCTACATCATCATCACCAAATCTGTTTTCGGTCGTGACAGTGGCTATGAGCATCCCAAGCTCATGGAACTACAAATCTTTTGGGCTTTGATCAACATGAAGCACATCGAAATTGAAGCTCTGATATGGGACGACATGATGTCATTCCTCAAAAAGCTTGGCTCAAAGATTCCTTATATCAGATATACAAAACTGTTGATCCAAAGAGCTCTTGGACTCAATCCTGACATCCCCAAGAGACTCAATGACCCCAACAATCACGACATGTTGTCTGAACCTACCCTAACTGTCAGATTCAAGGAATCAACAACGAAGAAACAGGGTGCTGTGTTGCCAGATCACCTTCTGTCTGATGAAATCAAAAAGCTCTACACATACAAAAGGTATCTGGTGGCAGTTGAAGAAAACAAATTCGGTTTTCTCGATGACAAGTCTTCTGGCACACCCACAAGGAAAACCATAAGAGGAAGTACAGGAAGTGCTGCAAGCACTGAGAGTAAAAGGAAGTTCCCTAAAAGGAAACCCGGACACAGACGGAAAGTTCCCTCTAAGGAAGCTGTTCCTATTCCCATTCCTAAGTCTGAACCGAAAAGAAAGCTAGTGGATGAAAGCTCTGAAGATATCGAATCAGACGATGAGGTTTTCTACTCTGAAACTGCAACCGATATTACTCCATCAGTAGCTAAACCTCCCAGTCCACCAGCTGACAAAGATAAAGGAAAGACTCCAGTGATTGAGCACGAAGAAGAAAGCTCTGATGAAGAGCCTCTGGATACTGATTACAGGAAGAAGTTCAAAATCATTAGACTCCAACACGTTGCGAAAGAGTTTGCAAAGGATCAAATGGGTGGCCCCGGAGGGTCAAGTGGTGGAGTCCAATCTACACCAATTCCTGATGCGGTTAATCAACCCGATAAGGGAACTGGTGCCACCACTCTTGAGCAACAACAAAAGCAACAGGAGGATTCTATTGAGTATGACATTGAGGAACCTGAAACTGAGAAGTCAGAGAAAGATAAAGCTGATGAAGAAGCTGCAGCTCAAGCCAAAGCTGATGCAGAGGCCACAACTCAAGGAGCTAAAACAGATGAAGAAGCTAGGATTCAGGCTGAAGAACATGCTAAAAATGATAAAGATGACGAAGTAAACTACGATGATTATCTTCTCAACAGTCCAACTCGTTCAAGGAGAAAACTTCTGAACCTCCTAAGGACCCTGAACCTCCTCATGACTCTTCATCATCAGATTCATCCTCTCACTCTTCACCACCACCATCCAAAAGATCAACCAGATCCACATCCAAATCAGTGAAGAAGCCAACGGCATCTTGGACCTCTCAAGCTAAGACAAGAATCGTTAAAGCTGTCAAACAGGTAAGGAAGAAAGACATGCTTTACAAAAAGCTGAATTTTCTCGCTGACCAGGTACAGTACCTTCATGACGAGAATGACAAGATGAAAGATGCAAGGGAGTACATCCAGAAGTTCGTGGAACGTGATCCTCAAGGGGAAATGAACGAGATGATAAAAGTTTACACTCACAAGTACCTTCTTGACATCGTTCATGGAGTTACAAAGGAGATGTTTACCAAACAACTCTATCCGAATCTATTACATTTGGCCAAGCAAACTATGAGATCAACACCAACGCATGTCAACATCAACCCGGTTGATCCCATAATATTCTCAGATGCTAAATTGGTTAACAGGCTGGTAGCTCAAATGTCTAAACGCTCTACAACATTTACTTTTTCCGAAGGTAAATTGTTTGAAGCACTGCTGGAATACCAACTCAAATCAGCTTACAGGGAAGAAGCTCAAAGGCCTAAACGTCCAAGAGACGAAGAAGATAAGGATAAGGATAAGCATGACGAGCCTAAACGCCTGAAGAAGTCTGGTGAATCATCCTCCATGCAACCTCCACCCCAAAGGACTCCAGCTCAACCACGATCTCCTCCTCGCTCTTCTACTGAAAAACCTCAGGATTCTGAGTTACCACCCCAGACTCAGAAAACCGGTGATCACTTTGAGTATATGGGTGGTGACGATGAGGAAGTCCTTGAGCCCCAACAACAACCCACCTCTCCCGACAAAGCAAAGAAACCAGCATCATCATCTAAGCCACAGAAGAAAAAGAAGAAGTCGCCTAAGGCTAATGTCGTATCATGGCTAGATGAAGATGACACCGATGAATATGACTGGTTTTCTACACTTGTTAATTCTACTCCCTACCCACCTGAAGGTCAAGATCTGGAAGACGGTAGTACATTGGAGCATGCAAAGTTACTGCAACAAAAATTCCGTGTGAAGAAGATGACGAAATCAGAGTTGAAACGAATCAAGAATGAAGCTTTTCAACTACTAAAAGACAGCTCGGAAAGTGCCATCGAGGTTGAATACCATCTTGACAACATAGCACGAGCCATGTCCAACAACATTGATTGGCTCAACCTTGAAGCAAACATCGACTTCTCCAGGAAAGACAATGCCCCTTACTACACCGACTGGTCTAAACCTCTACCAACGATTGGACAACCAGATCAGCCTAAGATTCCATTTCGCTACTTCTTCAACAATGACTTGGAATTTCTTCTACACGGCAGTGATGATTCAAGGAAATACGCTACATCACTGACACTTCCGTTCCCGACAACCATATACTCTAACTGCATAGCCATAGAGGAAAAGGCTACCCACATGTTTTCCAACAATGTGGAATTGTATGACCGTGATGCAATGTATGGGATTCACCATTGGCCGGAACGCCGACGAATCTACTACAGAAGCTGCCAGGTTCAGAAGTCTCAACATGAAGTGTTCAGTACTAAAGCAATCGTTGCTGTTAAGCATGTAGCTCTTTCGTCTAAATGGGACTACACTTTCCTCAAGAAAATTGTGGTCAAAAGACAAGACGAAAGAGACTATGAATTCTATGAATCGGACTTTCAGAACTTGTCTCTCAACGACATTGAAGATCTGTATCTTGCCAAAGTACAGGGACGCATGAGACAATTCTCGACTGAAATTCAACGCGAATACATCAAGTCCTTGCTCATATTCATTAGAAGCATAGTGATACAGGAACGTGTAGAAGATCTACAACTTGCTGTTGAGTCGTATCAGACACGTGTCAACTTCACCAGACCTCAGCTAGAACTTCCCGACATCAACCAGCTTCCAAAATACACCCTCGTCAGCAAACCATTCAGAGTAATTTACCGTAGTGAGCTACAACAAAACTGCTTGATGGCGTGTAGCGATCTTCACAAGTTTGGGGATCATACATTGAAGAAGGTTAGGGATGGCTTGGCTTATAGGTTGAAGGATATACATGAAGACATTGGGACACCAAAGCGATGGAACTCTCAGGACAGACGGGATGTGAAGAGGATCATCACCATGATTGATGAGAGGTTGTACAGAAGGGACCAGTTCAGAACACTAGAGACCAATTCTATAAATAGTGAGCCATTTCTTCATTGTCACTCACCCCTTTCAAATATATTTTCTCTTTGAGTTGTAAACTCTTTAACCCTAGATCCAAGTGATCTTTGTATTTAGTTTTGTTTTTGTGTGATTCTCTAGGTTCCTCTTAAAGGCGAGATCACCACTTATTAAAGTCGAGCAAGTCCACGAGTTGCCATGCTTCGTCATCATCAAGAGCACCGAGGTTCTATTGTTGATAGTTTTCTTCTTTCTCATTAGAAGTATAGTGTCGAAGACATAAGTGAAAGATGTCTAAAGGGTGAAAACGAAGACATTAGTGAAAGGTGTCGAAGCGTCAAAGTAAAGGCATTAGTGAAAGGTTCCGAGTGTCCGTATTGAAAGCACTAGTGAAGGGTGATTAGAAGTCAAGTCTAAAGGCATTAGTGAAAGATGTCTAGAAGTCAAGTCTCAAGGCATTAGTGAAGGGTGCCTAGAAGTCGAGTCAAAGGCATTAGTGAAAGGTGCCTAAGGTGCACATTCGAGATGGTGTGTTCGATGTACAAGATAGATTTGTATTGGGTCAAAGGATATTAATATCCTTATTGATGTTGTCATAAGGAGTGGATCTACTTATGAATATGATTTGTGTAGTGTTGGGTAGTAGTTCCTCCATTGTAATGGAACTCGGTATCTAGCCTAGTACCGGATAAAGGGTAGGCGACATTGTGATAGGTTTGGTTCTACCTCATGGAAGAACCCGATATCTAGCCTTGTACCGGATAAAGAGTAGGAAACGTTGTGAAGGCTTCTCTGCCACAAGGAGTTGGTGTTGTGTAGTGATTACAAACTCTCGAGTAGGTGACTCGGGGAGTGGAGTAGGGCAAGGAAGGTGTTCTTGTAGCCGAACCACTATAAATACTCGCGTTGTGGTTTTGTGCTTCTTATTCTTTATCTTTTCATTACATATTTATATATCTATATGCTTGTCTATCAACATCCAACACTCATGTTTAAATAGATTGACATAAGTCGATCTAAATAGTTTAAAACCAAGTTTTAATCGGTAAAACTATTCAACCCCCCTTCTAGTTTTCATAATTGGCATCAGAGCTTCATTACCAAGTTTCTTAGAGTATGTTGTACTTTAAAAACTTGATACGATCCATGTTTAATTGAAAACTACAAAGAAGGTCTTTTACAAAAATAAACACCATGTCTTAAAAACACTTTTGTAGGATGTTGATTAGATGACAACAATTTTTTTCTTACTTAATGGCACTAACCTTCCTTGTCATTTTTGCTTAGTTAAAACTCATATTTATCAAGCCATAGGAATTGCTTGTTAAAAAGATTACATTCCCTAAGAAGGTATCTTAATCACGAAGGAACCGGAGTTGTCTACTGACAAATGTTTTGTCATTAGTAAAGACAATCGTAAGTGCATTAGAGGTATGTTTTCCTACTTATCTCTAAATAACATTAGCTTAAATAATAAGTATGCTTACATAGGAATTTATATGATTATCTTTGTGGAAAACTAGAAGGGGGGGTTGAATAGTTTTACCAATTAAAACTTCGTTTTAAAATATTTAGATCGACTTATGCCAATCTACTTAGATGTGTATGTTGGACGTTGATAGATAGATATATAAAAGTGTAATGAAAGATAAAGAGTAAGAAGCACAAAACCACGACACGAGTATTTATAGTGGTTTGGCTACAAGGACACCTTCCTTGCCCTACTCCACTCCCCGAGTCACCTACTCGAGAGTTCGTAATCACTACACGACACCAACTCCTTATGGCAGAGAAGCCTTCACAACGCCGCCTACTCTTTTTCCGGTACTAGGCTAACCACCGGGTTCTTTATTGATTCGTTAAAAATCAATAATGAGAAGTTTGTAGTATTTGGGTAACTCAAACGTGTTAGGTTTGAGCACCGAGATCGTTCCGAACGAGGGTTGAATGAAATTTTCAACTCACGTCGCGATTATCGGGATTTGAATGGGAAAAGGGGATAATTTGATGTATTCTAAACTACGGGACAAGGGAAGCATAAAAGGGAAATTACACTATGGGGAATCCTAAATACGAGAATTAAACTAAAACGCAATAAATGAAACGTAAATAAAATGCAAGTACGTCTAATCTAAATCCTAAAAATAACCTAAAATTACTTTTACTCTAAAAATGCAATTTGAAAACTATTTATGAATTAAAACTATTTTTTAAGATTTTTCTGGAATTTATTCAAATTAAAAACTAATTTTTAACTTTTAAATCTAAGTTAAAATACTAAAAATTATGAAAATTAAGAGGAAAATTATGAAACTATTTTTATAAAATCTAAAATATCCTAAGAGAATTTTCAAAACTATTTTTGTATTTTTCTGATTAATTTTCTATTTTCTACGAATTTAAAACTATTTAAATCTAATTAATTGGCTAAAAATTACAAAATAAGCTAGGAAAAATCTAGAAAAATTATTTTTTTGCTTTTTGTATTTATCTTAATCTATGAAAATTGAAAATTTATTTTTTGGAACTTTTTCTGAATTAATTGCAATAAAAGCTATTTAAAAATACCTAAAAACTGTTTTAAATTGTGAAAAATACTAAACAGTGATGAAAATTTATGAAAAATTCAGTAAAAATCTAAAATATTATTCTAATTCTATGAAAAATATAAAATACTATGCTTATGTGTAAGAAATGAGAGCTGATGTGTAACTGTTTAAGGAATAAGCACTTGAAAATAAGCTAAAGAGTGAAATAAGCTACCAAACTTTCTCAGAAGCTATATTATACTAAAAGTACCTACCAGCAACTAATTACTTCTAATCCTAACCTCTAATAAGCAATCTACCAAGTTTAGAGCTAAATAACTATTTATCCAAATAGCTCTTAACCCCTATGTTTAAGCTGTTGCACAGACTTATCAGGAGAGCTTATGTGAATACCAGATATGTAGTCATCAAGACCACCAAGCAAACTACAACTGAACCAATTTTCAGACAAAACCAAGCTTAAATGAAGCTTGTGCAAAGCTTACAAAGTTTGAAGAAAACTGGTTTTGACAACTTTGACTATTGAAAACAGTTTTGGTTATTTGACTTTTGTGAGATTAGAATCAAAGTTCTGGATTGATTATGATGTGAAATGATTAAATAAAACTGATGCAAGCTAAACCAACTACTAACACTCGTATTTGCAAGATCTAGACCACTGATTTTAACAGAAATGAAATCAAGAGTAGTTATATGATGATTTTGACTTTTAGGATTCTAGAGTGCAAATAACTCACTGATATAAGCCTACTTATCCTAACTGATACTTATGTGACAGATTTTAAACACAAACTAAGCTACAAACTCACTAGATCCAACTGATCCAAACACTACTTTATCAACTATATTGCAAATTTAACTCTACTAAATACTTAACTAGCCTACACTGACAATTAAACTGAATCAAATAAGCCTAGAAACAACTAAATGAACAGATATAAGCTGATAATAACCACAGCTTCAAACACAAATAGATTAAGCAGATTAAAACAGATATAGGAATAGGAAAGTTCTCACAGTTGTTCCAGCTTATTTGCAGCTTATATCAGAACCAAAGTACCACTAATCTAATCAAATCCAACCCAAATTCAACTCTGCATCACCCAAATCTGATCCAATTCCAGCAAATCAAACCATATCTGCTTCAATTGACTTTTGTTGACTGATTTTGTAATTTGTTTGTGAATTGAGATTAGACACACATAAACCTTCAATAAGCTATGAAGAAGCTTAAAAAGGTTATAGAAACAGTAGCTGAGCTTATTAAAGAGATGGAGAGTATTTTTTTATTTTTCAAATATTTTTTTCTGATTTTTATGATTTTTCTGTTTTGAGAAGATTAAGTACTAAAAATTAATATCAAAATGATTTGAGATTCAATAAAACAGTAACCAGAGATTAAATGAAAACAGTATTGAGCAATTTTTATAAATGAGAAATTTGATTACAATGAGTGAAATACAAGTATTAAAATTAACTAAAACATTGAAATTAAAATACAAAGATTACTACTACTCTCTACTCTCTCACTACACTACTTTCTCTCTCTAAAAACTACATACAAAGCTGTAAATGAAAGGATCCTATATATAGCCGAGCTGAGAAGATTCCAGAAGAGAGCCTTGTGCTTCTTTGAGTGTATTTGTAGCCTTTGGATCATCTTCCACGTATCCCATTTGATCTCAACCCTTGGATTGTTACTTCCACGTTGCTTCGACCAATGAGAGAGCAAGGATTGATATTGAGCACACGGATTGATGACCTGGCAGTGTGCACATGTCAGGCGTGTCAGGTGGTGTCAGGGAAAAGACGGAATTGACCTTAATTGTAGTGAATTAGCTTAATTGATGTGGGGGTATTCTAGGGTTCTTAGCCTGGGTTTGGGTTTGGGGAAAGGTTTTGGCGCGGGGTATATTTTTTATTATACTTCAAGTGTTTTGACCGGGTCTTGGGTTGGGTTGACTTGGGTAAACCGGGTTAAATGTTATTACCGGGTGAGTAATATTAGACCGGGTATTGGGCTTGGGATTATTTTGGGCCAAGGTTTATGTTGGATTGGATTTAGGATATACTTTGGACCCAAGATGTGTTTCAAGGACTATTAGTGTCAAATATGAAATTCCAAGGATCAATCTTGTAAATCTGAAAATCTCTTTCAAGGGCTAAACTTGTAATTCTCAAATAATCCAAGGGTGAAAATTGTAAATTCTGAAACTTGAAGGGTCATTTTTGCCAAAAGCTCAAAGATGAGGGACTGATCTTGACATTTCTTCAAACTTGATTATAACTTCCAAAAATCATCCTCAAAGAATAAAATCTTCACAAATACACAATCTCGACCTTCCGGCTCAGCTCAAACTCTCTTAATCTCTCGTGCTCGGATTTTCGTCTGATTTAGCTTCTTTTTGTGTGTTTTGACATATCCGTACCTGCACAAGCACAAACTCAAGAAAACCACAAATATTAGCAATAAACGGCTCTTTCTTGGTTATTTTGGGTTTTATTTGATAAAGAAATGATATGTGTTTTAGCACATATCAATCCGGTACTAGGCTAAGTACCGAGTTCCATTACAATGGAGGAACTACTACCCAACACTACACAACACCTAATCCCAAAGGAGACCAAATCCTTATTACAACACCATCAAGGATATCAACATCCTTGAAAACAAACTATCACTATATGTATAACGATGCACCTCATCGATTATACGACCTTGGCACTCTTCACTAGTGCTACTTGATTTGATTTCTATGCCCTTGACATAACGCTTGGCACCTTTCACTAATGCCTTCGTCTTGACGCCTTTAGCATTCTTCACTAATACTCTTGACACGGATGTTAAGCATCTTTCACTAATGCTTTAGTCTTGACTCTTTCGGCATCCTTCACTAATGCCTTCAACATGACACATCTACGGGGGAAGAAAGAACTATCAACAAGAGAACCTAAGTAGTCTTGATGATGGCGAAGCATGACAACTCATGGACTTGAGCTTGCTCGACTTCAAGAAGTGGTGATCTCGCCTTTAAGAGGAACCTAGAGAATCACACGAAAACAAAAGATAAACTACATAGAAAGATCCCTTAGGATCACTGGTTAAAGAGTTACAATACTTGGGGAAAGTATGTGTAAGAGTGGCAAGCCAAAAGGAAGAAATGGCTCACTATTTATAGAGGAGAAATGCTTACTGTTCCCCGGATCCCACGGATCCCTCCCACAAGGGATCCGTCTAGTGTAAAACTAGGGATCCATGGGACGCTCCTCTTTGCCCATGGGTGTTTTGGTCATGGGTCATGGGTTATGTGTTGATCAATGGTTCTTTTATTAGATACAATGTATCTAATGAGTGCAATGCACCTAGTCACATGGGTATGGGTCAATACCATGGGTTATGGATATGTTCCATGGGTTGTAGTTTTTACCCATTTATAATACATACTAGTTATGTATATATTTTGCTCAATATGTAAACACTAGTTGTTGTACATATGTATTACTAAATCATAAAATCACTTATACTTGTTTTTGTGTTTTATGTGAAAACGTAAGTGTGTTAGAAAACTATTGGCTCAAACTATTTACGTATTTTATTTGTTTCGTTAAAATGATTTTACGTTTGTTATCGAGAAAACATTAGAAGATCGTAAAATATAAATAAACGTTTTTATGGCTTATTTGTATTAACAATCTCCCCCTTTTTGTTGATGATAAAACATAAAATTATTTTAAAGAAAAACTGAAATTCGTAAAAGTTCGAATTGGAGTTTTTACTCTCTTCTCCCCCTTTTTGTCGAAACAAAAAGAGCGTCGAAAAGAAACTAACACATTTTTTTTAAAGAAAAATATGTAAAAAGAAAAGATGTAAAGAGAGAAAGTGACGGGAATGGTTCTTGTTTTAACTCCCCCTTGACGAGTCCATCCCTTTGTGAGGGCGTCAAGTAAATATAAACTAATAAGCTAACGAATTGCAATTTTGTTTGCAAATGGTTTCGTCCTTGTGACGAAAATGCTCCCTCTTGAAGATTGCAACTTTGCAATGGGGTGTCATGAAGTGTAATCCAAATAAGGATTAAGTTGCAAATGGTTTTGCAATGTATGGTTTGACACAAAGCTCCCCCTAGCTTAGGTTGTCAAGTTCTTCATGTGTATTTTGAAAATCTACAAAATAAAGGTTAGAAAACAAGAGTATAGTGCATAATTTCCTGCAAATAAGACTCAAGTAAGTAAAATTTTGTTCTTCTGTACCACGGATCCCACGGTTCCCTCCTTTGTGGGATTCGTCTAGGCAATATCCAGGGATCCGTCTGTCTGGTGACAGATGACTCAGCAAAGGTGTTATACCAAGCAATGCTGAATATGAAAGTGAGATATGTATACAAACAATAAATATATACTCAAATAAATATGGCAAATAGGTTATCAATCAATAAAACAAAGAGATAATCAACAAATCTCTAAAACTAAGAGAATGATTTAGCCATACATTTTCTACTAATATTAATAAGTTACTAAAGTCTAGAATGCAACAAGGTGCTCGAGTCTAAGGATGAGTAGACTTGTTGATTTGGTCCAATCTTTCAAGAAGATGAGTAAACATGAAATGCAACTCATTTCGTACTTCTTGAATAAGTCCTTGAGTGATTAGACAATTAGAGCAATTATTGTCTTGATTTGGAACCGGAGGAAAATGGATGTTTTGAGGAGGCTCTATGAATGATGGTGGGGTTTCATTAAGAGAAGTAGGGTGGGGTTCTACTAAGAATGAGGGTGGTGGTAATGGATATTCCTCCATGTGATCAAGTCCTTGGTGGTTCCTTGTTTCCAATGATGGACTAGTTGGTGTTGTAGGTGGTTCCATATTTAACGAGAAAGTTGGTGAGTTGGATGTTCTTGGTGGTGAATGCTCTAATGAATAGAGATTTGGGTGAGGAAGGGGCTCGTTGGATGAGTGTAATCGATGCTTTAGGAATGAGGGCTTAGATGGTTTGCTAGAGCTAGCCATGTTTGGTTTTGAACTAGATGACCCTTTTTCTAGCCCAAAAGGTTTGATGCTAATTCTTGCGGTTCTCTTCGCAATTGTTGAATGGGTTTGTTGAGGTGGAATTCTAGCATTGTTATCTCTTACGGGAGATGATTCGGTGGATGAAATCTCATGAATCATGTGATCCTTTCTTTTGGATGAGCCTTTAGTTGAAGAGTTGTTGCTAAGTGCTTTGGTCATGGTGATGGTAAGGATGCAATATAAGCTTCTAACTACTGATTTTTGAGAGCTAGGTGAGAGTGATGATTTAACCATAAGAGTGTTTGGTTTATAAAGGATAATTTTGAATTAGGGAATTAAATTCTTGGCCACTAAGGGGATTAAGCATGCACTTAGGATATTGATCAGCTCTAGGAAGATATTAATGGTAACTAAAAGTGGTTAGAAAACCAAAAGATGACTTAACTTTGAAGAGAGAAGCTGATTAAAGCTTTCTCCAGACACGGATCCCACGGATCCCTCTCACCAGGGATCCGTCTAGTTATAAACCAGGGATCCGTCTGTCAGACAAATTCTTGATGAAATGATTATGCTTTTTGCAATGTCTAGTACCTATGTATCTCGAGGTTTTGACTTTATTTTGATGTCATGAGAGGTGGATGTCTTAAATGCTCAACCATAATAGGTGAGGGTGCTTAATGATGGTTTTGGGTAGAAAAATGGACTTTAGATAGTCTAACTAAGTGTTTGAGAAGAGTATTATTTGATTTGAGATGGAAGAGTGGTGGTAATTAGTCCTAGAAGTTAGATGAGGCCTCAAGAAAAATTTAATAAAATGTTAAAAAATAAGGAAAAATGAAAAACTAGTTTCAAGCTTAATTTTTTGAGTTAATGATGACTAAAATCAAATTGCTAAAATTGATGGATATATCAAACTAAGTGTTATGAGACGAGAGAAATAAAGTGTGAGCGTTGGAGCGGAAATATGGTGAGTTTTGATGAGTTGATAAATCAAAAACATTTTGAAATAGATCCTAAGTAAGCTATGGGTGAGTGTGAAGCTTTCAAATGTTTGAGGAATACTTAGTTGGTTCTAAAGTATTATGTTTGACTAGTGGGAGGTGATCTAGTGAGTTGTTTTTGATATAGTGAGGTCTGTATTGCTCATCTGTGGTCACAGATCCCACGGTTCCCTTTTGGGAGGGATCCGGCTAGTTATATTGCTGGGATCCGCTTACTGCAGATCAGAAGGCTTACAGGAAATGTGCAATTTTGCACTCTTAGCAAAATGCTTCTCCTATTTGTTTCTACAAAGACTAAATGCAAGAACACATCAAGTATAATGCATAGCAAACCTCGGGGAACTAAAGGTACCTAAAGATGAGTGACGACGACTACTTGAAGAAGTCGTAAAATCTCATCCTACACATTCCTAAGTTAAGATTGTTCAATGCTAAGTTATGGCAATAGCTACATACTACATCCTACACTACATAAGTATTTGTTTAGATGTTACAAACCATTGTTTCAAATTGTTTTTCACAAATTAAGGTCCTATGACCTTACCTTACTTCTCCACCATTTCCCGTCTTCACCCCTCCTCCACTCTTTATCACACCATCTCTACTTCTTTTTCTTCAAGAAGTTGGCGAAGCACTTGAAGATTCCCTTGGTTTGTTGCCATTCGGGTGATGCACTAGGAACGTCCAGTAATTGATTGATGTAATCCAAGGGGTCGAGATCGGTATTTCCGAGTGGGTTGCTACTACCTTCACCTTCTCTTTGCCTCTCTCTTTCATCCGAGGAATCTGTGGGTGGGTGAGGCCTTTTGCCTTCCACCATAAACCTTGTAGTTCTACCTTCGGTCAATAACACCATAACTTTGTTGCAAAAGCTATGATCATAGGATTGCGGAGAAGGATCTAATGCAAAGATGAATTTAGCAAGACGGGTTAGGAGCATTGCGTACGGGAGCACCATTTTGTCCATGCTTCTTACACTTTCCATTCTTTTAATCATGTAGTAAGCAAGGTTGAAGCGAGTCTCGGTCACTAGGCAGTAGATCATGAAACTTAGACATGCGTTGGGGTGATCCTTGTTTCCTACTAGGCACAACACATTCTCCCTTACCACATTTTCCCATTTCCTATACAATGCGTACATCTCGGAGAGTTCCATTTGGAAAGGATCCCTATAGATCACTTTCGAATTCTTAGTGAACCTCGATGGGGATGCTCTTGGCATGAACACGGTGTCCCTCACCGTGGTTGCTTCCGGGATTAACATGTAATAGATTTCATGATGATCAACCATAGTGTGTATCTTTTCCAAAGACCACTCATTAGAATACATGCAAACACCTTGATATTGAACCCCTATTATTCTTCCAAACTCCAGAAGCGAAAGGGTGTACTCATGCTCGTTTATGATGAAGACAATCGAGATGGACCCATCATCATTTCTAACTATCCTCATTGTCTTGTAGAACTCGAGTACGAAAACCAGGCAAATTTGTTCGTTTATGTCCAATAAACAATCAAAGCCAATGGTCCCAAAAACTTGTCTAATGTCGGTGTTAGCAAGTACTCGACCTTCGTGAAAAAGTCTCTTTTCGAGCATTTTGAAGGCTTTCCTATCTTCGGGACTAAGTCCATCTTTTCTATGATACATTGGTATGTAATGAGCGGTATCTTGATAGTCTTGTTGTCGATTGCTTGGCATGATTGTTCCTAAACAACACAACCACAATGTGGTGTTAATTGTGAATAGTAACCTAGAGGGTTTGATTACAATTTTGCTCAAATCATTTTTATTGAATTCAAGAAATGAGTTTAATTTGTATTAACAATGTTAATTCTTTGATTTGGATTATCTTAGAAAACAATGTGGTAACAAATTATGATAAACCCATTTGAACCTAACTTCTAAAAATGAAGAAATTGTAATCCTAGAAACAAGGAATTAAATTAACAACGTAGTGAAGATTATACTTACACAAGTGATTGTTATGCTTGAGAGAAATGATCAAATTGCTCCTTTGAATAGTAATTGTGTTTTTGTTCGTGAGTCTTTGAAGGGAAAATGATTGTGGAACATCCACAGTGATCATTACTAACTTATGCTGCCTTCTGTTGCACGGATCCCACGGATCCCTCTCATTTGGGATCCAGCTAGTTCAAGTTCAGGGATCCAGCTTGACAGCAAAAATCAGTTTAAGCATCCCTTGATGACTTTGGTTTGGGAGTTCTAAAACGTCTAGAGTTTGATGTTTAAGCTCTATAACTTATGATTTGAGGTTTTGACGGTTTAATACTAATCCTATTTGACGTGGTTCCCTTTTTAAGAATTAGTCACAATTCTTGGGAGGTTTATCAAAGATTATGATAAAATCTCATTTTATCATAATATAAGAAGTTTCACATGGATATTCATTGACAAAGATGAAGTGTCAATAATTCCTTTGTGATGAATAATGATTGAGGCTATTGAATAACCAAGATATCATTATTACAAGTTAGTAGTGTAGTCTATACAAATCAATCGAAGAATACTATTCTTGATGATGGCTTTAATATAGATAACTACTTAAGTAATTACTAATAGCGATTAATTATGCAACTAACATCTTAACAATAACAAAAACAAATGTAAATTATTAACGATCATACCTGATGAGTGTGTAAATACTCATCATTTTTAGTCAAATCTGAACTGCAAAACGTCTAAAAATGCTCAGAAATGCATCAAAATACTGAAAATATTCCAAAATTGCATTTTATATGTTTCAGATGCAAAATGTTTAAAATCAGATGAAAAATCAGCAAAGTTTGCATAAATTGCATTTTTAGTCCCCCAAGTTTATAAAATTGTCAAAAATAGTCCCTGAGCCAAAATTTCAAAAGAAAAGTCACCAAAGGTCTTTTTAAAATCACAAATTGTCATATTTAGTCCTTTGGTGGAAAATCCAAAAGTTTTGAGAAAATTACAGTTTGGTCCCTGAAAATCCAAAAATGGTCAAAACTGGTCCTTGGAAATTTTCAAAAATGTCAAAATCAAACCTTGGATTATTAAAGCTTGGCAAGACCAGCCCCTTGACTACTTTTCATAATTTACATGATTGGTCCTTGGATTTCCAAATATTACACAATAGGTCCTTGTGTTATTTCACAAACAAACCAAACGGATCCTAGTATTTAAACCCAAGCCCAATATTAATCCTTGGCCCAATCCTCCAACCCATCCAGTATATCCTTGACCCGAATCCAACCCAAACCCACGTTTCAAAAACAGAACACACCCCGCCCCCCTAGTGCCTGTCTTCCCCGACATGTATGTCTGCTACCCCCCTCCTCCAGCCACCTACCAGTCCACTCTACTCCACCATTTGTCTCCCCCCACCTCACCTAACATCCCACCACAATAAATGTAGCCTCTTTCCCTGTCCTAGATATGGAAACCAACTTTCTCGCCAAAAACAATGAATGGCCAAAAATGACCCTAAGTCATCCAAGGGTGGAGATTTTTTGATGGGATTTACTCAGAGTGGAAAGAGAAAGGCTTTGGGTATAAAGAGGAAGCAAGAAGAGGAATTTTAGTTAAAAATTACTTTTATGTCGTTTTTCTTAGTTATGTTTTAATTTAACTCAAAAGTTGTAATAATTTGTTCCTAAGTCTTAAACTCAGATTACATTTTAAGTTTGATCAAGTTTTAGTCATTAATCTCAAGTTTCATTTAATTTCATGTTTGTATGGTTACTGTTGGAATTCTCATTTTCAAACTCAAGTATCAAAGCTTTTCTTAGTTTATCTTTAAGCTTCAACAGGTTCATATTAGCTTATAATAGCTTTGTATAAGCTCAAATTCAAAGTTTTAAGCACTTTTGGTCATTGGTCAACAATAGTCAACTGTGGGTGCACATTGGAATTGGGAATGAAAATGGATGTTGCAGATGCTTGAAATGGGTTGGAGTAGGTTCAATTAGTGTAGCATTGGTTTTAGTTTTGGCCTGCAACAACATTTGGACAGTGGTGAGTTATTCACCTATCTTCACTTTTCAAACCATTTTGAATATTATGCTTATATCTGTAACTGTGGTCACCATCAGTTTGTATTAGTCTATTTAGTTGTGTTTAGGATGTTTAAGCTCAATTTGATCAATAGTACCCTCTGGTTCAGTTTTTGTCTCAAGTTACATTTGATTAACAGTTTTTAAGGGGTGTTTGGTTTGCCTGCTAAAACTGTATTCTGAGGTATCTTGATCTAAGCTTGTTGTTGCTTTAGTCTCTTTTATCACTAGTATACTCATTCAAGTCTTCTTATTGCATACAAACACACTAAAGTCAAAACAAATGTAAAACTGTTCTTGCTTGATTATCTGTTGGAATCAGTTAGACATGATCATTCAAATAGGTTTAAAACATGTTAAGCTAGCTTGTTAAAGTTTTATTTCATCCATTCTAAGCTTAATCAGTCACACATTTGCATTTGAATTTCATTTTAGTCAATCTCACTTCTGTTTTTAAAGTCAACACCAGGACTGAACCCAGTTTGTGCAGAAAGTGCAGCAACTGCACAGACTTCAATTCAAATAGTTAAGGTCTGAGATTTGGCACATTATGAGTAGGCTAGGTGGTCTTTGAGACCACTTATCTGGTTTTCTCATTTGCTTATTGGATAAGCAGTTAAATAAGCTCAAACTAGCTTACCTTTCTGCTACTTCTGTCTCAGCAGCCACTGTTCCATTTTAGCTTGTTTTTCTTTGATATCTAATTGCTTCACTACTTCTCCTTATTAGCTGAAAATTTGGTTACATGATCTCTGGTTGGTGGGCTTTAGAACCACATTTCTAGTTTTCTCTTAAGCTCATTGTTTAATCAGTTACGAGTGCTTAAACAGTAGGGGTAAACCATGTTTAGCTTATAGAGGCAGTTGACTCAAATCACTGGTTATATGCTCATTAGGTGTTAGGAATAGATGTAATTGGTTGCTTTAGAGTAGTTTTAGCATATAGTAGCTTCTGTAGCAGTTTGGTGTAGTGTAGAGCTTATTAGCTTATTTTCATAGTGCTTATTTAGATCAGTTACATAGCAGCTCTGGTTTCTTCCACTTTAGCCCTAGTTTTTATATTTTTCTCTGCTTTAGAATAATATTTTAGATTTTCCCTGAAATTTTCATAATTTTTAGACACTGTTTAGTATTTTTCTTATTTAAATTCAGTTTTTAATCATTTTTAATTAGCTTTTATTACAATTAATTGAGAAAAAGTTCCAAAAAATAATTTTTCAATTTTAATAGTCTAAGATAAATATAAAAAGCATAAAAAAGATTTTTCCATATTTTTCTCCTTTTATTTGGTATTTTCCATAATTTTAATTAGATTTAAATAGAATTAAATTCATAGAAAATAGAAAAATAATCATAAAAATACAAAAATAGTTTTGAAAATTCTAGTTTGTTATTTTAGACTTTTCTAAGTCTTAATTTTATTTTTCTAGCTTTATTTCCTATTTTCTTGTATTTTAGGTAATTATTTAATAGTTAAAAATAGTTTTTAATTAATAATAATAGATAATTTATTAATGGATTTTATGTTCTTTTATCCTTTATTTCGATCTTTTTATTTTAATTCTGAATCTTTT
>BPTQ01000003.1:84797559-84848187 GCA_019973895.1 Chrysanthemum seticuspe | reverse complement strand
GTAGGATCCGGGTGACAGATTTATGTCAACTCTTGCTCGAACAATCATTTCAAGCTCATCTTGCTAACTTGAACACTCCACCTCATCCTAATTAAATCTCTAAAGTTGACTCTTGTGCATGCTAATCATCACATTCCAAAGATATTAGAGACTTAAGTCTTGAATGCACTTGCTAAATCCTTCCCTTTATAAGTCATCTTGCTAGAATCCCTTAGTCATCAAACACAACATAATTCTCAGCATTTAGAAACCTTTTCCTTAGTCATTTCATCATGAGGAAAGCTCCTAGTGCTAACTCATCCAACCAATAACCACCCAAGAAACTTGCTCATGTTGTACACGAAATTTCCTCAACCGAATCATCATCCGTAAGAGATAATAGTGCTAGAATCTCACCTCAACAAACCCAATCAACAATTTCCAAGAGAACTGAAATAATTAGCATTAAACCTCTTAGGTTAGAAAAGGGATCATCGAGCTCTAAACCAAACGTACATATTTCTAGCAAAACGTCTAAACCTTCATTCCTAGAGCATGGACTACACTCCTTTACCGAGCCTCTCTCTCTCTATTCATTAGAGCATTCACCACCGAGAACTTCCCATTCACCAACCTTCTCGTTAAAATAGGAACCACCTACATCACCAACTAGTCCATCGTTGGAAACAAGGAACCACCAAGGACTTGATCATATGGAGGAATTTACATTACCACCACTCTCATTCCTAGTAGAACCTCATCCTAAATTACTCAATGTACCTCCACCATCATTTGTAGAACCTCCTCAAAACATCTTGTTCCTAATCAAGACAATAATTGCTCTAATTGTCTAATCACCCAAGGACTTGTTCAAGAAGTACGGAATGAGTTGCATTTCATGTTTAATTATCTTCTTGAAAGATTGGACCAAATCAACAAGTCTACTCATCCCTAGACTCAAGCATATTGTTGCTTCTTAAGCTTTGGTCACTTATTAGTATTAGTAGAATATGGCTAAATCATTCTCTTAGTTTTTAGAGATTTGTTGATCATCTCTTATGTTTTATTGAATGATAGTTTACTTGCCATATTGCATTGAGTATATGTTTGTTGGTTGAATACATATCTCATTTTGATGTTAACATTACTTGTTACATCACCATTGCTGAATTTAATCATCAGCTATACGGATCCCTCAAAATTGCCTAGACGGATCCCTACTAGGAGAGAACCGTGGGATCCGTGAGAAAGAAAACTATTTTTCTACTAACTTGGATCACATATGCAGGAAATTGTGCATTATACTTGTTTTCTAACCTTTGTTTTGTAGTTATTCAATCTACACTTGAAGCCTTTTGACACCCTAAAGCTAGGGGGAGCTTTGTGTCAAAACAATACATTGCAAATTACTTGCAATATTAGGATTACATTTCTCGACATCCCTTTGCAAAATTGCAATCACCAAGGGGGAGCACATTCGTCACTTAGACGAAATCTTTTGCAAACTTAGTTGCAAACAAACTAGATTAGTATTACTTTCTTGACGCCCTTACCTAGGGATGGACTCGTCAAGGGGGAGTAAAGACGAGATCCTTTCCCGTTACTTGCTCTCTACCTCTTTTTATTTCTTTCACATGTTTTTCTTAAAAACAATGTGTTGCTTTCTTTCAAGGCTCTTTTTGTTTCGACAAAAAAGGGAAAAGAAAGTAAAAACTACAAATTCAAACTTTTACGAATTTTAGCTTTTCCTTAAAATAATTTTATGTTTTGTCATCAACAAAAAGGGGGAGATTGTTAATACAAATAAGCCGTAAAAAACGTTTATTTATATTTTACGATCTTCTAATGTTTTGTCGATAACAAACGTAAAATCATTTTAACGAAACAAATAAAATACGTAAATGGTTTGAACTAATAGTTTCTAACATATTCACATTTTCACATAAAACACTAAAACAAGTATAAGTGATTTTATGATTTAATATTACATATGTACAACAACTAGTGTTTACATATTTGGGTAAAATATACACATAACTAGTATGTAGTATATTGGGTAATATAAATGGGTAGAAACTTAAGTATCATAACCCATTGGGCAAATACATTGAATGTAGTTGGGTACAACCCAAAGGCCATGACCCATGGAGCTTGACCCATAACCCATTGCATGACATCATGATTATATCATATATGGATAATATCCATAACCCATGTTATTGACCCATACCCAATGTCTAGATACATTGAACCCTTGGTGAGCACTCAAGAGAATGTCTAGATACATTGAACCCTTGGTGAGCACTCAAGAGATACATTGTATCTAGCTAAAGACCCATGGATCAACCCATGACCCATAACCAAAAATACCCATGGGCAAAGAGGAGCGTTCCACGGATCCCTGGCTTTGTGCTAGCCGGATCCCAAGTGGAAGGGATCCGTGGGATCCGGGGAACAGTAGAGAATTTTCTCTATAAATAGAGAGCCATTTCTTCCTTTATATTCACCACTTTTACATACATACTTCCCCCAAGTATTATAACCCTCTAACCTCAGATCCAAGTGATCTATGTAGTTTGTCTTTTGTTTTTGTGTGATCTTCTAGGTTCCTCTTAAAGGCGAGATCACCACTTCATGAAGACGAGAAAGCTCAAGTCCATGAGTTGCCAAGCTTCGTCATCATCAAGACAACTAAAGTTCTCTTGTTGATAGTTCTTTCTTCCTTCGTAGATGTTGGGTCGAGGGCATTAGTGAAGGATGCCGAAAGTGTCAAGACGAAAGCATTAGTGAAAGGTGCTTATCGTTCGTGTCAAAAGCATTAGTGAAGAATGCTAAAGGTGTCAAGACGAAGGCATTAGTGAAGGGTGCCAAGCGTTGTGTCAAAGGCATTAGAGAAGGATGCCTAAGAACCAAATCAAGTGGCATTTGGGAAGAGTGCCTAGGTCGTATAATCGATGAGATGCATCGTTATACATATAAGTATTTGTTTATTTCCAAGGATGGTGATATCCTTGATGGTGTTGTAACAAGGAGTAGATCTCCTTGAGATTAGGTGTTGTGTTGTGAAGGGTAGTAGTTCCTCCATAGTAATGGAACTAGGTGCTTAGCCTAGTACCTAATAAAGGGTAGGCGACATTGTGATAGGATTAGTTCTCCTTGGTGTGAAAGAACTCGGTGGTTAGCCTAGCACCGTATAAAGGGTAGGCGACGTTGTGTTTGGTGTGGTTCGCCTTGGTGTGAAGGAACTCGGTATTTAGCTTTGTACCGGAAAAGGTTAAGCGACGTTGTGAAGGCTTCTCCGCCATAAGGAGTTGGTGTAGTGTTTACGAACTCTCGAGTAGGTGACTCGGGGAGTGGAGTAGGGCAATGAAGGTGTCCTTGTAGCCGAACCACTATAAATACTTGTGTCATGGTGATGTGCTTCTTACTCTTTATCTTTCATTACACGTTTATATATCTATCTATCAACGTCCAACATAAACAACCAAATAGATTGACATAAGTCGATCTAAATATTTAAAAGGAAGTTTTAAATTGGTAAAACTATTCAACCCCCCCCCCTTCTAGTTTTCCACAAATGGTACCCTCAATTTAGCTAAGTGGAATTTTTAGTACTCTACACACACTTGACATGATCACATGACTATCATGTGAGCCCAACCCGTTAAGAGTTAACGGGGAAAAAAAACACGTTGTGTTCCGGTTAAAAATCATATACTAGTCAAAATAAATATTAAAAACCCTTGATGGCAATGAAAAGTAATTTTATGATTACATCTACACTTAGTTGTGTTAGTACTCGTATTTATTGTTTTCATTGTAATGCAACAAAAGTATATGGGTTATATTATTGTATAAAAATAACTACATATTAATGCAAATATATAGAGGTTTTTACATTGGGTTTGTTTAGAACAAAATACCAATATACTCCTCATTTGACTTCATTTCAACTTCACACTATAGCCATATCAATAAGTTAATGACTAAGTACTCTTAATTGTAACAATACTCTTAACTGTTGCAAACCCAAAACAGGATACTCATAAGTGCAGTTTTGCAAGTTTAAAGTAATCCCATGATAGCAACTAAGCAAGCATACATTCTTTTGAAGTAACCCCTCACGAACAACAGCTAAGCAAACATACATTCTTTTGAAGTAGGGAGTTGTGACATATATGCTCCACTTCAATGTCAACAGAAGATCCATGATTTGTTGGTACTAAAGCCGTTGCATAGTCATTCAACTTTTTATACTCATGTTGCATGTTCCTTTCTAACCATTTCATCACCATTGCCTAGAACTTGTTACCGAGAGTCAAAACGCACCCAAGAAACAACTACTAAACCTTGCGTTTTCACTCAAAATCCACCACAAACAAGATGAAACAATCCTTCCAAACCCAAAACTAAGAAAATATGATGAACCTAAACACAAAAGTACAACCAAATAACAAACTTAACCACTAAACAAGATCAAAAGAGTGAAAAAGTCTCTAAACTCATTCAAGCCATAAGCTTATGAATAACCAATCAAGACTCCAAGCACACACAAAGTAGATGATCAAACCATGGCTCTTGATACCAATTGTAATATATTGGTTATCATAAACACACACACACAAACACTATGGATCGAATCTTGATGAGTCTAGAGAGAGAAAGTAGAGAGAAAATAGGAACTTAGTGAGATGAAGTAAATGTCATATTATGAAGCTCCAACCTTCTACCTTAGGAAGTAGAAGGTATATATAGTGTTTACAAAATACGCCACCTACGGGTTGTGGATTCAGGTATACAGTGCGTAAAGACCCGTCCGTCCTCCAAGGTGTTACTAAACTAACTATTTATAATAACTAAACGACTAAGACTATGATCTTTCTAATGCTTAAAAATACTTGAGGTGACTGAGTCTTTAACTTACGGATTTACTAAATCCTAACAAAAAGGAAGCCTATTGTCTACCCAAATCCTCACAGGTCGTAGCCTAAGCTCTACAGGGTGAAACCTAGGGTCTGATACCATAATTGTAATACCCCAATCTGACAAGGGTCAAAATATCACATTATGATGTCATACAAAGCATAATACGCAAGAGAAATTCTTATTAAATAAAGTGCCAAGTCATATAAACCAAATGACTTCAAAAGGAAAATACATAATCCAACATGTCCAAAAGAAATGAAATAACCAAAACAATGTTCTCCAAATTAAGTCCAGAATGATAGGAAACTAGGTAAGCTCGGTCCACTCATAAGCTCCTACTCCCAGCCCAATCAAAGTCCATCATCCCTCTTATTACCTGTAGGACCTTGTTTTTACACCCACCTTACGCGTAACAACCTTCAACACACAAGATGAACACGTAACAAACACAAACACTATGCGTAAAGATTAAGAAGAAGAAAGGAAAGAAGTTGGTGACTTGATATGTTATGCGTATAAGATGAAAGGAAAACTTGTTATATTGCTTAAAGAAAACACACACACACACTTTCAAGCACACCCCTCAAATGAGACTTTGAGGGGTATTTATAGTACAAGACATAAACGCCCTAATGGGCTTGGCCATGGGCTTCGTGGATATGGGTTGGACATGGATTGGATGACAACTTATACAAGGCTAGCTTAACATAACTTCTAGTCATTTAGCTTAGTCCAATCCACGAGCCCGTTGACTATTCTAATACGATATCTAACACACGTTACAAAGTTCCTAAATGTGAATGACCATCACTTCTAATAAAAACTATTAAGGCTAACAATCTCCCCCTAAGGGGTGGTCATTCAAAAGATGCTCCACTTGAATAGGTCTTTACTTTACTTGACCTTGAACTTTGTGTGTCGATATAGAATAGTCTTGATTCTTTGTTCTTTCATGCTTTGTGATCAGTTAATGTGTTGGTCTGCCGATGTCAACTTTGTTGGTTAGGTGTCTCCGCGTCTTTCTCCACCATACTCACACTCCTATTTGTCTTTTGGTTACCAATGATGTAGTTCTCGAGTCTTTAAACTTTGTAGATTCTTTGACATTGACGAAGAATCATCTTAAACTTTTGTTGCCTTTGATTTTGATGAGAACTTTCATGTGTTGTTGGTATGAGCATGTGGAGAATCTGCACGATCAATCCGCTCCGGAGCTTCCATAAGAAGAAAACATAAAAACATGTTAGTAATAAGCGGATTCCGGCACTTACAAGTTTGAATTTCGAGGGTGTTAACAGCATAGTGTGAAAACACGTCTCTAATTCTAACAAAGGCCGTTCCTGAACTGGAGTCCCACAAGTGAGATAACGCGATATAACGAAGTACATCTACAATTTAGATGAGTCGCTGAAGTACACCGAAGCATTACTCCACGACTGTAGACCGTTTGAGACACACTAAGCGTAATATACGGGGAGTTACCGAAGTGACCTGCTGTCAGGGGTGCTTGATGTTGACCCTGGCAGGAGTTTCCATTCAATCACTGAAGATCACAGATGTGAAACTTCTCATAAATGTTCTGGCAGATTTCTAAGATCTGCGTAGGACTCTAGAATATATCACTTGTGTCATTATAGATGAACAACAAGCGATGTCATGTCAAGTGTTCCTATGAGATCTTTTGATGAATCTCGTGGCTCTAGACTCAATAAATGCATTTTGGTTTTCCTAAGTGGAGACTAGGGAGAGGGTCTTCTTCTTCAATACCAACGATCTCTAAGAGAAAGTCGATAGATTATGTAGGGTTCCCAGTGAGAATGAAACAAATCTTTTTGAGAGGAATTGAGTGTCTAGAAGGTTTAGTGCAGTGCGTCACTGGGTCCATGACGTCTTTGTCTTCAATACCGGCGTCATCTAAGTGACAACTAGTAGCAAATGTATTGAACCCGGTTTCTGCCCTAAGGTTGATTATGTAGGGCTATTTCTTTTCACCCTTTTTCATTACATTTCTTTTTAATTCTTCAACCCCTTCTTTCTCCTTTCTCACATTACTCCTTTTTTCAATCATACCTAAGGACTTCTAGTTCTAAACTATTGGTGATGTCCTTGGGTAGATCCCTCAGGCTCTGGCGGATCATAGGACGAATTTCCTATCCTTATTCACCTTATAACTCCATGACTGTCCTATTGTTGCCATAAAACCATTTTTCTTGAAAATCTCTCAAAGTGTTTTTGATAGAAAACATGTTTGGAACACTTCGAGAGTTTTATATTTTCAGAAGCACTCCCCCTTCATATGTGCTTATGTTGTTTTAACAGAAATCTGCACAGAGAGGGTAGAGTTCGCACGTTTTGAATTGATCGACTTTAAATGAACAAGACCGATTCGAGACACGTTTACATCACTAGAGAACTAGCTTGAAATTATTACCCGTCCTGGTCAAGTCCATAGAAAGTTTCTCGAGATGGTACATTATTCCTCGTCAATTTAATGGTTACGACTGAGTCGAGCTCTTTTGAGAATCAAACAACGATCATTAAACTTTTTGATCACATTTTAATCACGTCTCCTCCCCCTCAAAAATAGCATATTCGTGATATTTTTTATATCAACGGATTAAACAACATTTTAGAATCTTTTGGGGAGACAAACGGATTTGATTTAAGCATGAATTTGGAACATTTTGGTTTTATACTCCCCCTTTAATAAAGCATAATCAATTAAAGGGTTTTAGAGGGAGTTATCTTGAGCACAGAATATTTTGAAAGATTTTGAAAATCTTTTTGAACAATCTTGAAAAAGGTACTCAAGATGATGATGATTTCTCACCAGTTTTAAATGTAGTGCACTAAAGTGTACACTTGATTTTTCTTTAAAAACACGAGTTTGATTTGAAATAATCAAAAGTCATCATTTTTGTCCGGGTTTCGTACTGAAGTATACGAAAGCCATTTTTGAAGAAGTTTTTGAGAAACGACATGTTTTAGAAAACATATAAAGAACTCTCGCTCAAGTATCTGTACATGCCCGTATCATTGTTGAATGACAATTGATTATACAAGAGACATGTCGTGAGAAGAATATTTTTGGATTTTTTATTTTCTATTGTTTTTGTGTTTTTTGAAAGTTTTATATTTTTATATTTTGCTTTTGTTGATTTTTCAAATTTTGTATTTTGTTTTTCAAAATATTTACAGCGAAGCTTTTTGGAAAATCATTTTCAAGAAGATTCGAGAAGACGTTCTAACTCCTCAGGGGTTAGGCTTCTCATTCCAATTCGTCGAACTAAATCGTCAAACCTTTCTTCTGGAAAGGCTTTAGTAAATATATCGGCGAGTTGGTAATCTGTCTTCACGAAAAATAATTCAACAGTACCTTCTTCCACATGTTCTTTTATGAAGTGGTAGCGGACTCTGATATGCTTAGTCTTTGAGTGATGAACAGGATTACATGATATGGCTATGGCACCTTTCGAGTCACAATACATAGGTATTTTATTGAAAGTAAAGCCATAATCTGTGAGTTATGTTCTCATCCATAGAACTTGAGCACAACACGCAGATAGAGACACATACTCAGCTTCAGCGGTTGAAAGTGCAGTGCAATTTTGTTTCTTTGAAGACCAGCTGACTAACTTTTCACCCAAAAATTGTGCTCCTCCTGATGTACTTTTTGCTGTAACTTGGTCACCTGCGTGGTCCGCATCTGAAAAGGCGATTAGATTAAATCTGGATTCCTTCGGATAACAAAGACCCTTGTGAATGGATGTCTTCAGGTACCGAAAGATCCTTTTAACCTCTTTGAGGTGTAGTTCGGTAGGCTTTGCCTGAAACCGTGCTAATAAGCAAACAACAAAATGAATATCGGGTCGACTAGCAGTAAGGTACATGAGAGAACCAATCATGCTCCGATATTTCTTCGGATCGATAGGTTTCCCAAATAAATCGGCTCCAATTTTTGGTGATGTTACCATTGGTGTTCCAACAGAGTCACAATTATCCATACCATGATTTTTCAAAATCTCAGTTGTATATTTAGCTTGATTAATAAAAATTCCACGTGGGGATTGATGAATTTGTAAACCAAGAAAAAACTTTAGTTCCCCCATCATGGACATTTCAAATTTGCTTTTCATGAGATTTTCAAAATGTTTTGAAAGATTCGGATTAGTGGACCCAAAAATGATGTCGTCCACGTAAATCTGAACAATCAAAATGTCGGTTTTGCATTTTTGTGTAAATAAGGTAGGATAAACCGTTCCTTTGGTGAAATTGTTTAGGATAAGGAAAGAGGACAGTTCGTCATACCACGCTCTCGGAGCTTGCTTTAAACCATAGATTACCGTTCCTTTTGTGTAAATAAGGTAGGATAGCTGCTACATGATCATTTCTGAAACATACGGTTCCCATGAATTGCCAGACGAAATTGATCAGCAGCTTCAGATTCCCGGTCATGTGCTTGGAGCAACCCGAGTCGATGATCCAAAGACATATTTCGATAACCTGCCAATAACGGAATAAGAATATTTTGGAAACCGTTTTGATTTTGGTTCCTTTGGGTTAGAGGTAAAATCCTGATCACACTCATAGAAGTTATCTATTGGTAAGACAGGTTCATCACTCATTCTACCATTCTGGAGTGTGAAAGTTCTACCCGTTGGTTTCCAAATGTCATCCCTAAAGTAAACATTATGCTCCCTATCAATAGTGTAAAGCCTAAGTCTCGCAACTAGTCTTCCTATTCGTTTAGCATAAGTTCTTTTTGGAACGTTCTTCTTAACAGGCTTATCATTCACGTCCTTAGAAACACAATCATCATGAACATTAGTTAAAGATTTCTTGCAAGTTAAACAAAGAGATTCAACACATTCATTAGACTTAGCAAGTTTCATAGGTTCATTACATTCAGATGAAATGTCTTTCTTGTTATAAAGCGGTAAATTCCTAGGGTGTTCTTCTACTTTCTTCTCTTTATTCAAGCTACTGCTCTTAGAGGCATGCGAGACTCTATTGTTCCTTGTATTGCTCTTAGGCTTTAGTCTGCTGCTCCTAGAGGTGCTTTCTAGTCCTGTAGAAGGTAAGGCACACGCATTAGGATTCACAATTTTATCAAGAGAAGTGGTTTCGGCTTTCCTAGTCTCTTTAGAGTGCTTTTCTAAACTTATGTCATTTTTCCATATGTTTTAGATGTGGAGGCAGACGCATTAGTGGTACTCATCTTAAAAAGGCCAGGAGCTAAAACTTTTGGTTTCTCGATAACCGCTTTTCCTTTTTCAACATTTTGTTTAGGCAAGGCAGGTGGAGTGACTGGTTTAGATAAATCATTTTTCTCATTGAATTTTGGAGGAGGCATAGAAACAGACATTTTTGGTTTTAAAACCGGTTTGGGAACATTTGCTTTCTCCTCAGTCAATGGTTTTGTAATCTTAGTATCCACTGCCTTTCCTTTTTGACATTCCAGCTGAGCCCTCAAAAGATCATTTTTCGCTTTCATGTCATTGTAGGCACGCTCATACGACAATTTGTCATACTTGCATTCCTCAGTTTTTCGATCAAGTTGTTTAAAATATGAGACATTTTCTTTTTCAAGTTTCTCAAGTGCTTTTTCATATTTTGAAACAATTTTGGAGGTCTCAGACTGGAGTCCTTCATGATCTTCAACAGAATATGTTTGTAAAATAATTGACGTAATATCGGTAGTCAGAACATCTTCGAAGAGAGAGTCATTTAAATTTTCCAAATATTTGATGTGTTCGACACAGTCATTAGCTTGCTTTACCAGGGATTTATGGTCCTTGACAAAGTCAGCTGTTTCTTTCAAAAACGCTTGTTCAAAATGAATTACCCTTGAGTTGATGTTATTCAGCTGAGGGGCAATTTGAGTTTCAAAATACTTTTTATTTTCATTATCAAAACTATTAAACCAGATGTTTGTTGTAATATTGGTTTTAGTTTTAACAGTGTATTGAAGATCCGCAATTCTAGTTTTCACATTTTCTAAAATACTTCTCGCATCACTTGTGTTAAAAGGATTGTTTGAAGACATTTGTTCAATGTTCGAAAGAGAATTTGAGACAACAACTGGTTTTGAAACAGATTTTGAAACAGGTGTTGACTCTTTGTTTGAAACACTTGGTGTGATGGAAAACTTTGACTTTTCTTTTTGATTAACAAAAGTAATTCCAGAAATTTTGTTCCATTTGTTATAGTCGATTGGTTTGATTTCCAGATGTTTTTGTTTCATTCTTTCTCTACTCTCCTTAGATAGTTCTAACGTTTCAAGAGAATCACGAACAATAATGGGTTCATGTAAAACATTTCCATTGTTTAACACATTCTGAGGTTTCTGAGCTTTCTTGAGGAACGAAGAAGGGTCGTTACCAAGTGCCATTCTATGATTAGTATGAAAACGCGGATTTACTTGATTAGAAAGCATCTTGTTTGTTTGAGCAGAATGACCCGTTTTAAGAAGCAAATTTTCCAAAGTTTGGATTTTTTTCATTTTTATCAAGAATTTCATCAAGAAGAGAATCTTCTCGTTTTGAAAAATCAGTAATCAACTGCTTCTTCTCTTTTTCAAGATTAGAAAACATTTCTTTTTGTTTAGAAAGTTGGTCATTTAAATCAGAAATTTCGTTGTTTAAAGATTTAATTTTCAAGTTCAAATTCACATCAAGTGTGTTATACTTGATTTGCAATAGTTGTTCTTTAGAAACCAAATTTCGATAACCAATTTCTAATTCTGATTCTTTGTTTTTGTGAAATTCAAAGGCTTTTGCATTCTCCTTGTAACTCTCAAGCTCAGCGGTCAATTTAGCATTCACGGCCTTAACTTCGCGATTGACCGTTCTAACTTTCTCAATTTCAATGCCACAGTTATTGATTAATGATTCAAAATAAGCACGTGTTTCCTCATCAGTCTCAGTATTTTGTGCCACACAGTCTCCACTAGGATCCACATCTGGAGTCTCAGAGTTAGTATTGCTACAACTCGGATTGTCCAGGTATGTGTCATAAGTAGGTGCTGATGTCACAGAATGCTGTTCGTCATGAGTAAACACATCAAATATGACATTGTTATAGCATGGATCAGTGATTGGTACCTCAGATACTGCATTGGCGTCATAGACAGGAGGTGCGTCAGAATCAATGTCGTACTTAGTCTCCTGAAGATTTTCCATGAAGATGCAGTTTGCATTGATTTCCTCGAGGTCTTCCAAATCATCCATAATAGCGAAAAAGTCATTTTCCTCAGCACTCAACTGTAATCCTGCTTCTGACTTTCGTGCTAACATAATAGCTTTCTGAAGATACTCAGCAGTCTTCTTGTTCGGCTTAGTAGGACAGTTCCTTGCCATGTGACCCAATCCTTGACAGTTGTAAAATTTAACCTGATTACCCTGATTCACTTTTCCATAATTCCCAACTACTGGAGCTGCAACATTCCCATTCTGATTACCCACTGCTCTATTCCCAACATTCTGACCCATCTGATTTCCAACATTCTGACCCAACTGATTACCCTGATTCGGAACTGCCTGATTACCCATCTGAAATCCAGTAGCATATCCCTGTGGGTTCGCAATAACTCCAACCATTTGTCCTTGATGACCCATGTTCACACCCGGCTGAGCAATTTGCCTGTTGCGAGTGTTTGATGAAATCATTTGGTTGTTGTTAGTTGGTGTGGAATAGCAACTTCTGAATGCTTTACCCAAAAATGCAAATGCATGTAGCAAAGCTTGTTCTTGTTCAATTTCAAGATCAGTAATTCCTTGTTCCTGGTAATGTTGTTGTTCTGGTGGATAGATTTTTTGTTGAGTGATATCAGCTTGTTGTTGTGGAATGTATTACTGCAAGTTGTTGTTAGTGGAAGATGATGAAGCTTGTTGTGTATTCACTGGAGTTTGAGTATTTGCAATGAGTGCCAATGGATCATGATTCTTTGCTAATCTTTCTTTCCTGACTTCATTCACTTCATTTTGGTTTTGTTTCAGAAAATCGTTGAGTTGATCAAAGTTCACTTGATGTATGTAACACCCCAACCTAGCAAGGGTAGAAGTGTCACATTCTGGTGTCATATCAGAACATACAAATGAAATCTTTACAAACGGAACCCTTAAACATGAGGTATCAAAACTTATACACAATTGACTGACAAGGAAAATACAATATCCAAAATGAAATAAAATTCAAAACCAAAAGTTCTTCAAAATAAGTCCCAAAGTAATAAGGTACTAGGGTTGGTCCACTCAGATACTCTAACTCTCAGCCCATCGAAGCCCATCTTAAAACCTAAAACCTGCCGCAGGAAAAGAAATGCAGCTGAGCTTAAAAAGCCCAGTGAACAGATATAACAGAACAAAAGCTAAACATAATCAAAATACAAAATGAATCAGAGGAGACTGATAACAAAATCGTAACGAATGAGCACAATGAGTCTATGAGTCAATGAGGAATCTGCAGAACACAATATTAACAAATATCCAGAAGGAACAGAAATCAAAGAAAGCCAAAGCCAAGCAGCGAATCATTGAAGAAATATAAGCACATATAGATAACCAAACATACAAGTATCGGAACATAATCACATAGGAGTTGATGAACAATATCATAATCAAATCAAGTAATCAAACAACGAACAAGCAAACCAACCAGCGGATCAACTAATCATAAATACAGCAAAACAACAAATCAGATAATCAAATATATATAAGATAAGTTGAATTCTATAAGCAGGCGGAAGAAACTGAATAAAATGCGAGCATGGCAATCACACAGGTCAGATAATTAAGAATTAATGAACAGAACAAATATCATGACAATCAGAAATACCAGCAGAAGTATAAGCATGTCAGTCACATGTATGGGTAGGAATACCGAACGAACGTCATACTTAAATGAAGTAACTAAACCAGAATATAGCATAGCAACTAAACAAGTCAACTAAGCAGATAACATAAGTTGAACCAATTTCCATCATTAAACGGTAGCATGAACAGAAGTGTAAGCATTGCAGGTCAACAAGTCAGGTAACATTCATTATTATGCCAAACCAATATCATAAGCAATGGAAAAATACCAACCAGAGGTACAATCATGGTAGTCCCAAACAGCAGATAAGAATACTAATTGATAATCATAGTCCACGAAATAACTGAAATAAGTATAACATGATCAATGGATAAATCAAATGATTACATACTAGCATGGCAACCAAACGAATCAAATAGTCACATAACAGCATGGTAAGCGGATAATCAGATATTAGCAAGATAACAGATGAATCAGTTAACCACATACTAACATAGTAGACAGAAAATCATGAAATCATAATCAACATGGTAAACAGATGGACCAAATAATCATGTAATAGCATATTCAACACATGAATCCCATAATCATATAATAGCTCGGTAAACGGATGAAGTCGTAATCTGAAGTATAAGCTTAGCAACCAACCGAAATAGAGTGAAAGCATAGTAAATCAAATGAACTGAAGACTGAGTATAATAACCAAATGAACTAAAGCATGAGTCCGATAGTCAAACAAATCACATAAGAATACTGAGTGAATAAGTAGTCAATTGAATGACTGAATAGGCATAGTAAACGAATGAATCAGAATATCAGATAGTCACATACTAACCAAAATCAGAATATTGCCACGAGCACCTAATACTAAAGGAGATACTCCAATAGCCAAATCTAACAAATCACATATCATAACCCATAACCAAAATCAGAATGTTGCCCCGAGCACCTATAATAAAGGAGATACTCCAATAGCCAAATCTACAAATCATATATCATACCCAATATCATATCAAATCCGTCAAATCATATCAAAGTGTACATGGGTAGCTAGCCCAATGTACCAAAATGTGAGGGGGTGTATTGCACACACGCACCACATCACCAAAACTGAACTGAGTACCTAGGATGCATCCATACGCTCCCTGCAAAACAAATCATATATACATATGCCAGTTCGAGACTATACATACGTATTCATAATAGCCAAGTGATCACATATATCATATCATATCATAAAGGGAACGCCGGGGACTAATCACACCGCCCCAGATAGTGTCATGCCATTGGTGCATCAATGACATGGCCATGGTACCTCCATGGCTAGTTAGCTCGGGCAACCAAACACAACAAATTGTACCAAAGTATATCCATAATCATATCATATTCAACCAATCATATCAACAGAACTGAATCATATCATAGCAAACGGATATCACAACAAATGTCATAACAAAATGGATAGCAGATCGAATATCATGGCGGATGAAATCGTATCAAAGGAATCATATCAAAGGAATCATAGCAAAGGGAATCATATCAAAGGTATGGAATCAAAGTCAAGGATAGAGAAGTCGTGAGAGTAAACCCTTAATTAGAAAGGGTAGAATATCTGTACCTCAAATCGCAATGAAACCATGTCGGAAAACACAAGGATCGGAAGTTACTCCTTCTTCAGCGAATCTACACGAATTAACTATCAATTAATATTTTAGAAGCTATTTTATAGTTTTAAGGTTCATCGATATTCATATTTCATAAATAAGGTATCTTTCCATTTTTAGAAACTTTTCGAAATAAGAAATTTCCATTTTTAGTAAGTTTCTCGAATTAATAACATAATACTTTAGAATTATAAAATAAATAATCTTTAAAGGTTAAAAGTAACCATTATAGTAGTTTAGGGTTAAATGTGTCAACTCATAGCAATTCGAGGTTTGCATGCAACAACGACCAAAGTTTAGGGTTTGAAATGAAAATAAAGTTAAATATATTTTAATCTTTAAATATATTCTCCAAATGAGTTGTATCAATTATGAAAAAGCTTGATGCGCTTCACTTTTATAAACAGTTTCCAAAATCAGTGCTCGTACCCTTTTCATGATCGTTCGCGGCTCAAACGACTAACATTTACGATTTAGCAATCACGCATTACGACTAACACATGACCCATCTCTCCCGACCCCCTTTCAAAACACTAAATGACTGAACCATTTTTCCCGCGGTCACCCTCAAACTTACCCCCCATAAGACCTTACATACATGATCACACATTGACTCATTTATTCGAGGGTCATACGACATTAAACCATTCATTCTCATGCAAAAAAAAATGGAACCAGGTCATGACATACGCATCACAAAATCTTACTAATCTAACTCTTTTCAAATGGTTTGTCCACAAGTCTATTTGACCCATTCGAACCTTAACGTGCATACACTTATCAAAACTCCTTCGACCATGCCCCCTAGACCTAAACATGAACAACCCCACTACTCATTTATGACCCAGCCCCCATGCATACACACTCGTCTATACAGCTTTTAACAAGGAACAAGCATACGAATGAAAGTCAATTTCTATAACTTGTTTGGTTGGTTTACTGATCGACACAAAAGGCTGAAATAAAAACATCATAACAACACACAAGGTCGCGACACGAAACGATCACAAAGCGTATAAAGTTATATGGTTGTTTGCATGTTTTCATGTTATACTTATACATATTTATATAGATCACAAGGACGAAAAGGGGGTACCTCCAAACGAGTTCGAACGGATCAAAATAACGAATCGAAAAGGCATAGCCAAAACCTCCTTCACCGGGTATCACCACGATCAATACCACCTTCTTGAGTCTCCTTCGTACCACCTTTGTACCATTCGAAGATCAAAAGAATAAGCTGCCGCCTCTCAGGGTTTTTGGTGAAAAGGGTGATGGAGATATGTGAGATATACGGTTTAAAAAAAACGCATGGGGTGGGATAAAATAAGGAATTTCCGTTTTTTTTTTAGGATGAGAGGAAGTAGGGACATCATGATCTTCTAATTTTCAAAGTTATTTGCTCTAATCTTTTCTCTTTGAAAAACGTGTGGTTTGGTCACCAAGTGTGGAAGTCGGTTTATTTTTTTATTTTTTTATTTTTTTTAACTACTGATGTATCTAGACAAGTTTTTAATATGACTAAGTAGTGTACATTGTAAGTAAAACCGGACTTATAAGACTTGTTTAGGAGTTTTATTTATGCACTTAGAATAGGTTCAGGATTCGTATATTGTAAATTCACATTACTCGTATTCAAGGTTCACATATTATCTCGTTATTATATAATTTCCAATGCCGATCATGTTTGAAGTTGTGTCGAATTAAAGATTCAAATTTTTTTCACGGGATTTTAGGAAACGGATTTCAGGTTATTACAATTCTTCCCTTCTAAAAAGAAAATTTCGTCCTCGAAATTAAAGTCGCAAAGAGGACAGAGACGTAACAAATCATGAAAAGAAATGCCGATAAATAGCCTCACGCTCGGAGAGGTTCTTCTAAAAGAATCTTCACAACGTTCACAACGGAAATAGTTTTATCTCTCATGACTCGATTCCGACAACTAGGATAGCCACAGGCTTTTCACTGAATACAAATCATAATAAATCTGATCCAACGAATATGAAACAAATACGTGACAGATGATAGTCGTAACCTCACAAAGAGATAAATGAACATCAGATGAATCTGGAACAAATACGGAAGTGATGCCAGATGGTAAGGAACTTCACGAATCCAAACAAGTTCTGAACAAACTAAGGGATTTGCTAAAATTCAGAGAAGCACATATCGAATTATCAAACGTATCAAAATGTGAAACTGAATGGGTATGATACCCGCACAACCGAGAATGACGTAGAAGACGACGCATAGATAAAATTCAAATTCACCCAAGTTACTAAGCTCAGGCACTTCTCAGGACATCGTATGATCCCAATAAGTTCTAGTCATATGATCTCGGTATTATCACGTTGATCAGGCGTCATAATACTTGCATCATATGAACATGTCCTTATTGCCATCATATTCTATTCTGAGTTGTGACAAATAATCTACTAATGCCAAATCAAATCTGATTCACATACAGGTGACAAGCATATCATCAACCCAACCTCCAAAAAAAATAAAATTCAGAAGGCTAAACGAAAACTTACCAATCCATGAGAAGAAGGAAGGTGGCCTTCTAACTTGGGAAGGTTCCTCATGACTCATTTATGACGATCCAAAACAATCTCGGGCGCACAAACAGTGCCAAGTATCACAAATCTTATCTTGCTGGTACGAACCACATAAAAAAAATAGATGATAATTGAAATCTCTCAAAGAGACATGAGATATGATACAAAGCTGAAATATTACCAAAATGCCAAATCATAAAACTTCACAATTCAAACCGAGTTCTCGATCAAAATCACATAACAAAATATCAAACTGTCTCAAAACGCGTGACAAGCAAATCAGAGTAAGACAAGTCGCGCCCAATCATATGAAGCAGATTCATCTTCTCAGCATCTCAACGATGGAACTGTTGACCACAATATGCCCAAACTCCTGGTAGTAGTTTCTCCGCACCTTTAAAGTATGTCGGTCATAGTTCCTCTGCTCATACGTCTTCCAAGTGTCCACCAGTTGAATCTTGTCTCCGTCTTTGCTCCTCTGGTTGTTCCGTCCAGCTCCCTCCAGCAGCATCCTGATGTCTCCAGCAGCATTACAGTCAGGTGCGGCTTCTGTTTCACGAACCTCTCCAGTTCAGAAACTGTTGCAGCAAAGCAGGGCCGGCACCATCATCTTCGACTCTACGAGTAGTCTCCATCCAAACGATCGAAAAACGAATGCGCGAAGATAAACAAACAAAATCAAATGCGAAAAGGAGAAGGTCAAATCAGCAAAGACAAAAGAATATCGGAGTCAAATCTGAACAAAAATCAAAAGAATCAGAAAAGATCGAAACAGACGGAAGCCTAATGTCAACCCAAGTCCTCACAGGTCAATCCTAAGGTCAACAAGACGAAACCTTAGCTCTTATACCATAATTGTAACACCCCAACTTAGCAAGGGTAGAAGTGTCACATTCTGGTGTCATATCAGAACATACAAATGAAATCTTTACAAACGGAACCCTTAAAAATGAGGTATCAAAACATATACACAATTGACTGACAAGGAAAATACAATATCCAAAATGAAATAAAATTCAAAACCAAAAGTTCTTCAAAATAAGTCCCAAAGTAATAAGGTACTAGGGTTGGTCCACTCAGATACTCTAACTCTCAGCCCATCGAAGCCCATCTTCAAACCTAAAACCTGCCGCAGGAAAAGAAATGCAGCTGAGCTTAAAAAGCCCAATGAACAGATATAACAGAACAAAAGCTAAACATAATCAAAATACAAAACGAATCAGAGGAGACTGATAACAAAATCGTAACGAATGAGCACAATGAGTCAATGAGGAATCTGCAGAACACAATATTAACAAATATCCAGAAGGAACAGAAATCAAAGAAAGCCAAAGCCAAGCAGCGAATCATTGAAGAAATATAAGCACATATAGATAACCAAACATACAAGTATCGGAACATAATCACATAGGAGTTGATGAACAATATCATAATCAAATCAAGTAATCAAACAACGAACAAGCAAACCAACCAGCGGATCAACTAATCATAAATACAGCAAAACAACAAATCAGATAATCAAATATATATAAGATAAGTTGAATTCTATAAGCAGGCGGAAGAAACTGAATAAAATGCGAGCATGGCAATCACACAGGTCAGATAATTAAGAATTAATGAACAGAACAAATATCATGACAAGCAGAAATACCAGCAGAAGTATAAGCATGTCAGTCACATGTATGGGTAGGAATACCGAACGAACGTCATACTTAAATGAAGTAACTAAAACAGAATATAGCATAGCAACTAAACAAGTCAACTAAGCAGATAACATAAGTTGAACCAATTTCCATCATTAAACGGTAGCATGAACAGAAGTGTAAGCATTGCAGGTCAACAAGTCAGGTAACATTCATTATTATGCCAAACCAATATCATAAGCAATGGAAAAATACCAACCAGAGGTACAATCATGGTAGTCCCAAACAGCAGATAAGAATACTAATTGATAATCATAGTCCACGAAATAACTGAAATAAGTATAACATGATCAATGGATAAATCAAATGATTACATACTAGCATGGCAACCAGACGAATCAAATAGTCACATAACAGCATGGTAAGCGGATAATCAGATATTAGCAAGATAACAGATGAATCAGGTAACCACATACTAACATAGTAGACAGAAAATCATGAAATCATAATCAACATGGTAAACAGATGGACCAAATAATCATGTAATAGCATATTCAACACATGAATCCCATAATCATATAATAGCTCGGTAAACGGATGAAGTCGTAATCTGAAGTATAAGCTTAGCAACCAACCGAAATAGAGTGAAAGCATAGTAAATCAAATGAACTGAAGACTGAGTATAATAACCAAATGAACTAAAGCATGAGTCCGATAGTCAAACAAATCACATAAGAATACTGAGTGAATAAGTAGTCAACTGAATGACTGAATAGGCATAGTAAACGAATGAATCAGAATATCAGATAGTCACATACTAACCAAAATCAGAATATTGCCACGAGCACCTAATACTAAAGGAGATACTCCAATAGCCAAATCTAACAAATCACATATCATAACCCATAACCAAAATCAGAATGTTGCCCCGAGCACCTATAATAAAGGAGATACTCCAATAGCCAAATCTACAAATCATATATCATACCCAATATCATATCAAATCCGTCAAATCATATCAAAGTGTACATGGGTAGCTAGCCCAATGTACCAAAATGTGAGGGGGTGTATTGCACACACGCACCACATCACCAAAACTGAACTGAGTACCTAGGATGCATCCATACACTCCCTACAAAACAAATCATATAGACATATGCCAGTTCGAGACTATACATACGTATTCATAATAGCCAAGTGATCACATATATCATATCATATCATAAAGGGAACGCCGGGGACTAATCACACCGCCCCAGATAGTGTCATGCCATTGGTGCATCAATGACATGGCCATGGTACCTCCATGGCTAGTTAGCTCGGGCAACCAAACACAACAAATCGTACCAAAGCATATCCATAATCATATCATATTCAACCAATCATATCAACAGAACTGAATCATATCATAGCAAACGGATATCACAACAAATGTCATAACAAAATGGATAGCAGATCGAATATCATGGCGGATGAAATCGTATCAAAGGAATCATATCAAAGGAATCATAGCAAAGGGAATCATATCAAAGGTACGGAATCAAAGTCAAGGATAGAGAAGTCGTGAGAGTAAACCCTTAATTAGAAAGGGTAGAATATCTATACCTCAAATCGCAATGAAACCATGTCGGAAAACACAAGGATCGGAAGTTACTCCTTCTTCAGCGAATCTACACGAATTAACTATCAATTAATATTTTAGAAGCTATTTTATAGTTTTAAGGTTCATCGATATTCATATTTCATAAATAAGGTATCTTTCCATTTTTAGAAACTTTTCGAAATAAGAAATTTACATTTTTAGTAAGTTTCTCGAATTAATAACATAATACTTTAGAATTATAAAATAAATAATCTTTAAAGGTTAAAAGTAACCATTATAGTAGTTTAGGGTTAAATGTGTCAACTCATAGCAATTCGAGGTTTGCATGCGACAACGACCAAAGTTTAGGGTTTGAAATGAAAATAAAGTTAAATATATTTTAATCTTTAAATATATTCTCCAAATGAGTTGTATCAATTATGAAAAAGCTTGATGCGCTTCACTTTTATAAACAGTTTCCAAAATCAGTGCTCGTACCCTTTTCATGATCGTTCGCGGCTCAAACGACTAACATTTACGATTTAGCAATCACGCATTACGACTAACACATGACCCATCTCTCCCGACCCCCTTTCAAAACACTAAATGACTCAACCATTTTTCCCGCGGTCACCCTCAAACTTACCCCCCATAAGACCTTACATACATGATCACACATCGACTCATTTATTCGAGGGACATACGACATTAAACCATTCATTCTCATGCAAAAAAAAATGGAACCAGGTCATGACATACGCATCACAAAATCTTACTAATCTAACTCTTTTCAAATGGTTTGTCCACAAGTCTATTTGACCCATTCGAACCTTAACGTGCATACACTTATCAAAACTCCTTCGACCATGCCCCCTAGACCTAAACATGAACAACCCCACGACTCATTTATGACCCAGCCCCCATGCATACACACTCGACTATACAGCTTTTAACAAGGAACAAGCATAAGAATGAAAGTCAATTTCTATAACTTGTTTGGTTGGTTTACTGTCACAATTCGCAATTTCCGGTCATTTCTCATATTTCACATTCATCATTTCATAACGGTTTGTGCATGGTTTTTCATTTCACATTAAACGTTATTTCATAATTAATTAAACGTTATTGTGTAAACATTATTTTTGAACATTTGACCCGATACTTCCAAAAATTATTCTAATATATTTTAATACTCATATTAAGATTTTAAAAAAATGTTATTATTAGTTTACCCAGTGTTTTAAATCTATTTCGTATAAAAATGGTTATATTTATATAAATTACGACGTTTTCTTAAATTCAACCCGATAAATAATTATTCAATCAAATCTTTCAAGAAATGTATTTTTATAACTTTTATGACCTCAATATATTTTATCTTGACCCGTGAAATTTATTTTATCTAACGCTACCTTAAATATACAAATGTGTATACAACTTACTAATCTTACTCAACAATACTACAAGTTACTACTTCCATCCAAGTAACTTTACATTTACTTACACTTACACTTATATATTTACATACTTAATAAAAATAATAATGATAATAATAAACTCTCCTTGATTGGTGGATCATGTCTAGCCAAAATATCTAACTATATATATCATATTATACTCAACTACTTGCACATTCAACTCATAATTCACTAAGTGAAAAACCATTTTGCTCTCTCTTTTCTCTCTACCAAATCCGGCCAACCATAAGGATCAAGGGTGTGATCATCAAAGTTTTTCTAATCAAGTTCTACACAATCTAGATACACTCTTTGTTTAGGTTTTGAAATAAAAACCTAGGGTGTTTAGGATAATCCTTGGTTCACTAAACCTCATCAAGCAATTTGTAAGCATAAAACTTCATCTCTTGCTTTTCATATATATTTTTCATACATTTCATGAAGTCCATATGATCATATTTGCTCAAGTTGTAGTTTTTATTCATGTTTATCAAATGTTATCACCCATATGTGTCCTATTAATTTTTATAACAAGTATGTACTAGTTAGAAGTTTATAAAAATGATAAGTTTGAAAAATGGATCATCAAAGTCTAGTTGTGATTTTTAGAAGAAATGGTTACATAAATTTTATACATGTCTATTTAAGTTTGTATATATATTTTAGCCTCATAATGAATATTTATTTTGGTTATGATCAAATGAAGTTGTTTTACTAGTAGGATTGGTGATGAGTAGATTAAGGGATTTTTGTGGTGAAGTTGTGGTTAAACAAGTAGATAAAAATGGTAATTTTAAAATAAGCGCGGAAGCGCTGTCGAAATTTATAATTTTTCCGAAAAGTTAGTCATTTTTATAAGTTTTATTAAAGTTTTAGAAAATAGATTTTTAGTTATGAACGTGGCCTTTTGAACGGACTAAAACGGAGTTATAACGAAAAATATACGTGGTTTTCAAGTTACGATTTAAAAACTATAATTTTCCGGAAAATTGTACATGCAGTCCGAATTTGTAACTGGCCAAACAGTGGCCTTAAACTTTCTGTGAAGTCTCCGAAGTTTAAAAATATATTAGTACTCTTGATTACCTTCGAGTGGATATAAAGAACTTGAAAAACGGACTTAAAACGAGTGATTTATGGTTAACCGAACTTTGGGTCAAAAACGTGCTGAAAACACTATTCACAGCTTTTGTAAGCTGTCAGGATTTTTAATCAAGATTTTGAGGGCCTAAACGGACGTTTCGGGGGAAATGGACGTTAAAAACGAGTTAGTTTTCATATGTATATATTACGTCAAGTCCGACGTAAACTGATTTTTCAATTACTAAAACCGTTACGTAGTTTTAACTATATTTTCACCATTAACTCAAAAGTATTTATTTTCGACATGAAACCGTCACACATTCAAGTAACAATATTTTTATATAACTAGTTTTCAAGTAGCATATTGGGTGATACGTTTTCAAAATCATGCATTCACGACAACATATCATAACTCAAGTCATAACATTCATTTTAGGTCGCGGATAGTTTCGGGCCTCACTTTCTTACACATCATTTTGTTAGCATATCAATCACACCAGGTGAGTTCATACCCCACTTTTACTCGTTTAAATTCTTACAAACTATTTGGGGGAGATACATGCTTAAATACTTATTTCACTCTTGCGAATACTCAAACCATTTATACAATTGTGTTACAATATACTTCTTATACACTTTGGACATTGTGTGTGGTTTATTGCGATATGTGCCTTAATGTGCTAAACTAGTTTTCAATTATGCATCAACATACAAACTTTAGCAACTGGTTAACTCCTGCGGGAGCCGGCAGAGAGGTATTGATAGTACTATCGGGCTGACGCCCCCACCCTTGTGTCCTTGATAGACGAGACCTTGGGTGAATATAATCTGTTATTCAAGTGATTCAATGTAACACAACAAACAAGTTAGACTTCGTCGTGAGGTTCAGTTGGCTGTGATTCTTTGCATTAAGTTTATGTATATATCGTATGCACCTATGTCCTACTTGCAAACAAGATTGACAATTACATATTTTGGCAATGGATTGTAAACACACAGGTTGCAAGTTTTGTATGGGCGGAACTTGGAACTGAGTGGATTTACACGGCCTTTGCTGCATTAACATTTCTTTAGTCTTTTTTTTTTTTTTTTAATTATTTTCAACAAACTTATGAACTCACCAACCATTGTGTTGACACTTTTTAGCATGTTTATCTCAGGTCTTAAGGTGATAGCATTTCATGGAGCTTTTGGGTCGCATGGCATACATTGGAGTCTTGTGCTTTTAACAATTACCATTCGACATGTTTTGTAAACTCTTTGTGTATTATCAAACTTTGGGGATTGCTTTTGTGTTGTAAACTTTAACTTATTTATCGAATGGTAAACTTTTCAAAACGTCTCATTATAGAGGTCGTTTTCTGTATCCATACTTTGTGCTATGACGTTATACCCCAATGACACTATCGTTCCGCTGCGATATTTTGGGGGTGTGACAGATTGGTACCAGAGCCTTGGTTATAGAGAACTAGGTTGCATTTTAGTTCCTAGACTATAACCGCTTTCACGTCGATCCTTTCTTTTCCTATTGCCTTACACACTTTTCGTGCGCATATGTTTTCTTAAGTATTTCGTCTGGACCTACCTCATTAGATAACGTAGTTTCCTTGTACCAATAGGGGAGTCCCAAAATCTAGTTGGGTCATCAAAGATATGGAGCTCAGTAATGAGCACTTATCTAACTTGATCTCGTGACAGTTCTTGTTTGATGAGATGCGAGATCGAGCTAAATAAGTGTTACTATAAAGCTGGATAGATTTGATGATTTTGCCCGAGGATGGGAGTTCTCTTGAGGATACTTTGGGAACTGCTGGCGACTAAACCTCATTGTGACTTTAGTACCTAACGGAATTTCCTATACACTAAGTGCGACTCTTCCTAGATACCTACCCTACATCCCTCCTTCACTGTTTAGAATCGGATGATAGACTGGCTACCTATTTAAGTAACACCAATCGCCGGGACATGTATGCTTGGTGGTATGCACACGTGTGGAATGAAGCAATTATAATTATGGTGGCCAACATAATTATAAATGCGTCACAACTCACGTGGACATATGCGACTACGCATACGTAGATCGGTGTGGACACCTTAGGAACCAATTTGTGGCGTGGTATTATATTTGAGGACGTTAAGTATAGACAGTGGGAATTCAATGGTTCTTTCCCTTGCAGAGATAATGGCACCAAAGAGAGTAACACGCAGTACTGGCCGAGGTGGTGCGGTACCAAGGGGTGGAATGACAGGTGGACGTGGAGGTAGAGGAGGCGGTAGCGACATGGGTAACAATGACAACAACACTGGCGGAAACCCTGATTTTGCCGCCATCATCGCTCAACAACTTCAAATCTTACTTCCCACTATTGTTACACAAGTTGGAAATCATATGAATAACTCGGGAAACCACGGGAACGGGAATGGCGACACCAACAATGTAGCTGGCAGTAACAACAACAACAACAACACCAACAACAACAACAACAGAATTGGATGCACATATAAGGAATTTTCGGCATGCAAACCTGTGGAGTTTGATGGTATAGGAGGTGCTTTGGCGTATACTCGATGGGTAGAAAAGACAGAGGCAGTGATCGACATCAGCAATTGTGCCACACATCAGAGAGTGAAGTATGCTGCTTGCTTGTTATCAGGAAAGGCATTGACATGGTGGAACACACAGCTACAGGCTAGGGGCAGAGAAGCAGCTATAGGCATGACATGGGACGAATTTAAGGCGTTATTGAAAGAGGAGTACTGCCCGGACAATGAAATGCAGAAACTAGAGGATGAATTTTATCACCACTCGATGATAGGGGCTGGTCACGCAGCCTACACCGATCGATTCCATGAATTAGCCAGACTAGTTCCTCATATGGTTACCCCTGAATCCAAGAGAATCTCGAGGTACATATATGGTCTTGTCCCCGAAATCCGTGGAACTGTGAAAACAACTGAGCCGTCTACAATACAAAGTGCAATACTGAGGGCAGGAACCCTGACAGACGAGATGGTTAGAAATGGTACGTTGAAGAGCAGTGACAAGAGAAAGGAAGCGAGTGGGTCAAATAAGCAGATGGACGTGGTAGCAGACAACAAAAGGGCAAGAGTTTTTGTGGCAACTGGTACTGAACAAAGAGAGTATGCGGGTACACATCCCAAATGTGCTAAATGTGCTTATCATCACCCGAAGACCAAGCCCTGCCGCTTGTGTACAAATTGCAATCGATACGGCCATTTTAAGGAGCAGTGTAAAAGGAATAATCAAAGGACTTGCTTTGAATGTAACAGCCCGAATCACATCCGGAAAAATTGTCCTCAGTTGAATAAGCCGCCGATACAAGCTCATCTAGCTATGGCAATTGAAGGAAATAACCCGAACCCTGTACTCAATATCAGTCCACCTCGAGGTCGAGCATTCTATATAGGGACCGAGGAAGCCCGCAATGCGTAACTGGTACGTTTTTCCTAGACCATTAAGTGATCCACCGTATTATTCAGATTCAGTGAGTCTCCTTAGATAAGAAACCTAGACGCGTAAGTTTTGGCATAAACACTTTGACCATACATTCTGATTTCTCTAAACCTAAGGGTAGAACTTTAAGTATCATCGATTGAATCGCGAGGACGCGATTCTTCTATCAGCGGAAGAATGTCACAATTCGCAATTTCCGGTCATTTCTCATATTTCACATTCATCATTTCATAACGGTTTGTGCATGGTTTTTCATTTCACATTAAACGTTATTTCATAATTAATTAAACGTTATTGTGTAAACATTATTTTTGAACATTTGACCCGATACTTCCAAAAATTATTCTAATATATTTTAATACTCATATTAAGATTTTAAAAAAATGTTATTATTAGTTTACCCAGTGTTTTAAATCTATTTCGTATAAAAATGGTTATATTTATATAAATTACGACGTTTTCTTAAATTCAACCCGATAAATAATTATTCAATCAAATCTTTCAAGAAATGTATTTTTATAACTTTTATGACCTCAATATATTTTATCTTGACCCGTGAAATTTATTTTATCTAACGCTACCTTAAATATACAAATGTGTATACAACTTACTAATCTTACTCAACAATACTACAAGTTACTACTTCCATCCAAGTAACTTTACATTTACTTACACTTACACTTATATATTTACATACTTAATAAAAATAATAATGATAATAATAAACTCTCCTTGATTGGTGGATCATGTCTAGCCAAAATATCTAACTATATATATCATATTATACTCAACTACTTGCACATTCAACTCATAATTCACTAAGTGAAAAACCATTTTGCTCTCTCTTTTCTCTCTACCAAATCCGGCCAACCATAAGGATCAAGGGTGTGATCATCAAAGTTTTTCTAATCAAGTTCTACACAATCTAGATACACTCTTTGTTTAGGTTTTGAAATAAAAACCTAGGGTGTTTAGGATAATCCTTGGTTCACTAAACCTCATCAAGCAATTTGTAAGCATAAAACTTCATCTCTTGCTTTTCATATATATTTTTCATACATTTCATGAAGTCCATATGATCATATTTGCTCAAGTTGTAGTTTTTATTCATGTTTATCAAATGTTATCACCCATATGTGTCCTATTAATTTTTATAACAAGTATGTACTAGTTAGAAGTTTATAAAAATGATAAGTTTGAAAAATGGATCATCAAAGTCTAGTTGTGATTTTTAGAAGAAATGGTTACATAAATTTTATACATGTCTATTTAAGTTTGTATATATATTTTAGCCTCATAATGAATATTTATTTTGGTTATGATCAAATGAAGTTGTTTTACTAGTAGGATTGGTGATGAGTAGATTAAGGGATTTTTGTGGTGAAGTTGTGGTTAAACAAGTAGATAAAAATGGTAATTTTAAAATAAGCGCGGAAGCGCTGTCGAAATTTATAATTTTTCCGAAAAGTTAGTCATTTTTATAAGTTTTATTAAAGTTTTAGAAAATAGATTTTTAGTTATGAACGTGGCCTTTTGAACGGACTAAAACGGAGTTATAACGAAAAATATACGTGGTTTTCAAGTTACGATTTAAAAACTATAATTTTCCGGAAAATTGTACATGCAGTCCGAATTTGTAACTGGCCAAACAGTGGCCTTAAACTTTCTGTGAAGTCTCCGAAGTTTAAAAATATATTAGTACTCTTGATTACCTTCGAGTGGATATAAAGAACTTGAAAAACGGACTTAAAACGAGTGATTTATGGTTAACCGAACTTTGGGTCAAAAACGTGCTGAAAACACTATTCACAGCTTTTGTAAGCTGTCAGGATTTTTAATCAAGATTTTGAGGGCCTAAACGGACGTTTCGGGGGAAATGGACGTTAAAAACGAGTTAGTTTTCATATGTATATATTACGTCAAGTCCGACGTAAACTGATTTTTCAATTACTAAAACCGTTACGTAGTTTTAACTATATTTTCACCATTAACTCAAAAGTATTTATTTTCGACATGAAACCGTCACACATTCAAGTAACAATATTTTTATATAACTAGTTTTCAAGTAGCATATTGGGTGATACGTTTTCAAAATCATGCATTCACGACAACATATCATAACTCAAGTCATAACATTCATTTTAGGTCGCGGATAGTTTCGGGCCTCACTTTCTTACACATCATTTTGTTAGCATATCAATCACACCAGGTGAGTTCATACCCCACTTTTACTCGTTTAAATTCTTACAAACTATTTGGGGGAGATACATGCTTAAATACTTATTTCACTCTTGCGAATACTCAAACCATTTATACAATTGTGTTACAATATACTTCTTATACACTTTGGACATTGTGTGTGGTTTATTGCGATATGTGCCTTAATGTGCTAAACTAGTTTTCAATTATGCATCAACATACAAACTTTAGCAACTGGTTAACTCCTGCGGGAGCCGGCAGAGAGGTATTGATAGTACTATCGGGCTGACGCCCCCACCCTTGTGTCCTTGATAGACGAGACCTTGGGTGAATATAATCTGTTATTCAAGTGATTCAATGTAACACAACAAACAAGTTAGACTTCGTCGTGAGGTTCAGTTGGCTGTGATTCTTTGCATTAAGTTTATGTATATATCGTATGCACCTATGTCCTACTTGCAAACAAGATTGACAATTACATATTTTGGCAATGGATTGTAAACACACAGGTTGCAAGTTTTGTATGGGCGGAACTTGGAACTGAGTGGATTTACACGGCCTTTGCTGCATTAACATTTCTTTAGTCTTTTTTTTTTTTTTTTTAATTATTTTCAACAAACTTATGAACTCACCAACCATTGTGTTGACACTTTTTAGCATGTTTATCTCAGGTCTTAAGGTGATAGCATTTCATGGAGCTTTTGGGTCGCATGGCATACATTGGAGTCTTGTGCTTTTAACAATTACCATTCGACATGTTTTGTAAACTCTTTGTGTATTATCAAACTTTGGGGATTGCTTTTGTGTTGTAAACTTTAACTTATTTATCGAATGGTAAACTTTTCAAAACGTCTCATTATAGAGGTCGTTTTCTGTATCCATACTTTGTGCTATGACGTTATACCCCAATGACACTATCGTTCCGCTGCGATATTTTGGGGGTGTGACATTTACTGATCGACACAAAAGGCTGAAATAAAAACATCATAACAACACACAAGGTCGCGACACGAAACGATCACAAAGCGTATAAAGTTATATGGTTGTTTGCATGTTTTCATGTTATACTTATACATATTTATATAGATCACAAGGACGAAAAGGGGGTACCTCCAAACGAGTTCAAACGGATCAAAATAACGAATCGAGAAGGCATAGCCAAAACCTCCTTCACCGGGTATCACCATGATCAATACCACCTTCTTGAGTCTCCTTCGTACCACCTTTGTACCATTCGAAGATCAAAAGAACAAGCTGTCGCCTCTCAGGGTTTTTGGTGAAAAGGGTGATGGAGATATGTGAGATATACGGTTTAAAAAAAACGCATGGGGTGGGATAAAATAAGGAATTTCCGTTTTTTTTTAGGATGAGAGGAAGTAGGGACATCATGATCTTCTAATTTTCAAAGTTATTTGCTCTAATCTTTTCTCATTGAAAAACGTGTGGTTTGGTCACCAAGTGTGGAAGTCGGTTTATTTTTTTATTTTTGTATTTTTTTTTTAACTATTGATGTATCTAGACAAGTTTTTAATATGACTAAGTAGTGTACATTGTAAGTAAAACCGGACTTCTAAGACTTGTTTAGGAGTTTTATTTATGCACTTAGAATAGGTTCAGGATTCTTATATTGTAAATTCACAATACTCGTATTCAAGGTTCACATATTATCTCGTTATTTTATAATTTCCAATGCCGATCATGTTTGAAGTTGTGTCGAATTAAAGATTCAAATTTTTTTCACGGGATTTTAGGAAACGGATTTCAGGTTATTACAATGTAAGTCTTTTGTTTGGTTGACAATAGTGACATATCGTCCCCATTCTTCTGGTAGATTGTTCAGGAATTTGATGTTGCTCACGATAGTTCTGGGTGTCAACTTGTTTCTGATCAGCTCATTCATTAAAGTGCAGAACCTTCCATAGTAGGATTCAATGGATTCCCCTGGAGTAGATGTAAACTTCTCCCATGCAGTTAGCAGCTTGTTCTTCGTATCTTGTTGACCAATTTCTGTTCCATGACAAAGTCGTCTAACACGTTCCCACATATCGAAAGCAGTTTCACAACTGTCTACAGCAGCAAAGATGTCTCTTGGTAAACCCAGTTGGACAATGTGAATTGCCATGTCATCTGCTTCGACTTGTTTCTGATCCTATTCAGTGTATTCTGATTCTTTTTGAACATGAAAAGATGGTGGGACGGGAGGTGTTGCATCAGCATTTCCAGGGTCTTGGACTTGTCGAGGTATGAAGGGTCCATTCATAATGGATTGAATCATCAATTTTCCATTAGGTTTGGTCTTAATGTAACGAAGCATACGACTTGTCCATTGAAGATAACCACCTTTTTCCAACATAGGAGGACGGTTTTCGGCACCAGCTGCATGAATGTCTTGTTGAGTTGCCATTGATGAAGGTATGTTATGATAAAGTTGATGTAGGATCGATTCAACGATAAAGGAGTTGTGTTTGATGAAGATTAAGCTTGGTTGTTGTAGTGAAAATTTGGTCTAAAAACATAAAAACCTCAATAACTTCTTTTCGGAGCCTTTTTAGGACTTGAAAGTTGACCCGAATAAACTTTAGTTAATTCGGCTGTCTATTCTCCTCGTTCTCACGGTCATTTTGATGGGTAGAACGCTGAAAACGGAGTTACGGTTCAAAAGTTATAGCCGTTTGAAGTTTTGCTCAAAATCTTACTCGTAAACTTGTTCTTATGCGTAGGAATTGTTGCTTATGCGTAGGATTGCTTATGCGTAGGATTCTTATGCGTAGAAAGCTTAGGCGTAGGATTCCTTATGCGTAAACAGTATCTTACTTGTAACCTTTAGGCTTAAGCATAAGCTTATGCGTAAACAAAAATACTTAGTCGTAAAAACCTTACGCGTAAGTGGTAGCTTAGGCGTAGAGTATTACTCGTAAGCGTTTATGTTTATGTGTAAGTTTAGGTTTAAAACCAAAATCCTTCACACTTGTCCAAGCGTGAAAGATATCCACAAGTCAAAGTGTTCCACAAACTTATCCAAGTGAGGGAAGCACTGAGTAACCGTTGAAGCTCGAAGAATATGCACCAAAAGCTTATGCGTAGAAAACAAAAATTCTTACGCGTAAAACTTACGCGTAGGATTAGGGTTTTGACTTTCTTACGCGTAAAAAGAGGGTTTTGACCAAATAATACTTACGCGTAAAAACTGCCCAGTTTTGCAAAAACACGAATTTTTCACCAAAAATACGTTTCCAAACGATTTCTTTTGCACAAACTTCTTTCAAAACGCTTAAAGATCAATAAAGTCTACAACTTTAAGCTTAACAACATGTAAAAATCAAAACTTTATGCAAAAAAACCCACGTTTATAGGAAAAACGCAACTTTTCTTGTAAAGCTTTAACAAAAAACGAACACAAACACTCCTAAACCATTGTTAGGCGATTGATACCAATTGTAGGACCTTGTTTTTACACCCACCTTACGCGTAACAACCTTCAACACACAAGATGAACACGTAACAAACACAAACACTATGCGTAAAGATTAAGAAGAAGAAAGGAAAGAAGTTGGTGACTTGATATGTTATGCGTATAAGATGAAAGGAAAACTTGTTATATTTCTTAAAGAAAACACACACACACACACTTTCAAGCACACCCCTCAAATAAGACTTTGAGGGGTATTTATAGTACAAGACATAAACGCCCTAATGGGCTTGGCCATGGGCTTCGTGGATATGGGTTGGACATGGATTGGATGACAACCTATACAAGGCTAGCTTAACATAACTTCTAGTCATTTAGCTTAGTCCAATCCACGAGCCCGTTGACTATTCTAATACGATATCTAACACACGTTACAAAGTTCCTAAATATGAATGACCATCACTTCTAATAAAAACTATTAAGGCTAACATTACCTGCCACAGAAAAAAGAAACACGACTGAGCTTAAAAAGCCCAGTGAACAGATATAACAGAACAAATAACTGAATCAAAATGAATATACCAAATAGAATCAAATGGATCTGTTGAACAAGTATCATATAATCAAAAAAGAGCAAAGCATAATGAACCATAAGGATATCATAATGAAATCAAATGAATCATAGAGATAATCATAATCATAATATCAACATAAATGCCCACGAGCTCAGAAAGCATGCCACATGCTTAGTCACATAATCTTGTCATAGCATAAGTGTACAAGAAGGAGAGACCTCTCAAGTACCAGAAGTGAAATGGGGTGCATAGCACGCACAAACCAATCACTAAGTCATATCATATCCAAATCAAATCATATACCTAGGATGCATCCATACGCTCCTTGCAAAACAGAATACATATGCAAGTACGAGACTATGCATATATATAACAAAATGGCTATGAGCACAAAGAATCATATAACAGAACAGAAGGGAATGACGTAGATCAATCACACCTCTATAGAAAGTGTCATGCCATTGGTGCCTCAGTGACATGGTCATGGTACATCCATGACTAGTTAGCTCGGGCAACATAATAAAAGGGAACAAAGCAAAGCAAAGCTATCCATAATCATAACATAGCAATCATAGCATAATCAACAAAGCATATCAAACTGAACAAAATCTCATATCAATTGAGATAGCAAACGGATGTCATAGCAAATGGCATCATATCAAAAGGGATCATAAAATAGCAAATGAATCAAATTCATGGATAGAGAAGTCATGAGAATAAACCCTTAGTGAGAAAGGGTAGAATATCTGTACCTCAACAAAGCAAACGCAAATAACCAGGAAAGCACACGAAAACATAAGCTAATCCCTCCTCAGAGAATCTACATGAATTAATAATCACGTATTACTTATAAGTTCGTTTTATAAGTTTAATGCTTATAGTTATCCGGATTACATAATTAGGGTTTCTTTCTATTTTTAGAAACTTCCCATTTTTAGTAACTTTCCCGAATTAATAGATTTCTCGCATTAGTAATTTTGATAATTTAGGGTTACAAATAACAATTAAATAGATTTAAAGGTTTAATATAACCAATATCATAGTTTAGAGTTTATTATGCCACTTTAGTAAAGTTTAGGGTTAAATATATAAATTATCAAAGTTTAGGATTAATAGTATGATAACTTTGGTTGCTTGGTTTATATTGTGAACAAGTAATACTAGTCATGGATTTACACATTCTCTATACACAAAACTTGACTCTTTTATAAACCATAATACACGTTACTATGACGCATGACAACCACACACACCTACGAGACCCAAAGCAATTACATATATTCGATTTAATATACCAAGTTCTATCCCACATTACACATGCATTCATCTAGGGTTTTCCCAATTATATAAAGTCTTATTATACGATCATATTAACAAGTTCTTAGGTTATTTATAGAAGAGTTTATTAATGATAAAGACCACATATATAAAGCATGCACGATGACCAGACTCATAGCCAAAACAGTCGAAATATAGGTTACTAGTTCATGATTTTATAAAGTATCTTCTTGTGGCATTCTCTACTAGATTTACGAGACAAAACCATCACAAAACCTTTGCATACCCTTATGGATTATGCTTTATTACCATTTACATCATGTTTCTTTTTGGAGTTAGCATTCCCTCCAAATCTTACTTTGATTGCCTCCCAGATCTCCTTTGCATCATTCATCCCATGAAAACGTCTGATATGATCCTTGGGAAGTGCCATTAACAAGATGTTCTTGGCCTTTCTCTCCTTCTCCACGGCAAGAATTTCAGCAGCAGTAACAGGTGGCAATACAGTGTAAGTGCCATCTTTTCCTTTGGAAACCCTCTTTTTAGAGTTTCCTTTTTGTATCACCTTCCACAATTCATTATCAGTATATTCTAGATAGTGCTCCATCTCCATAGCCTAGATGTCATATTCATCTTTCTTATATGGTGGAAGCTTCATGTTGGAGATGGTCGTAGTATTTGTGATTTGGGGTTGCTTAGGTTGAGAGTTGTCTGCTCCATCTTCATGGTTGGATTCTTCATCACTGGGGTGGTCAGAGAAGGTTTCAGTTGCTTTGTCAGACATGTTTGATCTTTTATGGTTTGGAATGAGTGTTTGTGATTGTGTATCTTCAACAACAGAGTCCTTCTATAGGCTCTGATACCACTTGTTGGTCCAAAGTTATGGATCTAAGTAGCCTTTACACGACTTATAGCAAACTTGAATAAATCCAAATTCACTATGTGAAGAACTCTTAACAAATCCTTAATGTGCTAATGCGGAAACTTAACAAAATAAGTATGAAGAACACAATGGTATACTAACTTTGTATATTCTATTGATTGCTTTGATAAATGGTTAAGGCTTACAACTCGTGCCTTAACCTAATACATTTGGGATCCTTTTATACACCAAGGAAACCCTAATTGACTACAAAACATAGAAAAGATTCGAACATATCTTTTCCAAAGATATCTCTACGCGTTCTTATCTTTTCCTACTTTCTATCTATTCTGTTTAACATAAACAGACTTAACTATCAACCAATACTAACTTTGTTCTGCCAGAATTAACAACGTTAGTATTGGCGGACTTAACTAATAGAATTAACATTAACAGACTTAATTCTGTCTACCCGACTTAACTATTATTCTACCAAAACTAATACTAAACAAACTTAAATCTGCTTTACAAATATAATTCCCTACAATCCTCCCCTAACTTGATCTTCACTTGTGAACTTCAAGTTCTTTGTACTCTTTGAGGATCTTGGAATTATCTTTTAGCTGCATCTTTAAATATTCTTCATTGTATGATCTGTGCAACATCCAATCTTCAAAATATCAGCACTCTATAGTCTTTTATGCAACAATAATTGTATGTACATCAATTTATAAAAGTTTCATTCTATTCTCATCACATCGAGGTGTGTTAACTCCTGTGAGAGGTGAATCATAAAAAACTTAATGGATTTGATGTCTCTTTACCAATTAGCCATTACTATTGGAGTAGCCAATGTTTTGGTGTGTAAAACCATGGTACATTGATAACCATATGATGTTTATTAAACCAGCAGCTATCAACAGATTTGATTAGTCTTTACCAAAAGTCGTGTGCTTTTGGACTAGCCATTGTTTTCCACTGCCTTTACCACAAGACATGAAGTTGTGAGCTACCCAACTCTTCATTAAACATAGACATGGTGAGTTGAATACCATACATGTAACACCCTAACCCGACATGGGTCAAAATATCATATTATGGTGTCATACAAAGCATATAAACGCAAGCGGAAGTCTTAAATAGAATAACAAGTCATTTAAACGAATGACTTCAAAAGGAAAATACATAAACCAACATATCTAAAAGAAATGAACATCAAAACAAGTGTTCTTCAAAATAAGTCCAAAATGATAAGGTAACTAGGGTTGGTCCACTCAAATGCTTCTACTCTCAGCCCAAATCAAAGCCCAGTATCCCACTTGGTACCTGTCGCATGGAAAAAAAATGCGGTTGAGCTTAAAAAGCCCAGTGAACAGATATATAATAAAATGAATAATCAAAACAAATATAAGAGTATAGAGAATATAAAACATAAGCTCCTGCTGAAACGAATATCATCTGTTAAAAGAATAAGAGATCAAGATAATCATAAGGTGAATGAGTCAACAAGAATAAGAGATCCACGATCAACTAACAAATATCATAAGTCAAATGAGAGATCAACGATAATACGAATTAGATAATCATAAGATAAATGTGTCAACAAGAATAAGAGATCAAGGATCAACGAACAAATATCATAAGTCAAATGAGAGATCAGCGATAATACGAATTAGATAATCATAAGGTAAATGAGTCAACAAGAATAAGAGATCAAGGATCAACGAACAAATATCATAAGTCAAATGAGAGATCAACGATAATACGAATCAGATAATCATAAGGTAAATGAGTCAAGAAGAATAAGAGATCAAGGATCAACGAACAAATATCATAAGTCAAATGAGAGATCAACGATAATACAAATCAGATAATCATAAGGTAAATGAGTCAACAAGAATAAGAAATCAAGATCATACGAATCAGATAATCATAAGAAAAATGAATCAACAAGATTAAGAAATCAAGATCATGCGAATCAGATAATCATAAGGAATCAAAATGAATCATATAGGAATATTGCCTTGAGTGCATAAACTAACGTCCAGCATGACACATGAAGGATACTACATACATACATAACCGTCAATTCATAAGTGTACAAGGAGGGGAGACCTCACGAGTACCATAAATGCGAGAGGGGTGCAAGGCACGCACAACCAAACGCCATAAACATATCATAATATCATAAGCCTAGGATGTATCCATACGCCCCCACATAACATAAATCATATATGTACACCTGCTCAAGACAAGTATACATACATATCATAATGGCCAAGACATCTCATAACATACATACATAAATGGGGACGCCGTGGACTAATCACACCGCCACAGATGGTGTCATGCCATTGGTGCCATCAATGACATGATCATGGTACCTCCATGACTAGTTAGCTCGGGCAACATAAGAAACAAAGCATACGAAGCATAATCATATCATATCAAATGAAACATATCAAACTGAAGGGAATCATAATCATAGAAATGAATGTCATAGCGAATAGAATCATATCAAAAGATCATATCAGAATAATATCAAAAGGATCATAGAAATGGAATATCATAAACGAAACAAAGTCAAGGATCGGAAAGTCATGAGAAATCCCTACTTAAAAGGGATAGAATATCTGTACCTCAAACCATAAAGCAAATCACCCGAAACACACCAGAAAAACAAAGGCTACTCCTTCCTCCACGGATCTATGAGAATAATGATCTCTTAATAAATAAAAAGCTATTTCATAATTTTAGTGTTCATAGTTATTCGTATTTCATAATTTGTGTTTCTTTCCGAATTAAGTAATTTCCATATTTAGTAAGTCTTCATATTTAAGTAACTTAATACTTCAGGGTTATAAATGGCAATTAATTTAAACTTAAGGGTTTAACATAACAAATATCATAGTTTAGATTCTTTAATAACATATTAATAAAAGGTCAAATACGACAATTACCAAAGTTTAGGGTTAAACATGTAACTTACCATAGTTTAAGGTTTATTGCGACAAGTTATCATAGTTTAGGGTTCAAAGTGACAAATAAATAACTTCAAGGTTTAATATTATCAATTATATAGTTTAGGGTGTAATATGCCAATTTATAAAGTCCAGGGTTTGCATGCGATCATAACCAAAGCTTAAGGTTTAAAATGTAATTAAACTTAAATATAAAATATATCTCAATTTTAGTTAAATACTGATTTTAAGGATTCCTATACGCTGCACAATCATTTCCAAAATACATGTTCGATCCATTTTCAAGCTCGTTCACGGTTCATAAAAATAACATCTACGACCTCGAAATCATGCCTTATGACAAACATGTGACCCGTCTCCCCCGACACACTTTCAAAATACCAAATGACCCAACCATTAATTCCGTGATCACCCTCGAATTTACTCCCACAAGACCAAGTATAGACCATTTCAAATACACATTTTCATGCCCGCTCGCGGTTCAAGAGATTTACAATTACGACCAAACAAACATGCAATACGACTAACACATGACTCATCTCCCATAACATACTTTTAAAATACCAACCGACTCACATATAAACTCCGCGATTAGCTTTGAACTCACTCCCACAAGACCACCCATGTTTCACAAATCAAAGACTCATGCACTTTTGACCCAACCTTTATTTGACTGCCCTCACCCATGCATGCATATGCAATTTCACAAGACATGAACCATACACTAATTGGATATAACGACATAAGAATACCAATGCATTCACTCAAACACATACATGAGCAGTCTCGACACACAACGTATGACCATAATCGACCATGGCTTCGAACATGTTCATAAACCGACCCATATATTGTTGTGCTCACAAAAATCACAACACCACTCTAACTCATGCATACATGACCCCTATGAAATCACAAACCATACTCGACCCATAACATGCACATGCTATACAATCATACATTCATACCCATTTCCTTTTATTTACCATATCCCATGTTGAAATCTATTTGCATGAACCTTCAGTGCGTAATCTATATATAAAATATGCCTATGCAAATTCCTTTACCCACTTCTTAGATACGATTCATATATATACATTTGTAGCCATTCTATCACCATGCATGCGACACACATTCACACGAAATAACGAGCCAAACAGTTTACATAATATTACACATGTTCCAGCCTTTATTCACGCGCATGACCTTCGTGTTTCCTTAAGTTTTCTTACTTATTGATAGCGTGTAATTATATGATCTAAAAATAAAAATAAATCCAAGACTCCTGTGATCCTGGTTCGACACTCTAGAATCAAAACTTATGTCGACATGCGTAGGTTTTATGATTCATGATTTGATGTGACTTGAAAGAAAAGAAACCTATTCAAAGCTATTACTCCAATCCATTTTTATCATATTCATATATGTAGGTTAGGTTAGTTTCAAATGCTTATACATATATTTGTTATAAGATTCATATTATGACATACTAGTTTGAATGGAATACCTTGAGTCGACTAGAACAGATCGAAGGAAAAACAACCGAACCCAAGAGTCAAACCACACCTTCGAATCTCCTATAGCCGATTACCTATGCTCGAATACCAACTGCTATACCCTTCGAAACTATACCCTTCGAACCAAACTGTACCCTTCGAACCTCCTTGTTTCTTGGACGTAAAGAACAATGGCTGCCAACTTTAAATAAAGCTTTAGGGTTTTATGGAAAATTAAATCAAATATGATATTCGGTTTTCATATAAGAGGAGTAGAGAGGTGATTGAGCCGAAAATTTTGGGTGAGTTATTCTCTCCATAAATGCTTTCCAATTTAATAGTTCTTATCCTTGAATTTAAAAGTGTACACAAGAATAAAAAAGAAATGGATCGGTTTTAGCAATAACTAGGGGACGTGTGATGTTTTATTTTTACGTGTATGTGTTAATTTTTTTTCTCACGTAATATACCATGTAAGAGCTTAGGAAAACCATGCATATAAATTTAACATAGCTAAGTTTATGATACATATTGTATCTTGAATGCGTTATATATTTATAGCGTATAGTTGTATCACTAGCTCACTTGCTTAAAAAACTTAGGTTAAAATGTCACGTTAATTTAATTATCACATAACGTAATGTCTCAATTATTTAATAATGTCCATAGTACTTAGGAAAATTCAAATTATATGGAAATTTCGGAAAACGGATTTTAGGGTATTACAATTCTTCCCCTCTAAAAGGAAAATTTTGTTCTCGAAATTGGAGTCGCAAAAGTCATACGGCTACGTATCAATCATGAAAGGAATGTCAACAATTAGCCTCATGCTTGGAGTGGTTCTTTTAAAGGATTTCCAACGAACGGAAGTGTTTGTTTCTCATGACTCGATCCAGACAAACTCGGATAGCCCCAGGTTCTCTACAGAACACAAAATATAACAAATCTGACCCAACGAATACGAAGCAAGTACGTAACAAATGATAGTCATAATCTCATAAAGAGATACATGAACATCAGATGAATATGGAACAAATACGGAAGTGATGCTAAATGGTAGGAAACTTCAAGAGTCCAATCAGGTTCTGAATGAACTAAGGATCTTGCTAAAATCAGAGATGCACATATCGAATTATCAAACGTATCAAGAGTTTCATAAATAGATGGGTAACCTATTCGTACTGACGATCAACTAAGCACATATCGGAATATCAAAACGTATCAGAATGTGAAATTGAATGGGTAGGATACCCGCACAAACAAAATAAAATAAAGGCACCATGAACCCCAAACTTACTCCCTTCAAGCCGAATCTCTAGACGAATCAACGAAACGTCCAAACGACCAAAACTACATAACGAATATTAAACGGTCTCCAACGCATAATGGAACAAATGAAAGAAAAAAAAATGAATCGTGAAAACTCTATCTCCCACCATTCTCAGGATAATCATGGAATCGATGCCCCAGCAAAACACATAGAGCGGATGAAATCTTCTTAGCATCTCTTCTCTGATACGACGGCCTAGTAGCACGGCTGAATTGCTGACCACCAATATACCCAAACTCCTGGTGGTAGTTTCTCCGTCTATCTGAAATACGCCAGTCATAGTTATTCTGCCCAAATGCCTTTCAAGTGCCTTCTTGTTGAATCTTGTCTCCGTCTTTGCTCCTCATGTTGTTCTGTCCAGCTTTCTCCTGCAGTATCTTGACAGCAGCGATGCAATACTCCAACGATCTTCTCGACACGAGCAATCTTATCTTCAACTTAACTGGAGCGGTAGCCGTACTAAACGGATGTGGCTTCTACACGAACCTCCCTAACTCATAAACTATTGTAGCAACTCAGGATCTGAATCACCATCTTCGATTCTACGAGTATTCGCCATCTAAATGATCGACAAACAAACCCACGAAAACAAAAGGACACAATCAAATGTGGAAGGAGGAAGATCAAATCAGCGAAGACAAAAGAATATTGAAATCAATCTGAATGAAAAGGTCAAACCAAACGAAATAGATCGAAACAAACGGAAGCCTAATGTCTACCCAAATCCTCACAGGTCATTCCTAAGGTTCAACAAGCCGAAACCGGAGCTCTGATACCATAATTGTAACACCCTAACCCGACACGGGTCAAAATGTCACATTATGGTGTCATACAAAGCATATAAACGCAAGCGGAAGTCTTAAATAAAATAACAAGTCATTTAAACGAATGACTTCAAAAGGAAAATACATAAACCAACATATCTAGAAGAAATGAACATCAAAACAAGTGCTCTTCAAAATGATTCCAAAATGATAAGGTAAGGGTTGGTCCACTCAAATGCTTCTACTCTCAGCCCAAATCAAAGCCCAGCATCCCACTTGGTACCTGCCACATGGAAAAAAATGCGGTTGAGCTTAAAAATCCCAGTGAACAGATATATAATAAAATGAATAATCAAAACATATATAAGAGTATAGAGAATATAAAACATAAGCTCATGCTGAAACGAATATCATATGTTAAAAGAATAAGAGATCAAGATAATCATAAGGTGAATGAGTCAACAAGAATAAGAGATCAAGGATCAACGAACAAATATCATAAGTCAAATTAGAGATCAACGATAATACGAATAAGATAATCATAAGATAAATGTGTCAAAAAGAATAAGAGATCAAGGATCAATGAACAAATATCATAAGTCAAATGAGAGATCAACGATAATACGAATCAGATAATCATAAGGTAAATGAGTCAAGAAGAATAAGAGATCAACGATAACACGAATCAGATAATCATAAGGTAAATGAGTCAACAAGAATAAGAGATCAAGGATCAATGAACAAATATCATAAGTCAAATGAGAGATCAACGATGTGAAAACTATAAGGGGGGTTGAATAGTTTTACCGATTAAAACTTGGTTTTAAACTATTTAGATCGACTTATGTCAATCTATTTAAACACGAGTGTTGGATGTTGATAGACAAGCATATAGATATATAAATATGTAATGAAAAGATAAAGAGTAAGAAGCACAAAACCACAATGCGCGTATTTATAGTGGTTCGGCTACAAGGACACCTTCCTTGCCCTACTCAACTCCCCGAGTCACCTACTCGAGAGTTTGTAATCACTACACAACACAAACTCCTTGTGGCAGAGAAGCCTTCACAACGTTTCCTACTCTTTATCCGGTACAAGGCTAGATACCGGGTTCTTCCATGAGGTAGAACCAAACCTATCACAACGTCGCCTACCCTTTATTCGGTACTAGGCTAGATACCGAGTTCCATTACAATGGAGGAACTACTACCCAGCACTACACAAATCCTATTCATAAGGAGATCCACTCCTTATGACAACATCAACAAGGATATTAATATCCTTTGACCCAATACAAATCTATCTTGTACATCGAACACACCATTTCGAATGTACACCTTAGGCACCTTTCGCTAATGCCTTTGAATCGACTTCTAGGAACCCTTCACTAATGCCTTGAGACTTGACTTCTAGACATCTTTCACTAATGCCTTTAGACTTGACTTCTAAGCACCCATCACTAGTGCTTTCAATAAGGACACTCGGTACCTTTCACTAATGCCTTTACTTTGACGCTTTGACACATTTCACTAATGTCTTCGTCTTCACCCTTTAGACATCTTTCACTTATGTCTTCGACACTATACTTCTAATGAGAAAGAAGAAAACTATCGACAAGAGAACCTCAGTGTTCTTGATGATGACGAAGCATGGCAACTCATGGACTTAAGTTTGCTCGACTTCAAGAAGTGGTGATCTCGCCTTTAAGAGGAACCTAGAGAATCACACAAAAACAAAACTACATACAAAGATCACTTGGATCTATGGTTAGAGAGTTTACAACTCAAAGAGAAAATATATTTGAAAGGGGTGAGTGACAATGAAGAAATGGCTCACTATTTATAGAGGAAAAAGTGCTACTGTTCCACGGATCCCACAGTTCCCTCACTTGAGGGATCCGTCGAGTGTAAACCTGGGGGTTCGCGGGACGCTCCTCTTTGCCCATGGGTTTTGGGTCATGGGTCATGGGTCATGGGTCATGGGTCCTAGACTTTGGACCATAGGTATCCAAGTAGATACAATGTATCTACAAGATGCAATGCATCTAGTCCATTGGTCATGGGTTAAAACCATGGGTCATGGATAATATCCATACATGACTTATGCATGATGTCATGCAATGAGTTATGGGTTATGCTCTATGGGTATGGGTAAGGGTGAGCATACAACCCGAACGGACCGGACTGACCGTCGGACCGACCGAGATCGGACCGGACCGGACCGGACCGACCACATTCGGTCCGGTCCGCGGTCTTAGCATTTGGACTAATTCGGTCCTCGGTCCGGCCCGGTCCGGTCCGGTCCGAACCAAAACTGACGAATTTGAACTAATTTGGACCGTACCGACTGAAGGACCGACCGGACCGGTCCGGACCGACCACATTCGGTCCGGTCTCGGTCTAAGGTTTATGCCGAAATCGGTTTTCGGTCCGGTCCGGTCTTGGCCGGTCCGGTCCGGTTTTTGGACCATGCACACCCTTGGGTATGGGTCATGAACTTTGGGTTTTATCCAACAGCATTGAATGTATTTATTCAATGGGTCAAATACTTCTACCCATTACATTACCCATTATAATACATACTAATTATGTATATATCTACCCAATATGTAAACACTAGTTGTTGTACATATGTATTACTAAGTTATAAAACCACTTTTACTTGTTTAGTGTTTTATGTGAAAACGTAAGTGTGTTAGTAAGCTATTGGCTCAAACCATTTACGTATTTTATTTGTTTCGTTAAAATGATTTTACGTTTGTTATCAACAAAATATTAGAAGATCGTAAAATATAAATAAAAGTTTTTACGGCATATTTGTATTAACAATCTCCCCCTTTTTGTTGATTACAAAACATAAAATTATTTTAAGGAAAAACTAAAATTCGTAAAAGTTTGAATTGTAGTTTTTACTGTCTTTTCCCCCTTTTTGTCGAAACAAAAAAAGCTTCGAAAAGAACCTAACACATTGTTTTAAGAAAAAACATGTAAAAGAAAAAAAGATAATATGAAAAAGTAGAGAGCAAGTGACGAGAAGTGTTCTCGTCTTAACTCCCCCTTGACGAGTCCATCCCTTTGTGAGAGTGTCAAGCAAGAAGAAATACTAAACTAGTTCATTTGCAACTATGTTTGCAAAAGATTTCGTCTAAGTGACGAGTATGCTCCCCCTTGATGATTGCAACTTTGCAAAGGGACGTCATGAAATGTAATCCTAATGAGAATTATATTGCAAATGATTTTGCAATGTATTGCTTTGACACAAAGCTCCCCCTAGCTTAGGGTGTCAAAGTCTTCATGTGTATATTGAAAATCTATAAAACAAAGGTTAGAAAACAAGTATATGATGCATAATTTCATGCAAATACGACTCAAGCTAGTAGAAAACTAGTCTCCTGTTGCACGGATCCCACGGTTCCCTCCTTAGAGGGATCCGTCTAGGCAAGATGTAGGGATCCGTCTGACTGTAAACAAAATACAGCAAAGGTAATGTAACAAGTGATGTTATCATCAAAGTGAGATATGTATTAGAGCAACAGGCATATACTCAAAACAATGTGGCAAATATCATGTAATTTCATTTAATAAAACTAGAGATATAATGTACATGACTCTAAAAACTAAGAAAATGAACAATACATGACTTTGGATTACTAGACTCCTTAAGTCGTGCTTGATACTAGGACACCACTTGAATCCTCTAGCTCAAGTTTGTTTTGGTTTGATCTCGTCGAAACGTTCGAGGAGGTGATAAAACATGAAACGTTGATCTTCACGTACTTCATGTATCAAACTTTCAACATGTTGACAATGATAACAATCTTTGTCATGGCTCGGTAGTGGTGGTGGTAGAAAGGAAATGACTTGATGTGAAGGATCAAGTGAAGAGGGTTGAGGAGCCTCAAAAGAAGGAGAGATTGGTGGAGGCTCATTCGAGGATGGCTTAACTAAGAATGATGGTGGTGGTAGAGAGGTATCAACTTCCAAGTGGTCGGGTGGTTGACTTTGATTATTTCTCATAATCCAAAAGGGATTATTTGATTGTGACGGAGAAAAGAAGCCGGAGCTAGTGTTGACTCAACACCTTTATTTTGTTCCACTATTCCTCCTAAAGAGGAGAATGTTAGCGGTGGTGGAGGATGGGATGGCCTAGGAGGTAAATCCTCTAGACAGTAGAGGTGTGGTGATGAGAGTGAGGTGGTGAATGATAGGGCTCTAGGCACCAAGGGTGATGGTTTAGTGGAAATGGGGTTGTTTGGTTTAGGAGGTATGGTGGTGTTTGGCATTGGTAGTTTTGTGGGAACAATCCTTTTGGGGATTGGTTTGATAGGTGGAGGGGAGATCCTACCATTTGTGGATTTAACGGGAGATGATTCGGTTGAGGAAATTTCGTGTACAACACGAGAAATTTTCTTGGGTGGTTCTTTGGTGGATGAGTTACCACTAGGAGTTTTCCTCATGATGAGATGATTAAAAGAGGTTTGTAAAAGTTTCTAAGTGCTGGGAATGAGGATGTAGATGATGACATTAGGAGTCTTAACAAGGTGGTTTATAAAGAAAAGGATTTGGCAAGTGCATTCAAGACTTAAGCCACTAAGATCCTTTCGAATGTGATGATTAGCATGCACAAGAGTCAACTTCAGAGTTGTACTGATCTAGGGACTTAATTAATATGAGATGGAGTGTTCAAGTTAGCAAGATGAGCTTGAAATGATTGTTTTAGCTAGAGTTAGCATGAATCTGTCACCCGGATCCCACGGTTCCTTCCAAAGAGGGATCCTTCTAGGCTAATCCTAGGGATCCGGCTCTCAACAGTTAAGAAAAGAGAAAAATGATGTTTGTGAGGTCTAATACCTGTACCTCCTTGAGTGTTTCAGTCTTCCTAAGTGTCTTAAATGAAAGAGTACTTAAATGATCAAGGGCAATGAGTGATGTAGCTAATGCTTGCCTTTTATGGAAGAAAAATGGAACTTTTATGAGTACCAATGAATGACAAAGGATGACACTAAAAAATTTTGAAGTATCAAGTGGAGCTAAATGATCCTAAAGACCAGATAGTAACTTAAGATAATTTTGGAAATATCTTAAAAGTTATAGGAAATGGAAAAACTAGAATTTGACCCATTTTGAGGTAAGGATGACTAAAATCAATTTGCTAAAATTGATGGATTTATAAAACTAGATGTATTGATATGTGAGAGATGATGTGTGAGTATAATAGCGGAAGAGTAATGAGTTTTTGGTGAAACGATAGATCAAAAAACTCCTTGAGTGTGATCTTAAGTGAGTTATGAGTGAGTATGAAGCTTTACTAAGCTTGAGAAAGACTTAATTGATCCTAAGGCACTATGTTTAGCTAGTGTGAAGTGATCTAAGGACATGGTTTGAAGTATAAAGACTGCAACTGCATTTCGGTTTGCCAGGATCTCACGGTTCCCTAAGTGGAGGGATCCGTCTAGCACAAACTGAGGGATCCGTCACCTACAAAATAGTACCTTTACAAAAGGTATGCAAGGGTTGCACAATGCATCATATTTCAAGGCTAGTGTTTAAGAAGTTTGAACGATAGTATAGTTGAGACATCAAATGTTAAATGTTTTATTTCATGGGAGAAATAACATTACTATGATAAAGCATGAGTACTAAGGTTTGTCCCTATTTTGAAAAGAAACTAAGTTTCTTGAGCGTTTTTGCTAGATGGATCATCAAACGGTTGATGAGTATTTGCCGATTCAAGGATGAAGAAAGTCTTCATGAAGGATGTGTTTAGAGGTTCCATCATCTTATTCACAAGTACGTACAACGGACTTTGAAATTGAGGATGGAAGTACATGATGTGATGATAAAGGCGTGTCAAGAACATTCCATAAGGGATTAGTTTGTTCTTGGAGCCTTGAAGGTTTACAATTCACCTTGCGAAGAAATAGGCGAGATTGTATGGTTGTTGTGTTAGCAAACAATACATTATGTGAGCACAACAAGCGGGAAGGATTTCTCGATTTCCCCTAAGACTCCAAACATTTTCACGTAGGATGAGTGCGAGAGGCTTGTACTCATCTCGGATGTCCCGTTTATAGATAATGTTTGGATCAGAGTAATAGGGTCGAGGTTTGCATAACATGCGAGTCAAGTCTTGAGGGGAAGGTATGTGTGAACAATATGGAATATTTCTTCACGATAGTTGAAGAGAGAATCAAGAGACCAATCTTCAGTGAAGGCACATTGTCCATGATTTGGAATTCGGAGAATGTGAGCAAATTGCTCAAGGGTTAAAAAAAACTTTTGGTTTTTGATCCAAAACCAAAGAGATAGAGATCGATCCTCGTTACGAACGAGTTCAACTTGACGGAATAATTCCAATACAAACCTTGGACAGATTTTCTCGTTGATTCCGAGAAGGCATTCTAGTCCTATGGTTCGGAAAGAGGTATTGATACCTTCTTCGTATTGTAGAGGGGTGTCGACAATATGTCCTTCATGGAAGTGACGAGTTTCGATATTATTGAATCCACGGACATGATTTCCAGGTGTGGTGGGCTCAAGAGAGATGTTAGGGATGTAGACATAAGTGAGTGAAAAGTCGAACTCATACTCATGAGACATGATGTGACCTATGGAAGTAAAAGGAGTAAGATGAGTTTGTTAATACAAATATCGTCATTAAACATTATTTATATTTTTGATCTTTGCCTAAGTTTTGTTAACGACAAAAGTAAATTTAATTTATAAAAGCTTAAAGCTTGTCAAGTTTATTAGATATTAAAACAAGCTTTCTCAAACAATATATTTATCACTCAAGCATTTACATTTATGATTAGTAACATCTTGATATGACTCTAATCATTATGTATGATAGTAGTTTGTAGAATGTTTATTCATTTATTCCTTTCTTTACTAGTTTGGTGTTGTTCAACAAATATCACCAAGCCGGATGTTCCTGAGAAAAAGGAACGGGATGAGGTGAGGGGCTCAGAGTGTGAGCTCTCAAATTGAAGTGATCAGTTGTTCGAGGAAAGTGGCCGCCTCTTTTGGAAATGTGAAGCGAATGTGATAAAGGCTGTGATTCGATCTACAGCTCAAGAAAGGTTCCCATGTTGATGAGGGTGTGTGTTACATAAAACTCCTGATTTTATGATTGGTGAGTGTGAGTGTTCTAATACTACCAAACTATGTTGTTACTTCATACTTAGTTGTGATCTAGTATGTTGTGATTTGTTTGTTCTGAAGGTTGAAGAGCAACTTCGAACTTATACTGAACTAGAAGAAACGATGTTTTCTCTAGTGATTATACTATACTTTGACTCAATCTTTCCAATCTCTCTTCTATACATACTCTCATACAATCTTTCCCTACTCTTTGATGAACCGAACCGTAACGATAAATATCGGTTTAACCTGTCCTCGCAGGTGCCTGGCGCCTGGGGAATTTTCCCAAGGCGGGCACATGGTTAAACCATGGCGGTCAGACTGTCAGTTCTATAGTTTAGAACGGATTTCAGTTGAGATAGATTCACTCTAACACGTTCTATACTTCTCATGTTTAGAAGTGTTTTATAGATTACCTTAGAAGGTACTAAAGGTACTACATTATGTACTACAGTTTACAACATAATGATAAATATCTTTATACGTTTACGAATTCATCACAAACCAAAATTCTTGGATTGTGTAAGATGTTTGATGATAGTATGTATTACTAATCTCAGTATAGTTCTACAATGATTAGTATTTACATTTACGAACTCACTATTTATATAACAAACTCTTTCGAACAAAATTATAGATTATTTGAACTGTTCGAAATTCGAAAATATTTAATTTAAATGAAAACAGCAATTGTTTTGAATCCGTTTCTAGTTTTTATATTTATTACAAATTACTGCTATAAACATAATTGTTTGAGTAGAATGAGGAAAATGAAGGTATCCAGTGTAGTACAGAGTACTCATACTCAAGCTGAAAAGTGAGTGAATACAGATGTAGGGATTGTAGAGAGAACTCGGGTGGTGTGGACCTTTAGTACAGGCACCTAAGTTATTATAGCTTTGAGCAGTGAAGGTACTTCCTGTATAACAGCTGTGGGGAGATGTTATGCTTCTTCCATAGTTATGGAGAAAGGCTTGGTATCCTGATCTTACGGAAGAGCCTTAGTTGCTCTTTTAGACAGGTTCCAAACATAACCTTAATAAGGCAGTTCAACTTGAGCAAGCATTGCTCCTAGCTAGAGATAGAGAAACCAAAACCTAGTTTTTGGTTTTCAAAAAAAATTGGGAACTCGTTAAACGAGTGTAAGAGGCTTAAGGTTTAGTACCTGTTACACGGAAGTGACTTCTAACCAGAGAACTAAGAGAGAAGTTGATAGCACTTCTTTATAAGGTATAACAAGTGTGTATGGAAGGGGAGTTCTGAACTGAGCGTACAATACGTTTGGAGCTGGGATAATGAGACTAGGTTTGTAATAGATATTTGCCCTGTAGGCTCTACTCATGTTCGGAGAGCGTGAGTAGGATGCACTTTTACAAACCTCAGAATCCCCTTTAGCTCTTTAGGAAGG
>BPTQ01000003.1:84780283-84790691 GCA_019973895.1 Chrysanthemum seticuspe | reverse complement strand
TGGGAAAATGACCAGGGAGGTTATAATAACAACAACCAAAACAGTAACACTAACCATCATCAACAGCAGAATAGAGGACAAGGAGCCGCAATGGTTTATGTTGCTGCACCAATAGAAGGCAGAGGTTATGCTGGAACCTACCCACTATGTAATCGATGTAAGTATCATCACACGGGTCTTTGTCCTGTTAAGTGCTACAAGTGTCAAAAACTAGGACACCATGCCAGGAATTGTAGAGGCAAGACCATAGTTACGTGCTTCGGATGTGGGGAGCAAGGACACTATCGGAATCAATGTCCTCAAAACCAAGGTCAACAAGTTGAAGGTGCTCATGGGAATGCATACATGTTAGGAGGAGGAGAAGCTCGTCAAGGTATCAACGACGCGGAAGACTAAAGAAGTTCGGAAACTAACAGTCTTAATTTTCCTTATGTACTATGTCGTACTAAGTTTATGTCTTCCATCGTATCCGAAACTTTAGAACTTAAGATGTACTACTTTTGCTAAACCACTCGTTGTAAAATATTCTCATCTATCGTACTTTATTTTCTTTCCGATTTGTTATTACTTACGAGAATCTTACTTCCTTTTACTTTAACGACCATTTTAACGACACGGTTTAAATCCTTGTAAACATTGAGAGTTATAACAACTAAACCGAACGTCACATCATCGTTCCTTAATTATACATAGCCTAGCTAACTATGTCTAATTCTGGAGGGATCATGTTATGTTGGGAGCAGTTATTTATAAATCTTAGTGCAAGCAAAATTTTCACATATTCCAAAGTCAAAGTGTTACTCATGGGAGATTCATCCAATATTTTCTTCACTACGATGTTTTGTACGCTCTCAATCATCGATAACCATAACGACACTTCCTCATGTCTTTTCTCCTCGATATTAATCACAAACTCAAAAATTCGATAGACTAACATGAACTGAATTCAGGGACTGAATTCCTTTTTGGATGGGCGAATGTGACAACTCGCAATTTCAGGACATTTCTCAAAACAATTCATGTTTCACTATTTCATCATTTATCGTAAACTAGGTTTACGTGTTCCAAATTCGCGTAACCTTAATGGTTTAGCGGCGAATTCATGATCATATCATCAGAACATTTCGTATAGACTAGGTTTAGTCTACATATCATTAGCATCATTTTCATCATGTTAGTTCATTCATGTTTTTGCATTTCACATTAAACGCGTAAATTTCATATTAAATAAACGCTATCGCGTAAGTTATTATTTTGAACATTTGATCCGATACTTCCAAAAAAATTATCCCGACATATTTTTATACTTACATTTAGTTTATAAAAATAATATTATGAGTTTACCCAGTGTTTTAAATTTATTTGGTATATAAATTGTTAAATTTATATTATTACGACGGTTTTATTAAAAACTACATGATAATTATTATATCACTCAAATTTTGCAAGAAATGTATTTTTACAATTTTTATGACCTCAATATATTTTACTTTGATCCATAAAAAAATCATTTTTAGACAACACTACCCTAATTGCACAAATATATATACAAGTTACAACATATTTGTACTCAACTACAATTACTTACACACAATTACATACATAATAAATAAATAAAAAAATATATTATTTAAATATATACCCCAAAAACCGGCCCAAGGGGGGGGGGGTGAATCACAAAGTTGGTAGATCTTTTTCTTACATGTATAGATATACACTCCAAAGACTTTTCACACACACTCATTCAATCAAATAATTTAAGTCTTTCTTCTCTCTTTTTTCTTTCTCTCAAACCGGCCATCCATAGGGTGAAGAAGAGATTCCTCAAAATTTTCCAAATCAAGTTCTAAACAATCTAGTATACACTCTTGTTTAGGTTTTGAAATAAAAACCTAGGGTGTTTAGGTTTAATCCTTTGTTCTAGTCACCTCATCAAGTAAACTAGTAAGCATATCATTTTCATTTTACATCTTTCATTATCATTTCATATTTATTTCATCATTTTTGGGCAAAGCATGCAAGACTTATGGATATTTATACCATTTTTACATTGTTTTTAGAGTTATACATATATAAGTCATCCTATAAATTATCCCTTGTTATATATTAGTTTTGATGATGTTTAGGAACCCATGACACCCTAAGAAGGTGTATGGTAGGATTAGAATAGCTTTGGAGTTGTTTTGAAGGGATTGGAATAGGTTTAGCACGAGAAAAACTCATTTTAACAAGTCGTATAAAGGGTCTGATCTTATTTTGTAATTCTGGAAAATCCGACAGTAGACATAAATTTTTGGCCTAGATATTTAGAAAATATACTTTAAAACGAAACTGTGGCCGCTTGAACGGATTAAAACGGAGCTATAACGAAGAAGTTATGAATTTTTCAAGTTTGACGACGAAATGTATATATCCTGAAATTTCAGCATGTTAATTCTAGTTTGTACGAGTCAAAAACGAGTCTTTAGCGTTATAAATTATTCCGACTTATCAAAAATATATTAGTATACTTTGATACGAAGCTAAGGACGTATAATACGTAGAAAACGGATTTGTAGAACTTAAACTATACACGTTTACACAAAATTGCCGTAACTTTATTATTTAAGAAAAACTATATTATTTCTATTATACAAGTGTTACGGTAAACAAGTGACCATATTGAAGGCTATTTTTAACGATGATGTAGAACGTTTTATAAAGTGAAGTCTTCTAGTAAAAGTAAGTTCATCGAGCATATTTTCCAAAATGTCCAACCGTTTGTTTAGCGGAGTTGTAATGAATTAACTACGGTTGCGTAAACTTTGCCGAAATCCACCTTTAAACTATATTTTGGACAAAACTACCCTACTTAACCTATATTTTTCTCTATGAACGGGACCTCTAGGCTGAAAACTTAAATGCCAAAACTTTGAGATTATGATACAAGCTTTCCAAAACCGTTGAGTTCGTTTCCTAACGTTCGACGTACACCATTTTACGACTAGCTTTTCGAGGCCATTTTAGTCACTTTCATGAAATTTCCAACGACATTATTTTACGACGAAAAGTTATAATTTCACAATAAATTATTAAGAAACTATTGTAGGATGTCATTTTGACGTATATACTTGCAAAGTAATTTAAGAATGGTCAATACGTCAAAAGAGTATTTTTCGACGAAGTGTATTATTTTCAAAACTCATAAGTGGTATAAATATCATCCGAATTGCATGCATAACGTTACATCATGACTCATTATATATCATATCATTCATAATAGGTCGCAGTTAGAGATTCACGCTACATTTCAGTGTACTCACTTTTGTCTTCGCATCATTTCATCAAGTGAGTCATAGCCCCTACTCTTTTAATTGTTTTGAATTACTTTTGGGGGAGATACATGCTCAACTATTTCTATGACAATCATGATTAATTGCAAACTATATGTTTATCTGAACTGAATGTTTAGTCATATTCTATATCATAAATCATGGAACTAAATGTCTTGGTATTATCATGGAACTAAATGTCTTGGTATTGTCGCGGAACTAAATGTCTTGGCATTATCATTGAGCTAAATGTCTTGGTATAATCATTGAACTAAATGTCTTGGTATAATCATTGAACTAAATGTCTTGGTATTATCATTGAGCTAAATGTCTTGGTATAAACATTGGAACTAAATGTCTTGGTATAATTATGTCAAGTAACTGTTGATACATTAAGTCATGCACTATTGTGAACTCATTTGACACCATGTGTTTGAACATGAACTATACACATTTTGGCAGTGGGTTGTGAACACACAGGTTGCAAGTTTTGTATGGGCGGAACTTGGAACTGGGTGGATTTACAATGCCTTTGCTGCATAAACGATTTTGAAAGGCTTTACATTTCAACACAAACTCTATGAACTCACTCAACCTTTGTGTTGACACTTTTAGCATGTTTTATCTCAGGTATCTATGGCATACACCTCATGGCATGCATAAAGACTTATCATAGAGTCGTGGTGACGACGCGTCTCTCACGGATTTATGCACTTTAAAACATCGTTTGAATTGTAACAAACTTATTTCCGCACAAGTTGATTTTCATTTGGGACCTACACTTTGTAAACTCTGATGGTTTTATTAAATCAAACGATGTGTTTTCCAAACGACACTTTAAGTCGTTCGATATATCAGTAACTGTGATGCTATGACAGTCAATCCCCAGGAATTCCATTCCGCTGCAAAACAGGTAATTTGGGGGTGTGACAGATTGGCATCAGAGCTTCAGTTATAGAGAACTAGGTTGCATCATTGACCCTATACTATAACTACATCATCATAGCATCTCATCATTTCATCATAAGTGCATGTTCACTTTACATGCGGTTTATACGTACATTTTTCGAGTTATTTACTTTCATTTCAAATCGATTGTCACATGGATGCCTTCAAATACCCATTCCATTATTCTTTCGTTAGACTCCAATGTGGAGAATGTCTTATCATTCCCTATCACAATTTTAACATCAATTGACTCATCACCGATAACGTCGAATGCCGAGACAAAACCTTTAAGTAGGGCGAAGTCACTCTCACTCCTTTGTTTCACCACTAACATGTCGAGTTACACGCTATTCACACACTAAGTCACTAAACCATCATATATTTGAAACACTTACGACATCTCATAACCCATTTCTTAGGAAACCGTCGATCATTTTGAAAAATAACCTCAAACTTATCATTTCTTATCACATCTCTTTGGAGCGTTTATTATTGACATCGGACTTTGCTACATCTCACCTTTCCTCTTATTTTGAAGAAGATATGGCGCCGAAGAAAGCTGCACTCGAATTGACACAAGCGGCTATGCAAAAGTATGTAGAGGATAGTATAGCCGAGGCACTAAGGAAAGAACGAGCAACGGTAGCTGCTACTGCTGAGGCCGCGGCTGCTGCTGAAGCTGCTAGACTTGCTGCTGCTACAGGAGCTGCAGGAGGGTTTGGAGTTCGAAATTGTACATACAAGGACTTTAAGAACTGTGATCCCACAAAGTTCAAAGGCACGGAAGGAGCCACTGCTATGATCCATTGGTTTGAAAAGATGGAGTCTGTATTTCTTCTATGCAATTGCCCAGATGACTGCAAGGTAAAGTTCGCCACTGGTACACTCTTAGATGGCGCAATGTCATGGTGGAATTCGTATGCGCAGCCTATTGGTATCGAAAATGCTTATAAGCTCACGTGGAATGAATTCAAGAATCTGGTAACTAAGAAGTATTGTCCACGCACGGAGGTGAAGAAATTAGAAACGGAATTTTACGAGTTAATAACTGTTGGTTATGACATCGAGACCTACATCAGGAGGTTTCAAGAGTTGGCTGCACTATGTCCATCGATGGTTTCGGACAATGAGAAACTACTGGAAAATTTCATTGAAGGACTTCCACAATGTATTCAAGGAGATGTAACTTCTTCCGATCCACAAACAATTGAAGAAACTATTAGGATAACTCAAAAACTCATGGCTCAAGTTGTGAAAGGGGAAAACATTATCAACAATAACCGCGACAACAACAACAACCACCAAACTAGCAACAACAAAAGGAAATGGGAAAATGACCAGGGAGGTTATAATAACAACAACCAAAACAGTAACACTAACCATCATCAACAGCAGAATAGAGGACAAGGAGCCGCAATGGTTTATGTTGCTGCACCAATAGAAGGCAGAGGTTATGCTGGAACCTACCCACTATGTAATCGATGTAAGTATCATCACACGGGTCTTTGTCCTGTTAAGTGCTACAAGTGTCAAAAACTAGGACACCATGCCAGGAATTGTAGAGGCAAGACCATAGTTACGTGCTTCGGATGTGGGGAGCAAGGACACTATCGGAATCAATGTCCTCAAAACCAAGGTCAACAAGTTGAAGGTGCTCATGGGAATGCATACATGTTAGGAGGAGGAGAAGCTCGTCAAGGTATCAACGACGCGGAAGACTAAAGAAGTTCGGAAACTAACAGTCTTAATTTTCCTTATGTACTATGTCGTACTAAGTTTATGTCTTCCATCGTATCCGAAACTTTAGAACTTAAGATGTACTACTTTTGCTAAACCACTCGTTGTAAAATATTCTCATCTATCGTACTTTATTTTCTTTCCGATTTGTTATTACTTACGAGAATCTTACTTCCTTTTACTTTAACGACCATTTTAACGACACGGTTTAAATCCTTGTAAACATTGAGAGTTATAACAACTAAACCGAACGTCACGTCATCGTTCCTTAATTATACATAGCCTAGCTAACTATGTCTAATTCTGGAGGGATCATGTTATGTTGGGAGCAGTTATTTATAAATCTTAGTGCAAGCAAAATTTTCACATATTCCAAAGTCAAAGTGTTACTCATGGGAGATTCATCCAATATTTTCTTCACTACGATGTTTTGTACGCTCTCAATCATCGATAACCATAACGACACTTCCTCATGTCTTTTCTCCTCGATATTAATCACAAACTCAAAAATTCGATAGACTAACACGAACTGAATTCAGGGACTGAATTCCTTTTTGGATGGGCGAATGTGACAACTCACAATTTCAGGACATTTCTCAAAACAATTCATGTTTCACTATTTCATCATTTATCGTAAACTAGGTTTACGTGTTCCAAATTCGCGTAACCTTAATGGTTTAGCGGCGAATTCATGATCATATCATCAGAACATTTCGTATAGACTAGGTTTAGTCTACATATCATTAGCATCATTTTCATCATGTTAGTTCATTCATGATTTTGCATTTCACATTAAACGCGTAAATTTCATATTAAATAAACGCTATCGCGTAAGTTATTATTTTGAACATTTGATCCGATACTTCCAAAAAAATTATCCCGACATATTTTTATACTTACATTTAGTTTATAAAAATAATATTATGAGTTTACCCAGTGTTTTAAATTTATTTGGTATATAAATTGTTAAATTTATATTATTACGACGGTTTTATTAAAAACTACACGATAATTATTATATCACTCAAATTTTGCAAGAAATGTATTTTTACAATTTTTATGACCTCAATATTTTTTACTTTGATCCATAAAAAAATTATTTTTAGACAACACTACCCTAATTGGACAAATATATATACAAGTTACAACATATTTGTACTCAACTACAATTACTTACACACAATTGCATACATAATAAAAAAATAAAAAAATATATTATTTAAATATATACCCCAAAAACCGGCCCAAGGGGGGGGGTGAATCACAAAGTTGGTAGATCTTTTTCTTACATGTATAGATATACACTCCAAAGACTTTTCACACACACTCATTCAATCAAATAATTTAAGTCTTTCTTCTCTCTTTTTTCTTTCTCTCAAACCGGCCATCCATAGGGTGAAGAAGAGATTCCTCAAAATTTTCCAAATCAAGTTCTAAACAATCTAGTATACACTCTTGTTTAGGTTTTGAAATAAAAACCTAGGGTGTTTAGGTTTAATCCTTTGTTCTAGTCACCTCATCAAGTAAACTAGTAAGCATATCATTTTCATTTTACATCTTTCATTATCATTTCATATTTATTTCATCATTTTTGGGCAAAGCATGCAAGACTTATGGATATTTATACCATTTTTACATTGTTTTTAGAGTTATACATATATAAGTCATCCTATAAATTATCCCTTGTTATATATTAGTTTTGATAATGTTTAGGAACCCATGACACCCTAAGAAGGTGTATGGTAGGATTAGAATAGCTTTGGAGTTGTTTTGAAGGGATTGGAATAGGTTTAGCACGAGAAAAACTCATTTTAACAAGTCGTATAAAGGGTCTGATCTTATTTTGTAATTCTGGAAAATCCGACAGTAGACATAAATTTTTGGCCTAGATATTTAGAAAATATACTTTAAAACGAAACCGTGGCCGCTTGAACGGATTAAAACGGAGCTATAACGAAGAAGTTATGAATTTTTCAAGTTTGACGACGAAATGTATATATCCTGAAATTTCAGCATGTTAATTCTAGTTTGTACGAGTCAAAAACGAGTCTTTAGTGTTATAAATTATTCCGACTTATCAAAAATATATTAGTATACTTTGATACGAAGCTAAGGACGTATAATACGTAGAAAACGGATTTGTAGAACTTAAACTATACACGTTTACACAAAATTGCCGTAACTTTATTATTTAAGAAAAACTATATTATTTCTATTATACAAGTGTTACGGTAAACAAGTGACCATATTGAAGGCTATTTTTAACGATGATGTAGAACGTTTTATAAAGTGAAGTCTTCTAGTAAAAGTAAGTTCATCGAGCATATTTTCCAAAATGTCCAACCGTTTGTTTAGCGGAGTTGTAATGAATTAACTACGGTTGCGTAAACTTTGCCGAAATCCACCTTTAAACTATATTTTGGACAAAACTACCCTACTTAACCTATATTTTTCTCTATGAACGGGACCCCTAGGCTGAAAACTTAAATGCCAAAACTTTGAGATTATGATACAAGCTTTCCAAAACCGTTGAGTTCGTTTCCTAACGTTCGACGTACACCATTTTACGACTAGCTTTTCGAGGCCATTATAGTCACTTTCATGAAATTTCCAACGACATTATTTTACGACGAAAAGTTATAATTTCACAATAAATTATTAAGAAACTATTGTAGGATGTCATTTTGACGTATATACTTGCAAAGTAATTTAAGAATGGTCAATACGTCAAAAGAGTATTTTTCGACGAAGTGTATTATTTTCAAAACTCATAAGTGGTATAAATATCATCCGAATTGCATGCATAACGTTACATCATGACTCATTATATATCATATCATTCATAATAGGTCGCAGTTAGAGATTCACGCTACATTTCAGTGTACTCACTTTTGTCTTCGCATCATTTCATCAAGTGAGTCATAGCCCCTACTCTTTTAATTGTTTTGAATTACTTTTGGGGGAGATACATGCTCAACTATTTCTATGACAATCATGATTAATTGCAAACTATATGTTTATCTGAACTGAATGTTAAGTCATATTCTATATCATAAATCATGGAACTAAATGTCTTGGTATTATCATGGAACTAAATGTCTTGGTATTGTCGCGGAACTAAATGTCTTGGCATTATCATTGAGCTAAATGTCTTGGTATAATCATTGAACTAAATGTCTTGGTATAATCATTGAACTAAATGTCTTGGTATTATCATTGAGCTAAATGTCTTGGTATAAACATTGGAACTAAATGTCTTGGTATAATTATGTCAAGTAACTGTTGATACATTAAGTCATGCACTATTGTGAACTCATTTGACACCATGTGTTTGAACATGAACTATACACATTTTGGCAGTGGGTTGTGAACACGCAGGTTGCAAGTTTTGTATGGGCGGAACTTGGAACTGGGTGGATTTACAATGCCTTTGCTGCATAAACGATTTTGAAAGGCTTTACATTTCAACACAAACTCTATGAACTCACTCAACCTTTGTGTTGACACTTTTAGCATGTTTTATCCCAGGTATCTATGGCATACACCTCATGGCATGCATAAAGACTTATCATAGAGTCGTGGTGACGACGCGTCTCTCATGGATTTATGCACTTTAAAACATCGTTTGAATTGTAACAAACTTATTTTCGCACAAGTTGATTTTCATTTGGGACCTACACTTTGTAAACTCTGATGGTTTTATTAAATCAAACGATGTGTTTTCCAAACGACACTTTAAGTCGTTCGATATATCAGTAACTGTGATGCTATGACAGTCAATCCCTAGGAATTCCATTCCGCTGCAAAACAGGTAATTTGGGGGTGTGACATGAACTTTATAAAGGTAAAAAGCCAACATTAGGATATTTTAAAGTCTTTGGTTGTAAATGTTTTATTCTTAATACTAAGGATTATCTCACCAAATTTGACCCAAAGTCTTATGAAGGTGTATTTCTTGGTTACTCTCAAACTAGTAAAGCTTACATTGTCCTAAATAAAGAAACAATGATAGTCGAGGAATCGTTGAACATAATGATCAAACTCTCATTGGTTCTTTATGTGGAAGTATTCTGAAACCCAGTTTAAACCACTCTATTAGGAATCATAATTCTTATTTTGTAAATGTTGGTTTCTGAAATTTTATAGGATTACAACCGAAAAATGGAAATATTTCAAGTACAGTGTGGGGGTTTAATGGACAAAACGTCGCCTTACCTTAAGGATCCCTAACTGACAGTATCGTAGTGTCAATGACTATATAGCTTGCTGAATTTCACAGCAAACCTTTTGTGTAGCAAACTAAATTATTTTGGTAGTCTCAAATGTTTCACATCCAGGGTTTACTTTTAGTTGAACACGCTTTTATTCAAACAATGTTAAGTTTGCTACAAAATTTCACGTATTTAGGTACT
>BPTQ01000003.1:84617067-84773618 GCA_019973895.1 Chrysanthemum seticuspe | reverse complement strand
AGTTGATGGCTCTCTCTTAACTCATGAAGACATAGAGCAAATTGATGAAGATGACTTGGAGGAGATGGATATAAAATGGCAGATAGCTCTTCTTAGCATGAGGGCTAAGAAATTCTACAAGAAGACTGGCAAGCCTATTCACATTAATGGTGATGATACTGCAGGCTTTGATAAGAAGAAAGTGGAGTGCTTTAACTGTCACAACTTTGGACACTTTGCTAGAGAATGTAGAAGACCAAAGGCCAAGGACAACAGGTCTACATGGTACAAGCAAAAGAAGGGACCAACTGTGGAAGAACCAAAGGCAATGTTGGCTATTGATGGTGTGAGCTATGATTGGAGTTTCATGGCTGATGATCTTGAAAAGGAACACACAGATGCTGCTCTTGTTTCTGTTGAAGTTGCTCTTATGGCTTTCTCTGACTCTGAGGTACAAAACTCTGAATGTTGCTCTAAAACATGTAGGGCTGCTAGAGAAGTTGAAAGACTTAATAATTTATATTCTAATGAAAGAGAAGAGTTATACACTGCTAATTATACTGTAGCTAATCTTAGGAGAGCCATGGCAGTTTTGGAAAAACAAATAGAGCACTATCAGGCTAATGAGTCAAATTATAATGATGATATGATTCTTCTTATAAGAGAGGTAGAACATACAACTGCTGTGAATGAAGCATACCAAAAGGAGCTTGAAAAACTTCAAAAGAAAATTGAAAATGTCAATTTAACTATAGACACATGTTATCATCAGTCTGAGTCAATTGATAAAATTTGGAATGCTCAAGTATATAATAAAGCTAAGTCTGGTATGGGTTATAATACTGCGCCTCCACCACTAAGAGGTGTTCATTCACCTCCAGGTATAGATTTAGCTCATACAGGTATAGAGGATTTTAAGGATCTTGAAAGAGAATATGGTCCTTTAAAAGACACAGTTGTGAAGAGTGAGAAAGAGAGTAAGCTAGATAATGATGTTTTTGAGAGTGATAGTGACTCATCTGTTGTAGATGAGAGTGTTAAAAAGAAGGTACATACTACTATCCCAAAATTTGCTAATACTATTACAGAGGAACCTAGGAAACCAGTTAATAAACCTAGACCAACTGTAAAGTATGCTGAGATGTATAGGAACAAGCCTACAGCTCCTAGGGGTAACCAGAGGAGTTGGAATCATGTTAAATCTCAACAATTAGGTAGTGATTTTGTGATGAACAATAAAGCATGCTATATCTGTGGTAGTTTTGATCATTTACATGCTTATTGTGACTATCATGTTGGGAGAAGGGTAGTCTATGGGAACAAAAGGGTGGAGTCTAACAGATATCAACATAATGTACACCCTAGTTCTAATTGCAATATGGTCCCAAGAGCAGTTCGACTTAGAAGTGGCCTCAAAACAGTTGCCACTGCAAAAACTGTTAACACTGCTCACCCTAAGTCACCTGTTAAAAGTGCAAACACCAAAACTAGCTTTGTAAAATTTGCACAAACAGGAAAAAGGGCCTTTCAAGCTAAAAAGGTTAACAATAACCAACAGTGGGTACCTAAAAAGAAACCATCAGTTTCCACTGCTCATTCAAAAGTTACCACTGCAAGGGTTTTTAATAAGAAAAGGGGGGACCTGGGGAATGCTGTGAAGGCCTCAACACGTTGGGAATGGAAACCTAAAGGAAATACCTCTATAACCAATCCCAATGGTGTATCAATGACCTTTGATAGATATAATTATATTGATACATGAGGCAGATCCAAGTCAATCATGGCTTGGGTCCCCAAAAGAAACTAACTCTTTACTATTATGTGCAGGAACATCCAAGGACAAAAAGATCAGATCAAGGATATACAGATAGTGGGTGTTCAAGGCACATGACTGGCAACAAGTCCTATCTTTCAGACTTTGAGCAATATGATGGACAGTATGTCAGTTTTGGAGGTGGAGTAAATGGTAAAGTTGCTGGTAAAGGAGTTATTAAAACTGGTAACTTGGACTTTGAACCTGTGTATTATGTAAAAGAGCTTAAGTATAATCTTTTTAGTGTGTCACAAATGTGTGAAAAAATGAACAATGTTCTTGTTGGAATCACTCCTAAACCTTAATTCAAGTGTTAGTTACTCATATGTAATAGGTAGTTAATTATGGCCTTTATGTTTGTTATTAGCCTTAAGCTTATGTAGAAGGCCCATGAGCTTAGGCCCAAGCCCATAGGAGAAAGGATGGGAACTAGGAGTGTTGCCCTACTATAAATACTCTTGTAAACCTTCATTTGAAGGTTGGTTGTTCAAGTTTTCTCTTTCACTTCATACTCTACGCGTAACTGTCTTAGTATAACGTGTGTGTGTGTTTGGTTTACTTGTTCAATCGCCTTTATCTCCTTCTAGTAAGCTTGTGTGGTAAAACTAGTGACCTAACAGTGGTATCAATCGCCAAATAGTTGGGTGCACACTTTTGTTTTGAAGTTTTGGTTTTGGTCTTACGCGTAAAGATAACGTGTTCTTTGGTTCGCTTAAAAACTTGTTTTTTACACTTTTTAATCCAAGATTCTTGTACTTTCAACGTTTTAAGGTGTTAAAATACTTGTTTTTGGCAAAAAGCTTCAAACTTTACGCGTGGATCTAAGTTTTTGAGCTTGATTTTGTTCGTGGGTGAAATTCTACGCGTAACCCGTTTAGCCGTTTTGGTTCATCAAGGTTCACACTTTTGTGTTATTTTGGTACTATTAACGCTATTCCATAACAAAAATCTGGTTTAGAAACAAATTTGGGCATAATCATTTTACGAGTAAGATAACGCGTATCAAAACCCTAATCTTACGTGTAACTTTATCCGTGGTTTGATCTTCGTTTTCGTGGTTTACTCCGTGTTTTTCTTGCTTGGATAAGCCTGAAAATACGTCGACTTTGGATATCTTTTGCACTGTGAAGTGTAAAAGATCACTTGGGATAAAACCCTAAACTTACGCATAAGCATAAAGCTTACGCGTAGAAATCCTACGCATAAGATTCATCTTACGCCTAAGCATAGTCTTATGCATAAGATAATCCTACGCCTAACTTTCTACGCATAAGTTTGTGTCTACGCATAACTTTAGCATCTTTTAACTACTTACGCGTAAGCTAAATCTACGCGTAACTCTTTCTTGTTACGCGTAACTTTGGTGTTTTTACGCATAAGTGCTACTTGGATTATTGTGATTTCTACGCCTAAGGACACTTCATCAACAAAGGTTCATTCGACTACAAAGATCCATCTTTACCAACACAAGTTTTCAACATGTCTCAACCACCATACTCTAACTATTTCCCTTACACTTATTCTCAACGACAACAACAACTAAGTCCACAACATCAACAATGGAATCAACAACAAGCAATTTATCAACAACAATTTAATCAACAACATACTCCACAACTTGGAGCAATTCCTCTACCACAAATGGTTCAAACACCGCCAAGTCTTCAAGTTCAACCATACACAAATGAATTCAATCAACATCCATCATGGAACACTATGAAGGAACCCACTTGGTTTGCAAAGATGTGTGAAGCTTTAAGCAGCCAACAATCAATTCATGAGGCTGGATCACTTGATAGACCTCTAATGCTCACTCCAGGAAACTACTATCAATGGGTGATACGGTTCTTTAGGTTTTGTGATCTGAAGAAGCCACATGGAAAGTTATTAAAGAAGGTTATCTTGGAAGGTCCATTTGAGATGCCTACTGTCATTGTACCCGGAGATCCAAATGCTATTCCACCAAGAGATGAACAAACGAACATTGCTACTGTTGCAGAATTGAATCCTCAAGAACTTCTACATTATGAAGCAGATGAGCTTGCAATGGAATATATCCTCTTAGGATTACCAAACCCAATTCTTCGTAGTGTTGATGCTCAAAAGACTGCACAGAAAATGTGGGATCATATTCGTTTTCTTATGGAAGGATCTGTACTCAATCAGGAGGATTTGGAATCCAAAATTTACTTGGCTTATGAACACTTCATGATTGAACCTGGAGAGACACTAGAGTCCTATCATCATCGATTTTCAGACATCATCAATGATTTGGTCCTGAATGGGAGAAGTATGTCATTTTTCTCCGTCAAGCGAAGAATATGCATCATTCTACATATGGATTGTTGTACGATTACTTGAAGCCTCATGAAAAGGGAGTTGATTGGGAAAGGATTCTCCATGCTTAAATTGCTCCACCTACACATCCGGAAAATCAACAACTTGCCTTATATGCTCAACAAAGTTATCCTCCTCAACAAGCAACTCAACCAACCTCCTCTGTCACACAAAACAATCATTCACAGCAACAATCTCAACAAAATCAACTGGTTCCATACAACAACAACAATGCTCAACCAATTGTCAGTGATGCTAATGAGGACATCGATCCGTTCGACGCATTGCAACAAGGATTTGTTATGATTGCTAATGCTTTTGGCCGTTATACCAACAAATCAAACAATCGTATTCGTTCCTCATCTAACACACGAAATCAGGCTGTTGTAAACAATGGACGAGTTGAAGTTCAGAATCGTGGATATGGTCGTCAGATGGGCGGTGGTCAAGGGTTTAATGCTGTGGGTCGGAATAACAACAGAGCTCCAGTAGTGGAACATGGAAATGTTCATAATGGGTTGAATGGTCTTCGATGCTACAACTGCAATGAGAAGGGACACCTGGCTAATGCATGCCCAAAGCCGAGGACTAGGGGCAGTGCTTATTTCAAAGAGGCTCTTCTTTTGGCTCTTAAGGATGAAGCTGGTGGATCTCTCACAAACAAAGAACAGAGTTTTATGGCAGACGCAGACTCAAATGATGATATGGAGGACTTGCAGGCCAATGCAGCAGCTATGTTGATGGCTAATATGCATGAGTTACACATGAGTGACACAGGCCCAGTGTATGACACTGATGGCTTGTCTCAGGTACCCGAACAAACCATATTTATCTCTGATCTAATATCTCCGCCAACATCTGAATCCGGCAAGGCTCAAACTGTTCAAAATGAGTCATTTACATCTCATTCCGACGATTTTCAAATAGACCCTGTAGTTACATTTGACGATCAAGATGACCTTATGGTCTCCTTTGATAATCAAATTGACTCCGTGGTTATACTTGAGGATCTAAATAATGATCAAGTGGTGACTTCTGTTGAACAAGCCGACCTTTTGCCTCATCCAGATCTTGCTCTCTTACTTAAAGACCAGCAATCCCAAATTGAAACATGTTGTACATTAAATAAGGACTTAAAAAGTAAAAATGCACTGTTAACCAAGGATCTTGAATGTTTACAAAAGCAACTCAATTTTTTCAAAACTCAAGAAAAACGTGAAAAAGGTTTTAAAGCAGCCTTTACTAAATGTCATCAAAACGAAAAATATTTAGAGAGACAGATGCGTGATCTAGCCTCTTCGAAGAATGCTTTATTGTCTGAGATAGAACAACTGAAACATGAACATAAAAAGCAAATTAACGCTCTCACCTTGGAAAATCAAAAAGCTAAGGCTGAGTTGTTAAATTGTCAAAAACAGTTCTCTGCATACAAAAAGCATTCCACGAACCGAATAGATAATCATCTTGAAGAAATTATCGGCTTGCAACGAAAACTTAAAGAGTTTAAAACTGTTGTTTACAAACATGCTGAGTCAGTAACTGCTATTGAAAAGTTTACTTTAAAACCCGATCCAAAAGGATATGGACCAAATCTTGCTGATTACAAACCAAAGCTTTCTACCAAAACATTTAAACCAAATCCTGAAGTTTCCAGTGCAGAATATAAAATTGATAATTCTGTTATGAGTGTTGTTGAATATCATCGTCAAGAGTAATTAGATGCAGAAGACGAGAGTCGATCAAAATTAAAAACTGTTGTTTACAACAAACCTTTTAATTATTCAAAACCGATCACTTTTGTCACACCAACGGATTCTTCTAACACACCAAGGGTTATCATCAAAACACCTGAGTCTTCTAATGTTAATCCCCAACCAGATTATGCACAAATTTATGGTCCTTTACCTTCCATCAGTGAAGTAAACTCAAAACCTGAAAATCGCAAAATTCTTAGATATTTTGATATTTTCATGGCTGACCTCAAAACTTTAGAACATGAGATAGAATATCATTCTGACATCAAAGTTCAACACTTTCAATCGCCTTTGGCGCGCGAACAAAGAGACATTTTTCAGAAATTTTTTTTACCAAATGTTAAGAATTTGAAAAATTGTGCATTGTCTTGGGAACGGGACTTTCATAAGGAACTTGGAGTGATGAAGGTCGTTTTCGAGAAAACAGAAACATCTATTTCTAATACTAAACGGAAAAAGAAAATGTTGAGAAAAGATGTCGATCGACTCTTGAAAGATGTTATCTGTACTGATATCCATAATGTTGTTTTATTCTATTCTTTGCCACATGCATCTGATTATATCTCTGCTGATACTGTTGACTCTGTGGTAACTGTTGAGAATACTGATATTGTGCTTCAGATCGAGTCTTTAAATGCTGAAAATGAACGATTACTTAACGAACTTTACAATGCAAAACGTCGTCTTAATTGGTTTGAAAAAGATATTCACATTCAACAACTTGGTTTTCAAAACAAAATCGCTCAGTTGCGTGCAAAATCTTCTGATCCTAAAATTGAGCAACTGGATGATCAAAACGTGTCTTTGAAAAGTCAAATCTCAAAATATGAACAAGAACTTGTAAAAGTTAAACAGGAATATGGTGTCATATTTGATTTACTCAATAAGACTCGTCATGAAGCATCAAACGAACTTGATCACTATCTTGCTCACACTAGAGAAGTCATGAATTTTGCTGGTAATATTCGGTCTGAAAATCAAGATTTGATTCACACTATCTCTAAGTTAAGAGAAATGTTAGGAAAGTATGAACAACTTCCGCCAACCATCATTAAGAGATTAGCACCAGTAACACTTAGTAATCGTGCACCTAGAATCCCTACTGCCAAATCACAAGTTGCTAACGTGCTTCATTTTACTGAAACAGGAATAGTTGCATCTTTTCCAAACGCCTGCACTTCACAGCCTAGGAGCACTCAATCGAAGAATAGGAAGTTGCGACCTAAGAAAAGATCAATAAGGAATGCTAAAGTAGAAGAACACCCTAGGACTATGAATAAGACTCATGTTGCTTCCACTATAGATATTGCGTCTAGAAAATGTAATAGAAATAGTGATGTAACGAATGCTAAACCTTTAAGTACTTTTGATATTCAGTCTGATGCACCTTGTGTTATTTGTCGTAAAAGTATGAATTCTGATTGTCATGACAAATGTGTTGCTAAAGCTATCATCTCTCGTTTACGAAATCCTAAGAATCGGCATACCTCTAGGCCCACTAATCATTCTAAGTCTGTGCTTGGTAGACCGCCTTCTTTAGATTCTAAAGCAAGCATTGATGTCCCTGTAGCTCCAGTTTCACCTCCTAAGAATGTAGTACCACCCAGTGCATTCACAATGACAAAAGCAACTAGTAGTTATAAATGGCAGAAATGGATATATAACACACTAGGATTTAAATGGATGCCTAAAGTTATTAATGTGTGTATGTCTACTATCACTGCTCCGGAACCCCCTAATATTTCGGGTTCCACATCTACTTCTATTCCATCTGTGTCGTCTGTGTGTAATGCAGGTGATACAGATCATTCTCTGGATTGTTGATAGCGGATGTTCCCGACACATGACAGGCAACCTTAAACTGTTATCAAACTTTATTGCAAAGTTCATTGGCACTGTCAGATTCGGGAATGATCACTTTGCAGCTATCATGGGCTACGGAGACTATATCAATGGAAACATCGAAATCAGCAGGGTTTACTATGTGGAAGGCCTCGGTCACAATCTGTTTTCAGTAGGTCAGTTTTGTGATGGAGATTTGGAGGTTGCTTTCCGGGAGAAAACTTGTTTCATTCGTGATCTACAAGGAAATGACCTTATGTCTGGCTCGCGTAATTCTAGTCTCTACACTATCTCTATGAAAGACATGGTTGCTTCATCTCCCATCTGCTTACTTTCAAAGGCAACATCAACAAAATCCTGGCTATGGCACCGTCGTCTCTCACATCTAAACTTTCAAACCATCACCAACCTTGCTCGACACAAACTAGTTGAAGGACTCCCACGATTCCGGTATTCAAAAGATCACCTTTGCTCAGCCTGTGAACAAGGGAAAAGCACTCGTGCTCATTTTCCTTCAAAGGTGGAACACAGCTCTCAGCATGTGCTTCATCTTCTTCACATGGATTTGTGTGGCCCGATGCGCGTGCAAACGATCAATGGCAAACGCTACATCTTAGTAATTGTTGATGACTACTCACGATGGACTTGGGTCTACTTTCTTCGAAGCAAAGACCAAGCTCCACAAATGATCATCACCTTTCTCACGAAAATACAGGTTCAGCTCCGCAACACCGTCAGGCTAATCAGATTAGACAAAGGAACTGAATTTTTTAACCAAACCCTTCGTGAATTCTATGAGAAAGTGGGAATTCAGCATCAAACATCTATTGCACGTACACCAGAACAAAACGGAGTTGTTGAAAGACGAAACCGAATGTTAGTAGAAGCTGCAAGAACAATGTTAATCAATGCTAAACTTCCAGATTACTTATGGGCAGAAGCTGTATCTACTGCATGCTATACTCAAAACCATTCTATGATCACAAAACGCTACAACAAAACACCTTTCGAGCTTGTCCACAACCATAAACCGAATCTCAAACACTTTCATGTATTTGGATCCCTTTGCTATCCAAATAATGATCGTGATGATTTTGGAAAGCTCAAAGCCAAAGCCGACATTGGAGTCTTTATTGGATATTGTGAGAATTCTAAAGGTTACCGGATTTGGAATCGTCGTACAAAACAGGTGATGGAAACGATTCATGCTCATTTTGATGAACTTACGGAGATGGCTTCTGAGTATAACAGCTTAGAACCCGGTCACAACCGTTTAAACTTCCCTCAACCCCCATCATCAGCTGAACAAAGCCCCCAGCTCACTCGTCAACAAATGGAATGGTTATTTGCTCCGCTGTTCAGTGACGATATTGATGAACGTGCTCCAGGTGTATCCGCTGTTTCCGCTGCTCAACCTGATAATACTCTTATACCTGATACACCCGCTACAACAACTACTGTTGAAGAAGCACCACGAGTTGACTCCACCACAACAGTTGAACAAACCGCTTCCAACAATGATGAACCGGCTGATGATATTCTTAATGAAGTACCCCCACCTGCAGATTTTGATCCAAATGCGTTCTTTAACCCGTTTGCTAATGACACTGCTGCACCTGATGTCGCGGAATCATCAACAAACCATTTGAATCCTCAGAATCTGCACAATGTATACCAACATCAACCCTCTACACATCGATGGACAAAAGACCATCCTCTGGCAAATATTATTGGCAACCCGAATCAACCAGTCGTTACGAGACAACGTCTTCACACAGATGGTGAACATTGCATTTATGCACTCACTGTCTACCAATCTGAGCCTAAAAACATTAAAGACGCAATGACAAAAGACAACTGGATTGAATCAATGCAAGAAGAACTCAACCAATTCAAACGTCTTGAAGTATGGGAACTGGTTGAAAGACCAACAGGGGTCTACGTCATTGGTCTCAAATGGATTTGGAAAAACAAATTGGATGCTGAAGGGAACATCATCCAAAACAAGTCATGTCTAGTTGCTAAGGGTTATCGTCAGGAAGAGGGAATAGACTTTGAAGAATCTTTTACTCCGGTTGCTCGTCTTGAGGCTGTTCGGATATTTCTCACGTTCGCGGCTCATATGAATATGACGGTCTTTCAAATGGATGTCAAAACTGCGTTTCTCAACGGACAACTGAAAGAAACGGTTTATGTCAGCCAACCCGAAGGATTCATTGATCCAGAGTGCCCGAACCATGTCTACAAACTGAACAAAGCTTTTTATGGTCTCAAACAAGCCCCTCGGGCATGGTATGATAAGCTATCATCTTTCCTCATTGCTAATAATTTCACCAAAGGTTCGGTTGACCCAACTCTTTTTATACAATATCACGGGGCACATATCTTAATTGTTCAAATTTACGTGGATGACATCATTTTTGGGTCTACACATAAAAAGTTTTCAATCGCTTTTGCAAAACTAATGAAGAAAAATTTTGAAATGTCCATGATGGGTGAACTTACGTTCTTTCTAGGAGTACAAGTTCATCAATCACCCCGTGGTATTTTCTTGAGTCAGTCCAAATATGCCCTTGAATTGTTAAACAAATTTGGAATGAAAACCTGTGATACTTATGCCACACCAATGACTCATACCAAGAAGCTAGACGCTGATTTACATGGGAAATTAGTGGACCCTACCAAATACCGAAGTATTATTGGGTCTCTCATGTATCTAACAGCTAGCAGACCTGATATTGTATTTGCCGTTTATCTATGCTCCCGTTATCAGTCGCGACCAATTGCAAGGGAACCATTAACTTGGGGATCTGGTATCCGAAGGATTCTGGTTTTGAACTAATCGCTTTTTCAGACGCCGACCACGCAGGATGCTTAGACTCAAGGAAAAGTACTTCAGGAGCACTACAACTTCTTGGTGATAAACTGGTGTCTTGGCAATCACAGAAGCAGGATTGTACATCGCTGTCATCAACCGAAGCAGAATATGTAGCCATGTCCGCGTGTTGTGCTCAAGTCATATGGATGAGAACACAACTCAAAGACTATGGTTACGTATTTGACAGAATCCCGATGTACTACGACAATCGAAGTGCCATTGCGATCTCGTGCAACTCAGTTCAGCACTCGAAATCAAAGCACATCGATCTACGCTATCATTTCATCAAGGACCACGTGGAACAATGTACTGTTGAATTATATTTCGTGGGTACAGAATACCAATTGCACAGATCTACTCACCAAAGCCTTGCCTCCCGCTAGGTTTAATGAGTTGGTCCACCGGATTGGTATGAGGTGTTTGACTCAAGAGGAATTGGATGACCTCCTAAAACAGTCTCAAAAACCTATCAAACACCAAAATCTCTTTTGTAAATAATTTTCAAAAACAAATTACAAAAATATAAAACCTGATAAAACAACAAAAATATTCTTCTAATCTAATTTTCTCTCAACATGGCAAGTACATTTCTTCCATCAACACTATAATCTTTCAAAATTCAGTATTTTTACGATCAAGTGTTGAGGGGGAGAAAATTATCACTTAACTGTTTCAAAACATCTGTGTATTGCATGTTATCATATCCCGGTTGTTTCTTTTATCAATGGTGGTAAAATTTTCTGGTCAACCTGACACTCCTCGGACTAAAATTTATAACCTTTCATCATTTAATAAGTCGAGGCGAGTGTCGTCAAGTTTTTTTCTTAACAATTTTTGTTTGGTAACCAAAATGGAAGTTAAATGGCTTTGTATGAAAAAGGAAAAGGTGGAGGGACCAAAACTGTCAAAATGTTAAAGTCATTTTTAATAAAAACACTCTCCACCTAACATTTCACTTCACATTTATTACTCCTAACCAACTAATCCTACGCATAGAATTCATTCAAGAAATCCGAAGTTTTGATCATAAATCTGTAAGTGTTTTTGCGTTTATAACACGTTTCTAAACATTGGTTTTGATTTTCAAACGAATCCAACGGTTAAAATTACGTGTATGGTTGATTTTGTGTTATACGCATACGCGTAAGGACACATGATCATACTTATGTGTTTGAGGTTAAGATAAATGGGTCAAAACGGTTCTTTAACATCAAGGATACTATTGTTACCCTCTGAATCCACCCAGAAACACAAAATGATCGTTTTTCAAAATTAGGGTTCTTGAGTCGAATTGGGCGTTTTCAAATTTGAAGGGTTTTGGTCAAAAAGATTGTTGTGTGATGTTTATATTATGTTAAATTGATGATATCCAGGCCCTATAACAACCCAGAAACACTAATTAAGTCAGAATTAGGAATTAGGGTTTAATGTTCTTGAGTTTGGGTATTTTTTATTCACTGAGAATTGGGTGTTAAAACTTGGTTTATAGACTCTCACAACACCTAAGACCTACCAGAAAAAGTTTGGTGCAAATTCCATGGTTAGAATTGTTATGCGTAATTCTTGAACTATTAGGGTTTTTGACTTACGCGTATGTGTTTCTACGCGTAAACTGCGTAATATGTTTCATGCCATAATCTGTTTTAACATGACTATACATGTTAAGATTGATGATATGATGGTTTTATTTCAGGCTTGCTACTCGTAAAATTCAGAATCAAGGTCGATTGTTACTCTACGCATAAGGATTACCTTACGCGTAGGCAGTTATGCGTAAGAGAAATCCTACGCGTAACTACTACGCATAAGGTTCTACAATGGGACTACGCGTATCCTGTGAAGGATACGCTTAAACAGTGACGACTACGCATAAGGTCTACTCTTACGAGTAAGCCTTACGCGTAAGGTCTTTATACGCCTACGCGTAAGCCCTACGCATAAGGTCCCCGTTTCCTACGCGTAACATTTCTTACGCGTAAGTTAGGATCCTACGCATAAGCTTTCGTCTACGCGTATATCACTTCTGTTTACGCGTAACTTTGCCAAATCTACGCCTAAGCCTTGATAGACCTTCATTATGAATTGTTACTTTCACAAACTTGTTAATAAACAAATCATATCGTCACGAAACCAATAATGTCACTAATAAACTTAATCGTTTAATATGTTGTGTTAAATATGTGATAACATAAACTTTAAAACTTAAAGTTAACTAACTCACGAAACTTATCACGACGACATTGGACTATTGAACAAACAAGTGACTTTGGACTCGTAACAATCTTTAACACTGTACATTCAATAATTAGACAATAAAACCTTCTGTTGACTAACATTATGTCTTTCGATATGTTGGTTCTTTTGGCTAATGTTATTTCAGATCACGACATGGCTGCTCAAATGAATGTGGATGCACCAGAAGTTCTCACAATTGCTGACATCTTCCCTAATGGCTATCCTAGAAAGATTGGAAAGAACAACCTTAGGGTTGACTTTGAAACCCTCACATGCTCAGAATCTTCTTGTCTCATTGCTGTGGATATTCTAAATAATCATCCTTACCAGAACATGCTCTCACACTCTGCTACAGTACCGGAGATCTACATGCAACAATTCTGGAATTCGATGCAAAGGATCACAGGTCAAAGTGCAGTGACAGTGACGCTCAATCACAAACAAGTCACCATCACTCATGCAGACTTACGGGCTGTTCTTCTCATTCCTGAAATCGAGGCAACCGACTTCTTTGCCACACCTGCTGAGGAGACAGTTCTTCAATTCCTGATTGATATTGGCTATGATGAAGCTTCAGGAACTATCTCTAAGCATTCTCATGTGGAGCTTAAGAACATTCCTCAACCGTGGAGAACCCTCTACATCATCATCACCAAATTGGTCTCTGGTCGTGATAGTGGATATGAGCATCCCAAGCTCATGGAACTACAAATTTTCTGGTCATTAATCAACAAAAAGGACATCGAAATTGAAGCACTGTTATGGGAAGACATGATGTCATTTCACAAGAAACTTGGCTCAAAGATTCCCTATGTCAGATACACAAAATTGTTGATCCAGAGAGCACTTGGACTTCATCTTGATATTCCACAAATGCTCAATGACCTAGACAATCACGATATGTTGACTGAGCCTACCCTATCAGTCAGAATCAAGGAATCGTCTACAAAGAAACAGGGTGCTGTATTACCTGATCACCTTCTGTCTAAAGAAATCAAAAGGCTCGAGACATACAAAAGGTATCTAGTTGCAGTAAAAGAAGGCAAATTTGGTCATCTCGATGACAAGTCTTCTGGAACACCTATAAGGAGAACCAGAAGAGGCAGTGCAGGAAGTGCTGCAAGTACTGAAAGTCATAGGAAGTTTCCCAAGAGGAATCCTCCTCGTAAAAGGATTGTTCCTTCTAAATAAGTTGTTCCCATTCCCTTACCTAAACCTGAACCGCAGAGAAAGCTAATTGACGAGGACTCAGAAGGTACTGAATCAGAAGAAGAGATTACGTACTCTGAAACTGCTAAAGATGAAACCACAACGGTATCTAAACCTCCCAGTCCTCCAGCTGACCTAGGAAAAGGAAAGACTCCTGTACTTGTGCCATATGAAGAAAGCTCAGAAAGTGATGAAGAGCAACTGGATAAATCCTACAGGAAGAAGTTTAAATTCGTTAGACACCTTCAAGAAGCTGAAGAATTTGCAAAAGACCAAATGGGTGGCCCCGGAGGATCAAGTGGTGCTGCCCACTCTTCACCAGATCCTGATGCGGTTAATCGACCCGATAAGGGATCTGGTGCCACCACTCTTGTGCAACAACAAACGCTTGTGAATGAGTCTACTGATCATAACATTGAGGAACCAGAAAAGGATAATACTGAGAAAGATAAGTCTGATGAAGAAGCTAAGACTCAGACGGAAGAAAAGGCTAAATCTGGACAAGATAATGAAGAAAATTATGATGATTATCTTCTCAACAGTCCAACTTGTTCCAAGGAGGATACTTCTGCACCTCCAAAGGACCCTAAACCTCCTCATGTCTCCTCCTCATCAGATTCATCATCTCACTCCTCACCACCACCATCTAAAAGATCAACCAAATCAACATCCAAATCAGTGAAGAAGCCAACTCGATCTTGGATATCTCATGCTCATAAACGAATTGGGAATGCTGTCAAACAAGTCAGAAAGAAAGACATCCTCCAAAGGAAGATGAATTTCTATGCTGATCAGATACAGTATATTCATGATGATCTCGACAAGATGCAAGAGGAAAGGGAGTATGTCCAGAAGCTCATGAAAGATGATCTTCAAGGAAACATGGATGAAATGATCAAAGGATACACTCAACAGTTCCTTATGGAGGTCGTTCCGAATCTGACAAAGCAGATGTATACCAGACAACTGTATCCAAATTTGTAGCATCTAGCCAAACAAGCCATGAAATCAACTCCGATGAAGTTAAGCATCAATCCAGTTGAATCTACAATCTTCTCAGATGATGAATTGGTGAACCGGCTAGTTGCGCAAATGTCGACACGCTCTGCAACGTTTGCCTCACACGAAGCTAAACTGTTTGAAGCTCTACTGGAATACCAACTCAGGTCCTCATTCCGAGAAGAAGCTATTAGGCCCAAACGTTCAAGAGATGATGATGACAAAGATCAGGATAAGGATAAAGAGCCCAAACGCACAAAGAAGTCTGATGTATCATCCTCTATTCAGTACTCGATGCAACCTCCACCACAACAGACTCCTACTCAACAAAGATCTTCTCCTCCATCTTCTACTGATAAACCTTGGGATTCTTCTGAATTACCACCCGAGACTCAGAAAACTGGTGATCACTTTGAGTATACGGGTGGTGACGATGAGGAAGTCCGTGAGCCCCTACAACAACCCACCTCTCCCAAACAAGTTAAGAAACTAGAATCCTCATCTAGGCCAAAACAAAAGAAGAAGAAGGCGCCCATGGTTGACGTCGTATCATGGCTAGATGACGATACAACACAGGTATTTGAATGGTTTTCTACACTTGTCAATTCTACTCCCTACCCTGAAGAAGGTCAAGATATGGTAGACGGTAATACATTGGAGCATGCTAAAATTATGCAAGAAAAGTTCCATGTGAAGAAGATGTCGAAATCCAAGTTGAGACGAATCAAGAATGAAGCTTTTCAACTGTGGAAAGATAGCTCAGAAAGTGCCATCGAGGTCGAATATCACCTTGAAAACATTGCTAGAGCTATGTCTAACAACATGGATTGGCTCAACCCAGAAGCAAACATCGACTTCACCAAACGGGACAACCCTCCATATTACACCGACTGGTCTAAACCACTACCAACGATCGGCCAACCAGATGAACCTAGGATTCCATTCAGATATTTCTTCAACAAAGACTTGGAATTTTTTCTACACGGTGGCGATGGATCAAGGAAATACGCTACATCTTTGACACTTCCATTCCCAGCAGCCACATACTCAAACTGCATAGCTATCTAGGAAAGAGCTAATCACTTGTTCTCCAACAACGTGGAAGCATACGACCGAGATGCAATGTACGGGATTCATCCTTGGCCGGAACGCCGAAGAATCTACTACCGAAGCTGCCAGGTTCAGAAGTCTCAACATGCAGTGTTCAGTACTAAGGATATCGTTGCCATCAAACACGTTGAAAAAGTCGACCAAATGGGACTACACTTTTCTCAAGAAGATTGTGGTCAAAAGGCAAGATGAACGGGATTATGCATTCTCTGAAGCTGACTTTGAGAATTTGTCTCTCAACAACATTGAAGACATGTACCTTGCCAAAGTACAGGGTCGCATGAGGCAATTTTCAACTGAAGTACAACGTGAATTAATCAAGTCACTGCTCATCTTCATCAGAAGCATAGTCATCAAAGAACGTGTAGAAGATCTCCAACTTGCTGTTGAATCATATCAGACTCGTGTTAACTTCACTCCACCTCAGCTTGATCTTCCCGACATCAACCAGCTCTCACAATATACACTCATCAGCAAACCATTCGGCGTCGTTTACCGCAGTGAACTTCAACGAAATTGCTTAATGGCGTGTAGTGATCTTCACAAGTTTGGGGATCACACTTTGAAGATGGTTAGGGACGGATTGGCTTATAGGTTGAAGGATATACGTCAAAAGATTGGGTCTCCTAAGCGATGGAATTCTTAGGATCAAAGGGATGTAAGGAGGATCATCAAAATGATTGATGAAAGGTTGTGTCGAAGGGATCAGTTCAGAACATTGGAAAGCTTTGTTGGGGGTCGACCCAGGATTAACATCACCGGCTATCAACGCCCTGTTCGCACTCCTGGCAACATCACTGCACTTCCTGGTACCCCTTGATTTATATATGTGAATGGCTTGTGCACACATTACAATGTACAACCCGTAATTGTCAAGAAAGGACCCTGTGGTACGCTTCAGTGCCACAATCCTTATAAAAGGAGCGAAAGCTTCTTACTTTTGAGTAAAACCTATCAAACCTTTCATTTTTCAAGGTTTTGCTCAAAAGGACAAATACTTCCCCATATGATTCTCAAAACCTCAACCGTTTATATCACTTGTTGAGGGGGAGTATTTGAATTAAAACTTTGTTCACAAATTGTTCATAGTGGTCATCTTCCCGCAACACTCGAAATGGTCATATTTATTGTCAACTTTTCAAAAATAACATTTGATATGCCATTTTTGAGGGGGAGAAAATTATGTGATAAGAAATATGTTGTGTAAATGCAAATGAATTTTTGTGTAATGGACTTAACCAAAGAATTGACGGTACTAAACTGTTAGTAACTCGAAAAGACTTGTCCGGGACGGGTAATAATTTCAAGCTAGTTCGCTAGTAATGTAAACGTGTCTCACAAAGGACTTGTCCAAGTAGAAAGTACCATTCGAGAAAATCTTGGTAGACATGAACTCTGACGGGTATGACAACCTTTCGAGGTTTGTCTACACCTTCAAGGTAGTTATTAGAGCTAGTTGTCACCTAAAAGCTGACAATGTAACTCTTTAACTATACAACGTAACCGTGTCTCGCGGGGGAGTGTCTATCTTGAGTTGATCAATTCAAAAGTGTGCGCTCTTTCCACACAGTGCAGATTTCCGTCAAAACTCTAAAGCACATGTGGAGGGGGAGTATTTCTGCTAAAAGATAAAACTCTCACAGTGGTTCAAACATGTTTTTCATTTACAAACCCTTTGAGAGATTTTCTTGAAAATTGGTTTTATGGCAACATAGGTTAGTCATGGAGTGATAAGGTGACGAAGGTTAGGAATAACCGTCCTATGATCCGCCAGAGCCGGAGGGATCTACCCAAGGACATCACAAATAGTTAGTACTTAGAAGTCCTTAGGTACGATGATAAAAAGGAGAAAATGAAAATCGAAGAAAGAAGGAGTTGAAGAATTAAAAAGAAATACAAAGAAAAGGGTGAAAAGAAATAGCCCTCCAAATTATTCAACTTAGGGCAGACACCGGGTTCAATTCATATGCTACTGGTTGTCACTTAGTGACGCCGGTATTGAAGATTAAAAGTCGTCATGGACCCAGTGACGCATGCACTAAACCTTCTTAACCACTCAAGTTTCTCTCTACAGAAGCTTGTTTCATTCTCACAGGGAACCTTACGTAAACTATTGGCTTTGTAACACCCCAACCCGACAAGGGTAGAAGTGTCACATTTTGGTGTCATATCAGAACATACAATAAAAATCTTTGCAAACGAAAACCTTAAAATGAAGTATCAAATCATATGAACAGTTGACTGACAAGGAAATACAATATCCAAAATGAAAAGAAAATCTCCAAAACAAAAGCCCATCAAAATAAGTCCAAGATAATAAGGTAACTATGGTTGGTCCACTCAGGTAATCCAACTCTCAGCCCATCAAAGCCCATCTTCAAACCTAAAACCTGCCGCAGGAAAAGAAATGCGGCTGAGCTTAAAAAGCCCAATGAACAGATATAACAAACGAAAGCTAAGTAAAATCTGAAATGCAAAATGAAACAAAGGAAACGGATAACACAGTCGCAGCGAAATGAGAATAATGAGTCAATGAGGATCCTGCAGAACACAATTTTACAGATATCCAAAACGAACAGATAACAAGGAGAACGAAGCAAAACAAAGCATCGATGACATATAAACAAGCACATACAAACCAGGCATACAAGACTGAAACATAAGCATGTATAGCAGGCGTAGCATCCACACAACATATATGTCATACAATCAATTCAGGAAATCAGGAGACATACAAGCCAAACAGATGTCTACAGGAAAGCTGAAGCAATTAATTAATAAGTGAGCATGGCAATTCACACAGGTCAAAACCCTTAGTTGAAAACATAACCAGTATCATAACAGCGGAAGTACTAATAGCAGTCAACATATGGCAGTCACACGTAATAAGTAAGAATACAGTATAAACGATAGAATTAAATGAATTAAAGACATAGCGGGGTAATTAAACAAGTTAACAAGCCAGACGTCATAAGTTGGACCATTTACCCAATCAAACCGTAGTATAAACATAATTGCAAACATGGCAGGTCAACAACAAGCAGATAAGGATACCACGGATAGTCATAGTCCACGAAATTAATCGAACGAGGTACAAAAGATAAACAGATCAACAATCGATTGCACACAAGCATGGTTACCAGACAAATCAAAAGGATCACATAAAAGTAAGATAGCATATCATCAGATGACAACAGGTAAATCTTATTTCGCATACATACATATCATACAGAGTAATCAGTAGTCGTATAAACATGAATATCATAATCAATCCAATGACATATAATGACCCGGTACGTGAATGGAACCATAGTCTGAAGTAACGGAATGAAAGTGTGACAGATCAATGTAATGGAGTATCTATATCTTGGTAAAAGTGAATCATATAAGGGTATTGAGTCATGAACAAGTAATACAGATTATGGTGCGTTGGGAATACGAAAGATACAATATAGGTTTATCAAAAGTGTAAGGGTTATCAGAAATCTACCCGAGCCCGGAAACATATCATATCATATCATATCATAAGTAGCCATTGTATTCGGAGGGGTGACCTCGAAATACCATACATAATAGGAGGGGAGACCTCAGTAACAAATGGAGTAGCTAGCTCCCAGAATTTGTGAAGACGCGGATTGCACCCGACATCATTCACCATATATATCTATCAAACAGATCAAATCCCTCGAAACATATCATATCTAGGATGCATCCATACGCCCCCCCCCCCCCCCCCCCCCGGAACATATCATAGCGTCCAAATCATATACATATAGTGAGCTCATAATCATATCATATCATAATGGGGGACGGTGTGTATCATCACTCGTACACACTGGAGTCATGCCATTGGTGCATCAATGACAAGGTCATGTTACCTTCATGACTAGGAACACATATTTGGCTCGGGTATCAAACTGAAGGGTCAAGGCATATTCATATCATAAGGGTTCATATCAAAGTTCATATCAGAGTTCATATCAAAGTTTCATATCAAGGTTCACATCAGAGTTTCATATCAAAGTTCATAATCAGAAGGTTCATATCAAAGTTTCACATAGGAGGTTCAATCAAAGGGAGCATAGCAAAGTTATAGGGAAGCCCTAATAAGAAGGCTCATAGCAAAGGATAACAGTTCCAAACAAAAATCGAAAGATGTAAACGAATCATGAGAAACCCCTACTGAAAAGGGATAGAATATATGTACCTTAGCAACGAAATCAAAGCAAACAAGAAAGTTACACCGGGAAGCAACGTCGTATCTCCTTCAACGTATCTACACGAATTGATATCATATATTACTTATATACTCATTTTATAAGCTTCTTATGCATGTGTAAGTGTTTTACTTATTGATATCCTTGTTTTATCTTTCCTTTTCTTAAACTCATATTTGGACCAGACTTTAGCGATTTTTATAAAATACTTACTTAGCTCAAAAGAAATCAAGTAAAATCCCAGGGGTTCCCATATGAGTTAGAAGAGTCTCCAAAAATTGGTGGGTTCTATATCTATGCCAAATGGCCTATGGAAAATCACAAGTCCAGACCTGCCCAGAAAGTGGTCAGAAAATACACCTTAAAAGTTTGCACTTATTGGACCTGTTTAGACACCTTGGAAAAATTCCCAAAACTCCCAGAAATTCATTAATAACCTAAATGTCACTCCTGTAAAAGGAGAGCTCCCAATTATTTATGGTTTGAAAATGAAAAATCAAACAATCCAACCAAATTTCAGACCCGTTTTATCAGCTTTGACACTTGATCTTGTAAAATTCAAAAATACAACTTAGACAACTCCAAATTCGACCAAACCACTTGGAAAACTTAACTAAGACATAAAATAGACTTTTCCTACAAAAACCCAGATTATTTCACTTATAAAACTTGATCTATGACACACACAAATTCGACATATGATGCTGTCCAGTTTTAGGGTCTATTAAAACCATTATAAGCACATGTTTTACCTACCCAAACGCACCCACTTCGATCCAAAACAGCCCCCATTCAATGTTTTTGCTCTTTCTTTTCTAATCTTTTTGGTTACAATTTTATTATACGACAACGTTATCATTTTATGTGACAAACATATCCCATCATTTTATGTGACTTATTTTCGTATAACAAGCCCTAATGAGGACTCCATAGCCACGACTTGACAAAGAAAACAAAAAGGAAAAGACACGAGGTGATGATACGTTACCCTAGTAGCGTGTACGTGACAAGGAAACAAGAATTAAGCCACCAAGATCACAACCAAGCCTCCCTTGGCTTTTGGAACCCCACGACCTAAAACAAACACCCACGTCCAAGCTTTGTTTCGAACCAAACACGATCACAATGCCCACCAATCAATCACACACGATCACAAGCTTCCTTGGAACACTTTTCTTCTTTGATTTTCGGATGGAAATGAGGAAAAACAATGGTAGCCGCTACTTGGTGAAGGAGAGGATGTTAGGGTTTTTCTTTCTTTTTTTTTTTTTTTTTTTTTTTTTTTTTTTTTTTTTTAATTTCAAATGAGAGGATAGGTTTAAATGTGAGTAAATGAAATTGATATGGTGATTATGGGGGAGATTAATGTGGCCGGCCATCAAGGGGGGGGAGACCAAGATTTTTGACTTTCCAACTTTACAATTCTTAGATGAATGTAGTTGATCTGTGCTAAACTAGTCAAGTCTAATTACACAAGCTAGCCACTTGTGAATGGCTAACCGTAATAGACTTAAAACTGCTTAAAACACAAATACAATGAAGTCCTGGAGAATATAATGAATTCCCGGGTCGTTAAGTCCCACGGAGACTCAATGGTGTGCAAACACTCGATCAGACGATAGAATGATCACTAAGGATAGTGATCGGAAAGGATTTTGATGGATAACTATACCTAAAGAAAAAGTTTACAAATTACAGCGACTTAAATGCAAATTAAGAAAATTAAAAAAATAAAATATATTAAATAAACGCTATCACTATATTTAAAATGATGAACGTTTAAAACTTAAAACGTACGTTTAAATTAAAAACTACGTAAACGTACAAAATAAAAAGTGAGATCTAAGAAATAAAAGTCCTAAAAATATGAAAATGACATTTTTACAAACCTAATGATAAAAGAAAATTTATAGAAAAAGAAAATTATTTTTATAACTATTTATTTAATTATTATTAATTAAAAACTATTTATTAAGTATTTAAAATGCACTAAAATATAAGAAAATACAAATTTAACCTAGAAAAATGAAATTATAACTTAGAAAAATCTAAAATATGATAAAACTTATTTTAAAACTGAAAATATATTTTTTAGACTTTTTATGTATTTATTATTAATTTAAAACTATTTAAAACTAATTAAAATGCTAGAAAATACTATTTAAACCAAGAAAATTATGGAAAAATATTTTTTTGACTTTTTATATTTATCTTAACTTAAAAAAATTGAAAAATTAATTTTTTGAAACTTTTCTTAATTTTTTGTATTTAAAGCTAATTAAAAAGGCCTAAAAATCAATTTAAATGCAGAAAAATAGCAAACCAGCTTGGAAAAATCTGAAAATTTCAGGAAAACTCTAAAATTATATTAGGAAACTAGGAAAAATAGAAAAACAGTAGCTTGTGTGGAGGAAAATGAGGCTACAATGGAATGTGCTTAAAAATAAGCACTTGAACAAGCCAAATAAACAAAACAAGCCACCAACTGATAACACAAGCTAAAATAAGCTAAAGGTACTCTAAAGCAACTAAAATCAACAAGCCATATCCTCTGGATTACAAGCTAGCACAGATTTGATGTTTGAGCTCAAGAGATAAAAACAGATTTGAGTGCCTACTTGCAGCCTATCAATAAGCTCTCAAATAAGCTTGAAACTAGAAAACAATTATTGGAACTTAAATAAGACCTGACCAAGAACTAAATAACAAAAGATGGGACCTGGACAAGCTCAATTGAGCTTGTGGCAAGGGTTGCAAGATCTGCAAAACCCCTGTGCAGACTCAGTTAACACTGAGTCAGTTGCACAGGGGAAATGAGCCCCAATTGATAAGCCCATATGAAGCTTATAGAAAATTTGTAAAAATCTAGAAAAATGGTGATAAGGAATTAGACCAAGTGAAGATTATGAAGCCACAAATATTACTGATTTTGACCCAGAGATGAGTCCACTAAAAATCTTCCTAGTTGGGCTCAAAACTGATTTTGCAATGTTTTGACTTTTGAAGAAAAAGTGAGATGTTGACTTAAATGAGATTTGAAGCTAATTTATGGACTTATTATGATGTATTGAGATGAAATGAAACTGAAATAAGCTAGACCTATGAATTCCAAATACAAAACAAGATTTTTACTAGACAAAATCACAACAGTTAAGTCATGAAAACAGTTAAGGTGTGATTTTGACTTATGCTCAAAAGAAATGAAAACTTATGACTGATATGGCTCAAAGAACCCATACCAAGGCTGAGTATACAATTTTCAAACACTAACAAAGGCTCAAGCTCAGCTAAATGTACTGATCCAAACACCCCTTTAATGACTGATTAGCAACTAAAATTGATAGAAACACTACACTAGCTTGTACCAATGATCAAACTGAGCTTAATTATATTTAATACAACTAAATAAACAAGTAAAAATAGATTATAACTATAAATACCAGTTCAAGCAAAATATGCAAACTAACTTGGAAAATGGAACTTGAAAAACAACTCACATAGGTCCAGCTTGTGTTGCAGGCTAAACCAAACCCAAAACCAATCTAAAATAGTCTATTTAAACCCCATCCAAGGCTCTGCAACAACCCCATTATCCATTTCCACATCCAACTGCACCAGTTTGACTTTTATTGACCATGTTACAAAACTACTTAAAACTTGATTGCAAGCTTACCAAAGGCTAAAATAAGCTTAAAGGAGCTTATTTGATTTTAACATAAGCTTATGAGAAGCTTGTACATAAAATTCGAAACTGAAAATATCAACAGTGAACCTTAAAAATTGGAACTTATATAAAAACTTTGATAGATGATCAAAAGCACATTACAAAGGTGTTATCACTTAAATGTGATACATAGAAACTAAGATTACAACATTTGAACTTAAATTAAAACATTTTATTAAAAAACGACATTTAAAGAAAAAAATAAAACTAGCTAACACCTCTCTTGCCTCTTTCTTCCATTATTTATACACCAATACAGCTTCTCTCCTTTCTCTGAGTGAATCCCACTTGGATTTATGACCATTGGATCACTTGGGACCATTCTAGCCATTAGATGCATTTTGGCGGGAAATGGGTTTTTGACAGATGGAGGTTGAGTAAAGGGGAAAGGAATGCATTTAATGATATTTGGATTGAGGTGGAGGAGGGGGGACAAAGGTGTGGAAAGAGTGAGCTGGGGGAATGGTGGCTTGAGTGAGCAGTGATAGCAGTTGGAGGGGAAGACTTTGGCGGGTTGGGTTGTTTTGACCAGATTTGACCAAGGTGGTAATAATGGAAGGGGGTTCAAAATGGTTAGTGACAGGGGGTCACTTGGGTGGCAGGGTCCAAATGTGGTTTATGACAAGGCCAAAAATGTGTAAAAGGTTATTAATAATACAAGGGACTAATTGTAAATTCTGAAAGTTAAGGGACCACATCTGCCATTATCTCAAAGTTGATCCAAGGGCTGAAATTGACAAGTTTCAATAGTACAAGGACCAAAGCTGACATTTTCCAATTTTTCAAGGACCATTTATGACATTTTTCAAACTTGAGGGACCAAAGTTGTAGTTTTGCAAATTTTAAACTTTGAAGGGTTTGTTTTAACAACTTTTGAATCCCATGGACCTTAAATGACATTTTTCTTTATTTTGATTTACCAGGGACTGTTTTTGACAACTTTTGAAACTTGGGGGACTAAAACTGCCAATTTTGCAAATTTGATACGTTTTTCATCTGATTTTGATATTTTTGCATTTAAAACACATAAAACACTGATTTGTGATATTTTCATCATTTTGATGCATTTTTGAGTGTTTTCAGATGATTTTACAGTTTAGATTGTACAAAAATGATGAGTATTTAGACACTCATCAATCCCTCACACTAAGATATTGCTAGTCCCTAGCAATGTTTTAAAACTTCAATGGATTTTAAAAACTCTTTACCAAAAGCCATCACTTCTGGAGTAGCCAAATGTTTCAGTTCAAGTAAGAACCTTGGTACAATGATAACCAAATGATTTTAAGCAAATCATAAGCTGTAAACGGATTTGATTTGTCTTTACCAGAAGCCGTTTGCTCTGGACTAGCCAACTCTTAGATAAATTATCAATATTATCTTTGGTGAGCTGATTACTAATTATGGTTTTTCCATTGCCTTTACCACAAGCCATAACCTTGCGGGCTAGCCAACTCTTCACTTTTTAGGATATGGTGAGTTGAATACCATACAAGTTTGGGCAAATTGCAAGCCGTAAACGGATTTGATATATCTTTACCAAGAGCCGTTTGCTCCTGGATTAGCCAATCCTTTTGTCTTACAGACAAGGCGGACTGATAACCAAGCTGAGTAAGTGTAGAACACTTACTCCAAAAAAAAAATTTGGCCAAAAACGGGGGAATTGGGTAGATAATATATGAAATTCGTGAGAATTCCCCCCCACACTTAGAAATGAATATTGCCCTCAAAATTCAAAGTACCGGCGGTTATGCCGAAACTGAGAACGTAAAAGGGAAATACTACGGCCATTATTTTAAAAGATTTTTTTTTTTTTTTTTTTTTTTTTTTTTTTTAGAGATATATATATAGATATATAACATGTGGGGCATCACCCCCACACTTAGGTGGTAGAAAGGGGTAAGAAGACAGAAATATGGGTGAAAACCCATATGGTGTGCTACTGTTTTTGGTTACCGAGTCGCTAGCTTGACTCGACCCCGAATTCATTGGTTCATGGGGAAGCAAAGTGGAAGAAACAATCTCCATCGGACTTTCATTCAAGATGTTTGGATAAACATTGAAGCACGCGAAAGTTCCACACCGACGAGATATACATAGAACCGGCTCAAAAATGATAAATGAAAATGCCGGGATCAAAAATAGTGTCCTCATTCCCGAAGGAGAAAAGGGAAAGAGCAACCACACCATTTGTGAAGAATGGAATAAATATGTGCATCACAATGCATGTCCATTCCTCATCAGAAAGAAGCAAATCACCATTTTTGACATTTTTAAGCTTAAATTTGAAGCTTTTATGGTGATTGGTAATAAAATTTCCGGGAGGGAGAGCTGGAAACGGTTCTTCAATCAACAGATTTTCAAGAAAAAGGATGACTCCCTCCGAATCAAAGTAAGTATTGTCAATTCCTGTTGGAATCGACTCATCACTAAGAAAATCATCGACCTCCTTCCAAAAGTTGTCATATTCCTCATCTGGAGTGAGAGAAGGAATGGAAGAGTCGGAAATGGGATAAGAAATGAGTGGATGATCATTATATAGGAGATTTCTAGTTTCTCCAAGATCGGCTTCGAAATCAAAGAGATCATCGTCACTTTCTGATGAAAGTGGACTGATGTGAGCGAGTTCATCGGTGAACTCCTCAAGAAGAGGATCAGACTGTGGGAGTGATGCCTCAACATACTCGATGTCTCCATAAGATTTACAATCATCGCTAAAATCGGAGAAAGTCTCAAAATGATCATTTGAACACTCAAGAGGGGAAGAAGAATCACACATATGATCAGAAATTCCCTGTGACTCTCTCGGGATTGGGACAAGGTCCTCAACACTAGACTTTATAAATTCGTACGATTCCTTTTCAGGAACAGTGTCAAGATGCTCGTCCCCCATGTTTAGAGAGTGAGTGGGAATATCGGGTGTGATAACAACAGACTGAGGGAGTTTAGAAGGACTAGCATACATATGTTTTATACTTTCCATTTGTTCTTCTGCTAGTAATTCCATCATAGTCTTTTCTCCCTGACTTTTCATGGAAGGAATCTCAACTGATGAACTTGATGAACCGTTATAAAATTGTAGGATATCAAGGATATCTTCATCATCATCGTCATCAGGAATGAAACGGAATCGAGAGCTAGATTTGGCCGCTTTTTCTTTTGCAATTGATTCCCTAATAGATTGTTCAAAGGCAATTTGGGAATCTAATTTAGCAGCCCGCTCTTCGGTTAACAAAACTTCCATGGATTTCTCATTTGGATTATCTTGGGGATGTTTAGATTCCTTCAAATCTTTCACTAAATCCAAAAGATCAAGGAGAAGATTTTGAGGAAGTGGTTCAGGCTGGTACTGTAGAGGTTGGTCATGATACGAAGAGTCGTAATTGTTACAAGGAAATGGATTCCTTGTTTGACAATCCGAGCTAGAGTGAGGACCTCCACAATACTCACAACAGTAAAACTGATGTGGCTGTGAGTGGTATGTGTTGTAGTCATAATTGTTATCAGGAACCTGCTCATAGACAAGTGTGTTTCCTGATTGACAATCAGAACTGGAATGTGAACCACCACAGTACTCACAACAGTAAAACTGCTGAGTCTCACAGTGTGGTAGCTGATGGAATAAATCAGTCGTGTTATGGTAGGAATAGGGATCTTGGTTATAGACAGACCCGTTTCCTGATTCCACCATGCTACAACTGGGGCAATTGCCACCATTATAAGGACCACCACACCATTGACAACCAAGAGGGTGAAGATAAGACATAGAAAGAATCAAAAGGTTTTAGAGGGTAAGAAATGAAGAATCAAAAAGGTAAGAGGGTAAAGAGGAATATTTTTGGTATATTTGAAAAACATTTTGATAAAAACAAAGAATGAAAATATTTTTGGTGTTGTTAACACTTTAGGAAAAGTGTTAATGAACTTTTTGGAATTTTGAAAACTTTACAAAAAACTTTTTACAAAAGATGGGGTATGTGCAAGAATGGATCTGAAAAAGGTTAACACACGCTAAAGCCTCCCCGGCAGCGGCGCCAAAATTTGATCTGTGCTAAACCAGTCAAGTCTAATTACACAAGCTAGCCACTTGTGAATGGCTAACCGTAATAGACTTAAAACTGCTTAAAACACAAATACAATGAAGTCCTGGAGAATATAATGAATTCCCGGGTCGTTAAGTCCCACGGAGACTCAATGGTGTGTAAACACTCGATCAGACGATAGAATGATCACTAAGGATAGTGATCGGAAAGGATTTTGATGGATAACTATACCTAAAGAAAAAGTTTACAAATTACAGCGACTTAAATGCAAATTAAGAAAATTAAAAAGATAAAATATATTAAATAAACGCTATCACTATATTTAAAATGATGAACGTTTAAAACTTAAAACGTACGTTTAAATTAAAAACTACGTAAACGTACAAAATAAAAAGTGAGATCTAAGAAATAAAAGTCCTAAAAATATGAAAATGACATTTTTACAAACCTAATGATAAAAGAAAATTTATAGAAAAAGAAAATTATTTTTATAACTATTTATTTAATTATTATTAATTAAAAACTATTTATTAAGTATTTAAAATGCACTAAAATATAAGAAAATACAAATTTAACCTAGAAAAATGAAATTATAACTTAGAAAAATCTAAAATATGATAAAACTTATTTTAAAACTGAAAATATATTTTTTAGACTTTTTATGTATTTATTATTAATTTAAAACTATTTAAAACTAATTAAAATGCTAGAAAATACTATTTAAACCAAGAAAATTATGGAAAAATATTTTTTTGACTTTTTAGATTTATCTTAACTTAAGAAAATTGAAAAATTAATTTTTTGAAACTTTTCTTAATTTTTTGTATTTAAAGCTAATTAAAAAGGCCTAAAAATCAATTTAAATGCAGAAAAATAGCAAACCAACTTGGAAAAATCTGAAAAAATTTCAGGAAAATTCTAAAATTATATTAGGAAACTAGGAAAAATAGAAAAGCAGTAGCTTGTGTGGAGGAAAATGAGGCTACAATGGAATGTGCTTAAAAATAAGCACTTGAACAAGCCAAATAAACAAAACAAGCCACCAACTGATAACACCAGCTAAAATAAGCTAAAGGTACTCTAAAGCAACTAAAATCAACAAGCCATATCCTCTGGATTACAAGCTAGCACAGATTTGATGTTTGAGCTCAAGAGATAAAAACAGATTTGAGTGCCTACTTGCAGCCTATCAATAAGCTCTCAAATAAGCTTGAAACTAGAAAACAATTATTGGAACTTAAATAAGACCTGACTAAGAACTAAAAAACAAAAGATGGGACCTGGACAAGCTCAATTGAGCTTGTGGCAAGGGTTGCAAGATCTGCAAAACCCCTGTGCAGACTCAGTTAACACTGAGTCAGTTGCACAGGGGAAATGAGCCCCAATTGATAAGCCCATATGAAGCTTATAGAAAATTTGTAAAAATCTAGAAAAATGGTGATAAGGAATTAGACCAAGTGAAGATTATGAAGCCACAAATATTACTGATTTTGACCCAGAGATGAGTCCACTAAAAATCTTCCTAGTTGGGCTCAAAACTGATTTTGCAATGTTTTGACTTTTGAAGAAAAAGTGAGATGTTGACTTAAATGAGATTTGAAGCTAATTTATGGACTTATTATGATGTATTGAGATGAAATGAAACTGAAATAAGCTAGACCTATGAATTCCAAATACAAAACAAGATTTTTACTAGACAAAATCACAACAGTTAAGTCATGAAAACAGTTAAGGTGTGATTTTGACTTATGCTCAAAAGAAATGAAAACTTATGACTGATATGGCTCAAAGAACCCATACCAAGGCTGAGTATACAATTTTCAAACACTAACAAAGGCTCAAGCTCAGCTAAATGTACTGATCCAAACACCCCTTTAATGACTGATTAGCAACTAAAATTGATAGAAACACTACACTAGCTTGTACCAATGATCAAACTGAGCTTAATTATATTTAATACAACTAAATAAACAAGTAAAAATAGATTATAACTATAAATACCAGTTCAAGCAAAATATGCAAACTAACTTGGAAAATGGAACTTGAAAAACAACTCACATAGGTCCAGCTTGTGTTGCAGGCTAAACCAAACCCAAAACCAATCTAAACTAGTCTATTTAAACCCCATCCAAGGCTCTGCAACAACCCCATTATCCATTTCCACATCCAACTGCACCAGTTTGACTTTTATTGACCATGTTACAAAACTACTTAAAACTTGATTGCAAGCTTACCAAAGGCTAAAATAAGCTTAAAGGAGCTTATTTGATTTTAACATAAGCTTATGAGAAGCTTGTACACAAAATTCGAAACTAAAAATATCAACAGTGAACCTTAAAAATTGGAACTTATATAAAAACTTTGATAGATGATCAAAAGCACATTACAAAGGTGTTATCACTTAAATGTGATACATAGAAACTAAGATTACAACATTTGAACTTAAATTAAAACATTTTATTAAAAAACGACATTTAAAGAAAAAAATAAAACTAGCTAACACCTCTCTTGCCTCTTTCTTCCATTATTTATACACCAATACAACTTCTCTCCTTTCTCTGAGTGAATCCCACTTGGATTTATGACCATTTGATCACTTGGGACCATTCTAGCCATTAGATGCATTTTGGCGGGAAATGGGTTTTTGACAGATGGAGGTTGAGTAAAGGGGAAAGGAATGCATTTAATGATATTTGGATTGAGGTGGAGGAGGGGGGACAAAGGTGTGGAAAGAGTGAGCTGGGGGAATGGTGGCTTGAGTAAGCAGTGATAGCAGTTGGAGGGGAAGACTTTGGCGGGTTGGGTTGTTTTGACCAGATTTGACCAAGGTGGTAATAATGGAAGGGGGTTCAAAATGGTTAGTGACAGGGGGTCACTTGGGTGGCAGGGTCCAAATGTGGTTTATGACAAGGCCAAAAATGTGTAAAAGGTTATTAATAATACAAGGGCCTAATTGTAAATTCTGAAAGTTAAGGGACCACATCTGCCATTATCTCAAAGTTGATCCAAGGGCTGAAATTGACAAGTTTCAATAGTACAAGTACCAAATCTGACATTTTCCAATTTTTCAAGGACCATTTATGACATTTTTCAAACTTGAGGGACCAAAGTTGTAGTTTTGCAAATTTTAAACTTTGAAGGGTTTGTTTTAACAACTTTTGAATCCCATGGACCTTAAATGACATTTTTCTTTATTTTGATTTACTAGGGACTGTTTTTGACAACTTTTGAAACTTGGGGGACTAAAACTGCCAATTTTGCAAATTTGATACGTTTTTCATCTGATTTTGATATTTTTGCATTTAAAACACATAAAACACTGATTTGTGATATTTTCATCATTTTTGAGTGTTTTCAGATGATTTTGCAGTTTAGATTGTACAAAAATGATGAGTATTTAGACACACATCAGTAGTCCTCATTCTAGTGTAGGTAAGTTGTGTACACATTGTAACATGATTTGGTATCATAGAGTTTATTTTATTTGTGTCATTTACTTGATAACATAAGTGAAATACTTTCATTATCTTGTGTAGGTCATTTATAAGATAAATTGTTAAACGTATTTAACGATGTTGACGCGTTTTCCGAGTTTTCATAATTATTAATTTGAGGGCAAAAGTGTCTTTTAACACGTTTGAGATTTTAGGGTTTTACAACTCTTCCCCTCTAAAAAGAAAATTTTCGTCCTCGAAAATTGAAGTCGCAGAGATACACAGAGACGTACCGGCTTAAGGCAGACGTAGCAATCCATAGTTTCATACAGATCATAATCGTATCAGTTCCAAAGCGCACAAATCTTACACGTAACAGATATCGGTGAGAATCTCACAAAGAGGTACAGAATTCCAATCGAACATGAGGAGTGACAGTTAACGGATACAAGTCATATTCCATTCACGTACCAACCCCAGGCATTTCCCAAGATGTCGTATGATTTCAATAAGTTCAGATTATATGATCTCGGTATTATCACGTTGATCAGGCGTCATAATACTTGCATCACATAACAAGTCCTTATAGTCGTCATATTCTGTCTCGAGTCATGACAAACCACATAACCAATATCACAACAAAACATATCACATACAGATATCAAGTAACATACCAAAGCAGACCAGAATCACATACATACAGCATAAATTACATCAAACAACTTACCATACCACAAAAGAGATATACCAACTTGCACAAAACGGTTCCTCATGACTCATTACTGACGATTCAAAGGAAAAGCTGAGATATTACCAAAATGCCAAACGATAAAATTTCACGATTCAAACTGAATTCTGAACGAATCAAGAAAAGTAATGCCGATCAAAATCACATAGCAAGATATCAAACCGTCTCAAAACGCATGACAAACGAATCGGAGTAACACAAGTTGTGCCTAATCATATGAATTAGATGAATCTTCTCAGCATCTCAACGGTTGGACTGATGACCACTATACGCCCAAATTTTTGTAGTAGTTTCTCCGCCCGTCTAAAGTACGCCGGTCATAGTTCCTCTGCTCATACGTCTTCCAAGTGTCCACCAGTTGAATCTTGTCTCCGTCTTTGCACCTTCGGTTGATCCGTACAGCTCCCTTCAGCAGCATCCTGACGTCTCCGACAGCATCACGATCGGTTGCGGCTTCTGTTTCACGAACCTCTCCAGAAATTGTTACAGCAATGCAGGGTCGGCACCATCATCTTCGGCTCTACGAGAAATCTTCATCTATCGATCGACAACGGATGTGCGAAAACAAAATAAACAAAATCAAATGCAAAGAGAAGAAGGCCAAATTAGTGAAGACAAAAGAATATCGAAGTCCAATCTGAACGACAATCAAAAGGAATCGGAAGAGATCATAACAGACGGAAGCCTAGTGTCTACCCAAGTCCTCACAGGTCAATCCTAAGGTCAACAAGACGAAACCTGGGCTCTGATACCATAATTGTAACACCCCAACCCGACAAGGGTAGAAGTGTCACATTTTGGTGTCATATCAGAACATACAATAAAAATCTTTGCAAACGAAAACCTTAAAATGAAGTATCAAATCATATGAACAGTTGACTGACAAGGAAATACAATATCCAAAATGAAAAGAAAATCTCCAAAACAAAAGCCCATCAAAATAAGTCCAAGATAATAAGGTAACTATGGTTGGTCCACTCAGGTAATCCAACTCTCAGCCCATCAAAGCCCATCTTCAAACCTAAAACCTGCCGCAGGAAAAGAAATGCGGCTGAGCTTAAAAAGCCCAGTGAACAGATATAACAAACGAAAGCTAAATAAAATCTGAAATGCAAAATGAAACAAAGGAAACGGATAACACAGTCGCAGCGAAATGAGAATATAGAGTCAGTGAGGATCCTGCAGAACACAATTTTACAGATATCCAAAACGAACAGATAACAAGGAGAACGAAGCAAAACAAAGCATCGATGACATATAAACAAGCACATACAAACCAGGCATACAAGACTGAAACATAAGCAAGTATAGCAGGCGTAGCATCCACACAACATATATGTCATACAATCAATTCAGGAAATCAGGAGACATACAAGCCAAACAGATGTCTACAGGAAAGCGGAAGCAATTAATTAATAAGTGAGCATGGCAATTCACACAGGTCAAAACCCTTAGTTGAAAACATAACCAGTATCATAACAGCGGAAGTACTAATAGCAGTCAACATATGGCAGTCACACGTAATAAGTAAGAATACAGTATAAACGATAGAATTAAATGAATTAAAGACATAGCGGGGTAATTAAACAAGTTAACAAGCCAGACGCCATAAGTTGGACCATTTACCCAATCAAACCGTAGTATAAACAGAATTGCAAACATGGCAGGTCAACAACAAGCAGATAAGGATACCACGGATAGTCATAGTCCACGAGATTAATCGAACGAGGTACAAAAGATAAACAGATCAACAATCGATTGCACACAAGCATGGTTACCAGACAAATCAAAAGGATCACATAAAAGTAAGATAGCATATCATCAGATGACAACAGGTAAATCTTATTTCGCATACATACATATCATACAGAGTAATCAGTAGTCGTATAAACATGAATATCATAATCAATCCAATGACATATAATAACCCGGTACGTGAATGGAACCATAGTCTGAAGTAACGGAATGAAAGTGTGACAGATCAATGTAATGGAGTATCTATATCTTGGTAAAAGTGAATCATATAAGGGTATTGAGTCATGAACAAGTAATACAGATTATGGTGCGTTGGGGAATACGGAAGGTACAATATAGGTTTATCAAAAGTGTAAGGGTTATCAGAAATCTACCCGAGCCCGGAAACATATCATATCATATCATATCATAAGTAGCCATTGTATTCGGAGGGGTGACCTCGAAATACCATACATAATAGGAGGGGAGACCTCAGTAACAAATGGAGTAGCTAGCTCCCAGAATTTGTGAAGACGCGGATTGCACCCGACATCATTCACCATATATATCTATCAAACAGATCAAATCCCTCGAAACATATCATATCTAGGATGCATCCATACGCCCCCCGGAACATATCATAGTGGCCAAATCATATACATATAGTGAGCTCATAATCATATCATATCATAATGGGGGACGGTGTGTATCATCACTCGTACACACTGGAGTTATGCCATTGGTGCATCAATGACACGGTCATGTTACCTTCATGACTAGGAACACATATTTGGCTCGGTTAACAAACTGAAGGGTCAAGGCATATTCATATCATAAGGGTTCATATCAAAGTTCATATCAGAGTTCATATCAAAGTTTCATATCAAGGTTCACATCAGAGTTTCATATCAAAGTTCATAATCAGAAGGTTCATATCAAAGTTTCACATAGGAGGTTCAATCAAAGGGAGCATAGCAAAGTTATAGGGAAGCCCTAATAAGAAGGCTCAGAGCAAAGGATAACAGTTCCAAACAAAAATCGAAAGATGTAAACGAATCATGAGAAACCCCTACTGAAAAGGGATAAAATATCTGTACCTTAGCAACGAAATCAAAGCAAACAAGAAAGTTACACCGGGAAGCAACGTCGTATCTCCTTCAACGTATCTACACGAATTGTTATCATATATTACTTATATACTCATTTTATAAGCTTCTTATGCATGTGTAAGTGTTTTACTTATTGATATCCTTGTTTTATCTTTCCTTTTCTTAAACTCATATTTGGACCAGATTTTAGCGATTTTTATAAAATACTTACTTAGCTCAAAAGAAATCAAGTAAAATCCCAGGGGTTCCCATATGAGTTAGAAGAGTCTCCAAAAATTGGTGGGTTCTATCTCTATGCCAAATGGCCTATGGAAAATCACAAGTCCAGACCTGCCCAGAAAGTGGTCAGAAAATACACCTTAAAATTTGCACTTATTGGACCTGTTTAGACACCTTGGAAAAATTCCCAAAACTCCCAGAAATTCATTTATAACCTAAATGTCACTCCTGTAAAAGGAGAGCTCCCAATTCTTTATGGTTTGAAAATGAAAAATCAAACAATCCAACCAAATTTCAGACCCGTTTTATCAGCTTTGACACTTGATCTTGTAAAATTCAAAAATACGACTTAGACAACTCCAAATTCGACCAAACCACTTGGAAAACTTAACTAAGACATAAAATAGACTTTTCCAACAAAAACCCAGATTATTTCACTTATAAAACTTGATCTATGACACACAAAACTTCGACATATGATGCTGTCCAGTTTTAGGGTCTATTAAAACCATTATAAGCACATGTTTTACCTACCCAAACGCACCCACTTCGATCCAAAACAGCCCCCATTCAATGTTTTTGCTCTTTATTTTCTAATCTTTTTGGTAACAATTTTATTATACGACAACGTTATCATTTTATGTGACAAACATATCCCATCATTTTATGTGACTTATTTTCGTATAACAAGCCCTAATGAGGACTCCATAGCCACGACTTGACAAAGAAAACAAAACGGAAAAGACACGAGGTGATGATACGTTACCCTAGTAGCGTGTACGTGACAAGGAAACAAGAATTAAGCCACCAAGATCACAACCAAGCCTCCCTTGGCTTTTGGAACCCCACGACCTAAAACAAACACCCACGTCCAAGCTTTGTTTCGAACCAAACACGATCACAATGCCCACCAATCAATCACACACGATCACAAGCTTCCTTGGAACACTTTTCTTCTTTGATTTTCGGATGGAAATGAGGAAAAACAATGGTAGCCGCCACTTGGTGAAGGAAAGGATGTTAGGGTTTTTTTTTTTTTTTTTTTTTTTTTAATTTTTTTTTATTTCAAATGAGAGGATAGGTTTAAATGTGAGTAAATGAAATTGATATGGTGATTATGGGGGAGATTAATGTGGCCGGCCATCAAGGGGGGGGGGGAGACCAAGATTTTTGACTTTCCAACTTTACAATTCTTAGATGAATGTAGTCCTCATTCTAGTGTAGGTGAGTTGTGTACACATTGTAACATGATTTGGTATCATAGAGTTTATTTTATTTGTGTCATTTACTTGATAACATAAGTGAAATACTTTCATTATCTTGTGTAGGTCATTTATAAGATAAATTTTTAAACGTATTTAACGATGTTGACGCGTTTTCCGAGTTTTCATAATTATTAATTTGAGGGCAAAAGTGTCTTTTAACACGTTTGAGATTTTAGGGTTTTACAGGCTTTCTCTTAGAGATCGCTGGTATTGAAGAAGGAGACCCTCTCCCTAGTCTCCACTCAGGAAAACCAAAACGCACTATTGAGTCTAGAGCCACGAGTTTCATCAAAAGATCTCTTAGGTACACTTGACATTTCATCACTTGACGTTCAACAATAAGAATTTCAGTGGTACGTTATCGAGTCCTTCACATATCTTTGCAATCTGTCAAGAACATTTATGAGAGGTTCACATCTGTGATCCTTAGTGATTGAATGGAAACTCCTGCCAGGGTCAACATCAAACAGCCCTGACAGCAGGTCACTTCGGTAACTCCCCGTGGATTACGCTTAGTGTGTCTCAAACGGTCTATAGTCGTGAGGTGATGCTTCGGTGTACCTCAGCGACTCATCTGAACTGTAGATGTACTTCGGTACATCACGTTATCTCACTTGTGGGACTCCAGTTCAGGAACGGCTTTTGTGAGAATTAGAGTTGTGTTTTCACACTATGCTGTTAACACTCTCGAAGTTCAAACTTGTAAGTGCCGGAATCCGCTTATTACTAACCGTTTGAAATGTTTTCTTCTTATGGAAGCTCCGGAGCGGGATGATCGTGCAGATTCTTCTCATGCTCACGCCAACATCATCACTAATGGAAGTTCTATCCAAAAGCAACACAACAGTCAGAATGATTCTTCGTCAAATCTAAGAATCTACAAAGTTAAAAACTTAAAGAACTTCATCAGTACTGAATTCCAACGTCAAAGAGCGTGTGAGCATGTTGAAGAATGACGTAGAGACACTGTAGCAGCGAAGCTGACCTGAGGCAGACTTGATGCAGACTACAACATACTATCACTTTCATCACAAAGAACAATGATCAAAGAACAAAGTTAAAGTTGACGTCAAAGCATAACTGTTCAAAGAAAACTATCTCTCTACACTAGGGAGATTGTTCGAATCAAGGCATTTACTCTCACAAGAAAGAAGAATGTCAGAGGACGTCAAAGCTACTATTACATCAACGCCTTCACCGTTTTTCATCACCAACACTTGAGGGGGAGATTGTTGGAATCACTCCTAAACCTTAATTCAAGTGTTAGTTACTCATATGTAATAGGTAGTTAATTATGGCCTTTATGTTTGTTATTAGCCTTAAGCTTATGTAGAAGGCCCATGAGGTTAGGCCCAAGCCCATATGAGAAAGGATGGGAACTAGGAGTGTTGCCCTAGCTTCCCTCCTATAAATACTCTTGTAAACCTTCTTTGAAGGTTGGTTGTTCAAGTTTTCTCTTTCACTTCATACTCTACGCGTAACTGTCTTAGTATAACGTGTGTGTGTGTTTGGTTTACTTGTTCAATCGCCTTTATCTCCTTCTAGTAAGCTTGTGTGGTAAAACTAGTGACCTAACAGTTCTTTTTACCAAAGATATGTGTTTTGTACTCTCTAAGGATTTTAAGATGCCTGATGAAAGTCAAGTTCTTCTTAAAATTCCTAGAAAAGGCAATTTATATAGCTTTGATATGAACAACATTGTTGCTAAAGATGACTATGCTTGCTTGCTTGCAAAGGCCACAGTGGATGAATCCATGTTATGGCATAGAAGACTTGGTCATGTTAACTTCAAAACCATTAACAAGATTGTCAAAGATGGTTTGGTGAGAGGTCTGCCTCAGAAAAGATTTGAAAATGATCAAACCTGTGTGGCTTGTCTTAAAGGCAAACAACACAGAGCTTCTTGTAGGTCAAAGTTGGTTAACTCTATTGCTCACCCTCTTCAAATGTTACATATGGACTTGTTTGGTCCTACATCAGTGAGCAGCTTAATTTTAAGATGTATTGTCTAGTGGTGACTGATGATTTTAGTAGGTTCACATGGGTTTTCTTTCTTGGAACTAAGGATGAAACAACTGGCATCCTCAAGATATTTATCACAGAAGTTGAAAACCAATATGATATGAAAGTTAAAATCATTAGATGTGACAATGGAACCGAATTCAAGAATAGAGTTATGGATGAGTTTTGCAGAGATAAAGGTATTAAAAGAGAATTTAGTGTGGCTAGAACTCCTCAACAAAATGGTGTTGCTGAGAGGAGGAACAGGACACTGATAGAGGCTGCTAGAACCATGTTGGCCGATTCAAAATTGCCAATTACTTTTTGGGCTGAAGCAATTAACACTGCATGCTATGTGCAAAACAGGGTTTTAGTTGTAATGACAAAGAACAAGACACCTTATGAATTGTTTAGGGGAAGACCACCTACCCTTGACTTCATGAGACCATTTGGGTGTCATGTATCTATTCTCAATACCTTGGATTATCTGGGCAAGTTAGATGAAAAGGCTGATGAAGGGTATTTTGTTGGGTATTCAATGGTTAGTAAAGCTTTCAGAGTATTCAACTTAAGAACCCAAAAGATTGAAGAGAATATGCATGTTGAGTTCCTTGAAAACAAAGTCAATGTCAAAGAACTGGTCCAGAAAGACTGTTTGATCTTGATACTCTAACAAACACTATGAATTATGTGCCTGTTTCTACAGGAACATCTTCTTTTGATTTTGCAGGTTCAGAAGAGTTTCTTGATGATGATGAATCAAGTAAAGAGGATGCAGATGATCATGATGAATTCAGTCTACCTCTTTGGGACTATGCAGATAATAATGATGTACAGAAAACTGGAGTTGTTCATCCTTCTAGTTATGTGAATAAAGAAGGAGATGGCAACTTGAATGCTGTAAGTTCTGAAAGCAGTGGAAATTCAAATTCCACTGTTAGGCAAAATGTTTCCACTGCAACACCAGATGTGGAAACTCAAGCCAATGATGTTGAAATTTCTAATATGCCAAGTGAGATTGCAGTTCCTCAGACTCCCCATACCACTGTTCATAAATCACATCCTCTTGAAAATGTGATTGGGGATGTCTATTCACCTGTGAAGACTAGAAGATAAAACAAAGCTGCCTGATGTTCATGGATTCATAAGTAAAATATATGAATCTAAAATACATGAAGGAAAGAATGAATGTTTATTTATGTGTTTTCTGTCACAAATGGAGCCAAAGAATGTTTACAAGGCACTTGAAGATGAAAGTTGGGTGGAAGCAATGCAAGAAGAGCTGCTCCAATTTAAGCTTCAAAAGGTATGGGTGCTTTGTGATTTGCCTTCTGGTAAGAAGGTAATAGGTACTAAATGGGTATTCAGAAACAAGAAAGATGAAAGGGGAATTGTTATCAGAAACAAAGCTAGGCTTGTGGCTCAAGGATACACTCAAGAAGAGGGTATTGATTATGAAGAAGTATTTGCCCCAGTTGCACGAATTGAAGCAATTAGGCTGTTCTTAGCCTATGCATCCTTTATGGGCTTCAAAGTTTATCAAATGGATGTAAAAAGTGCTTTTCTATATGGGCAGATAGATGAGGAGGTTTATGTTTCACAACCTCCAGGCTTTGAAGACCCTGAATATCCTAACTAAGTCTACAGGGTAGTTAAAGCTTTGTATGGCTTGCATCAAGCACCAAGGAAATGGTATGAAACCTTGACTACTTATCTTCTTGCAAATGGGTTTCATAGAGGCAGAATTGATCAAACTTTGTTCATCAAGAAAGACAAGAATGATATCCTGCTTGTTCAAGTTTATGTTGATGATATCATTTTTGGATCTACAAAGCCAGAGATGTGCAAAGATTTTGAGAAACTGATGAAAGAAGCCAGATGGTATTTTCATTAATCAAGACAAATATGTGGCTGAAATACTAAGGAAGTTCAAGTTTACTGATGCAAAGTCATCCAGCACTCCTGCAGACAAGACTACACATCTACTTCTTAAGGAAAATAGTGGTGAAGCTGTTGATGTGCACATGTATAGATCTATGATTGGTTCTTTGATGTATCTTACATCATCTAGACCAGATATTATGTTTGTTGTGTGTGCTTGTGCAAGATTTCAAGTTACTCCCAAGTTCTCTCACTTGACTGCTGTGAAGAAGATTTTCAGATATCTTAAAGCATTTCCTACTCTGGGATTGTGGTACTCCAAAGATTCTCCTTTAGATCTGGTTACTTACTCAGATAGTGACTATGCTGGATCTAGCTTGGATAGAAAATCTACAACTGGTGGATGTCAATTTCTTGGCAATAGGTTAGTGTCATGGCAGTGCAAGAAGCAAACAATGGTGGCTAATTCTTCAACTGAAGCAGAGTATATTGCTGCTGCAAGTTGCTGTGCTCAAGTTTTATGGCTTCAGAATCAACTTTTGGACTATGGGTACAATTTTATGAATACCATCATTCATATTGACAATAGCAGTACCATATGCATCATTAAGAATCCTGTTCAACACACAAAGACCAAACATATTGAAATTAGACATCATTTCATTAGAGACTGTTATGAAAAGGGACTAATTCAAGTTGTCAAAATTCATACTGATGACAACTATGCTGATTTGTTAACAAAAGGTCTTGATGTGGGAAGATTTCAGTAGTTGGTAACAGGTATTGGAATGCTTAATCCATAATTATGTTAGTGTTGAGGGGAGGCTGTTGGGTACTGAAATTGTTGTATGAGTTTGTATATCAAGTTTTGATGAGGTGTTGGAGTTAAAAGGTGTATATCTGAGATACACATCAAATGGTTATTGATCCACCATGTCTAATACACATAAGAAACTACTAGTCCAGAGCAAACGGCTACTGGTAAAGACTTAACAAATCCGTTTATGGTTGATAGTTTACCAAAAACTATATGGTTATCAACTCACCATATTCTTTATGATTAAGAGTTGGCTAGTCCATAGCAAACGGCTCATGGTAAAGACATATCAAATCCGTTTATAGCTGATAGTTTGCTAAAAACTATGATGGGAGCAGTTTAGTTTACTAATGACGTTATTTCCCACTGCTCTTTGAAATTTTTGTGAAAAATTACCACTGCTAGTTCACAGTTTCCACTGACAGTGTTATTTTACCACTGTTGTTCTAGCCGTTACAACTCATTATGTCAGTAATTAATTTTTTACTAGCCGTTGAAAGTAACCACTGATATTCATATATATAGGGTTAATATTTTAAGTAAATTATCTTCTTTCTATATTATAATTACTTTCTAAAGATAATTTTACTTGCGCATCAATTCTAAACCCTAACCCTATATATCTTTTTCTCTCCATTGGCTAGTCATTCTTTCAATTCTTACTGACATAATAATATTTTTCATCAAAAGTTTCTATGGCATCTTTGAACTTTGCAGATGAGCACAACCTAGTGGCCTACCTACAAAAGTCTATCGAGAAGAGTGGCCCTGTTTTTCATCAGATTGTGGATTTTCTTCATACCACTCATATAAGGTATGCTTTGCTTTTCAAACCCACAATCTATATCTCTCAAATCAAACAGTTTGGACTTCTGCTCAGTCCATAACACTTGAAATTGGAGATGCACATGAAACAGTGGATGCTCTCAGAGCCACTGTAGATGGGGTAACTATTGATGTTACTGAGGCATCCTTGAGGAGAGTACTTCACTTGGATGATCTCAATGGTCTCATCACATTACCTATGTCTGACATTCATGATACTTTATCATCCATGGGGTATGATACCACTGACAAAAAGGCTACTTTCAAAAAGAGTGGTTTTTGTCCCCAATGGAGATTTTTGATTCATACTTTCTTACATTGCCTTAGTCCTAAGAAAACATCTTATGAGCAATTTAGTTCAACCATGGCTTATCCTTTGGTTTGTCTTGTTACTAATAAGATTTTCAATTGGTCAAATTATATTTTTACAAGTATGAAAGGCAATGTACAAAGTAAAACCAAATTTTTAATGTATCCAAGGTTTGTGCAAGCTGTGCTTAATGAATTTCAACTGCAACCTCACACTACTGTTTATCAAATCAGTTTCCTAAAGCCTAAAGTTTTTCAAAATTTGAATAAAGATGGCAATATGATTTTTACACCTCTCCTACCCCAAATGCTTGCTAAAATATCCACTAAACAAAACACACCCATAATTAATGTTCCTAACATTGATTATACACCACCTGTTTCAAGAACCTACGAGAGAAGGTCAAAACCTGTGACTCCTCTCATGACAACACCGCAAGTTTCTGAACCTTTTGGTCTAGGAACAAGCAGTGGTGGTTCTAGACTTCCACATAGTCCTACTATGGAGGAATCTGGACCTTTGCCCCATGATTCACCTCTCCCAACAGGTAACACAGTTGGAAGTGCTGAGGGCAGTGGCAACCAAATGGAATTGATGGTTTTGTGTACCAAATTAGCAAAGCAGGTTGAGTTTCTACAAAAAGACTTGGCTACTGTTAAGAAGAACCATGCCAAGGATGTTCAATTCTTAAAGACAGAAATTCAGACCTTAAAGGAAGAGATGCAGAGGTTGAAAAATCACAGGCAGACTGCAAAGATGATGATTTCATCTTCATCCTCACCTTCTAATGGTGAATCAGCTGATCCGGATTTGGGAAATTCCTCCAAACAGGGGAGGAAAACAGGTTCTGACACTGAGGGGAGGAAAATTGATTTTGAAGATGAAGGAGATTCAAGTAAAGGAGCAAAAGAAACTGAAACTCATGGAGAGCAACTTGAAGATCAAGATATTTTCCAAACTGCAACTGATTTTACCACTGATTTTATTTCCACTGCAGAGCCAACTTTTGTCACTGCAAGTGAAGAATTTGATACATTAAAGACAGACAAAGGTAAAGCAGTTATGGAAGATGTACAACAACATGAAGGAAAAACTTCAAAGAAAAGACATGTTCAGATTGATCTTGATAGAGAAATTACTCAGAAGATAGCAGAAGATCAAATTACTGAAAAAGTTACTGAAAAGAAAAGATTGCAGGAGATGGAAGTTGTAAGCTTTTTGGAAGCTAAAAGATTGGACAGAATGGAAAATACTGATTCAATTTCCACTGTTCAACCTACAATTATGAAAGAAAAGGCTCCAGAGTTTAGTTATGTTCCTACTGAAGAAGATATTCAATTCTTGATTGCTAATAATTTTGAACTCAAGAAAAAGGCAATTGACCTAGTTGCTGATGCATCCTTAACTGAGGAACAAAGAACAGCTCAGTTGAAGGATTTTATCATAATGAAGAACAATCAAGCACTTGATAATGTAATCAGTTCAGTCAAGAAGAATCAGAAGAAACAAAGACAACCAACCAAGGCACAAATACTTGCATATATGGAGACTTATTGTTGTCATGTTGGGAACTGGAAAAGGCATCAATTTAAAGGAATGTCTGATGATCAAGTTGAAAGGGCTTACTACAGAACTGTGAAACAAGATAAATCTTTTATTCCAATGGGTTCTGAAGAAGAAGAAAGAATATTTCCTAGATTGAAGAGAAAGGCCAATGTCAGTGATTCTCAAACTATTAAGAAGACTAAGGTTGAAGAAGATTCTACAAAGTCTACTGAGAAGGAGATTCCTACTGAGAAGTTCACTGAAGAACAGATGACTGGAATGATTGTGATTGAAGACAGAGATTTTTATCCTGAACCACTGCAAATTCGACATCCTATCATTGATTGGGAAGTTTACACTACTAGCAATCTTGCTTCAACATGGAAGATTACAAGGATAGGAGGAGAAACTTCATCTTTCATAACATTTGAAGATCTTATTAAAAGCTTTTGACAGAGATGACCTTAATACATTATGGAAATTAGTTCAAGAGAGGTTTAATGGTCAAGATCTCAAAGATACAAAGGAGATGCAGTTATGGGTAAATCTTAGAAGGCTTTTTGAACCAAATGCTGATGATGACTACTGGAAAACCTTATTCACATGTCTTGGTACAAAATGGTTTTATTATGATTCATGTGATGTTCATCATGTCTCTACAGCTAATGGAGAAGACTTTTTCATGCTTGCTGAGAAAGAATATCCACTTAGAGCTGGAGCTCTTACAGTAATGTTAAGCTTACACATAAGAGTTAATGAAGACAGTGAGAAGGTCAGAGCATTATTACAAAGGCTTCAAGATCAGTGTTCAAGAGCTATACAAAAGTTAAGAGAAAAGAAGTGAAGTGTTTGATTGAATTCCCCAAATTCTTGAAGTTAATACATATTGAAGAAACTTATTGATTTGCAGAGAAATCATAAGTTTAGGGGAGGATTGTTGGGAATAATCCGTTACCACGGATAGTAGTGGTTTACACTGCTTGGTTTAACACTAGCAGTGGAAACGTATTCCCACTGCAAGTTCTTCATTACCACTGCTATTAGTTTATGATAAGGTTAAACGCGTCTTGATAAGTATAGAATAGATCTTGTGTATATTCTATTATGTTTGCTATATACTTATCTTGTAAAGGACTCCTTCTTGTATAAAAGGAGATCCTAGGTCATAGTCTTAGGTACGTATTACATTACAAGATTACCTACGAAAGCTTCAAGGTGTAACCCTAGTGACACTAAGATCACTCGTATTATTTCATTAATAATATTGGAGCTTGAGTTTTGTGTTAACTTGTGTTTACTCTCATACATCATATAATTCATCTTCTAAATATTACTTAAGTAAATTCCGCTTGCTTGATAATATTATACAAAATATCATTGACACAAGGAGAGTGTCTCAGATCCATCAACCTTGTGCAGTCCACGTATCACTTATACTTTGGCTCTCCACACTTAGCCAATTCCTCATCAACATAATACCCAATATTCTTTGCCAATCTCATCACAAAATGTCCTCCACAAATGTGGCTATTGCTCTTGATTCCCGAGGCCATCCTAGACAAATACTCAGCTATCTGCCAAACTGCATTACCGTCCTTAGTTTCCTCTAGCAACATCATAACCCATAAGTCCGGTTTCTGACATTTGTCCCTGCTTCCAAACTTATTAAACGGACCGGTCACTATCAACTTGTGAAGTATCCTCATTAATGGATTCCTGATGGTCGAGGCATTCCTCCTAGCTCAAGAAGGATCTCCCACTCGATTCCAATAAGCGGGTATACTAGGATAGTCTTTTTCAAACCTCCGAAGCCTTGAAAAGTGAGCTTCAAATAACCGATGATTAACCTCATGTGGCTCATACAAACCAAGAGCCACGCCAAAAGCTGGCAAAGTGTAAGCATGATCCCTTCCACAAAGCCTAAACCAAACACAAACTTCTTTCATCAAGTTCCGAACATTCACCTTTCTTTCAAAATACATGGTTGAAAAGAACTCCATACACCATTCTCGATAAACCTCTTCATTGACGCTAAATGCTCTTTCCCATGACAAATCATTGAACGAATCAACATCCCCTGGATATACATAAGATGTCCGCATCATTCCTCTTAACTCATCTTCACAATCACATTCCGCAAACAAATCCCAATCAATCACCCTCGGAACCAAACATGTCCTATGTTGCAATTTCGATAACCTTTCCCGAAAAGCATGTTTCTCCCCGTCGGTGAGATCTTTGAACTTTAAGTTGGCATTTGCCTCCGTCTTTACTCTATACTTGACTTTCTTCTTCTCGTTCCTTTGACAAAACTTCGTAACAAGCGGGTTCATTGGAATCGCCTCCTCGCTTGAGCTACCTACAATAATTCTCTGTAGAAATCATAAATATAAGACCATATAAGAGTGTTAGAACAAGCAAGACGGTTCATGGAACCCTCTAAGATCCATTTCAAAATTTCAAAAATTTTCAACACAGAAACCGTAACCGGATTCGGTTTTAGAGAAACCGAATCGGTTACTCAATTGTCCAAATCCAACCGTTCGGTTGCAATGCGCAACCGAATCGGTTATGCAGTCTGCATAAGGCTTTTGCCTCTAAACAAAATTCGATCTCGCTCCTCCTCCGTGAGATTATTATCTTCCAACCTAGCCCTCGCTAGCATCAATGCATCCAACTTCTTACGGTAAAGCACATAATCTTGGAGTACCTCTATCACCGGTTTCTTTTCATTAAGCTCAAGAAACTTTTGTTCTAGGTTTTCTAAAATAGCTTCTTTTTGTTTGTCGGTTAAGGGTTTAAAAGTAGTGGTAGGTGATGATGGTGTGTAATCAGTTTTGGTGGTGGTGGTTGTTGTTGGGGTTAGTTTGTTTGATGAAGTTTTCTTCCGATTTGACTTTCCCATTTTAACTACTTCCACCTCTTTTTCTTCCATGTTTGCACAAACTTCCACTAGCATCTCTTTCACTCCTTTTCCTTCTTCCAAATCAGTTATATTAATCCTCATTTCTACCATTGCAAAATCTACTTAACACTTGGTCGTGACAAGAAAATCTCGACCAAAGCATACATTAGGTTCATCCGCATTCCCTTCTTCTAACACAACAAAATCCGTTTCAAAAATGTGTCAATGAATATTGACGTTAAGATTTTTGACCATCCTTCTTCCATATGCTTCATAGTCCAAACGTACATGACCAATTTCGTCAAGAACCTTCTCCAAAATGTAGTTTTCTCCATAAGCCATATTAAGCTGCGCGTCCCAAGCACTTACTCCTTCCACACTACAAGGCGTTCCAAACCTCATTAGTGGCGAATCATACACCGTTAAAGGTGCTTGTGTGAACACTACGACTCTTCCCTTCTTGGGAATTTGAACCTTGTTTTCACCCATTTCCTCCGTATTAACCGTATCAATCCCCAAATCTTTCTTGCTCTCTTCCAAGATACCTCCAATCTTCTCTAGTGAACTTCTGGTATCCTTGAACATTTCATCCAAAGTACGAAAGTATTCCGAGATTCCGCTCAAACTATCCATATTAACTAGACAAACTTGACAAAACAAAACAAAACAAAATCCGAACTATTAGCGTTAGAGTTAGTAAAAACAAGAACAAACTATAGAAACATATACTAAACAAGTTAAGACACTTAACAAAACTAAAAACATAAGTTAAAACTCAAAATCTAAAAATGATAAAAACTAACACAGAAACTCCAACCGGATTCGGTTGGCTCACCAACCGAATCGGTTGGTTGAAATAACTAGACCAGAAAATCGAACCGGATCCGGTTGTGGGTTGCAACCGATCGGTTGGATCGACACCAAAAAAAATTTTATTTTTTAAAAAAAAAAAAAAAACATAATTTTAATGCAATTAAGGAATACCATTAAGATAATTAAACATATAACTGAAAAATTACTATCTAATCATTATCATTAACACTGAAATTAATTTAAAACTTAATTAACTAATAAATAACAAATGTAAAAGAAAATGTAAATAAATCTAAGAAATCATTAAACTACAAGACATAATCTGCAAATAAAATCTAAAATGACAAGAATTACCCTAGGAACTATAACACAAATAACTAAGTAAACTAGAACAATAAAATCGAAACTAAAAATTACACAGAAAGTCTAACCGGATTCGGTTGGATCACCAACCGAATCGGTTAGCTTTTACCAAAACCTTTTTTTTTTTTTTTTACTTTTCAACAAATTTAATTTCAATACTACCAATTTCACAGAGAATCAAAGAAAATTAAAGAAAATCCCCGGCAGCGGCGCCAAAAACTTGATGTGCTACGCTTGGTGCAAGTTTTAAAAATTTATAAACACGATTTAATCGTCTAACCTATTAACACTGTTAGGTCACTAGTTTTACAAACACAAGTAATATAGAAAGGAGATGAGGCGGATGAACAAGTTATCACACACACACACACGTATAAAGAAACCGGTTAAGCATAGAGGCATGAATGAAAAGAAAACTTGAACAACCAACCCTCAAATGAGGGTTTACAAGAGTATTTATAGGAGGGAAGCTAGGGCAACACTCCTAGTTCCCATCCTTTCTTATATGGGCTTGGGCCTAAGCTTATGGGCCTTCTACATAAGCTAGACCTTAAACAAACATAAAGGCCATATTAAGCTACCTATTACATATGAAATATAAATACTTGAAATACAGTTTAGGAGTGATTCCAACAATCTCCCCCTCAAGTATATATGAATGTAAACGGTGAAGGCGTTGATGTAATAATAGCTCTGACGTCTTCTGACATTCTTCTTTCTTGTGAGAGGAATTGCCTTGATTCGAACAATCTCCCCAGTGTAGAGAGATAGTTATCTTTGAACAGTTATGCTTCGACGTCATCTTTAACTTTGTTCTTTGATCATTGTTCTTTGTGGTGAAAGTGATAGTATGTTGTTGTCTGCATCAGTCTGCCTCAGGTCTGCGTCGCTGCTCCAGTGTCTCCACGTCATTCTTCAACATGCTCACACGCTCTTTGACGTTGGAATTCAATACTAATGAAGTTCTTTAAGTCTTTAACTTTGTAGATTCTTTGGCTTGACGAAGAATCATTCTGGCGGTTGTGTTGCTTTTGGATAGAACTTCCATTAGTGATGATGTTGGCGTGAGCATGAGAAGAATCAGCACGATCATTCCGCTCCGGAGCTTCCATAAGAAGAAAACATGTCAAACGGTTAGTAATAAGCGGTTTCCGGCACTTACAAGTTTGAACTTCGAGAGTGTTAACAGCATAGTGTGAAAACACAACTCTAATTCTTACAAAGGCCGTTCCTGAACTGGAGTCCCACAAGTGAGATAACGCGATGTACCGAAGTACATCTACAGTTCAGATGAGTCGCTGAGGTACACCGAAGCATCACCTCACGACTGTAGACCGTTTGAGACACACTCCGCGTAATCCACGGGGAGTTACCGAAGTGACCTGCTGTCAGGGCTGTTTGATGTTGACCCTGACAGGAGTTTCCATTCAATCACAGAGGATCGCAGATGTGAACCTCTCATAAATGTTCTCGACAGATTGCTAAGATCTGTGAAGGACTCGATATGAACCACTGATAATCTTATTTGTTGATCATCAAGTGATTAAATGTCAAGTGTTCCTAAGAGATCTTTTGATGAATCTCGTGGCTCTAGACTCAATAGTGCGTTTTGGTTTTCCTAAGCGGAGACTAGGGAGAGGGTCTCCTTCTTCAATACCAGCGATCTCTAAGAGAAAGCCAATAGTTTACGTAGGGTTCCCTGTGAGAATGAAACAAGCTTCTTTTGAGAGAATCTTGAGTGGCTAAGAAGGTTTAGTGCATGCGTCACTGGGTCCATGACGACTTTTAATCTTCAATACCGGTGTCACTAAGTGACAATCAGTAGCATATGAATTGAACCCGGTGTCTGCCCTAAGTTGACTAATCTGGAGGGCTGTTTCTTTTCACCCTTTACTTTACATTTCTTTTTGATTCTTCAACTCCTTCTTTCTCCGATTCTCAATTTCTCCTTTTTACAATCATTCCTAAGGACTTCTAACACTAACTAATGGTAGTGTCCTTGGGTAGATCCCTCCGGCTCTGGCGGATCATAGGACGGTTATTCCTAACCTTAGTCACCTTATAACTCCATGACTAACCTGTGTTGCCATTTAAACCACAGTTTGTGACAAAAATCTCTCAAATGGTTTGTAAATGAAAAACATGTTTGAACCACTGTGAGAGATAAGGTTTTGCATAAATACTCCCCCTCCACATGTGCTTAATAGTTTTAATGGTTAAATACACAGTGAGGAAAGAGCGCACACTTTTTGAATTGATCCACTGAAGATAGACAATCCCCCGCGAGACACGATTACATTGCATAGTTAAAGAGTTACATTGTCAGCTTTTAGGTGACAACTAGCTCTGATAACTACCTTGAAGGTGTAGACAAACCTCGAAAGGTTGTCATACCCGTCAGAGTTCATGTCTATCAAGAGTTTCTCGAATGGTACTTTCTACTTGGACAAGTCCTTTGCGAGACACGTTTACATTACTAGCGAACTAGCTTGAAATTATTACCCGTCCAGGACAAGTCTTTTCGAGTTACTAACAGTTTAGTACCGTCAATTCGTTGGTTAAGTCTGAGGTACACAGATTCATTTGCATTTTTCACAACATATTTCTTATCACACAATTTTCTCCCCCTCAAAAATGGCATAAAAAATGTTATTTTTGAACGGTTGACAATAAATATGACCATTTCGAGTGTTGCGGGAAGATGACCACTATGAACAATTTGTGAACAAAGTTTTAATTCAAATACTCCCCCTCAACAAGTGATATAAACGGTTGAGGTTTTGAAAAATCATTTGGGGAAGTACTTGTGTTTTTTAGCAAAACCTTGAAAAAATGAAAGGTTTGATAGGTTTTACTAAAAAATAAGAAGCTTTCGCTCCTTTAATAAGGATTGTGGCACTGAGACGTACCACAGGGTCCTTTCTTTACAAGAACGGGTTGTACACTGTTATTTGTGCACAAGCCATAGACATATATCATCATACATCCAAAAAAATTTTAATGAAAGAACCAAATCAAGGAGTACCAGAAAGTGCAGTGATGTTCCCAGGAGTACGAACAGGGCGTTGATAGCCGGTGATGTTGATCCTGGGTCGACCACCAACAAAACTTTCCAACGTTCTGAACTGATCCCTTCTGAACAACCGTTCATCAATCATGGTGATGATCCTTCTCACATCCCTCCTTTCCTGAGAATTCCAGCGCTTAGGAGACCCAATTTTCAGGCGTATATCCTTCAACCTGTACGCCAATCTATCCCTAACCAGCTTCAAGGTATGATCCCCGAATTTCTGAAGTTCACTACACGCCATTAAGCAGTTTCTTTGAAGTTCACTGCGGTAAACAACTCCGAATGGTTTGCTGATGAGCGTATATTGAGTTAGCTGATTGATGTCGGGAAGATCAAGCGTTGGAGGAGTGAGGTTGACACGTTTCTGATAAGATTCAACGGCAAGCTGAAGATCTTCAACATGTTCTTTGATGACTATGCGTCTGATGAAGAGGAGCAGTGACTTGATGAATTCACGTTGTACTTCAGTTGGAAATTGTCTCATGCGACCTTGAACTTTGGCAAGATACATGTATTCAATATCGTTGATGTTCAAATTCTCAAAGTCAGCTTCAGAGAATGCATAGACCCTTTCGTCTTGTCTTTTGACCACAATCTTCTTGAGAAAAGTGTAGTCCCATTTAGACGATAGACCAACATGTTGGATGGCCACGATACTTTTAGTACTGAACACTGCATGTTGAGACTTCTGGACCAAGCAGCTTCTGTAGTAGATTCTTCGGCGTTCTGGCCAATGGTGAATCCCATACATTGCATCTTGGTCATATGCTACCACTTTGTCAGAGAACATGTGGGTAGCACGTTCCTCGATGGCTATACAATCAGAGTATATGGCAGCAGGGAATGGAAGTGTCAGAGATGTAGCGTATTTCCTTGAACCATCGCCACCGTGTTGAAGAAAATCTAAGTCTTTGTTGAAGAAATGTCAGAAAGGAATCCTAGGCTGATCAGGTTGGCCAATGGTAGGTAGAGGTCGAGACCAGTCGGTGTAATATGGAGGATTGTCCCGTTTTGTGAAGTCGATGTTTGCTTCTGGGTTGAGCCAATCCATGTTATTAGACATGGCTCGAGCAATGTTTTCAAGGTGATATTCAACCTCGATTGCACTTTCCGAGCTGTCTTTCAAAAGTAGGAATGCTTCATTCTTGATGCGCTTCAATTCAGATTTCGTCATCTTCTTCACACGGAATCTTTCTTGCAAAATCTTTGCATGCTCCTAGGTAATACCGTCTACCAATTCTTGACCTTCTTCAGGGTAGGGAGTGTTGTTAACAAGTGTAGCAAACCATTCAAATTCTTCAGTTTTATCGTCATCTAGCCATGATATGACATCAGTATGAAGCGTCTTCTTCTTCTTCTTCGAAGGCTTAGATGATGATGCTGGTTTCTGTCCTTGTTTGGGAGAGGTGGGTTGTTGTTGGGGCTCAAGGACCTCTTCATCGTCACCACCCGTATATTCAAAGTAATCACCTATTTTTTGAGACAGGGGTGGTAACTCGGAATCGTCCCGAGGTTTATCAGTAGAAGACCGAGGTGGAGGAGACTTCTGTTGAGAAGAAGTCCGTTGTAGAGGAGGTGGCATCGAAGAAGATTCACCAGATTGCTTCTGACGTTTAGATGCAGAGTCCTTGTCTTTATCATCGTCATCTCTTGGCCGTTTGGGTTGATCGGCTGACTCCTTGCATGATGATCTGAGTTGAAAAGCAAGTAGATCTTCGAAAAATTTAGCTTCATCCGAAGTAAACGTTCCAGATCGCTTTGACATTTGCATCACTAGTTTAGCAATTAACTCAGATTCAGAGAGATCAGCTTCTTTGGCCATTGTATGTTTAACCAATGCGACGATGTTAGGGGTGAGTTGTCTGGAAAATACTTCTCTAGTCACACCGGGGACAGTGTCGAGAAGAAACTTGTGGGTATGATCTCTTGCTGTCTTCTCCAGTTCCTTTTGGACTTTAGGAACGATATCCTGAAGGTACTTGTTAGTGTAACCTTCGATCATTTCGTTCAGTTCCTCTTTACGATGACTCTTCATGAACTTCTGAACAAATTCCCTTTCTTTCTGCATCTTGTCTTTCTCATCATTTAAGTATTGTATTTGGTCAGCAAACCAATTCAGTTTTTTGTAAAGCATGTCCTTCTTTCTGACTTGTTGGACAGCTTTCACAATTCTTTCATGAGTCTGAGAAATCCAAGAGCGAGGTGGTTTCTTCACAGATTTGGATGATGATCTGGTTGACTTCTTTGATGGTGGTGGTGATGAATGAGATGAAGAGTCTGATGATGAGGAGACATGAGGAGGTTCGGGGTCCTTAGGCGGTTCAGAAGTTTCCTTCTGTGAATGTATGGGACTTCCCAGAAGCAACTTGTCATAATCATCATCTTTATCTTTCTCAGACTTCTCAGTTTCCGGTTTCTCAAAATCATATACAATAGTATCCTCTGCAGGCTTTTGTTGTTGCACAAGAGTGGTGTCACCAGCTACCTTCTCGGGTTGATTAACCGCATCAGGAGTTGGTGAAGATTGAGTTGCACCACTTGACCCACCGGGGCCACCCATTTGGTCTTTAGCAAATTCTTTAGCATTTTGAAGATGTCTGACGATTTTAAACTTCTTTCTGTATGATTTATCCAGTTGCTCTTCTTCTTCTTCAGAGCTCTCATTATAGGGTACAATTGCTGGAGTCTTCCCTTTTTCTTGGACAGCTGGAGGACTTGGAGGTTTTGCTACTGAGGCAGGTGCTTCGGTTGCAGTTGCAGAGTAATGAAACTCTTCATCTGTATCAGTATCTTCAGAGCTCTCGTCCACAAGCTTTCTTTGTGGTTCAAGTGTGGGAATAGGTTCGGCTTCCTTTACGGGAACAATCCTTTTAGAAGGAGGATTCCTTTTAGGAAACTTCCTTTGACTCACAGTACTTGTTGCGCTTCCTGCACTTCCTCTTTTGGTTCTCCTTACAGGTGTTCCAGAAGATTTTTCGTCGAGATGACCAACTTTGCCTTGTCTAACTGCTTCCAGATACCTTTTGTACGTTTCGAGCTTTCTGACATCTTCAGTTAGAAGGAAATCTGGCAACACAGCACCTTGTTTCTTTGTAGACGATTCCTTGATTCTGACAGATAGAATAGGTTCCGTCAACATATCGTGATTGTCGGGGTCATTGAGCCTCTTGGGAATATCAGGATGAAGTCCAAGTGCTCTATGGATCAACAGTTTAGTGTATCTGATGTAGGGAATCTTTGAGCCAAGCTTGTTGAGAAATGACATCATGTCATCCCAAATCAGAGCTTCGATAGCGATGTGTTTCATATTGACCAATGCCCAAAATATTTGCAGTTCCATGAGCTTAGGATGCTCATAGCCACTGTCACGACCAGAAACAGACTTGGTGATGATCATGTAGAGAATTCTCCATGGTTGAGGAATACTCTTAAGCTCTACGTGAGAATGCTTGGTGGTTACTCTTGTAGCCTCGTCATAACCGATATCGATTAAGAATTGGAGAGTGAGCTCTTCAACAGGTGTGGCATATAGTTTGGTTGGATCGACTTCAGGAATTAGGAGAACAGCCCTTAAGTCTGCAGGTGTAATGGTGACTTGTTTGTGATTCAGAGTCACCGTCACAGCAGTTCGTCCTTTGACCCTTTCCATAGTGTTCCAGAACTGTTGGATATAGATCTCAAGAACAGTTGCAGAGTGAGTGAGCATATTTTGATACGGATGAGTCCTCAGAATATCAATAGCAATTAAACACGAAGATTCTGAGCAAGTGAGGGTGTCAAAGTCAACACGGAGATTATTCTTTCCTATCTTCATTGGATAGCCATAAGGATAGATATCAGCAATGGAGAGAACTTCAGATGCATCCACATTCATTTGTTCAGCCATGTCGTGATCTGAAATAACATTAGCCAAAAGAACCAACATATCGAAAGACATAATGTTAGTCAACAGAAGGTCTTATGTCTAGTTATTGAATGTACAGTGTCAATGATTGTTACGAGTCCTAAGTCACTTGTATGTTCAATAGTCCAATGACGTCGTGAAATGTTTCGTGAGTTAGTTAACTTTAAGTTTTAAAGTTTATTTTATCACTTATTGTTCACAACACATCAAACGATTTAAGTTTATTAGTGACATTATTGGATTCGTGACGATATGATTAGTTTATTTACAAGTTTGTACACGTAACAATTCATAACGAAGGTATGGTCCAGGCTTATGCGTAGGATTGGTAAAGTTATGCGTAGACAGAAATGATATATGCGTAGGCGTAAACTTACGCGTAGGATCCTAACTTACGCGTAACAAATGTTACGCGTAGGAAAAGGGGACCTTACACGTAGGGTTTACGCGTAGGCAAATATTAACCTTACGCGTAAGGCTACTCGTAAGAGTTGACCTTATGCGTAGATGTTACTGTTTACGCATATCCTTCACAGGATACGCGTAGTCCCATATGTAGAACCTTATGCGTAGAAGCTACGCGTAAGACTAATCTTACGCATAACATGCTACGCGTAAGGTGATCCTTATGCGTAGAGTTACAACAACCTTGATTCTGAATTTTAAGTGTAGCAAGCCTGAAACAAAGCATCATATCATCAATTTTGACACATAACATTCATTTTGTGACAGATCAAAACACAATTGCACAGTTTTAACAGTTACGCGTAGAAAAACTTACGCGTATTCTAAACCCTAAATCTACGCGTATGAAATCTAGCCATGGAATATGCACAAAACTTTTTCTGGTAGTTTACGAGTGTTGAGGGAGTCTTTATACCAAGTTAAACTCGTTGTGAATCACAATTTACCAAATATTATGAACTTTAAACCCTAAATCCAAAATGTTAACCAATTCGTGTTTCTGGGTGGTTAATAACCATGGAAATCATTAATTCAACAACTTAAGACTATAACCCAACAATCTTTTATACCAAAACACTTCACATTTGGAAAAACCCAAATCGACACATAAACCCTAATTTCGTAAATCATTTAATTTGTGATTCTGGGCGAGTTTTGATGATTAAAACGGTATCATTGATGTGTTAGAAACGTTTTGACACTATTCTTTTAACCATAAACACCCAATCTTGATCATGTGTTCATACGCATATGCGTAGACCACAAAAACGAGATTATACAAAGTTTTAACCGTTGGATTTTTGAAAAATTCAAAACCATTGCTTAAAAACATGTTGTAAACACGAAATCACTTACAAAATGATGATCTAAAACACGGATTTCTTGAGTGAATTCTATGCGTAGGATGGTTTTAGGTTTTTAGTAATAAATGAGAAGTGAAAGTTAGGTGGGGGTGTTATATTAAAATAACTTTAAGGTTTTGACAGTTTTGGTCCCTCCACCTTTTCCTTTTTCAAACAAAGCCATTTAACTTCCATTTTTGTTACCAAACAAAGATTTTTAGGAAAGAAACTTGACGACACTCCCCCTCGACTTAAGAAATAATGAAAGGTTATAAATATAGTCCGAGGAGTGTCATTTAACCAGAATAGTCACCACCATTGTAAAATGAAACAACCGAGATATGAAAACATGCAAGTACATTGATGTTTTGAAACAGTTAAGTGAAAATTTTCTCCCCCTCAACACTTGATCGTAAAAAATACTGAATTTTGAAAGATCATAGTGTTGAAGGAAAACATGTACTTGCAATGTTGAAAGAAAGGTAGATTAGAAGAATATTTTTAATTTTATCAGTTTTTATATTTTTGTATTTTGTTTTTGAAAGATTTATTTACAAAAGATGTTTTTGGTGTTTGACAGTTTTTTAAGACAGTTTTAAGAGGTCATCCAATTCCTCTTGAGTCAAACACCTCATACCAATCCGGTGGATCAGCTCATTAAACCTAGCGGGAGGCAAGGCTTTGGTGAGAAGATCTGCCAATTGGTATTCAGTACCCACAAAGTATAATTCAACGGTACCCTGTTCCACGTGGTCCTTGATGAAATGATAGCGAAGATCGATGTGCTTTGATTTCGAGTGCTGAACTGAGTTGCACGAGATCGCAATGGCACTCCGATTGTCGCAGTACATCGGGATTCTGTCAAATACGTAACCATAGTCTTTGAGTTGTGTTCTCATCTAGATGACTTGAGCACAACACGCGGACATGGCTACATATTCTGCTTCGGTTGATGACAGCGATGTACAATCCTGCTTCTTTGATTGCCAAGACACCAGTTTATCACCGAGAAATTGTAGAGCTCCTGAAGTACTTTTCCTTGAGTCTAAGCATCCTGCGTGGTCAGCGTCTGAAAAAGCGATTAGTTCAAAACCAGAATCCTTCGGATACCAGATCCCCAAGTTAATGGTTCCCTTGATGTATCGGAGGATTCTTTTAGCCTCAGAGAGGTGGGTTTCAGTTGGTCGCGACTGATAACGGGAGCATAGATAAACGGCAAAGACAATATCAGGTCTGCTAGCTGTTAGATACATGAGAGACCCAATAATACTTCGGTATTTGGTAGGGTCAACTAATTTCCCATGTAAATCAGCGTCTAGCTTCTTGGTATGAGTCATTGGTGTAGCATAAGTATCACAGGTTTTCATTCCAAATTTGTTTAACAATTCAAGGGCATATTTGGACTGACTCAAGAAAATACCACGGGGTGATTGATGAACTTGCAGTCCTAGAAAGAACGTGAGTTCACCCATCATGGACATTTCAAAATTTTTCTTCATTAGTTTTGCAAAAGCGGTTGAAAACTTTTTATGTGTAGACCCAAAAATGATGTCATCCACGTAAATTTGAACAATTAAGATATGTGCCCCGTGATATTGTATAAAAAGAGTTGGGTCAACCGAGCCTTTGGTGAAATTATTAGCAATGAGGAAAGATGATAGCTTATCGTACCATGCCCGAGGGGCTTGTTTGAGACCATAAAGAGCTTTGTTCAGTTTGTAGACATGGTTCGGGCACTCTGGATCAACGAATCCATCTGGTTGGCTGACATAAACCGTTTCTTTAAGTTGTCCATTGAGAAACGCCGTTTTGACATCCATTTGATAGACCGTCATATTCATATGAGCTGCGAACGCGAGAAATATCCGAACAGCCTCAAGACGAGCAACCGGAGCAAAAGATTCTTCAAAGTCTATTCCCTCTTCCTGACGATAACCCTTAGCAACTAGACGTGACTTGTTTCGGATGACGATAACCCTTAGCAAATCCATTTTAGACCAATGACGTAGACCCCTGTTGGTCTTTCAATCAGTTCCCATACTTCAAGACGTTTGAATTGGTTGAGTTCTTCCTGCATGGATTCAATCCAGTTGTCTTTTGTCATTGCGTCTTTAATGTTTTTAGGTTCAGATTGGCAGACAGTGAGTGCATAAATGCAATGTTCACCGTCTGTGTGAAGACGTTGTCTTGTAACAACGGATTGATTCGGGTTGCCAATAATGTTAGCCAGAGGATGGTCTTTTGTCCATCGGTGTGTAGAGGGTTGATGTTGGTATACATTGTGCAGATTCTGAGGGTTCAAATGGTTTGTTGACGATTCTGCGACATCTGGTGCAGCAGTCTCATTGGCAAACGGGTTGAAGAACGCATTTGGATCAAAATCTGCAGGTGGGGGTACTTCATTTAGAATATCATCAGCTGGTTCATCATTGTTGGAAGCGGTGTGTTCAACTGTTGTGTTGGAGTCAACTAGTGTAGGTGCATCTTCAACAGTAGTAGTTGTAGCAGGTGTATCAGGTATAGGAATATTATCAGGTTGTGCAGCGGAAACAGCGGATACACCTAGAGCACGTTCATCAATATCGTCACAGAACAGAGGAGCAAATAACCTTTCCATTTGTTGACGAGTTAGCTGGGGGCTTTGTTCAGCTGATGATGGGGGTTGAGGGAAGTTTAAGCGGTTGTGACCGGGTTCTAAGCTGTTATACTCAGAAGCCATATCCGTGAGTTCATCAAAATGAGCATGAATCATTTCCATTACCTCCTTAGTTCGACGATTCCAGATTCGGAAAACTTTAGAATTGTCACAGTATCCAATAAAGACTCCAATATCAGCTTTGGCTTTGAGCTTTCCAAAATCATCACGATCATTATTTGGATAGCAAAGGGATCCAAATACATGAAAGTTTTTGAGGTTCGGTTTATAGTTGTGGACAAGCTCGAAAGGTGTTTTGTTGTGGCGTTTTGTGATCATAGAACGGTTTTGAGTATAGCATGCAGTAGATACAGCTTCTGCCCATAAGTAATCTGGAAGTTTAGCATTTATTAACATTGTTCTTGCAGCTTCCACTAACGTTCGGTTTCGTCTTTCAACAACTCCGTTTTGTTCAGGTGTACGTGCAATAGATGTTTGATGCTGAATTCCCACTTTCTCATAGAATTCTCGAAGGGTTTTGTTAACAAATTCAGTTCCTTTGTCTGTTCTGATTATCCTGATGGTGTTGCGGAGCTGAACCTGTATTTTTGTGAGAAAGGTGATGATCATTTGTGGAGCTTGGTCTTTGCTTCGAAGAAAGTAGACCCAAGTCCATCGTGAGTAGTCATCAACAATTACTAAGATGTAGCGTTTGCCATTGATCGTTTGCACGCGCATCAGGCCACACAAATCCATGTGAAGAAGATGAAGCACATGCTGAGAGCTGTGTTCCACCTTGGAAGGAAAATGAGCACGAGTGCTTTTCCCTTGTTCACAGGCTGAGCAAAGGTGATCTTTTGAATACCGGAATCGTGGGAGTCCTTCAACTAGTTTATGTCGAGCAAGGTTGGTGATGGTTTGAAAGTTTAGATGTGAGAGACGACGGTGCCATAGCCAGGATTTTGTAGATGTTGCCTTTGAAAGTAAGCAGATGGGAGAGGAAGCAACCATGTCTTGCATAGACATAGTGTAGAGACTAGAATTACGGGAGCCAGACATAAGGTCATTTCCTTGTAGATCACGAATGAAACAAGTTTTCTCCCTGAAAGCAACCTCCAAATCTCCATCACAAAATTGACCTACTGAAAACAGATTGTGACCGAGGCCTTCCACATAGTAAACCCTGCTGATTTCGATGTTCCCATTGACATAATCTCCGTAGCCCATGATAGCTGCGAAGTGATCGTTCCCGAACCTGACAGTGCCAATGAACTTTGCAATAAAGTTTGATAACAGTTTAAGGTTGCCTGTCATGTGTCGGGAACATCCGCTATCAACAATCCAGAGAATGATCTGTATCACCTGCATTACACACAGACGACACAGATGGAATAGAAGTAGATGTGGAACCCAAAATGTTAGAGGGTTCCGAAGCAGGTATATTAGATATACACACATTAATAATTTTAGGCATCCATTTAAATCCTAGTGTGTTATATATCCATTTCTGCCATCTATAACTACTCTTTGCTTTAGTCTGAGTGAAAGCACTAGGTGGTACTACATTCTTAGGAGGTGAAACTGGAGCTACAGTGACAGCAAAGTTTGCCTTAGAATCTAAAGAAGGCGGTCTACCAAGCACAGACTTAGAATGATTAGTGGGCCTAGAGATATTCCGATTCTTAGGATTCCGTAATCGAGAGATTATAGCTTTAGCAACACATTTTTCATGACAATCAGAATTCATACTCTTCCGACAAATAACACAAGGTGCATCAGACTGAATATCAAAAGTACTTAACGGTTTAGCATTCGTTACATCACTATTTCTATTACATTTGCCAGATGCAACATCTATAGTGGAAACAACATGAGTCTTATTCAGAGTCCTAGGGTGTTCTTCTACTTTAGCATTCCTTATTGATCTTTTCTTAGGTCGCAACTTCCTATTCTTCGATTGAGTGCTCCTAGGCTGTGAAGTGCAGACGTTTGGAAAAGACGCAACTATTCCTGTTTCAGTAGAGGGAAACACATTAGCAACTTGTGATTTGGCAGTAGGGATTCTAGGTTCATGATTACTAAGTGTGACTGGTGCTAATCTCTTAATCACGGTAGGCGGAAGTTGTTCATACTTTCCTAACATTTCCCGTAACTTAGAGATAGTGTGAATCAGATCTTGATTTTCAGAACGAATATTTCCAGCAAAATTCATGACATCTCTAGTGTGAGAAAGATAGTGATCAAGTTCGTTTGATGCTTCAAGTCGAGTCTTTTTGAGTAAATCAAATATGACACCATATTCGTGTTTAACTTTTACAAGTTCTTGTTCATACTTTGAGATTTGACTTTTCAAAGACATGTTTCGAGCATCCAGTTGCTCAATGTTAGAATCAAAAGATTTTTTTTGCAACTCAGCTAGTTTCTTTTGAAAACTAAGTTGATGATTGTGAATATCTTTTTCACACCAATTAAGACGACGATTTGTATTGTAAAGTTCGTTAAGTAATCGTTTATTTTCAGCTTTTAAAGACTCGATCTGAAGCACATTTTCGGTGTTCTCAACAGTTACAACATTTTCAACAATATCAGCAGAGATATAATCAGATGCATATGGCAAAGAATAGAATAACACAACATTATGGATATCAGCACAGATAACATCTTCCAAGAGTCGATCAACATTTTTTCTCAACATTTTCTTTTTGCGTTTAGTGTTAGAAATGGATGTTTCTGTTTTCTCGAAAACGTTTTTCATTACCCCAAGTTCCTTATGAAAATCCTTTTCCCAGGAAATTGCACAACTTTTCAAGTTTTTAACATTAGGTAAAAGATTTTTCTGAAAAATGTCTCTTTGTTCTCGCGCCAAAGGCGATTGAAAATGTTCAACTTTGATTTCAGAGCGATATTCTATCTCATGTTGTAAAATTTTGAGGTCAGCCATGAAAATGTCAAAATATCGAAGAATTTTTCGATTTTCAGGTTTTGAGTTTACTTCACTAATGGAAGGTAAAGGACCATAAGTTTGTGCATAATCTGGTTGGGGATTAACAATAGAAGACTCAGGTGTTTTGATGATAACCCTTGGTGTGTTAGAGGAATCCGTTGGTGTGACGAAAGTGACCGCATTTTTATAATTAAAAGGTTTGTTGTAAACAACGTTTTTTAATTTTGATCGACTCTTGACGATGATATTCAACAACACTCATAACAGTATTATCAATTTTGTATTCTGCACTGGAAACTTCAGGAGTTGGTTTGAATGTTTTTAGTGAAAGCTTAGGTTTGTAATCAGCTAGATTTTTTCCATACCCTTTTGGATTGGGTTTTAAGGTAAACTTTTCAATGGCTGTTACTGATTCACCATGTTTGTAAACAACAGTTTTAAACTCTTTAAGTTTGTTTTGCAAGCCGATAATTTCTTCAAGAAGGTCATCTACCCGATTCGTTGAATGCTTTTTGTATGCGGAGAACTGTTTTTGACAATTTAACAACTCAGCCTTAGCTTTTTGATTTTCCAAGGTGAGAGCGTTAATTTGCTTTTTATGTTCATGTTTCAGTTGTTCTAATTCAGACAACAAAGCATTCTTCGAGGCGGCTAGATCACGCATCTGTCTCTCGAAATATTTTTCGTTTTGATGAGATTTTGCAAAAGCGGCTTCAAAACCTTTTTCACGGTTTTCTTGAGTTTTGAAAAAGTTGAGTTGCATTTGTAAGCATTCAAAGTCCTTGGTTAGCAGTGCATTTTTACTTTTTAAGGACTGATTTAATGCAACACATTCAGCAATTTGGGATTGTTGGTCTTTAAGTAACATAACAAGATCTGGATGGGGCAAAGGTTCATCTTGTTCAACGTGAGTCACAACATGATCATTATTTAGATCCTTAAGTATGACCACGGAGTCAATTTGATTATCAAGGGAAACCATAAGGTCATCTGGATCGTCAAATGTGACTACGGGGTTTATTTGAAAATCGGCAGAATGAGATGTAGATGACTCATTTTGAACATTCTGAGCCATGCCTGATTCAGATATTGACGGAGATATTAGATCAGATATGATGATGGTTTGTTCGGGTACCTGAGACAAGCCATCAGTGTCATACACTGGGCCTGTTTCACTCATGTGTAACTCTTGCATATTAGCCATCAACATAACAGCTGCATTGGCCTGCAAGTCCTCCATATCATCATCTGAGTCTGCATCTGCCATAAAGCTCTGTTCTTTGTCTGTGAGAGATCCACCAGCTTCATCCTTAAGAGCCAAAAGTAAATCCTCTTTAAAATAAGCACTGCCCCTAGTCCTTGGCTTTGGGCATGCATTAGCCAGGTGTCCCTTCTCATTGCAGTTGTAGCATCTAAGACCATTTAACCGATTCTGAGCATTTCCCTGTTCCACCACTTGAGCTCTGTTTTTATTCCTACCCACAACATTAAACCCTTGACCACCGCCCATCTGACGACCATAATCACGATTCTGAACTTCAACACGTCCATTTTTCACAACAGCTTGAGTCCGTGTGTTAGATGAGGAACGAATACGATTGTTAGATTTGTTGGTGTAACGGCCAAAAGCATTAGCAATCATCATAAATCCTTGTTGCAATGCTTCGAATGGATCGATTTCCCCAGTCGCTTCACTGACATATGCTTGAGCATTGTTGTTGTATGGAACCAATTGATTTTGTTGAGGTTGTTGCTGTGAAGGTGTGTTTGAAGCAGTTGGTTGAGTTGTTGGTTGAGAGGGATAATTCTGTTGAGCATACAAGGCAAGTTGTTGATTATCCGGATGTGACTGTTTAGCAATTTGAGCACGGAGAATCCTTTCCCGATCAACTTCCTTTTCATGAGGCTTCAAGTAATCGTACAACAATCCATAAGTAGAATGATGCATATTCTTCGCTTGACGGAGAAAAATGACATACTTCTCCCATTCAGGACCAAGACTACTCAAGAACTTAGTATTCACTGCAATTCTTGGCATGATGATGTTGTGTTTATCCAAATCATTGATGATGTCTGAAAATCGATGATGATAGGACTCTAGTGTCTCTCCAGGTTCAATCATGAAGTGTTCATAAGCCAAGTAAATTTTGGATTCCAAATCCTCCTGATTGAGTACAGATCCTTCCATAAGAAGACGAATATGATCCCACATTTTTTGTGCAGTCTTTTGAGCATCAACACTACGAAGAATTAGGTTTGGTAATCCTAAGAGGATGTATTCCATTGCAAGTTCATCAGCTTCATAGTGTAGAAGTTCTGTAGCATTTAGATCTGCAACAGTAGCAATGTTGGTTTGTTCATCTCTTGGTGGAACAGCAGTTGGATCTCCGGGTACAATGACGGTAGGCATCTCAAATGGGCCTTCCAAGATAACCTTCTTTAAGAACTTTCCATGTGGCTTCTTCAGATCACAAAACCTAAAGAACCTTATCACCCATTGATCGTAGTTTCCTGAAGTAAGCATTGGAGGTCTATCAAGTGATCCAGCTTCATGAATTGATTGTTGGCTGCTTAAAGCTTCACACATCTTTGCAAACCAAGTGGGTTCCTTCATAGTGTTCCTTGATGGATGTTGATTGAAATCGTTTGTGTAGGGTTGAACTTGAAGACTTGGCGGTGTTTGAACCATTTGTGGTGGTGGAATTGCACCAATTTGTGGAGTATGTTGCTGATTAAATTGTTGTTGATAAATTGCTTGTTGTTGATTCCATTGTTGATGTTGTGGAGTTAATTGTTGTTGTTGTTGATGATTATAAGTGTGAGGGAAATAGTTAGAGTATGGTGGTTGAGACATGTTGTTAAACTTGTGTAGTAAAAATGGATCTTTGTAGTCGAATGAACCGTTGTTGATGAAGTGTCCTTAGGCGTAGAAAAGACAAGAAACCAAGTAGCACTTATGCGTAAAAACACCAAAAGTTACGCGTAACAATAAGGAGTTACGCGTAGGATTTAGCTTACGCGTAAGTAGGATAAAAGCACTAAAGTTATGCGTAGACAAAAGTTAGGCGTAGAAAGTTAGGCGTAGGATTACCTTATGCGTAGAACTAAGTTTACGCGTAAAGTGAATCTTATGCGTAGGATTTCTACGCGTAAGCTTATGCTTATGCGTAAGTTTAGGGTTTTTGCCCAAATGATCTTTTACACTATCACAGTGCAAAAGATGTCCAAAGTCGACGTATTTTCAGACTTATCCAAGTAAGAAAACACGGAATAAACCACGAAAATGAAGATCAAACCAAGGATAATCTTACGCGTAATATTAGGGTTTCAATACGCGTAGGATTACTCGTAATGTTGATTTTGCCCAAATGTGTTTCTAAACCAGATTTTTGTTATGGAATAGCTTTAATAGTACCAAAAGAACACAAAAATGTGAAACTTGATGTACCAAAACTGCTAAACGGGTTACGCGTAGAACGACACCCAAGAACAAAAACACGTTCAAAAACAACTATCCACGCATAAAGTTTGAAACTTTTTGCCAAAAACACGTATTTTAACACCTTAAGACATTGAAAGGACAAGAATCTTGGATTCAAAAGGTTAAAAAAGATGTTTTTAAGCGAACCAAAGTATCAAGGTGCGTTTTAGGCGTAGGACCGAAACCCACTTCAAAAACAAACACGATTCACCCAACTAGTAGGCGATTGATACCACTGTTAGGTCACTAGTTTTACAAACACAAGTAATATAGAAAGGAGATGAGGCGGATGAACAAGTTATCACACACACACACACACGTATAAAGAAACCGGTTAAGCATAGAGGCATGAATGAAAAGAAAACTTGAACAACCAACCCTTAAATGAGGGTTTACAAGAGTATTTATAGGAGGGAAGCTAGGGCAACACTCCTAGTTCCCATCCTTTCTTATATGGGCTTGGGCCTAAGCTTATGGGTCTTCTACATAAGCTAGACCTTAAACAAACATAAAGGCCATATTAAGCTACCTATTACATATGAAATATAAATACTTGAAATACAGTTTAGGAGTGATTCCAACAAACACATACGAGCAAGTATACTCGTCTGTGATAGCAATGTTTGGTAAGTCGAGATCGTCCCAAGGGATTTTGTGTTTAAAATTGTTTTTGTATGAAAAGATTCCAACAAGAAAGCTTGTCAAGGCTTCCTCAAATAATTATGTTATAGTGAAATTCAATAATAAGAAATATATATACTTGTGTGTAGTCTATAATTAATCATAAATAGTATTCATGAAGGTTTAGTGTATACTCTTGATGTGATGCACAAATCATAAGCAAATGATCCCCCAACCATGGTATATGTTTGTAAAAATCAGTCTAAGAACAAAAACATATAGGTAATCCTTTCGGTCCTTATCCTAATGATTATTCTTTAGAAAATCCATTTGTTTGCAACATGTTCTTATTAAATTTGTTCTTACGAATCTTTCGACCCTTTCATGATGAAAATGTTCCTAGTCTTGTTTTAATAAGCAAACATGGTGGTTGTCAATCACCATATCCCCATACTAGTTTGTCACTACACTTTTTGGAATAAAACACAAGAGAAATCCTTTCAGTCCTTTTTCTTAAAACATGTTTTATCAACAAATCAAACCAAGACTAGTATTTTTCCAACAAACTCATTTAAACAAGATCATATATACATGCATCACATTTTGAGAACACTAATATTATTAACTACATCCCAACACACAAGTATATACCAAAACTACTCCATGATAATAATAATAACTAAACACAAATCATAACAAAGTAATTCCAACAATTCAAGAGAATAGAATTCCATAAAAAAGTTCATAGAATACCTAAACTTTTGTGATTACAAGAATTAAAATTCGTGGATTGTAGCAACCACGCGCCTCCAATCACCTAGATTCACCGTACAACTCCAAACTACCAAAACTACGGATGAGAATTGTTCCCTCCTTGCTCCTGGACGTTTTCAGTAAGAACTAAGCTTTTGGGCTGAATAATAATGGTTGGTATTAGTTTAGGTGTAAACTAATACCATTTTGGTTGTGTCACACCTAGTAAACTAGGACTAGGTTCATTATATAGCCAAGTATGCTTGCTCAACTGACCAAAAACGTTCCCAACAAGTTAATATCAAGTTAATATTAAGAAATGATCAGACTCCAATGATTATGGGGAGTTAAGGCAAGAATAAATGCAACTTTGTGTAACTGCAGTGCGAGAAACCGGATCGGTTACGTTTTGACCCAACGCCCAGCCGGATCCGGTTACGGGTTGTGACCGAACGGCTGGGTTATTGCAGTTTTGACTTTTTGTTGACTTTTTGCTCATACACTTCATTCTTTGCTCTCGCTGATGATTTCCAAGGCAAAACTTGATCTTTCCTTACTGTAGATACTTATAAATCATTGTGCTTCCCAATCATTGGATCCAAAAGCTTCCTAGCTCGACTTCCTTCCTCGATAATCTTCCAAATGTGCATAAAAACTTCATTTCTTCATTATTCGTGAGACCTGGCTACATATACATACACAATACGCATCTTTTGCACTTTTGCAACAGTTATGAGTAAATATAGCCGATTATCATGCACAAAACTAACAATAACGCTACTAAAAACATGTTCATTTTAGGCGTTATCAAAAACAATCGCGTATTGCTTGAAGAAAGAGTTTTGCAATACGACAAAGGTTTTATGAGAAAGATCAATTTTCAATCAAAAATACTTTTTGTATTTGAAAACAGTACACATTCGATGTGCTAGAGAAAAGAAGAGATTTGCACATCGAACGGTTTTTCCAAAAGTATTCTTTTTTTTCAATCAGAGATACTTTTTGTGTTTGAAATATGAATACACATTCGATGTGCTGAAGAAAAGAAGAGATTTGCACATCGAACTGTTCTGGCGGATCGTGGGAATGAATACCTAACCTAACCATCCTTATATCACCATGCATAAAGTAAATTTGGTCAGTCTTTTTGGTATTGTTCATTAGCCATTGGAACAATTGAAAACCATTTGAAAATCAATCTAGGTACTTGTGATATATTATCAAAGCATTTTGTACCTGAATTGTTTTTGATATTTTTAGAAAAAGAGCTCCCCCTTCAACATGTGCATCATGTATTTGAAATCTTTTTGGCACACGGAGGCAAGAGGAAGAATTAACTTCTTTGATTACCATTTTCTAAAAGATATCAACATCACTTCCCTGATCAAATCAAGTAGATAAAGCATATTGGGGAAGGATGAGGTTTTCATAAGTTTGCTCCCCCTCAATATGTGCCTTGAGGTTTGAAAGAGTTTTGCACATATTAGAAGGAACCTGCACTTAGAGACAGATCAATCACGTTTCAATTCTTTGTGGTTTAAAATGATTCTCCCCCTCAACATGTGCATGGAAAATTTGAAATCGTTTGGCACATGCATGGAGGAAAGCTTGCTAAACAGTTATGAGACCATTTATTGAATTATCAGTTTAACTCCAATTTAAATCACAAATTCTCCCCCGATCACAATTTTCAAATCATTTGAGATTTGTGATCTCTGTAGATTTAAATTAATTTTGAAAGCTTTTGAGGAGAATTATGACTTGATTATGAAAATATTTTAACTGATAAGGATCGAATTTTGAGACTTTACACTCCATTGATTAAACATGCATGATTATCTTTTGAAAACAATTGTATGACAAATAACCTTTTGATTTAATTGAAATCATTCTCCCCCTCAATCAATGACATAAGTTGTTGATTGAGAGATAGCAATTTTGACAAACGTTAAGTCCAGTTGATTTTCAAAAATTGAGTCTGAGTTATTTTCCAAAGCTATTAGTTTTCATTAGATATCATGTGATTGTTTATAGAATCAGAGCATGATATTTGAAGATTTAGGATAAAGCATGGCTATGTTCTTTCTTTAAATGACGGGTTACTGCCTGAAATGACAATAAACCATAGTTTCACTTTCACCCAAAAATATTTTTTGATTTTTGATTTTTTTTTTTTTTTTTTTTTTTTTTTTTAAGAAAAGGAAAAATATGTATATTCGAAGAACATCTAAAAACCCGTGACATTCTTTGAGTGTCAACACAAAGTCCGTAGATGATATCGAACAAGGAAAAGCATGACAAAATAACAATATTTTTTGGGATTTTTGAAAGTTTTATATTTTTCTATTTGCTTTTTGAATAAATATTTACAAGAGAGGGATGAAGAAAGACCTTTACTCCTCATCTTCCTCTTGAAGACGTTTGAGTGTTTCCGGTTGTAGACTCCTTAGACCAAGTCGTGGAAGGATAAACTCAAAACGTTCTCTAGGAAGAGCTTTGGTGAAGATGTCTGCTAATTGGTAGTCAGTCCTCACAAAATATAGTTCCACCACACCATTTTCTACTTGTTCCCTGATGAAATGATGTCGAATGTCGATGTGCTTTGCTCTTGAGTGTTGAACGTTGTTGCACGAGAGAGCAATAGCACTTTTATTATCACAGTACAAAGGAACATTGTTGAATTCAAAGCCATTGTCAGATAATTCGGATCTCATCCATAGGATTTGAGCACAACAAGATGACATGGCTATGTATTCAGCCTCTGTAGAGGAAATAGAAGTACTCATTTGTTTCTTTGAAGACCAGCTCACAAGCTTATCACCCAAAAACTGAGAACCTCCAGACGTACTTCGACGTGTATCTTGACATCCTGCATGATCAGCATCTGCATAGGCTGTTAGTGACATACCGGTGTCCTTCGGGTACCAAAGTCCCATATTGATGGTTCCTTGGAGATACCGAAAGTCCCGTTTAACCGCTTCAAGGTGCTTTTTGGTAGGCATAGCCTGATATCTAGCACAAATGCAAACAGCGAACAGAATGTCTGGTCTACTGGCTGTGAGATACATCAGGGATCCAATCATACTACGATATTTCATTTGGTCTACCATGATCCCTGAGTGGTCCTCATCCAGTTTAGTACGCTCTATCATGGGAGTGTCAACAGGGTCACAAGCATAAAATCCAAATTTCTTTAAAATCTCATTTGCATATTTAGATTGATTTATAAAAATGCCTCCGGGACTTCGTGAAATTTGTAATCCCAAGAAAAATGACATTTGTCCCATCATTGACATTTGAAATTTGGAACCCATTTCCTTTGAAAAACGGTCACATTCATTGGGGTCAGTCGAGGCAAAAATAATATCATCAACATATATTTGAACGTGAATTAAATGTTTTCCTGACTTTCTGGTGAACAATGTCGGATCAACTGCTCCTTTGTTGAATCCAGTAGATAGAAGAAACTTTGATAGCGTATCATACCATGCCCTTGGAGCTTGCTTCAAACCGTAAAGAGCCTTCTTCAAACGATAGTCGTGAGTAGGATGCTCTGGATTCACAAAGCCTTCAGGTTGGCTGACGTATACGACTTCTTTAAGATCTCCGTTAAGAAAAGACGTCTTTACATCCATCTGATAGACTACCATGTTCTTACTTGCAGCATTAGCCAAGAAGATTCTGATTGCCTCAATACGAGCAACTGGAGCAAATGATTCTTCAAAGTCAATACCCTCCTCTTGACGATATCCTTTTGCAACCAATCGAGCCTTGTTCTTTAAAACATCACCATGCTCATCAAGTTTTACTTTGAAGATCCACTTAGGAGCAATGATCATAGCACAATCTGGAGCAGGTACTAATTCCCATACATCTACTCGATCAAACTCATGAATTTCTTCTTGCATGGCATTAAACCATTTGTCTTCATTCATGTAGGATCGTTATATTTATTGTGTTGATGATTCGGGTGGTCTTGGATGATGGAAATACATGATTGCCATAGTTAGAGAGTTAGTAGAGAGAGAGAGAGGGTGTTCTTGCTAGAGGTTTACACAAAGGAAAGATTAGATTAAAATGAAGCACCACCCCTTCCATGGATGGAAGGGGTATTTATACTTACACAATACACGACCTCCTATCGGCCTGTGGATCAGGCATACAGTGGGTAAAGACCCGTCCTTCCTCCACGGTGTTACACTACGCTAAACTACGCTACTAAATAACTAATAAACTACTAAACAACTAAAATAACGACACGTCTACGAGCTAACTTATGCTAGATCATAATTGGGGTGACCGACACTTTAACATGGAATTTTCTAATTCCTAACAATCTCCCCCTAAGGGAGGTCACCCCATGTTTTACATTTCGAATCCTAGCATTCTATTCTTGACATCGTTCTTGAGCTCGTAGACTTGAATTCTTCACTTTCTCAATCTTTGTGCTTTAGTAGCGATTCTTCAAAGTCCGCACTGATTTGTACTTTTAGTGGAGGCCTTTAACTGATCCACATCTTGATGATCTTCGAGCTTTCATTGAGATCATCAGCCACAGTAAATCTCTGGATCACCCTTTATTGTGTTGCCATCATGTGAAGTTGTGACTTTCGGACCGACATGCTCACACTTTTGAATCATGACATCTTTCCATCAGAGTAGCGGAAGCCTTACTGGTTCATGATATTTGCAGCAGCGTAGCAGAAGCATAGTATAGAAATATCAGAACCAGGTTATGTAGATTATGCACCAGTCATGATTTCTTCAGTTAAGTGTGGATGCTGTGAGCATGCTGCTTTGGATTGACTCCTCAATTCTGATCAGCTGCAACCGTCCAAATGTACCTGCAAACAACAGTTAGCAATAAAACACACGAAAGTGTCTTTGATCACCTTCGTTGAATTGAGGTACACGGCCCACGGTTCCCCGTTGATCAGTATAAATACTGCCTGTGATCAGGTAGGATTCCTAAGAATCTCCTTGACAGGGTTTCGCAGCTGTTCTAGCTGTTCTCAAACCGGAACGTCTCAAAGAAGACAACACGGAGTGAGTGAACCAGCAAATTGAGATTCACTGACTGACGAAAAATGATTTGAAAAACAATCGCATATTGCTTGAAGAAAGAGTTTTGCAATACGACGAAGGTTTTATGAGAAAGATCAATTTTCAATCAAAATACTTTTTGTATTAGAGAATGAGTACACATTCGACGTGCTAGCGAAAAGAAGAGATTCGCACATCGAACGGTTTTTCTAAAAGTATTTTTCAATCAGAGATACTTTTTGAATTTGAAATGAATACACATTCGACGTGCTAGAGAAAAGAAGGTTTGCACATCGAACGGTTTTTCCAAAAGTATTCGTCAATTCCATTCCTGGACCAAGGTTGATTCAAGAAAGAATCGCCCCATCGTTTCTATCCAGTTGTCACAAGCTTGATCTTACGAGACGATCTCACATGTCACCCACCAAGAGCTTGTTTGATGTTGGCTCTAGAAGGATTTCCATCTTCATCGTGAATATTTTCATATCACTCGAATGTTCTGGCAATACCACAAGGATAATGCGTAGGACTCTCAATATATACTTACTTTCCACATTGTGTGAAACAGCGAGTCTTCAAGAATTTTGTGTCCTAATGAGATAGTGTGGATGATCTCTTGGCTCTAGACTCAATTAGTGCACTTTTGCTTCCTGTGCCGGAGACTAGGGAGAGGGTCTCCTTCTTCAATATCAACAATCTCTAAGAGAAAGTCGATAGATTATGTCGGTTCCCCGTGAGAATGAAACAAGCCCTTTTAAGAGGAACTTGAGTAGCTTGGGAAGTTTAGTGCAGTGCATCACTGGGTCCATGATGTCTTGTCTTCAATACCAGTGTTACCTTAGTAAACACCAATAGCATATGTATTGAACCCGGTTACTGCCCTAAGGTTGAATTATTGGAGGGCTATTTCTTTTCACCCTTTTCATATTCATTTCTTTTTCATTCTTCAACCCCTTCAGTGCTTACCGAGACTTCATAACCAGAACCTTGTTGGGTTTATTCCAGTACTAGCTCTGTCTCAGTCCGCACTCTTCCCATTTCTCATTTTTCTCCTTTTTTCATCATACCTAAGGACTCTACAGTATCTAGTGGATTGTCCCTGGGTAGATCCGTCCGGTTCTGGCGGATCATGGGAACAAATACCTAAACTAACCATCCTTATAACACCATGCATAAAGTAAATTGGTTGGTCTTTTGGTATTGTTATTTCCTTCATGAAACCAATTGAAAAATCATTTGGAAAATCAATCAAGGTACTTGTGATACGAGATCAAAGCATTTTGTACCTTAATAGTTTTGATCATTTAGAAAACCTCCCCCTCAACATGTGCATATGATTTAGAAATTGTTTAGCACACGGAGGCAAGAGGACTTTGAAATATTTTCTTTGATCACAATTTTCATAGAAAAAGCCATTTGATTTTCTTTGGTAAATTCTCCCCCTCAATATGTGCATAGGATATTTGAAAACATTTTATCACATAGAGGCAAGAGTTAATTTGAAGCACATCCACGATCACAAAAGCCATTAAGAAAACCATTTGAAAACTCAATCAAGGTACTTAATAAATCACTTTAAAAAGCTTTCGTACCTCGATAGTTTATTTGCTCCCCCTCAATATGTGCTTCAAGATTCGAAAGCGTTTAGCACATATGAGCGAGCAGCGTGCACAATTAAATCAAAATGATCACCTTTTATCAAATTTCATTATTAAATCACAAATTCTCCCCCGATCAAAAATATCAAACCCTTTGAGATTTTGGATCCCAAGTGATTTAATTAGGTTTAGAAAACATGGGAGAAAATGTGGCCTTGTTTAAATACACATCTGGTTGTTGGATAAATCCTCCTCCTCAACATGTGCATTGTGTATTTGAAATCGTTTGGCACATGGAGGCAGGAGTGCCTTTGAAGGACTAAAACCAATTCCATTTAAACAGATAAGAGATTTAACTCACGATCTCTACCCCGATCAAAATTTCAAATCTTTTGAGATTTGTGATCCCAATTGATTTAAATCATTTAAAAATTTTTGGGGAAAGACGTGGCAAGATTCAATTTTGAAAGATGACAGATATGGACCATTTTAAGACATTAAAGATTGTTAGTGTCAGGTATGATAGTTTTTAAGAGATCTTTTAAGTAAAACAAAACAATTTCACAATCAAACAAGAACAGAAAGAATTTCATTTTGAAAGACCTTGATTCTAAAGAAAAATCATACCATGACATAACATTAAATCTTTAGATCACCACATTTTAACGTACAAACCGGAAATTTTATGAAGAAATATTGTTTGTAAATATTATGTTTTAAATCACTCTCCCCCTCAATCGATGACCGAAGTCGATAATTGAGTGACATAGGTTTTGATAAAAAGAAGTCCGGTGATTTTCAAAAATAAGACCAATTTATTTTTAAAACAATATTTTCAAAAATTGTTTAAAAATGGTATCATTCACTACTTTTTCCTGCACAAGATACGTTAGGTGGTTGAGAAGCTTCTGTTGTTGTTGTTGTAGGGTTTGGAAGAAAACCATCTGCTGATGCAGTGAGACTTCTTACGTTGCATTTTTTATGCCAACTGAGGTCCAATTAAGCTCCGTTTCTTCACTTGCTGAATAAAACCATCTGCTGATGCAGTAAGACCTCTTACGTTGCATTTCATGCCAACTCTCCATTGAAGTCCAGTTAAGCTCCGTTTCTTCATTTGTCAACCCAAGATATAGTTACCCTTTCCTTTCGGCATCCAATCATCTTTAATTGTGGGATCCGGATCGGGAACATTCTTATAACCAATATACCTGCATACGTTAGTGAACACACATACAAATATATGGTGGTCGACATCACCCAAACAACAATCGACTAATAAAAGTCAATGCAACATATCAATCAGATCATATAAATGTATGGGAATAATGTGTTCATCACACTCTACTCATCTAATCCTAGCAATCATATCCTAGGCACCTAGTCCTTCAACATAGGTTAACATCATTTTTAATTAAGCATATTAGGATAATTGAGAAAGCCCGTTAGATGAAGTAGATTTGAAAAAAACATTATCCCCCTCAATCCATGACTCATTTTATGAAAAGTTTAAAAGCGCTGAAGTCATTGATTGAGTTTTCAATTTAATAAAAACTCTGAATCTGATTGTTAAGCAACTCATTTACCACCATTTTAGAAAACACCAAATATTTTTCTGAAGAATTTTAGACGGAAAAACATTTGTGTAGGAACAGCAGTCCTTCGACATACTTTCCTTGTTTTGTTTTTAGGATAAATGCACGAAATATTTGAAAATTGATTTAGCGCAGCACTTTCCTTTCTTTAAAGAGCGGGTTGCTATCAGAAAAAATAGCAAGCCATGGTTTACGCACGGGTTACAGTCTGAAGTAACTGCAAGCCATTTGATTTGTGACATGTTTTGAAAAAGAATATTTACACCTCCTGCTCGAACTTCATCTATGGTCCCGTGCCATTATTGAATGACATTTCTAAGACCGCAGATGTTATCGATACCAGAAGACATGTCTTGGAAAATATATTTTTGGTATTTTTGAAATTTTCTGATTTTTATGGATTTTTTGAAGGTTTTATATTTTTCTATTTTCTTTTTGAGGTTTTCTATTTTTGTATTTGGTTTTGCTGGTTTTATATTTTTGTATTTTGCTTTTCTGAAAAATATATACAAAGATAGAGAAGATGATATAGTAAAAGAAGATGATGATACGAGTACCGAGATAAGGATATCAAGCAGCCCCGTTGTAGAAGAAAGAAGTCATCATCTCTTAAACATTCACCACCAAAGCAAATCGAGGCTCCAGAATGGAAGACAAAACATGAGCCTTTGAGAAAGAGAGACTTTGGCAGCTTCCCCCCAAACCGAAAATCCATTAGATGAGCAGATTCGAAGCTCTATTTCAAGCTTCCATTAGCCAGGTGCACAAAGAAGCACACCATTATCATCTATCCCGCTGCTCCTTTTAAGAATAAGTCCCGTGATTCTTCGTTCGAGGTTATATCATCCAATAACAGCAACGTATCATCCCACTCATATATAATCTTCTCAAATTTCATAGCCACTGAAGTCAGAAGCAATCCATTCCAAAAGGTGTCAAGAGAACACATTCCCCCAAGTAGATGAATTGATGCAGCCCGTCTCTTAGAATAATGCTCAAGAACTCTCCCGAATACACATCATGAGGGTAATGAAGAACACCTCCCCTATGTTCACATCTTTCGTCCCTGATGAATGTGTATGAAGTTCAAGAATCCGAAGTACACACATTCCCAACGAGAGAATAACTGATAACACCTCCCTCATGTTACACATTTATCTTCCCTGAATATGTCGTACTTGTATACCTCATTTATCTTCAAAAACTTTCACTAACATCACTTCCCCCACGTAGTTGGAATAATAACACTTAACGCCTTGATGAGTAAAACCTTGAGTTTCTCTGCGGTCCTGACATTTGTTTTCCCGGGATATCTTCAATCACTTAGAAGAATTAAGTCCATCAAGTTTACTCGCCATGAGTCAAACCTTGAGTTTCTCTGCGGTAATAACATTTGTCTTCCCGGGATATCTTCAATTACTTAGAAGTATTAAGTTCATCAAAGTTTACTCGCGTTTAGATGCGTGTCTCCTTCCCCCTTTCTGGAAATGATACTTCAAAATCAACAACTCTTTGTAAGCCCGTATACTTGAAATCTTTTGAGAAGAACACATGTAATTATGTGGGAATCAACTTGCTGAAGACTCGCTCTGACTATTTTTATTAACCCTTATGTAGACAATTTGAAGTGACCTCTGATGAAGAAAAACCGATATACCCTACTTGAAACTGAAGTCAACTTCCCCACATTTGTATCTTAAGCTTGCACTTAATGATGGAAGAACGGTGTAGAGAATTTATGCTTCAAGCAAATCTCTAAGTACTCACAACCCAAACAAAGTATGAGACATTAACACCTCTTGCGATTATCCACACCGTCATATGCGTGTGACACTGAGTAAAACAAAGTAACTCCTAATAGTGATAGTTAACCAGGTCTTCAACCATCCACCTCGACTGCTGGTAACTAGATAAACCAAGTCTTCAACTCAAATTCTTAAGCCCGAGCAAGTTATCAAATAAGAACACGCCTTTGTGAAAGTCAACTTCAATCTCAAATAAGTGATAAATGATTAACTCCGAAGTAATCAACTTGTGTCAAATGTCCAATACGAGAAATAGTCAATAACAACGTCTCGAGGAGTCACTGCTAAAGAATATGAGCAAGTCTAATTGGGGATTGAATTTGACTTATAACACTCTCCCAATTAGTGCTCTCCCCTAAACCGACAATCTGTTTGATAGATGCCCAGATTAAGAAGAAGTCTTTAGATCGTTAAATGCAACTCGTCTTTAGTCTTCTAACATGTAGCAGAAAATGTAGAACAGACTGTAGACTCGACCTTCTTCAAGATTGTGCAGTTGGGGAATAGATAGTTAACATCTTCAACTCACACCAAAAAGCATCCCAATTAACTTACATCTTGCAAATCCCCTTAACTAAAATCCCTCCCAATCAAACAAGAACAGAAAGATGTTCATCAAGGAAATCAACAATCAGGCCGCAACGAACACATAAGATGGTAACACCAAACTACCAATCACATCAAACAAGAACAGAGAGATTGTTCGGAATCATCATGTTGATGTATACGTGAAGCATTAACCGGAAGCACTTTGTCGATAAACTCATCAATCTGAGTGAAGATGTCAACCAACGGCTCTTAGAAGAAACTCCATGTAAAGATGATCCGATAAGAAGAAGCTCGGTTCTTACATGAGTTAGGAGCCGTTTGACCATATATTCTCAAATATTAATCAATCATGCAAAAAATTCACACTTCTTCTCCCCTTCAAGAATTGCATACGGAGATGCCATTCTTGATTAAATAAGTGAAAATCATCCGAATGTTCTATTCACACTTCTCTCCCGCAAAATAAGCACGTGATGTCGCCATCTTCATTATAATCGAGCAAGTGGAATGAGAAAACAATCAGTGGTAGCCCGGTTCACTTGAAGACTGAAGCGCATGGAAAAAGTATGAAGCATGTTGATGAGAATGGTCATAATAAGAAGATTTCTCTTCTTCCGAAGATAATGCGCACTGAAGCGTACACATTTCTTTTCTTTAAGAACGAGGCATGAACTGTTGTGTTCATACGTCATAATCTCTCTCTTTTCAGCTCTCTTAGCAAAACATGTAATCAACCCCATTATCATTCTGTAGGCTCTTTGTCGTGACAGCTGATGGAGAAAACCCAATATGATGAATTTGACCCTGAAGTAAACTAACCCAAACTCGTGACTTAAACTTGCACATATGTAACAAAGAGCGGTGCCGATTTCCATTAGCATCTCTAAGTACTCTCTATGTACTCTATACTCTTCAACCAACCAACCATCAAGTATAAGACGTATATTACCTCTTGAAAATCCACAATTGAATGTGACACTGAGCACTACAACGTAACTCCTTAAAGTGATAGTTATTTTGTAGTGGTATGAGCCCAATTCCCCCAAGTGGTAAAAGAAAAGGAAAAAAACACCCAACAATAACTAGATTTCCAAGTCTTCGTTTTTGATAATAAGCATCGAACAAGGATCATGAAGAATCTTCATCCAACCATCCCCGATACCTTCAGATACTAAGTACACTCGCCCGTGATATTTCACTTCAACCTCAAATAAATAATAGTGAATTAACTCCGTTGTCACATCTTGTTAAAAGCTCAAGTCTAGCCTCCTTTGATCTTAAAAGTGAACTTTGATAATGGTTTCATCCCGACCATGGTTTAATGAGCATAACCCCGTATAACTTTGAAGTAACCAAACCGCCATGACGAATATCCAAACACACATCCAATTCATGAAGTACACCCTTTTATCCCTTCTTCGAAGCAGAAACCGTAGTACCAACATCAAATGAGATCCCGAAATACACTTTCCTTTCTCTAGGATGGTTCCATCATTACGGGATTTTACAAGTCTATGGTTTAAACCGAGAAAAAGATTCTTTCGCGGGATTTTACAAAACCAAGAATAAACCGTAAGATTGATCCGGAAATGCACTTTACTATTACCAGGATGTTTCCATTTTCACGGGATTTTACAAGTCTATGATTTAAACCAAGAAATAGGTTCTTTCGCGGGATTTTACAAAATCAAGACAAAACCGTAAACAATGTCAGCTTGAATGTGTTATGACAACTTTGGTTTCAGTGAATATCTGTTTTAGGGGAACATGTCGCGGTTCATCAACGGTTCATAATCCAACATCAAAAACATCATCAACCATCCAAACAACACTTTGGTAAGCACATCATTCACACAATATGTCGGCTATTGTAGTGACCACATGGAGAAGTAAACCCGATATATCAAACTCGAACATGACGTAAAATTCCCCAGATTTGTTACTTAACCTTGTACTAATCCTTGTGAACAAGAAACGGTGTACCCAATGTACAAAACCTCTTGACATATCCTCAACTGCGTGAGACACCGAAGTGATAGCTACGTTGTGGGTTAATCGAGAAAGAATCTCAAACGCAACTAAATAGCCAAGTCTTTATCACCCTCTATAAACGCCCAAACAAGTCATCTTCGCGGAAGGGTAGAAAGACAGAAGACGAAATAAGTAAACGCGCCCGGAAAAACCTCACTTCAAATTCAAATAAGAAATACCGTCCAAACAACCCCATAGTCAACATTGTTCTAATAACGATTCAAGCCGTGACATAATATACTTCGTGAAAGTGCATAAACCAAATTACCAAACCCCATCACACATCAACTCTCATCATCATACCCAATCTCATCATCGAATCTCATCTTGTCCAAATCACATAAACCTCGTACCATCAAAACACATATTAGTCAAATCTCATATGCACGATCCAATTTTGCTAAGCCCATCAATCCATCATCCAAGTCATCATATATCTTTGGCCCAATACATCACGAATAACACACGGTCCAGCTCTTCAACAACTCAATATTCATGAAAGACCAATATGAGCGCGCAACACACCAAAATATGCCAAGATCGTATATTCATGAAGAGTCAATGATGATCATATGAAGTATAATATTTAATATTTGACGGTTGAGAGACCATATATGTACCACAAAATGATCTAAAATATTAATGATGTTCATATGATATGACCATACATTAATCAAGATCGTGATGTAATATGACCATATGTTAAATGAGTTGTCAAAAAGAATAAACCAAGAAGTGATTATATCATGTTCCAATATGAAAATACGTGTTCCAATATTCATGTTTAAGGTCCACGAGACTAATATTCAAGTTGTCAACACAAGCCCACATAATAGTCATATTGTATGGCCCATGATCAAGAGGATCAAAACAGTTCGGCCCATTGATATTCCACCCGCCATTTACACCCGTTCCACAATATATGATCCAAGATCCAGATGCCCTAATAATTAGGGTATATAATACACCCATTATCTCAATCTTTACCCTCATATCTCTCCACACATCCGCCTACCACCTCTTTCTCCCAAAGCAGATCAAGGAATATTATAACGCCTCTCTCATCCACAACACACTTACAGTCTCAACAAACCCTAAACACTTATCATATTTTCTCCGCCCCACAACTATTTTTCTAACTACACAACACAGACAAACACCAAACCCTAAAATACTCTTCAAAAATATGCCCCCAACAAACAGATCACTCAAACCCCATCTCACAAAATAATACTCTCCTCTACTCTATCTCATCACTTCTTGTATCAGTCCATACCAGATTTATCATCACACGATCAATATATCCTCGCCACAGGGATGGCTGAAAGCTCTTTGATTCGCCACAGGGATGGCTTGAATCGAATACCACGTGAATCATGTAGACTGTGCTGGCCATGGAAAGGTAGGTTTAAATTTGATTCTTGTTATTGTACCTTTGTACGAATAGAAAAGAGATGATAACAAAAAAAATTGTTATTATTCTTTATCTTATATATTCGGAGATTGACACAAGACTGATGATGATGATCTATTTCGTGTAAAGAGATTCTTGATAATCTAGATGTACTTTTGTATCACACGAAATTAGATGGACTGAGGTCTCCAATAATCAGAGATGTTTACCCTTTTTGTAGATGATACAAAACCGAACCAAAGACTTGTTTTAACATAATTGTTAAGGACACCTCTTTAAGTTCGAATAATAACAAAAATGAAGCAAGCCTTCATCAGTTGTAGATCTGTGATGAATATTTTTATTCGTGAATAAGACCCTTGTGGTCTTGATGTTGCCTTTGAGTGCCACGAAAGAAAGAAAGCTGAGATCTTGTTATGATATGAGTCGAGTCTTGGTCTTGAATGAGATGAGTTGGGATAGTATGTATGAGTTGGAGTTGTTGGTTTGGTTGTGATGGTTAACATTCGACCAAGTTCTTCCCTTTATTTTTTATTTTTCTTTATGTTCATATCTTGGACCAATGAAGGAAAAGAACTTGAGGTCGCAAGAGTCTTGATGTATTGGTTTATGTTATTTGTGGTCTAAGGTCTGGTCATGTCTTCTCCTTCTTCCTTTCTGTTCAAGTCGCTAGCCAAATACTCCAAACCAAGTCGCTAGCCTTTTTCCAAACCAAATCGATAGCCTTTTCCAAACCAAGTCGCTAGCCTTTTCCAAACCAAGTCGCTAGCCTTTTATTTTTCAAAGCAAGTCGCTACGACTTGTTAAATAACAAGTCGCTAGGTCAAAGGTTTTCCAAGTCGCTACCATTTTGAGTCATAAGTCGCTATTTCAGATTCAGATTCACAAGTCGCTACATCATCTTTCTCAAGTCGCTATCTCTGTTATTTGACTCAATAGTCAAACAAACCATAAATCGCTACATTCTTTTCCAAACAAGTCGCTAGATAGAAACAATGAATCCGGACAACATAAACAGCCAACTCGCTAGCAGAAATATCAACCTATTTTCGTACTTAAACCCAGAAAAACAACAGATATTGACAACATAGTAACGTCACCAATATTTAGACCACAAATACACACAGGATTTGGTACCCAAAGACTGATAAAGGTGAGACAAAAACTGTTTGGACAAAACTTGACACAGAACGGATATTGTAGTCATTGAAAGACCAAGACTTTATTGACCAAAAGAAACTTGTTTAAAAACTGTTAAAACCATAAGATTCAACCAAAAGATGATAAAAAACAGTTTCAACCAAAAGATGATAAAAAACAGTTTTTAGAACAAAATTTCGAGCCAACATAAATCAATAAACCACAATAACCATGGTAAAAAACCACACAAATCAAAGAAACACAACAACCTTGGCTCTGGTACCAATTGTAGGATCGTTATATTTATTGTGTTGATGATTCGGGTGGTCTTGGATGATGGAAATACATGATTGCCATAGTTAGAGAGTTAGTAGAGAGAGAGAGAGGGTGTTCTTGCTAGAGGTTTACACAAAGGAAAGATTAGATTAAAATGAAGCACCACCCCTTCCATGGATGGAAGGGGTATTTATACTTACACAATACACGACCTCCTATCGGCCTGTGGATCAGGCATACAGTGGGTAAAGACCCGTCCTTCCTCCACGGTGTTACACTACGCTAAACTACGCTACTAAATAACTAATAAACTACTAAACAACTAAAATAACGACACGTCTACGAGCTAACTTATGCTAGATCATAATTGGGGTGACCGACACTTTAACATGGAATTTTCTAATTCCTAACAATTCATGTCGGTTTTAACATCTTTTGGTTCGACCTTAGAGAGTACGGAGTTGAAGAAGCACCATAAGTTATCGGTTGCAAGTTATCGACGAGTGGATACTGGGTGAGAAGGGTTTCCAATGATGTTGTTCAATGGGTGATCGTGTGTCCATTTTCTAAGGTGTTCATGTGGTTGTTGTTGAGGAACAGAAGTAGCAGAGTTGATTTCTCCTGATGATGATGGTTCAGATGATGATTCAGGAGCAAATATGTTTTCAAAGGGTTCATCTTCTGGAGGAGCAAAAGGGTTTTCATCATCTGTAACAGCAGCAACATTTCCATTGTGTACACTTGATGATTGATGATTAGTTGATGAGACAGATTGATCAGCAGCAGGCACTTCTTGACTTAATGACATTGAAACTGAAGGGTTAACTTCATTGACAGGGATAGGAGCAGCCTCTGTTGATGGAACTGACAGATCATTAGCACTTGGCTCATAGTGTTCATCAAACATCGGGTCAAATAATTTCTTCAAATCCTCTTCTGAAGGAGGTACATAAGGAGTTGATGGTGAGGTATTTGAAACAAGAGTAGAAGTGATAGGACTACTTGATGAAGGTTGAAATGCGGGTCCAGAGCTAGATTGTCCTGGAGCCATTTGCCCGGACAGCTCATCGAACGTGACGTGAATAGTTTCTATGATATCTCGAGTTCTTTTGTTGTAGATTCGGTAACCCTTCCTGTTTGATGCATAACCTACAAAAACTCCAATGTCCGCCTTAGCACTTAATTTACCTAAATCTTGACCGTCATTTGTTGGATAGCACAAAGCACCAAACACACGAAGGTAGGATAAATCATGTTTTCGTTTATGGACAAGTTCATATGGAGTTTTTCCATGAGAGGTGTGTATAAGGGAACGATTTTGGGTGTAGCAAGCAGTGGCAATGGCTTCAGCCCAGAGAAACATTGGAACCTTTGAATAAATTAGCATTGTTCTTGCGGCTTCCATAAGAGTTTGATTTCGTCTTTCAACTACACCGTTCTGTTGAGGAGTTCGTGGAACACTTCTTTGATGGATGATTCCAACACTTTCATAAAATTGAATTAAGTCTTTGTTAACAAACTATGTGCCATTGTCTGCTCGAACAATTCTAACACTATTGTTGATTCGAACCTGAAGCTGTTTGATAAGTTTGATGATGACATCTGGAGTTTCATCCTTTGTCCTAAAAAACTTTACCCAAGTAAATCGAGAGTATTCATCAACAACTACTAGAATGTATTTCTTCCCATTTATCGTTTGCACTCTCATTGGTCCGCACGGATCCATATGAAGGGTATGAAGAACTTCCATTACTGAGTTTGTGGGTTTTGGTTTGTGGGCATATTTCGTGCTTTTTCCCAATTGGCAAGCTGAACAAAGATGATCTTTTTCATATTTTAATCTGGGTAATCCTCTGACAAGATCCTTTCTGGAAAGGTTATTAATGGTGCTGAAGTTCAAGTGATTGAGCCAACGATGCCATAACCATGACTTTGTTCTCGAAGCCTTTGACAACAAGCAGATTGGAGAGGACTTTGTTAATACAAATAAGCCGTAAAATCGTTTATGTATATTTTACGATCTTCTAATGTTTTGTCGATAACAAACGTAAAATCATATTAACGAAACAAATAAAATACGTAAATGGTTTGAACTAATAGTTTCTAACATATTCACACTTTCACATAAAACACTAAAACAAGTATAAGTGATTTTATGATTTAAGTAATACATATGTACAACAACTAGTGTTTACATATTTAGGTAAAATATACACATAACTAGTATGTAGTATATTGGGTAATATAAATGGGTAGAAACTTAAGTATCACAACCCATTGGGCAAATACATTGAATGTAGTTGGGTACAACCCAAAGCCCATAACCCACGGAGCTTGACCCATAACCCATTGCATGACATCATGCTTATATCATACATGGATAATATCCATAACCCATGGATCAACCCATACCCAAGTGACCAAGTGCATTGCACTCAAAGATACATTGTATCTAGCCAAAGATCCATGGTTCAACCCATGACCCATAACCAAAATACCCATGGGTAAAAGGGAGCGTCCCACGGATCCCTAGCTTAACGCTAGACGGATCCCTTGAGGAAGGGATCCGTGGGATCCGGGGAACAGTAGGCTTTTTCCTCTATAAATAGTGAGCCATTTCTTCATTATTTCTAACCCCTTTCTAAAACACTTTCTCCCTGAGTTAAAAACTCACTAACCTCAGATCCAAAAGATCTATGTTTGTAGTTTTGTTTTTGTGTGATCTTTTAGGTTCCTCTTAAAGGCAAGATCACCGCCTTTGAAGTCGAGCAAGCTCAAGTTCATGAATTGACATGCTTCCTCATCATCAAGGCTACTGAAGTCTTCTTGTTGATGATTCCTTTCTTTCTTCAAAGAAGTGTAGTGTTAAAGACATTAGTGAAAGATATCTCAAGTGTCAAGACGAAGATATTAGTGAAGGGTATCTATCGTCTATAGCATAAGCACTTGTGGTAGGTGCTTAGAAGTCAAGACAAGAAGCATTAGTGAAAGGTGCTTAGAAGTCAAGACTAGAAGCATTAGTGAAAGGTGCTTAGAAGTGAAGACACAAGACATTAGTAAAAGGAGTCTTGTAGATCTAGTCAAAGGCATTAGTGAAAGGTGCCTTAGATGTACATTCGATATGGTGTGTTTCGATGTACAAGATAGACTAGTATTAGATCCAAGGATATTGATATCCTTGATGATGTTGTAAAGGAGTAGATCTCCTTTGGGATTAGTCGTTGGTGTAGTGTGGTAGTAGTTCCTCCATTGCAATGGAACTAGGTGCTTAGCCTAGTACCTAATAAAGGGTAGGCGATGTTGTGAAGGTGTAGTTCACCTTGGAGTGAAAGAACTAGGTACTTAGCCTAGTACCTTATAAAGGGTAGGCGACGTTGTGTAGGTTTGGTTCACCTTGGAGTGAAAGAACCCGGTGGTTAGCCTAGCACCGGAAAAAGGGTAGGCGACGTTGTGAAGGCTTCTCCGCCATAAGGAGATTGGGGTAGTGTTTACGAACTCTCGAGTAGGTGACTCGGGGGTGGAGTAGGGCAAGGAAGGTTGTAGCCGAACCACTATAAATACTCGCGTTGTGGTTTTGTTCTTCTTACTCTTATCTTTTCATTACATATCTTTATATGCTTGTTAAGTCGATCTAAATAGTTTAAAAGGAAGTTTTAATTGGTAAAACTATTCAACCCCCCCCCCCTTCTATTTTTCCACAATTGGCATCATAGCTTCGTTACCAAGTTTCTTGAAGTATATTGTTCTTTAAAAACTTGATACGATCCATGGTTAATTGAAAACTACAAAGAAGGTTTTTCATAAAAACAAACACCATGTCTTTTAAAACTATACGTTTGGATGTTGATTTGATAACAACATTTTTTTTTTCATTTAATTGCACTAATCTTTTTTTTCATGTTGATTAGTCAAAGCTCATACCCACCAAGCTTTAGGAGTCGCTTGGTAACAAGAATACCTTCCTTAAGAAGGTATCTTAAATGCAAAGGAGCGGGAATAGTCTAAGTGACATTTGTTGTGTCATTTGTAAAGACGTTCCTAAGTGCGCTAGAGGTATAATTTTCTTTTTACTTTGCTTGATAATTAAGTATACCTATTTAGGTATTTATATGATTATCTTTTGTGCAATTACATGTTTTACATGAAGCTTCATTAGGAAGCCTTTTTCTCACATACGTGTTTTATTTCTCGGCTAAAGTCGTGGTATATAAAACTTATGTTTTGTTTCTTTTAATCCAATAATAAAACAAAACACGAATTTCAAAAATTCCTCCTTCCCTATAAATAACCCCACCGTCGACCACTCTACCAAACCCTCACTTTTTCAAATCTTCCAATTTAAAAAATTTCCTCTCATTCAAAAAAATTTCATCTTCCTCCTCATTCCATCTCAACCGAAACCTAGAAGATTCGTCATCAACATGGTTTACATCGCACTCGTGCTCATCGCCTTAACACTCATTGCACTTGTGTTCCCTATGATGAAGTTCACATATGGAGACATTTACTTTGTGTTGTTAATCTACATTGGGATCATATACCCAATCCTTTGTATCATCCTTAGTATTGAAATGCAATATTACTAATAATCTAGTAATCTAGGTTATTATTATCATAATGTGTTTGTCTTTTTTTTTGTTTTATTTGTTTCTTTTTCTTTCGTGATACATTAGATGTCATGTATGCATGTTAAAAGAAAATGTAGGTTAAAACATATATCTTGGTATAAAACTATGAGATCTAAAAACCTATGCGTTTTCATATAATCTGGTTCTGTAAATACAGATCTACGGATCCCGGAAGTTATACTAGCCGGATCCTTTTTGAAAAGGAACCGTGGGATCCGTCCTACTGGAAAACAGTTTTTCATGCAAATTAAAAAACACTATCCTTCTAAATGTAATAATCCACTAGAAAGTCAAAACCTTGAGTGAGTTAAAGTGTTAAATACCATTGTTAATAAAAATCTAGTAAAAACATTAGATAATCATAGGTTGACCACAAACATCTCTTTTTTAACTTATCATTTCTATAGGTTCAACTATGACGCATGAATATGAGTTTGATTTTTCACTCACTAGCGTCTATACTCCGAACATCTCTCTCGAACCCAACATACCTGGCAATCATGTCCGTGGGTTCAATAATCTCGAAAACTGTCACTTCCACGAAGGACGTATTGTAGACACCTCTCTACAATTCGAAGAAGGTATCAATACCTCCTTCCGAGCCATAGGACTAGAATGTCTTCTTGAAATCAACGAGAAGATATGTCCAAGGTTCATAATGGAATTCTTCCGTCAAGTTGAACTCGTTCGTAATGAGGATCGCTCTCTATCTCTTTGGTTTTATATCAAAAACAAAAAGTTTACTCTAACCCTTGGGCATTTTGCTCACATCCTCCGGATTCCTAATCATGGACAATGTGCCTTCACCAAATATTGGTCTCTTGATTCTCTCTTCAACTTTCGTGAAGAAAATAGTCCATATTGTTCACACATACCCTCTCCGGAAGATTTAAATCGCATAATATGCAAACCTCGACCATATTACTCCGATCCAAACATTATCTTTACAAGGGATATCCGAGAACATTACAAGCCTCTTGCACTCATCCTACGTGAAAATGTTTGGAGCCTTATGGGAAATCGAGAAATTCTTCCCGCTTGTTTGTGCTCACATGTTGTACTGTTTGCTAACACAACAACCATACAATCTCGCCTACTTCTTCGCAAGGCGAATTTCAAATCTTCAAGGCTCCAAGAATAAACTCATCCCTTATGGAATGTTCTTGACACGTCTCTATCATAATGTTATGCACTTCCATCCTCAATTTCAAAGTCCATTGTACGTACTTGTGAACAAGATGATGGAACCGCTAAACATATCTCTCATGAAGACTTTCTTCATTCTTGATTCCACCAACACTCATCAATTACGTAATGATCCTCCGAGCGAAAACACTCAAGAAACCTAGTAGTATTTCAAAATAGGATCAATTCTCTTGTACTCGTGCTTTATCAATGTAATCCTATTTCCTTCATGAAATAAAATCATATTACATTTGATATCTTAGCGTTAGAACCCCATAAACCAACCATGGAATATGATGCATTGTCAAGATCATTGCATACCTTTAGTAAAGGTTCTGCTGAGTAGATGGACGGATCCCAAAGTTTGTGCTAGACGGATCCCTTCACTTAGGGAACCGTGGGATCCGGCAAACAGAAAATGCAATTGCAAACATTATATTTCAAACATATCCTTAGAACACCTCACACTAAGCTAAACATAGTGTCTTAAGGCAAATTAAGTCCTTATCAAGATAAGTTGATCCTTCCTACTCACACACCTAGATCACACTCTAAAACGCTTGTAGATCTACCGTTTCATTTTAATCCATTATCTTCCGCTCTTAAACTCACACTTCATTTTCTACTTAGTCTTTGAAATCTTTTTGATTATGGCAAAATTGATCATAAATCATCCTCACCTCAAAATTGATCAAAGTTGATCAAATTCTGGTTTTCTCATCTCAAAGCTTCTAGGATATTTTTCAAAACACTATCCTAAGTCACAACATGATCTCTAGGATCATTTAGCTTCAATTGACACTCTCATCTTTAATGTCATCCTTGCTCATCCATTGGTACTCTTTGAAAGTTCCAAATCCTTCCATAAAAGACAATCATTAGCTACATCACTCATTACCTTCAAGTACTTAAGCACCCCTTCATTTAAGACATTTAGGAAGACTGAAACACTCAAGATGTTATAGGTCTTAGATCTTAGAAACATCATTTCCACTCTTTCATAGCTGCTGAATTGCCGGATCCCTAGGATTAGCCTAGACGGATCCCTCTGAGGAGGGAACCGTGGGATCCGGATGACAGATTATGTCAAATCTTGCTAAAACAATCATTTCAACTCATCTTCCTAACTCAAACACTCCATCTCATCTTAAATGAGTTCCTAGATCAGTGCAAACTCTGTAGTTGACTCTTGTGCATGTTAATCATCACATTCAAATGAATACTAATGGCTTAAGGCTTAAATGCACTTGCCAAATCTCTTGGTTTATAAACCACTTTGTTAGGAGCTCCATAGTCATCACCTTCTTCCTAATTTTCAGCACTTTAGAAACCCTTGCAAACCTCTTGAAATCATCTCATCATGAGGAAAAACCCAAGTAGTAACTTATCCACCAAAGAACCACCCATGAAAAAGGCGCATGTTATACACGAAATCTCTTCAACCGAATCATCTCCGGTCAAGCCAACAAATGATAGGATCCTTCCTCATCCAATCAAACCAATTCCTAAAAGGATAGTACCCACAAAACTACCTATGCCAAACACCACCATACCTCCTAGGCCTAACAATATCATCTCCACTAAACCATCACCATTGGTTCCTAGAGCTATTTCATTTACATCCCCACTATCATCACCACACCTCTACAATTTAGAGGACTTGCCTCCTAGGCCGTCTCATCCGCTTTCGCCGACAACATTTTCCTCATTAGGAGGAATAATGGTACAAAATCAAGGTGTTGATTCAACACTTGCTCCGGCTTCCTTTTCGCCGTTTCCATCATATAATCCCATTTGGATTATGAGAAATCATCAAAGTCAACCACCCGACCATATGGAAGTTGACACTTCTCTATCACCACCATCATTCTTAGTCGAGCCATTTTCAAATGCGCCTCCACCAATCCCTCCATCATTTGAAGCTCCACAAGCCGCTTCACTTGATCCTTCGCATCAAGCCATTTCATTTCTTCCACCACCACTACCTAGCCATGACAAAGATTGCTATCATTGTCAACATGTTGAAAGTTTGATACATGAAGTACGAGAAGACCAACGTTTCATGTTCTATCATCTCCTTGAAGGTTTCGACGAGATTAAACCTAAACAAAACTCGAGCTAGAAGATTTTAGTGGTGTCCTAGCATCAAGCGATAAATGGTTTAGAAATTCCTAGTCATGTATTTTCTTATTTTCTTATTTTTTAGAGTCATGTATATCATAACTCTAGTTTTATTAAATGGAATTACATGCTACTTGTTATTTTGTTGAGCATATGATTACTTTGTATTCATATCTCATTTTGTGATAACATTACTTGTTATATCACCTTTGCTGAAATTAATCAGCTAATACGGATCCCTCAGAATTGCCTAGACGGATCCCTATTAGGAGGGAACCGTGGGATCCGTGAGACAGAAAGCTTTCTTTCTACTAACTTGAACCACATTTGCAGGAAATTGTGAATTATACTTGCTTTCTAACCTTTGTTTTGTAGTTATTCAATTTACACATGAAGACTTTGACATCCTAAAGCTAGGGGGAGCTTTATGTCAAAGCAATACATTGAAAATTACTTGCAATACTAGGTTTACATTTCATGACATCCCCGTGCAATATTGCAATCATCAAGGGGGAGTACATTCGTCATTTAGACGAAATCTTTTACAAACTTACTTGCAAACAAACTAGATTAATATCACTTTCTTGACGCCCTTACATAGGGATGGACTCATCAAGGGGGAGTAAAGACGAGATCCGTTCCCGTTACTTGCTCTCTATTCCTTTTTTTATTTTTATTTCTTTCACATGTTTTTCTTAAAAATGATGTGTTGCTTTCCTTCAAACACTTTTTGTTTCGACAAAAAGGGGGAGAAGAAAGTAAAAACTACAAATTCAAACTTTTACGAATTTTAGCTTTTCCTTAAAATAATTTTATGTTTTGTCATCAACAAAAAGGGGGAGATTGTTAATACAAATAAGCCGTAAAAACGTTTATTTATATTTTACGATCTTCTAATGTTTTGTCGATAACAAACGTAAAATCATGTTAACGAAACAAATAAAATACGTAAATGGTTTGAACTAATAGTTTCTAACATATTCACACTTTCACATAAAACACTAAAACAAGTATAAGTGATTTTATGATTTAAGTAATACATATGTACAACAACTAGTGTTTACATATTTAGGTAAAATATACACATAACTAGTATGTAGTATATTGGGTAAGATAAATGGGTAGAAACTTAAGTATCACAACCCATTGGGCAAATACATTGAATGTAGTTGGGTACAACCCAAAGTCCATAACCCATGGAGCTTGACCCATAACCCATTGCATGACATCATGCTTATATCATACATGGATAATATCCATAACCCATGGATCAACCCATACCCAAGTGACCAAGTGCATTGCACTCAAAGATACATTGTATCTAGACAAAGATCCATGGTTCAACCCATGACCCATGACCCATAACCAAAATACCCATGGGTAAAAGGGAGCATCCCACGGATCCCTAGCTTAACGCTAGACAGATCCCTTGTGGAAGGGATCCGTGGGATCTGGGAACAGTAGGATTTTTCCTTTATAAATAGTGATCCATTTCTTCATTATTTCTAACCCCTTTCTAACACACTTTCTCCCTGAGTTAAAAACTCACTAACCTCAGATCCAAGAGATCTATGTTTGTAGTTTTGTTTTTGTGTGATCTTTTAGGTTCCTCTTAAAGGCAAGATCACCACCTTTGAAGTCGAGCAAGCTCAAGTCCATGAGTTGCCATGCTTCCTCATCATCAAGGCTACTGAAGTCTTCTTGTTGATGATTCCTTTCTTTCTTCAAAGAAGTGTAGTGTTGAAGACATTAGTGAAAGATGACTCAAGTGTCAAGACGAAGATATTAGTGAAGGGTATCTATCGTCTATAGCATAAGCACTTGTGGTAGGTGCTTAGAAGTTAAGACAAGAAGCATTAGTGAAAGGTGCTTAGAAGTCAAGACTAGAAGCATTAGTGAACGGTGCTTAGAAGTGAAGACACAAGACATTAGTGAAAGGTGTCTTGTAGATCTAGTCAAAGGCATTAGTGAAAGGTGCCTTAGATGTACATTCGATATGGTGTGTTTCGATGTACAAGATAGACTAGTATTAGATCCAAGGATATTGATATCCTTGATGATGTTGTAAAGGAGTAGATCTCCTTTGGGATTAGTCATTGGTGTAGTGTGGTAGTAGTTCCTCCATTGCAATGGAACTAGGTGCTTAGCCTAGTACCTAATAAAGGGTAGGCGACGTTGTGAAGGTGTAGTTCACCTTGGAGTAAAAGAACTAGGTACTTAGCCTAGTACCTTATAAAGGGTAGGCGACGTTGTGTAGGTTTGGTTCACCTTGGAGTGAAAGAACCCGGTGGTTAGCCTAGCACCGGAAAAAGGGTAGGCGACGTTGTGAAGGCTTCTCCGCCATAAGGAGATTGGTGTAGTGTTTACGAACTCTCGAGTAGGTGACTCGGGGAGTGGAGTAGGGCAAGGAAGGTGTCCTTGTAGCCGTACCACTATAAATACTCGCGTTGTGGCTTTGTGCTTCTTACTCTTGTCTTTTCATTACATATCTTTATATGCTTGTTTATCAACATCCAACACACACAACCAAATAGATTCACATAAGTCGATCTAAATAGTTTAAAAGGAAGTTTTAATTGGTAAAACTATTCAACCCCCCCCCTGCTAGTTTTCCACAGACTTCATCATGTCTTCGATAGAGATGGTGTATAAATTTGAACCACGAGTTCCTCTTAGCAATTCCACACCATCGAGTTCTCTACCGAAACAAGTATGTTTTCTAAAAGCCACTTCTAGATCGGAATCACAGAATTGACCAACAGAGAACAAGTTATGACCAAGACCTTCCACATAATATACCCTGAAGATTACACTTTTACCAACAACATAATCTCCATAACCTATGATTGCACCAAAATGGTCGTTCCTGAATCTAACAGTCCCGATGAATTTACTCATGAAGTTCATGAGCCGCGAGCGATCTCCAGTCATATGCTTGGAACAGCCTGAGTCCAGGTACCACATAACAATTTGAACGATCTGCAGTTGAACACAGACAAGAATGGATAACTGGATAATTGGGATCCCCATGCAAGAATGGGTTCCATTTGGTTAGTAACAGTGATTGGAACACCCACATCATAAGTAGAAACAATAGAATAATCAGAAATAGATGCAGTGCTAGTGTCCGTATTTGACCTATTCAAAGTGTGTTCACTTCTTAAGGGAATAGTTCTACCAGTAGGCATCCATTTTCTAGTGGGCATTGACTTAGCAAATTTAGGGCACAGCTCATTAATCTTACGGCTAGTAGGTATCCATTGATAACCTATATTACTAAATTTCCTTCCTGTGGGTTTCCACTATTTCTAACTTTATTTCGCCTTTGCCTTTTAGCCTTCTTAGCTTGATTTTTAACATTAACAACTTTAACTGTGCATTTAACAGCATTAATCAAATCATTCACACCACATTCAAGATTAGTAACAGAAACCACGCAATCATTATTACATGTTTTTCCAAAAGTAGTAGAATTCGCATTAATTACAGTACGCTTAGAGCTAACACTAGAATCAACATGATTCATTTTATTCAAATTCTCCCTAAGGTGATCTTCTACTCTCTTCCATTGAACATTCCTAGCATGCAAGGTCCTACCATTCTTTGTGTTGCCTTGAGGCTTTGACTCGCTTGCTTTGGTGTCACTTCTTACTCCTGTAAAGGGAATTGGAACATTAGTTGGTTTTGCTACTTTTTGCATTCTGATAATGCTACACGCGTCGTTCGGGGTCAAGGAAACTTCCTTTTCTTCGAGCAAGTTTTATAACACCCTAGGCAGTGAACCTAATCGTTGTAGTGTAGTAATTAGGGTAAGCCACGGGTATTGATATCGTTCTCTAGGGGAATAGGAATGCTAGTAAGGAGTTACTACGCTAAGGTTAAGGTTGAGGAAGATTATTTTTGTATTTTTATATTTTATGAAATGGAAAGGTACGAATCTCGGGTATTGGATTTGGGGGGTTGGTATTTCTACCGATTACTCTACTATTATCTAATTATCTAAACTAAGGTTGTGGGAGTCTATGTCTAATTAATGTGTGCTCGTATGATAGTTTAAAGATGTGTTTACTTAGGTTGTACTACTCCTTAATTATCTCCTATTGATGGTTGAGTTGCCACGTCCTTATTCTTAGTTACGTTGTGTGTCTAAAGTTGTAGGGTATGCGTTTCTCCCTAACTCTTTGAACTTACCAAAGGGTCTCGTCTACAAAACCCACTAGGGATAATAAACTCTTACTCTAAGGCACTCTTTGGATGGTTTAGCTTACAACTACTCAGGTAATTATATTCTAAGGTTCACAAAGATGAATCAAGCATTAAGTACACAACGAATGACCTATCGCATTACTAGATCATTAATCAACTAAGATAAGAAACAACCAATCAATATTCAATAATTAAGTTTCATACTTCCTAAGCAAACACACAAATAAATTAGCCGGACATGGAGAACATGCAATCATACACACAAATAATCAAAGACATAATTGAATTAATGAAGTAAATACTTATCTTGATGTAAGATAGGGTTTAAAACCCTAAAATACTGTACAAGACACCTTAGGTTCGGTTTTAGGTTTTCACTCCAAAAGACTCTCTCTAAAACTGAAAAATTCGGATTCTATATATAAGATTACATAAGCGACGGCGTCACCTTATGTTTCGTGACGCCGTCGTGTCGCCGTCATTAGGGTTTCGTCTTGGCCACGTTAACCTTGCGACGGCGTCACCTTATGTCCGTGACGCCGTCCTCTTCAGCTTCTGACGTCGTCTGGATTGCATCTAGGCCGTCTGAGTAGTGACGGCCTACTCTTTTACAACTGGACGTCGTCACTTGAAAATACGAGTTTTGGGTTCTGAACCGTCACAAAAATCCTCGGACGGCGTCGCAATTAGCACCTGACGCCGTCGCCTTCTATTTTCAGCAGCTGTGAGTGTCTCGATTTTGACTTTGGCCATTTTCTTCATATATTCGCGCCTTTTCGTCCAAATAAGTGCCATTCCAGCATTTTGCCTTCAAGAGACCTAAAAAGTGAAAAGGAACGATATTAAGCAATAACGGATACAAAAGTAATCAAATAAGGGCTAAAACGACCCCTCAAAATTGTACCTTTTAAAACCTTATCAAATATCCCTACACTTGTTATTTGCTTGTCCTCAAGCAAATGTGCTTTTAACCAATTAATTTATAAGTTAGGGGTCATGAAGCATTAATTCAAAATGGTCCACAACACATATAAGCCCCGCAAAAGTCATAACAAGCACAGAAATTACATACTAGCACCTCACATGGGGTGTTTGGATACTCACATCTCTCTCGGGTGTATATATGATTACCATAGCACCTAGGAAAGACTATCAAAGAGGTCTTTTAAAGGGTTGTAATGTTAGGCTTACGGTAGGGAAACAAAGGGTTTGGTGGGATAGGCTATTTAGTGGTGGTAAGTCAAAAATCTCTATGTTAAATGCATATGAAGAATGGCGTTGCTAAGCCAAGACTCGACACTCTAAAACTCTAGGTAACGGAAATAAACAAACATAACTTTAAAGGATAGATGTAGGATGGTAGCCCGTATATATATATATATATATATATATATATATATATATATATATATATATATATATATATATATATATATATATATATATATATATATATATATATATATATGTATATATATATATATATATGTATATATATATATATATATGTATATATATATATATATATGTATATATATATATATATATATATGTATATATATATATATATATGTATGTATATATATATATATATATATATATATATATATATATATATATTTTCATACACTTTTACTCTACCATCCTCTACGATAACATCAAAATACTAGGGATTTATAGGCATATCCCTACACTTGAGTTTTTATTACTCTAACACTAATTTGACCCGATTTGAAAAGATCAAAACACTTGGGGTACATTATTATGCAAACAAAGGGAATTTGAATTTAACGTTCCCTTCACGTCATTTCATAAACTTTAACTTTTCCCATGAATCCCAATCGTCCCAAAACTGTATACAAAGGATATGACTCGACTTAGCAACTTATGCAAACAACTAGATAATTGAACTAAGGGTTTAGGGTGATAACAAACATTTGCACTAAAAGTGAGTGCATAAGGGGTAGGCTAAGGCGATTTGGGTGTATATTTGGGGGTGGGGTGTAAACAATGCTCTTCATTGATATTCCGAAAAAACCGAAACATCACGAGAACCGCGAAAAGGATAGGCTCTGAGGGGTTAACTAGGGTTATCCTAAAGATGAGTACAACGCAAAGGGTGTGGGGGAATTACTCAACCGATATGGAAGAAGTAATTATATTACAGGTATCTAACAAGGGTTATCCTAATGCCTCTTATCATTTAGTTATTCCTAACTACACAAGTGTAGCCTCACTTGCGATCTCGGAATGCATCACAAAACAAGTTCTAGAATCTAATATACTACCGGTTCACACTCTAAGCATTGAAGATGAATGCTTTAATTCCTACTAATCTAAGGGCGATCCTCACTTTTTGGTGGAATTTGGGTGGTAAAGGGTTTTTGTGCTAGTCATGCAACTTCCTATCCATGAGACGCTTTTGTTAAGACTAATGGCCCACTCCTATATGTCATAAAAAAATTTAAATTTGGTGCCAAAATTACCCTAACCGACATTTCCTCATGGTTTATTACACAATCACAATTGGACAAAGCAAATAGTCAAGGATAAGCATAGTTTCAAAGTTCCCGTTTTATTTTCCCTCCCTACACTTAAACTGAACATTGTCCCCAATGTTCCCCGAAAGTATCAAAGTTATGATAAAAGAAGGTAATCAAAAACAAAAGAAACTAATACTCCCCTGATTAGCTCCGTAGGATCCGTGTGTGAAGTAGTAGTTAAATCTTTTCCAAGAAGAATGTATGCGTGAAAAGCTCCTTCCAACTTTATGTATCTTCTTCTTGATAAACAAAACCTGCACACTTGAATAAAACAAACGAAACCTTCGCGTAAAATCGGCGGTAATAGTATATATAAGACTCGATTTAAACTAGGATATAATGCTTGTGGAATGGATGTTTACAGAATTTCTAAGAAAATTAAGACCTGGAAAATTCCAAAAATTTATAAGTAGCTCAGAAAACGAGAAAAAAGTAATCTGATGTTTTTACTCCTTCCTGACGCCGTCAGGTTGCAATCCTGACGCCGTCAGGTTATCCTGACAAAAACTGGTCTGCGATTTTCTGGAAAATTTACATCTTTAGAATCTGGAAAAATTTCTGCAAGACATCCATTATGACTCGATACAAGCATTTGACTCGAACAAACAAACATAAATATCTTTTAGTTAATTGTTATTCTCATGTTTACGTTTCTTTTGAAAACGTGTGTAATCCTCCCTACACTTATCCTTTATGTAAAATACCTTTATATGCAATTAAGTCGAGGTTAAAAACAAAATAAAGCATTTTTACAAATTTAAACATGAGGATAAACAATTAATAAAAAGAAGAAAGATAAATCACAAACAAAGATAAAACATACAAGCAAGATAAATTACACCACATGTAAATAAACACCACATAGTTCAAAGGTCACTACTAATTTAGATGTCCAAGATTATTACATGCCAAAATAAAAATTGTTTCAATAACCAACCATACTCAATCCATAAACTACTACATCAATCACTGGGGAGGGGGTCCATAACGATAGTCATAACCAGGGGGGAGATGGCCCAAATACCCATAGGGTGGATAGTCCTCCTCCCGCCCTGGGAAAGGATCAATCTGGAGATGTGGGTCAAGCTGATCACGCATGGACAGATGATGCATCTGTTTGACAGTATGGTCGTAGGTCCAGCTAGCCCTCTGGTCCTGTTGCGCCATCCATGTATCCATGCGCCCCATCCATGCTCCCTGGTAGGCCTGCCAATCTCCACTAGACATGTTCCTGTAGGCGTCAGTGGAGCTTCCTGCTTCACCCCCCTGCTGGTGTGCTGGTACCTGTGGCTCCTCATCATTGTCGTCCTCACCACCTTGAACGGCAGGCTGAGAATGGAACCAAGTATAACCTCTACCATAATCCATCAGGACATTCATAGCTTTTAGAGATTTAGCCTTGACGACCCTGGGTGTTGCCATCGTACTCAGGTACGCAGGTACCTCCCCTGCCAATACACCTAAGGATCGAGCTAACCGGGTGATAAGCATGCCCCCATACACCCTATCCTCCAACCTAATCCCACTTGCAGTTCTCAAGTAATCGGCCAACCAGAACGGGATGTTGCAGTGCACTCCCTCGGCCAATATGCAGTAGAGATAGAATAGGTCCGGTAAGGTGAAGCAGCGATGTATGAGCCTAACCCGTGGATCCCGGATTTGTGAAGCAAGGGTACCCCCAGTAATGTACTCCCCATCAGCAATCGTGTTCCAGAACTGAATACCCAACATCTCGTCCTTATGGGTAATTCCAGTTGCAAAACGAGTCCTAAAAACATCACTCTCAGCATCCTCAGATGTATACAGTCCCAACCTCCATCCAAACTCAAGCGTCGACATTTGCCTCCAGTCCCCTCCTAACCTAAATCGGATCCCCTGGAAATCAATATTATCCTGACATGCATTGATATTTGGCAAATATGATGCGTGAAACTCACGTACCAACTCGCCATACACGGGCTCTCTAATTCGAAACAATCTTTCCCATTGGGGATCAGTGAACTTATCCCTTCTAAAACTATTCGAAAATTCCCTAGCCAAATCATTCTCCTCCAGAAATGCCCAGTCCAACACAGCCCCTGAATCAATAGTCTGATGGAGTAAATCGTTGTAACTGGCTTGACATCCTTCTTCAATAAATACCCCCCACCCAATGATTGTGTCCGCAATGTTTTCTTGAGTATTAGAAGATTGTCCCCTAGTCCTTTTTACTCTTCTGCTCATCTGAAACAAGAAATCAAATAAGTGGAGAGCAAATGAGTATCATTTGCGATGCAAAGGACGACACAAGCAGGTACTGACGGCGTCGCAGAATACACCTGACGCCGTCAGCTCGACCAATTTTTTGAATCCGACATTTGCGAGGGAAAAGTCCAAGTTTCTAACCATAACCCTTGACCCAAACACCCTTGTTGCAGCAACAATGGCATAACGGCCAGGTGGTTTTGACTCCTAAGCCGTCAAGGCTTCTCGCAAAGTTAACCCCCATATGGTAACACTACTACTTCGCCTAATCTTAAGCCTTAACAAGATTTCAAGGGCGAAATAGATCAAATTAGTTGGGGTTTTCGGATTTGAGAAAAGAGGGGAAAACGAAATTGAACATGAATTAGAACAATTGAATAGACAAAGATCTATGTAGATTACTTACCTCGTGGAGATTGTTGTGGAAAAATGGTGGATTCGATGTGGGGAATACGTTTTTGTGTGGTGTGGGGCGGATAAAAAATGTGTAGGGTAAAGAATGAAAGAGATGGGTGCTGTATTAATACGTCTGATCTGGCTTAGTGACGGCGTCACTCGTTAAAGTGTGACGGCGTCACGCACAAATTTTCGTAAAAGAAAACAGTTTTTTTTTTTTTTTTCAATCCGCCCGGATCAAAAATCTGGTTACTATTTTTGACAAGAAACTTGGTTTTTATTTTAAAATCAATTTGGTTATTCCACCAGTAATCTCCACTATGGTAAGCAATGCATATGTCAAATTGTCTTTCAATCGTGATCTCAGAAGTTCCGAAGTCTTGAGGGTGAGGTTCTTTTTTTCCAGGTTTAAAACCGAAAGAACTTTTCCTTGCATTGGGAAAATCGGGAAGTGATACGTGCACCATTCCAATGAATGTGTTTCTAGGGATTAAGTGGGAAATGTTGAGACAGGGGTTTAAGCAAGAATATGATTCATCGAGGTTTACTAAGGGAGAAGGTTCGGGAGTCATCCCGGTATGTCCTGGTATTGCATACACCTTTTCTAGCTTTTTAGGTATATTGTTTTTTGCGATTTCACCACGGATGCTCAACATGAAGTTGTTAGCTAGGCCCAAGAAAGTGTCATGAGTTGTTCGCATTTGAGCTTCGAGGCGTTTTATTTCCTCTTCTTGCTTGTAGACAAATGTCAACATAATGTCCTCGAATTCATCCTGCCGGGATTTTCTTGGGATCAAAAATTCCTTGACAGCATTCATATGTTCATCAGCACGCGTGGTTACTCCCATTAATGCTTTCACTTGGGCCTCCATACTCATAATTGCTTGTGCTCGGGAAGTTGACCCGTTTTCTTGAACAATTGGAGTTTCCCAACCTTCCTCTTCATATTGAGCAAGGTCCTCAATAACCTCCCAGCATGCCTCAGCATCGAGGTTACTTAGCCTTCCACCGGAGGCGTAATCAATGGTTTGTTGGAGAGAGAGACTGACATGATCATAGAAAATTTGGACTAGGAGCCAAAGATCAATGCCGTGATGAGGGACTTTATGAAGTAAGTCCTTAAATCGGGTCCATGCTTCGTAGAGAGATTCACCTTGACGTTGTTGGAACATCAAGATGTCATTCCTAAGCTTAGTGGTTCTCCCCGGTGGGAAAAATTGAGCAAGGAAGCGAGAGGTAAGATCATCCCAACTTGAGATGGAGCCGGCGGGAAGTCGCTCAAGCCAATTACTAGCTTGGTCCCGTAGAGAGAATTGGAAGAGACGCAGGCGCGTGGTCTCCCGAGTAGTAGCATCAAGGTCGATGGAATCGACGATTTTGAGGAAATCCCTCAGATGCTGATTTGGATCTTCGGAACGAAGTCCATGGAATGCACATCCGTTTTGCACCAACCGGATGGTGTCGGATCGCAGGGCCGTAGTTTGGGCTTGGTCGGGAAGCTCAATGGTGTTCCTATAGCCTAGGTGGCTTGGTCTCGAGTATTCACCAAGAGTACGGGCTCTTGGCGGGTCATTTGGCGGTGGGTTGATGAATGGTAGTGGGTTATCACCTTCCATGATGAAAAGTGATAAGATTACGAAAAAAGGTCACGAAGAAGGGGGATAGACTAAGAGAAAGCTAAAAATGAGAAAAAATTTACTTGATAGGAATCAAGCAAAGAACCTAAACGAGGTGGACTACTAACTAGCTATTCTATTCCCCGGCAGCGGCGCCAAAAACTTGATAACGCTACACGCGTCGTTCGGGGTCAAGGAAACTTCCTTTTCTTCGAGCAAGTTTTATAACACCCTAGGCAGTGAACCTAATCATTGTAGTGTAGTAATTAGGGTAAGCCACGGGTATTGATATCGTTCTCTAGGGGAATAGGAATGCTAGTAAGGAGTTACTACGCTAAGGTTAAGGTTGAGGAAGATTATTTTTGTATTTTTATATTTTATGAAATGGAAAGGTACGAATCTCGGGTATTGGATTTGGGGGGTTGGTATTTCTACCGATTACTCTACTATTATCTAATTATCTAAACTAAGGTTGTGGGAGTCTATGTCTAATTAATGTGTGCTCGTATGATAGTTTAAAGATGTGTTTACTTAGGTTGTACTACTCCTTAATTATCTCCTATTGATGGTTGAGTTGTCACGTCCTTATTCTTAGTTACGTTGTGTGTCTAAAGTTGTAGGGTATGCGTTTCTCCCTAACTCTTTGAACTTACCAAAGGGTCTCGTCTACAAAACCCACTAGGGATAATAAACTCTTACTCTAAGGCACTCTTTGGATGGTTTAGCTTAAAACTACTCAGGTAATTATATTCTAAGGTTCACAAAGATGAATCAAGCATTAAGTACACAACGAATGACCTATCGCATTACTAGATCATTAATCAACTAAGATAAGAAACAACCAATCAATATTCAATAATTAAGTTTCATACTTCCTAAGCAAACACACAAATAAATTAGCCGGACATGGAGAACATGCAATCATACACACAAATAATCAAAGACATAATTGAATTAATGAAGTAAATACTTATCTTGATGTAAGATAGGGTTTAAAACCCTAAAATACTGTACAAGACACCTTAGGTTCGGTTTTAGGTTTTCACTCCAAAAGACTCTCTCTAAAAGTGAAAAATTCGGATTCTATATATAAGATTACATAAGCGACGGCGTCACCTTATGTTTCGTGACGCCGTCGTGTCGCCGTCATTAGGGTTTCGTCTTGGCCACGTTAACCTTGCGACGGCGTCACCTTATGTCCGTGACGCCGTCCTCTTCAGCTTCTGACGTCGTCTGGATTGCATCTAGGCCGTCTGAGTAGCGACGGCCTACTCTTTTACAACTGGACGTCGTCACTTGAAAATAAGAGTTTTGGGTTCTGAACCGTCACAAAATCCTCGGACGGCGTCGCAATTAGCACCTGACGCCGTCGCCTTCTATTTTCAGCAGCTGTGAGTGTCTCGATTTTGACTTTGGCCATTTTCTTCATATATTCGCGCCTTTTCGTCCAAATAAGTGCCATTCCAGCATTTTGCCTTCAAGAGACCTAAAAAGTGAAAAGGAACGATATTAAGCAATAACGGATACAAAAGTAATCAAATAAGGGCTAAAACGACCCCTCAAAATGGTACCTTTTAAAACCTTATCACATTCCTGAACTAGAAGTGCAGGGTTCTGAACTATTTGAAGGCACTCTAGAGTTTACTTGCTTAGTACTGGGCATGGAATTAGTTGCATACTTATCACAAGGCATCGAGCAAGGCATCACAGCTTTACCTTTCGCACCTAAGGATTTCGGACATGTTGCTATTAAACATTCTAACATCTCCTGAGATTGTTTGGCCTGAATGCAAGCAGACCTAATTTAACTATCAAATGGCTTATTTATGAAGTCCTCTTCCACAATCTCACGTAGACATTCAAGACTATCCTTAAGGCGAGCAAGATAATTATGAAATACAAGTTCGTTATTCCTAAGATGAGGAGGAATATATTTAACAGTCACAGTATATTTAGAGTCTGCTAATGACTTTGATGCAACATTCTCATTGAAGACAAGTGGCATTTTCCCTTTTACCTGACTCCTCAGATTCTCAATTTATTTTTTTAAAGACGTTATTATTTCGTTGTTTTTGTCACGAGTGACTTTCACTGAATCATATAACTCTTTAAAGTGTTGTTTCACCTTTTCATTTTCTTCTAGAAAACTCTCATTTTCCTTTTGTAGAACATTAACCTAGTTTTGAAGATGAAAACTCTGAGAATCTAAAGGAGGAGACATTTGGGAGCCAGTCACATTGTTCTTTTCACCCTTTAGTTGTGAAATTTGGGCTTTCAATTTTCTGATCGTGTTACAATGAGCTTGAATTTGTTCGTCACGTTTGTTTATCTAAAAAACTGCATCAAACTCTGGAACATCTGAGGATGTCTTGATATTTGAGGTTTTGACATTTTCTTTAAGATGTTGATATTTTAGTTGCAAATCAAAATGTTCAACTTCTAGTTTAGAAAGATGTTTTACCAAATTATCGTGATCATCCTGATCAATTTTCTCATTTAGTTCTGAGTTTTTGTTTTCAAGCTCAATGACACGATCATGGGAAACTTTCAATGCAATAGATAATTCATGAAATCGAGAAGCAGTAATAGAGTGCTTAGTAACAATATAAAACACATCTTGACCTCAACTATCATTGCATCAAATTCCTTTTCCATTTGTTTAATATCTGAATTTATTCCTTTTTGAAGACTCTCAAATTGACCTTTTAATTGTTTAAAGAAAGGCATGACCTCAGTTAAATAACATTCTTTAGTTTGCTCAAAACCCCTTTCCCCCTCCGTTATCCCTTAGGTGTGATTCTCTTCTTACATGTCTTCTCAAAATCAATGAATAGTTGATAAACAACATACAGGCTGATTAAGGTTTTGCTATTAGTGGCAATCGATCTAGGAACTAGATGCATTGGTGTATTTAGAGGATACACAGTAGCTGCAGGCATTTTCCTAAGGGGAGTGTTTTTGCAACAAGATTTTCAGCTTTTTGTATATACATATCCTTTTTCCAAAACAATTGTTTAGGGGTTAATAGAGTCTGAGGCTTAAACTTGTTCAAGGAGATCCAATTTTCCTTAGTGTAATCATGGGGTTTTATCGTTATGTTTTCCTTTTTACACACAGGATCGTTAAGCTTCTTATCCATTTTCTCCCTAGAGGCATCATCTAATTTTCTATCCACTTCCGTGCTTCCAACACATGATGGTGTTTACCTAGGCTTAAGAATCTCATTACCATCATACATTACCTTATGAGCAGCTCTAGCCTTTTTAACTACCTCGGGATTAGGTTCCTCAACAAGGGGAATGCTATGCTTATCGCTTAAGACACTATGCTTAGTGATCAATTGAGCAGTCTGAATGGTATTCCCTTGTACGTACAACTTATTTTCAAGTTTGTTTTTCAAAGTTTTTAGATTAGAAAAAACATTCAAAAGTTTTGATTCCTTAGCATTAAATTCTTGTTTAAGCACTTTAACATTATCTTGAAGCTCTTGATTTTGCTTAACAGTTTTAGAAAGCTTTTCTTGTAAACACTTCTTCTCTAAAATTACTTTTTCTAATAATTGTACGCATTTGGTCATCCATCTCCTGCTCACGGGTAGTTAATTCAAACTTAGCACGTTGTTCATAAATGGAAACTTGTTCTTTATAGGCATTCAGTTCAGAGATAACAGAATCATCAGGGGCACATGCAGTATATTCATCAAAAACATAGTCATCATTGACTGCGGAAGATGCATTACTTGGCACAATCTCACTTTCACTCTGCTTCACATATTGATCATATGGGACAATATTGCTATTACCCTCATCATCAATATCTGATTCATAATTTTCAAGAGATTGTACTTTATTATGCATCTTTTGCTCATCAACTTCATCATATAGTTTTAATACCTCTGAAATGATTGAATCTTTGGATGGACCAGCTTGCTGTGGTGAGGGGACCTTTGGAGAGACCATTGGAGAAATGCTAGCCATGAAAATTGTCTGTGCAGTAGGTTCATCATCAACGTCAGAGTCGTATGCATCACAGTCGGTGACTTGGAAGGCATTCTGATGATTATGACCTATCTCCTGAATTGGCTGCTCATCCACATTTGCATCATATGTCTTGGCATTCCCCTCAGCAAGAAACAGCAACTCCTCTTCATCCAAAACAGCACCATTATCCTGAGCTTGCACAAGTAACATCTTGCCTCTGAAGTACTCTGCATTTTGAGGACGTTTTGGAGATGTGCAGTTCCTTGCTATATGTCCATCACCACCACAGTTATAGCACTTGACTGGCTTTGCTTGTCCTTGATATGGATTCCTTCCACGATTCTGATTTGCCACATGTCCTCTACCAACTCCACCTCTTCCCTGTTCATACTGCCTTTCTTGAACTGGTTGCACCATAACCTTCCCATCTCTGACAGTAGCTTGATTGTGTGGATTGGATGCTGTTCTGAGGTTATTGTTGGTGTGTGGGAGAGAGTTCATGTTTTGACTAACCATGAGAGACAGTTGATTGATGAATTTTTCCATGAATGTGTTTGGGTCTGGAGGCTTATATGCTGGATCAGGGATGAGCTTGTAATTACCATTACCCATGGGTATGACTTGAGAAGCTTTGGTGGTAATTCCAACATTGGTGTAAAAAGATGTAGAGTCATTTGACGAACTAGTTTCTCCCTGCTTAGATTTGAACTGTTCAAGAATCCTTCGTTCAAACATAGCATGTCTCTCATTCTAAAGAAGAAAGGCATACAGTTGCTCATAGTTTGTTTTCTTCAATCCTTTGGTTAGCTTCACAGAGGTGACAAACTTGTGCCATTCGGGATTCATGTTGTTCACAAACTTTCAGTTCAGCTGAATATTTGGCATAGTCATTTTGATATATTTTTCATATCATTCACAAGTTTGTGAAATCTCACGTAATATTCATAGATACTCTCTTCTGGTTTCATCTTGAAGTGCTCAAATTCATCATACAGCTGTGATTCTCTGTCTTCCTTAGTTAATTTAGAACCAGAGAGAAGCATCTTGACATTATCCCAAACAGCCTTGGCTTCAGTGTTGTGATTGATAAGCTTGTAGATATCTTTTGGAAGACCTTGAAGTATAATGTTTGACGCCCTGATATCAGCATCGAATCTCTTTTTCTCCTTATCACTGAGCTCATCATACGTCTTTGGTCTGTCCAATCCAAAGATCATGGTTCCATCTACAGCAGTATCAATTATGTCTCTTGTAGTCTCAATCTGATAAGGTCCTTCATCAATGGATTTGAGAATGTTGACCCCATTTTCCTTTCCAAGACAGTACAATCTGATTCGTTGGGCCCAAGAGTCGTAGTCAGTTCTGTCAAGCATGGGTGGATGAGTATCTGAACCAGCTGCTTGAATGTCCTCAGCTACAGTAGAGATGATTGTAGGCACGTTGGTGGACATGTTTACAGATTTCACGGGATTTTATAACTCTATGATTAAACCGGGAAATAGATTCTTTCACGGGATTTTACTAAATCAAGAGAAAACCGTATTAGAAACAAGTATTAACCAAGTCGCTATAATCCTTGAACCAAGTCGCTAAGTACCAAGTCGCTAAGTAGCAAGTCGCTAAGGAGCAACTCGCTAAGTATCCAAGTCGCTAAGATCAAGTCGCTGAGAACAATAAGTACAAGTCGCTAGAAATAATGAAAGCAAGTCGCTAACCCCACCAAGTCGCTAGCCGTAGTGGAGAATCCAATAACTTGTACTGTTTGTCGGCTTGTCTCAATAGACAAGTCGCTACGACTAACACTACAACTCGCTAGAAATTACTGAAGCAAGTCGCTACGAAGAAATTCACAACGAGACTCAAGTCGCTACCTTGAAAAACTTCAAAAACACACTTTTCAATCTAAAACAAGCTCAACCACAGTGATTCAAGCTTTCTAAATCCAAACCCAAGCACTTACAATGATTCTAAACACAAAAGTACAATCAAAGTTCAAACTTTAACACTAGAAATGGTCCAAATGATGCAAAAACCACTAAACTTTTTCAAGCTCAAAAACCATATAAAACCACTAGAAATCCAAGGATAAGTAAGAGAGATGATCAAACCATGGCTCTTGATACCATTTGTAACATATTGGATTTCACAAACACATCAATACATGATCACAAATAGGCGTATAACTTATGGTTTTAGAGAGAGAAAGAGATAGAGGTTTGGGAACTTAGTGAGAAAAAATGAAAGTATTATTATGAGCCCCAACTCTCTACCTTGGGAGGTAGAGAGTATTTATAGTCTTACACAAATCGCCACCTACGGGCTGTGGATCAGGCATACAGTGGGTAAAGACCCGTCCGTCCTCCACGGTGTTACTTAACTAAATACAACTTAACATTTAAATAACTATGACTACGAGCTCTCTAACGATTATATATACTTGAGGTGACCGACACTTTAATAACTGGATTTACTAAATCCTAACAAACTCTATCCGAATCTCATGCAGTTGGTCAAGAAAACGATAAGATCAACGCCTTTAACAGTAACAATCAACCCAACTGACCCTACAGCTTTCTCCGATACAGATTTGGTTTCCAAGCTAGTACTACAAATTTCTAAACGATCCGCAACGTTTACTTCTGACGAAGCTAAACTATTTGAGGCATTGCTGGGATATCAACTCCAAACATCTTGCAAAGCGGCAGCTGAACAGGCCAAGCGTCCAAGAGACGATGATGATCAGGATAAGGATAAAGAGTCAAAACGCAAGAAGAAATCTGATGACACCTCCTCTATACCTCCACCACCCCCAAGGACCTCCACCGACAGAAGATCTCCTCCACGTTCGACTCCTATTAAGAAACCTTAGGACTCTGAGTCACCACCCCAAACAGAGAAAACCGGTGATCATTTCGAATACACTGATGGTGACGATGAAGAAGACCCTGACCCCCAACAACAACCCACCTCTTCTGTAACAACAAGGAAACTAGAATCATCATCAAAGCCAAAGAAAATGAAGAAGAAGACCGATGTTCTCTCATGGCTAGATGAAGACACAATCGAAGAATACAACTGGTTTTCTAGACTTGTTGATGCTACTCCCTCATTACCATAAGGACAAGAAATGGTAGATGGTCGTACTATGGAGCATGTGAAGCTGATTCAAGAACAGTTTAAAGTGAAGAAGATGACTAAGGCTGAGCTAAGGAGAATCAAGAATGATGCCTTCCAACTGCTTAAAGACAGCTCAGAAAGTGCAATTGAAGTCGAATACCATCTCGACAACATTGCACGAGCCATGTCGAACAATATCGATTGGCTCAATCCCGAAGCTAACATCGACTTCACAAGACAAGACAATGCTCCCTACTACACTGATTGGACCAAACCTCTACCAACAATTGGCCGACCGGATCAACCTCAAATTCCATATCGTTACTTCTTCAACAATGATTTCGAGTTTCTTCTACATGGTAGCGATGTGACAAGGAAGTACGCTACATCACTCACATTTCCTTTCCCGGCAGCAATCTACTCTCACAATCCAGCCATCGAGGAAGAAGCCACACATATGTTTGTTGATCAAGTGGAAAAGTATGACCTTGATGCGCGGTATAGGATTCATCATTGGCCTGAACGCCGAAGAATCTTCTACAGAAGCTGCCAGGTTCTCAAGTCTAAAAAGGAAGTGTTTAGTGAAAAACGGATCATTGCAATTAAGCATGTTACCCTGTTGTAAGATATAACTTTTCACATACACATCAAATCATAACACAAAGTAGCATATAGATGGAATTCTAGAGAGAGAAAGTTAGAGGTTTAGGGAACTTAGTGAGAGAAAGTGAAAGATATTATTATGAGCTCCAACTCTCTACCTTGGAAGGTAGAGAGTATTTATAGTCTTACATAAATCGCCACACATCGGGCTGTGGATCAGGCATACAGTGGGTATAGACCCGTCTGTCCTCCACGGTGTTACTTAACTAAATACTACTTAACTTAAAATAACTACGACTACGAGCTTTCTAACGATTACATATACTTGAGGTGACCGAATCTTTAATACCTGGAATTTCTAATTCCTAACAATCTCCCCCTAAGGGAGGTCACCTCAATCATGTACCAAAATTACATTGAATACAAATAGATATTACATTAAAAATTGTTCTTGCATTCTTGATGTAGTCCTTTGTTCCTAAGCTCGTAGTCATTGATTCATCACATTGCATGTTTGGTTACTTCAGGTGGAGGTCTTTTACTGATCCACGTGATAGAGATCATCAGCAATCAAAGATCTCTGTGACATCCATTGTGGTGTTGGTATTATGTGATGTTGTGACATTAGGACCGACATGCTCACATTCTGGATCATGATATCTTCACATCAGAGTAGCGGAAGCATTTGTTGAATCATGATATTGGCAGCAGCGTAGCAGAAGCATGGAGTGAAAATATCAGTGTCATTGATGCACTAATCATGATTTCTTTTGAGATGAATGTATTAAGTGAGCATGCGGCTATGGATTGACCGCTTCATTCTGATCAGCTGCAAACGTCGGGCGTACCTGCATACAACAGTTAGCAATAAATCGCACGAAAGTGTCTTTGATCACTTTCGTTGAATTGAGGTACACGGCCCACGGTTCCCCATTGATCAGTACATGTACTGCCTGTGATCAGGTATAATTCCGAAGAATTTCCTTGACAGGGTTTCGCAGCTGCTCTAGCTGTTCTCAAACCGGAACGTCTCAAAGAAGACAACACGGAGTGAGTGAACCAGCGAATTTTAAGTCCACTGATTGATGAAAAGAGATTTGACAAACAATCGTGTATTGCTCAATAGAAATTGGTTTTTGCAATACAACGAAGGTTTTATTGAAAATCAATTATCAATCATAAAAACACCTTTTGGTTTGAAAAAATGAGTACACGGTCGATGTGCTAAAGAGAAAGTTTGTTAAGCACAAAGACCGGTTTTTCAAAGGTATCCGTCAATCCCTAACCTGAACCAGGATTGATTCAAGAAATTGAATCGCCCCATTGTTTCTGTTCAGTTGTCATATGGTTGATCCATATAATAGATCTCACATGCCACCTACCAGGAGCTTGTTTGATGTTGGCTCCAGAAGGCTTTCCATCTTCATTGTGAATGTGTAAACACATCACTCAGATGTTCTGGCAATACCACAAGGATAATGCGTAGGACTCAAGATATAATCTCTCTTTCCACATTGTGTGAAACAGAGAGTCTTCATTGAAAGTGTCCTAATGAGATTTATTGATGATCTCGTGGCTCTAGACTCAATTTGTGCATATTTGGATCCTGTGCCGGAGACTAGGGAGAGGGTCTCCTTCTTCAATATCAACAATCTCTAAGAGAAAGTCGATAGATAATGTCGGTTCCCCGTGAGAATGAAACAAGTCCTTTTAAGAGGAACTTGAGTGGTTTGGAAAGTTGAAGTGCAGTGCGTCACTGGGTCCATGACGTCTTGTCTTCAATACCGATGTTACCATCAGTAGCATATGAATTGAACCCGGTTTCTGCCCTAAGGTTGAATAACTGGAGGGCTATTTGTTTTTACCCTTTTCTTATTCAATTATTTTTAATTCTTCAACCCCTTCAGTGCTTACCGAGACTTCATTGCAAGAACCTTGTTGGGTTTGTTCCAGTACTTGCTCTGTCTCAGTCCGCACACTTCCCATATCTCACTTTTCTCCTTTTATCATCATACCTAAGGACCTCTACACTAACTAGTGGATTGTCCCTGGGTAGATCCCTCCGGTTCTGGCGGATCATGGGAACCAATACCTAACCTTATCATCCTTATATCACCGTACATAAAGTAAAGTTGGTCGGTCAATTTGGTATTGTTCATCTGCCATTGGATCCAATAGAAAACCATTTGAAAATCAATTCAGATACTTGTGATATATTATCAAAGCATTTTGTACCTGAATTGTTTTTGATATTTCTAGAACGAGAACTCCCCCTCAACATGTGCATCAAGTATTTGAAAATGTTTTGCACACGGAGGCAAGAGAAAGAATTAACTTCTTTGATTACCATTTTCTAAAAGATATCAACATCACTTCCCACATCAAATCAAGTAGGTATAGCATTTCCGGGAAGGATGAGGTTTCCATAAATTTGCTCCCCCTCAATATGTGCCTCGAGGTTTGAAAAGAGTTTTGCACATACTAGAGGGAACTTGCACATTGAGAAACGTTGATCACCTTTCAAATCATAGGTTTAAGATAGATGCTCCCCCTCAACATGTGCATGGAAAATTTGAAATCGTTTGTCACATGTGGGCAGGATAGCATGTACATCCTTATAAAACCATTTACCTAATTATCAGTTTAAATCCAGTTTAAATCACACATTCTCCCCCGATCACAATTATCAAATCATTTGAGATTTGTGATCTCTTATTGATTTAAATTGATTTTGAAAGCTTTTAAGGGGAATTGTGACTTGATTATGAAAGCGTTTAAACTGATAAGGATCGCATTTTAAGACTTTAAACTCCATTGATAAAACATGCATGTACATCTTTTGAAAACAATTTAATGCCAAATAACTTTTTAATTTAATTGAAATCATTCTCCCCCTCAATCAATGACATAGGTTGTTGATTGAGAGATAGAGATTTTGACAAATAAGTCCTGATGATTATCAAAAATAGAGATCGAGTTATTTTTCAAAGCATTTAGTTTTCAGCAGATAAATGTTTTTAGAATCAGAGCATGGAATTTTGAAAACATGATAAAACATGGCTCTATACTTTCTTTTAAAACCGGGTTATTGCCTGAAAAATGACAATAAACCATTTTTTTTCTCTTTCTCTCAAAATTTTTTTTTTTTTTTTTTTTTTTTAAATTCGAACAACATCTAATGACCCGTGTCATTCTTTGAATGACATCACAAAGACCGTAGATATTATCGAACCGAGAAAAACATGACAAAATGACAATATTTTTTTTTTTTTTTTTTTTTTTTAAGATTTTTTGAATTTTTCAGATTTTTATGGATTTTGAAAGTTTTATAATTTTCTATTTGATTTTTTGAGAGTTTTATAATTTTGTATTTTGATTTTCGAATAAATATTTACAAGAGATAGATGAAGATAGACCTTTACTCCTCGTCTTCCTCCTGAAGACGTTTGAGAGTTTCTGGTTGAAGGCTTTTCAAACCAAGACGTGGAAGAATAAACTCAAAACGTTCTCTTGGAAGAGCTTTGGTGAAGATGTCCGCTAACTGATATTCAGACCTCACAAAATATAGTTCCACCACACCTTTTTCCACTTGTTCCCTCATGAAATGATGTCGAATGTCGATATGCTTTGCTCTTGAGTGTTGAACATTGTTGCATGAGAGAGCAATAGCACTTTTATTATCACAGTACAGAGGGATTTTGTTGAATTCAAAGCCATAGTCAGATAATTGAGATCTCATCCATAAGATTTGAGCACAACAAGATGACATGGCTATGTATTTAGCCTCTGTAGAGGAAATAGAAGTACTCATTTGCTTCTTTGAAGACCAGCTCACAAGCTTATCACCCAAAAACTGAGCACCTCCAGATGTACTTCGACGTGTATCTTGACAACCTGCATGATCAGCATCTGCATAGGCCTTTAGTGACATACCGGTGTCCTTCGGGTACCATAGTCCCATATTGATGGTTCCTTGGAGATACCGAAAGACCCGTTTAACTGCTTCAAGGTGCTTTTTAGTAGGCTTAGCCTGGTATCTAGCACACATGCAAACAGCGAACAAGATGTCTGGTCTACTAGCTGTGAGGTACATCAGGGATCCAATCATACTACGATATTTCGTTTGGTCAATCATGATCCCTGAGTGGTCCTCATCTAGTTTGGTTCGATCAATCATGGGGATGTCAACAGGGTCACTTGAATCAAATCCAAATTTCTTTAAGATCTCTGTTGCATATTTAGATTGATTTATGAAAATGCCTCCGGGACTTTGTGAAATTTGTAATCCTAAGAAAAATGACATTTGTCCCATCATTGACATTTGAAATTTTGAACTCATTTCATTAGAAAAACGATCACATTCCATTGGGTCTGTCGAGGCAAAAATAATATCATCAACATAAATTTGAACATGAGTTAAATGTTTGCCTGACTTCCTTGTGAACAATGTAGGATCAACTGCTCCTTTGCTGAATCCGGTTGATAGAAGAAACTTTGACAGTGTATCATACCATGCCCTTGGAGCTTGCTTTAAACCGTAAAGAGCCTTCTTCAGACGATAAACGTGAGTAGGATGCTCTTGATTCACAAATCCTTCAGGTTGGCTGACGTAGACGACTTCTTTAAGATCTCCGTTCAGAAATGCCGTTTTCACATCCATCTGATAGACTACCATGTTCTTACTAGCAGCATTAGCCAGAAAGATTCTGATTGCCTCGATTCGAGCAACAGGAGCAAAAGATTCTTCAAAATCAATACCCTCCTCTTGACGGTATCCTTTAGCAACTAATCGAGCCTTGTTCTTCAACACATCACCATGCTCATCAAGTTTTACTTTGAAGATCCATTTAAGAGCAATAATCATAGCACAGTCTGGAGCAGGTACCAACTCCCATACATCAAGACGATCAAACTCATGAATTTCATCTTGCATGGCATTGAACCAGCTATCTTCATTCATGGCAGTTTTAACATCTTTTGGTTCGATCTTAGATAGTACGGAGTTGAAGAAGCACCATAAGGCATCGGTTGCAAGTTGTTTCCGGGTTGATACCGGACGAGAGGGATTTCCAATGATGTTGTCTAATGGATGATCGTGAGTCCATTTTCTGAGGTGTTCATGTGGCAGTTGTTGAGGAACTGAGGTAGCTGAGTCGATGTCTCCTGAAGAAGATGGTTCTGAAGATGATTCAGGAGTAGCAAATATGTTTTCAAATGGAGCATCTTCAGGAGTAGCAAAGGGATTAACTTCATCATTGATGCCAGAAACATTTCCATGATGTACATTTGAAGAATGATGATTTGTTGATGAGACTGAAGGATCAGCAGCAGGTGCTTCTTGACTTAAAGATATTGAGACTGAAGGATTGACTTCATTCACAGGAATATGAGCATCCTCTGTTGTAGGGATCAACACCTCATTAGTAATTGAATCATACAGTTCATCAAACATAGGATCAAACAATTTCTTTACGTCATCTTCAGATGGAGGTACATATGGAGTTTCTTGAGAAGAGTTTGGAACAAGAGATGAACCAATGGGACTGTTTTGAAGTGCGGGTCCTGAGCTGGAGTGTCCAGGAGCCATTTGACCGGTCAGCTCATCAAACGTAACGTGAATTGTTTCCATGATACTTCGGGTTCTTTTGTTGTAGATTCGGTATCCCTTTTTGTTTGATGCATATCCTACAAATACTCCAATGTCAGCTTTAGCCCTAAGTTTGCCTAAGTCTTGACCCTCATTGGTTGGATAACACAATGCACCAAACACACGAAGGAAAGAGAGATTAGGTTTTCTGTTGTGGACAAGTTCATATGGAGTTTTTCCATGTACAGTGTGAATTAGGAAGCGATTTTGTGTGTAGCATGCAGTGGCGATTGCTTCAGCCCAGAGAAACATTGGAACCTTTGAGTAAATCAGCATTGTTCTAGCGGCTTCAACAAGAGTTCGATTTCGTCTTTCAACTACACCGTTCTGTTGAGGAGTTCGTGGAACACTTCTTTGATGGCTGATTCCAACGCTTTCATAGAATTCATTAAGTTGTTTGTTGACAAACTCAGTTCCATTGTCTGTTCTGATAATTCTGACGGTTTTGTTAAGTCGAACCTGCAGCTGTTTGATGAGTTTGATGATGATATCAGGAGTTTCATCCTTTGTCCTTAAGAACTTGACCCAGGTGAATCTAGAGTAATCATCAACCACAACTAACACATATTTCTTCCCAAAGATATTCTGCACCCTCATTGGTCCACATAAATCCATATGAATCATATGAAGAACTTCTGTGACAGAGTTAGTAGGTTTGGGTTTATGGGCATACTTCTTGCTTTTTCCCAATTGACATGCTGAACAAAGATGATCTTTTTCATACTTTAGTCTAGGTAAACCTACAACTAAGTCCTTTCTGGAAAGATCGTTGATGGTGCCGAAGTTCAAGTGATTGAGACGACGATGCCATAACCATGACTTTGTTTTTGAAGCCTTTGATAACAAGCAGATTGGAGAAGCCCTCATCATGTCATCGATAGAGATGGTGTAAAGATTTGACCCACGAGTTCCTTTTAACAGTTCCTTACCATTAAGATCTCTAACAAAGCAGGTATGTTTTCTGAAGGCAACTTCTAGATCAGAATCACAGAATTGACCAACAGAGAACAGATTATGACCCAAACCTTCTACATAGTAAACTCTAGAGATGACACTATCACCAACAACATAATCTCCATAACCCATAATAGCACCAAAATGATCATTACCAAATCTAACAGTCCCGATGAATTTGCTCACGAAGTTCATGAGCCGCGACCGGTCTCCAGTCATATGCTTGGAACAGCCTGAGTCCAGGTACCACAAAACGATTTGAACGATCTGCAGTTGAACACAGACAAGAATGGATAACTGGATAATTGGGATCCCCATGCAAGAATGGGTTCCATTTGGTTAGTAACAATGTTTGGAACACCCACATCAGAAATAGAAGCATTCATATCAGAAAGTGAGGCAATGGAATCATTGTGAATAGATGCAGTACTAGTGTCAGTATTAGCCCTGTTCACAGTGTGATCACTTCTTAAGGGAATAGTTCTACCAGTAGGCATCCATTTTCTAGTGGGCATTATCTGATTAGTCTTAAGACCAACAGGTGTCCAATAAAAGCCTATTTTACTGAATGTTCTTCCTGTGGGTTTCCACTGTTTTCTAACTTTCTTTCGTTTTTGCCTTTTAGCCTTCTTAGCATGAATTTTAGCATTAACAATATTAACTGGACAATTAACATCATTAGGCAGAACAGTAACACCACATTCATGATTAGAAACAGAATTCAAGCAGACATCAGTACAAGGTTTGCAAATAGTATCGAAATTCGAATTAATTACAGTACGCCTATGGCTAATACTAGAATCAACACGATTCGTTTTATTCAATTCAAGCTTAAAGTTCCTAGATTGTTCTTCTACTCTCTTCCAGTGCACATTCTTAGTTTGAGAGGTCCTATCATTCCTTGTATTGTCTTGAGACTTTGACCTGCTCCGTTTAATGTCACTGATTACTCCTGTAGAGGGAATGGGAACATTAGTTGGTTTAACTACTCTTTGCATCACCTGTTTAGATGTACTAGGGTCTGAACTACATGCAGGTGCACTAAGGTTCACTTTCTTAAAACTAGAGGTACTGGGATTTGTACTCCTAGAAGGCACACTTGAGTTCTCTTTCTTAGCATTGACAGATCTGGAATCTGAACTTCTTAAAGGCACACAACGGTTCACATTCAAAACATTGGGAATCGAATGCATATCATACTTAGCATTAGGCATTGAGCATGGAATCAAAGGATTAACTCTCTCACCTAATGACTTTGGGCATATTGTGATCAAGCATTCTAAGATTTCTTGAGATCGTTTGGCATATAAGCATGCATGTCCAATTGCATTATCATGAGGTTTCTCAAGCTTATCCTCTTCAACAATCTCACGCAGACATTCTAGGCAATCCTTAAGGGATGAGAAGTATGTTTGAATGGCAAGTTTGTTGTTCCTTAGATGAGGAGGGACATATGTCACAGATAAAGCATATTTATTACAAGAGTGAACCTTTGATACAACATTCTCCCCATTGGTCATTGGCATTTTCCCTTTTACCTGACTCTTCAGATTCTCAATTTCCTTTTGCAATGAAGCTATTTGTTCGTTGTTTTTGTTACGAGTGACTTTAATTGATTCAAATAACTCATTGAAATGACGTTTAACCTTTTCATTTTCTTCTAGAAAACTTTCATTTTCCTTTTGTAAAGCATTTACTAAGTTTTGAAGATGAAACGTTTGAGAATACTGAGAATCTAAAGGAGGAGGCATTTGGGAGCCTGTCATATTGTTCGTTTGACCCTTTAATTGAGAGATTTGGGCTTTCAACTTTCTGATCGTGTTGCACTGAGCTTGAATCTATTCATCTCGTTTGTTAATTTGAAAAACTGCATCAAACTCTGGAGCATCTGAAGATGTCTTGATATTTGAAGTTTTGACATTTTCTTTGAGATGTTGATATTTTAGTTGTAAATTAAAATACTCAACTTCTAGTTTAGAAAAATGTTTAACCAAATTGTCGTGATCATCCAGTTCAATTTTCTCATTTAGTTTAGAATTAGTTTTTTCAAGCTCAATGACACGATCATGGGAGACTTTCAGGGCCACAGATAGTTCATGAAATTTGGAAGCATTAATAGAGCAATTTGAAGCAGTGAAAAACACATCTTGAGCAACACATTCAGTAATAAGATTCTCATTTAATGTATGCAAGTTTTTTCTCTCAATCTCATTATATTTCAGTGCACGCTCATAGTCACTAACTTCAACAACCATTGCATCAAATTCCTTTTCCATTCCCTTAATATCAGTTTCTATCCCCTTTTTAAGACTCTCAAAGTGATCTTTTAGAAGTTTAAAGAAGGGCATGACCTCAGTTAAATAACATTCTTTCATTTGTTCAAAACCCCTTTCTCCTTCAGTTATACCAGTGGGTATGATCCTTTTCTTGCAAGTTTTCTCAAAATCAACAAATAGTTGAAATATAACGTATTGGCTAATTAATGTCTTGCTTTTAGTGGCAATTGTTCTAGGTACAAGATGCATTGGTGTATTAGGAGGATACACAGTCGCTCTAGGCATTTTCCAAAGGGGAGGGTTTGTTTCAACAATATTTTCCGCTTTCTGCTTATCTAAGTCCTTTTTCCAGAAGACTTGTTCGGGAGTCAACAATGTCTGAGGCTTAAACTTGTTCAAGGAAATCCAGTTTTCTTTCTTGTAGTCATGAGGAGAGATAATTATTTTTTTCTCTATGCATTTGGGATCATTTTGTTTCTTATTCATCTTTTCCCTAGTGATTTCATTTGATTTTTTATCTTCCTCAGTGCACTCAACGCAACTAGGTTTCTGCCTAGGCTTAAGGATTTCATTTCCATCATAAAGCACCTTATGAGCATTTCTAGCCTTTTTAATTACCTCTGGATTTAGTTCCTCAACAAGGGGAATGCTATGCTTATCGCTTAAGACTCGATGTTTAGTGACCATGTGAGCAGTCTGAATGGTGTTTCCTTGTATGTACAACTTGTTTTCAAGTTTGTTTTTCAAAGTTTTCAGATTAGAAAAATCTCTCAAGAGTTTTGATTCCTTTGCATTAAATTCTTGCTTAAGCATTTTCACATTTTCTTGAAGTTCTTGTTTTTGCATAGCTGTTTTAGAAAGTTTTTCTTGCAAGGAATTTAATTCTTGTTTCAATACTTCTTCTCTAAACTTACTTTTTCTAATTACTGTACTCACTTGGTCATCCATTTCCTGCTCACGAGTGGTCAACTCAAATTTAGCACGTTGTTCATAAATAGCAACACGTTCTTTATAGGCATTTAGTTCAGAAATTACAGAATCATCAGGGGCACATGCAGTGTATTCATCAAAAACATAGTCATTGTTGACTGCAGAAGATGCATCACTTGGTACAACTTCACTTTCACTTTGTTTCACATATTGATCATATGGGACAATATCGATATTACCCATATTTTCAATATTTGATTCAATAGTTTCAGTTGATTGTACTTTGTCATGCATCTGTTGCACATCAGCATCATCGTATAGTTTTAATACCTCTGAGATGAGCTTGTCATGGGATGGGCCAGCTAGTGGTGAAGAAGAGACCTTGGGAGAAACCATTGGAGAAATGCTAGCCATAAAAATTGTGTGTGCCGTAGGTCCATCATCCACATCAGAGTCGTATGCATCACAATCAGCGACTTGAAAGGCATTCTGATGATTGTGACCTATCTCCTGAATAGGCTGCTCATCCACATCTGCATCATAGGTCTTGGCATTACCCTCAGCTAAAAACAGCAATTCCTCTTCATCTAAAGCAACACCATTGTCCTGAGCTTGTGCAAGCAGCATCTTATCTCTCAAGTAATCAGCATTCTGTGGACGCTTTGGAGATGTGCAGTTTCTTGCAATGTGTCCCTCACCACCACAGTTATAGCATTTGATTTGCTTAGCTTGACCTTGGTTACCATTCCTTCCTCGATTCTGATTGCCCACATAACCTCTACCAGCACCACCTCTTCCCTGATCATACTGTCTTTCCTGAACTGGTTGCACCACGATCCTTCCATCTTTAACAGTAGCTTGATTGTGTGGGTTAGATGCTGTTCTGAGGTTGTTGTTGGTTTGTGGGAGAGAATTCATGTTTTGGCTAATCAGAAGAGCTAGTTGATTAATGAAGTTTCCCACGTGTGCATCAGCATCAGCTTGTTTGAACATAGGATCAGGAATGAGTTTGTGATTACCATTACCCAAGGGTATGACTTGTGAAGCTTTGGTTGTGATTCCGATGTTTGAGTAGAAGGCAGTTGAATCATTAGACGAGCTTGTCTCTCCCGGGTTGGTTTTGAACTGATTGAGAATCAATTTTTCAAACATAGCATGTCTCTCATTCTGAAGGAGGAAGGCATAGAGTTGCTCATAGTTTGTATTCTTCAATCCTTTAGTGAGCTTCACAGCGGTGACAAACTTGTGCCATTCGGGATTCATGTTGTTCACAAATTTCGAGTTCAGCTGAATGTTAGGCATAGTCATTCTGATGTTCCTCATGTCATTTACTAACTTATGAAATCTCACATAGTACTCATAGACATTCTCATCTGGTTTCATCTTGAAGTGCTCAAATTCGTCATAGAGTTGGGATTCTCTGTCTTCCATAGTTAATTCTGAACCTGAGAGAAGCATCTTAACATTATCCCAAACTGCCTTAGCATCAGTGTTATGATTGATCAGCTTGTAGATGTCTTTAGGAAGACCTTGAAGAACAATGTTTGAAGCCCTGATATATGCATCAAATCTCTTTTTATCCTTATCATCAAGCTCATCATACATCTTAGGTCTGTCCATTCCGTAAACAGGAGTACCATCTTCATTAGTATCAAGTATGTCTCTAGTCGTCTCAACTCGATATGGTCCTTCATCAATGGATTTGAGAATGTTGACACCATTTTCCTTTCCAAGGCAATACAATCTGATTCGTTGAGCCCAAGAATCGTAGTCAGTTCTGTCAAGCATGGGTGGACGAGTATCTGAGCCAGCTGCTTGAACATCCTCGGCAACAGTGGAGATGATAGTAGGAACGTTGGTAGACATGTTAACAGATTATACGGGATTTTATAACTCTATGATTAAACCGGGAAATAGATTCTTTCACGGGATTTTACTAAATCAAGAGAAAACCGTAAACAATCACTCAAGTCGCTAGAAAATAATGCACTAAGTCGCTAAAACTTAATTCGCTACACCACTAAGTCGCTAGAGTCCCAAGTCGCTAGACAAATGCAAGTCGCTAATAGTAACTCGCTAAGCCTCAAGTCGCTAGCAAAATTTTGGCAGCAATTCGCTACACAAGTCGCTAAAGATACAAGTCGCTAAAGAGCAACTCGCTACCAACCAAGTCGCTATCACCAAGTCGCTACCCGTAGTGGAGAGTCCACTACTTGTACTGTAAATCGCTAGATCTAAGTCGCTAGGTTTAGAACTGTAACTCGCTACAAATTTGTAAAGCAAGTCGCTACGAAGAAACTAATCCGTGAAGTAAGTCGCTAGCATGAAAAAACACATAAACATCACTTTTCAATCCAAAAACAACCCAACCAAGATGATTTAAGCTTTCCAAATGATAACCTACACACTTGTGATGATTCTAAACATAAAAGTACTAACAAAATCCAAACTTTAACCCGAGAAATCAACCAAATGATGCAAAAACCACTAAACTTTTTCAAACTCAAAAACCACCTAAAAACCACTATAAATCCAAAGATGTGCAAGATATGATCTAACCATGGCTCTTGATACCAATTGTAAGATATAACTTTTCACATACACATCAAATCATAACACAAAGTAGCATATAGATGGAATTCTAGAGAGAGAAAGTTAGAGGTTTAGGGAACTTAGTGTGAGAAAGTGAAAGATATTATTATGAGCTCCAACTCTCTACCTTGGAAGGTAGAGAGTATTTATAGTCTTACATAAATCGCCACACATCGGGTTGTGGATCAGGCATACAGTGGGTAAAGACCCGTCTGTCCTCCACGGTGTTACTTAACTAAATACTACTTAACTTAAAATAACTACGACTACGAGCTTTCTAACGATTACATATACTTGAGGTGACCGACTCTTTAATACCTGGAATTTCTAATTCCTAACACCTGTCGTCGAAGTGGGACTACACATTCCTCAAGAACATTGTGGTCAAACGACAAGACGAAGAGGAATATGACTTCTGTGAAGCGGATTTTCCAAGACTATCACTAAATGACATTGAAGATATGTATCTCGCTAAGGTACAAGGACGAATGCGACATTTCTCTACAACTATCCAACGCGAATACATCAAGTCATTATTAATCTTCATCAGAAGCATCGTGATCCAAGAACGTGTAAAAGACATTCAGCTTGCCGTGGAATCTTATCAAAAATGGGTCAATTTCACAAAACCTCAACTAGACCTCCCCGACATCAACCGACTTCATCAAGAAACCATTTGGGGTAGTCTACAGAAGTGAACTACACCACAAATGTTTCATGGCGTGTAAAGAACTTCATAAGTTTGGGGATCACACTTTGAAGAAAGTTAGGGACGGGCTAGCATACAGGTTGAAAGAGATTCATGACGGCATCGGGTCACCAAAGAGATGGAATTCGAGGGAGAAAAGGGATGTAAAGAAGATCATCACACTTATTGATGAAAGGTTGTTCAGAAGGGATCAGATCAGAACTTTGGAGAGTTTCGTTGGTGGTCGTCCAAGCATTTCTCTCACGGGCTATCAACGTCCAGAACGCATTCCTGGAGTTATTGCTGGAATACTTGAGACACCTGGTACCCCTTGATCTGATTCTCTTATAATTATCTGGATGTGTGATTTATTTATGACTATGGCTTGTGCACAAATAACAGTGTACAACCCGTTCGTGTCATGAAAGGACCCTGTGGTACGCGTCAGTGCCACAATCCTTATAAAATGAGCGAAAGCTTCTTACTTTTGATTAAAACTTATCAAAACTTTCACTTTTCAAAGTTTTTCTCAAAAGAACAAGTACTTCCCATTATTATTTTTTCAAAACCTCAAAAGTTAATATCACTTGTTGAGGGGGAGTATTTACTTAAAAACTTTGTTCACAAAATTGTTCTTCGTGGTAATCTTCCCGCAAAACTCGAAATGGACATATTCGATATCAAATTTCGTCAAAAATAACATTTATATGCCATTTTTGAGGGGGAGAAAAATTATGTGATAAGAAATATGTTGTGAATTGCAAATGAATCGTTGTGCTAAAAAGACTTAACCAATGAATTGACGAGATCTTAAATGTTATTAACTCGAAAAGACTTGTCCGGGACGGGTAATAATTTCAAACTAGTTCACTAGTGATGTAAACGTGTCTCGCAAAGGACTTGTCCTAGTAGAATGTACCATTCGAGAAACTTTTGGTAAACATGAACTATGACGGGTTTGACAACCTTTCGAGGTTTGTCCACACCTTCAAGGTAGTTATCAGAGCTAGTTCTCACCTAAAAGCTGACAATGCAACTCTCTAACTATACAACGTAACCGTGTCTCGCGGGGAATTGTCTATCTTGAGTTGATCAATTCAAAAGTGCGCGCTCTTCTCTCACCGTGCAGACTTCTGTCAAAATACTTAAGCATGTGTGGAGGGGGAGTATTTCTGCAAAATCCTAAACTCTCAACAGTGGTACTAAATGCTTTTACTCATAACCACTTTGAGAGATTTTCATGAAAATTGTTTTATGGCAACATAGGTTAGTCATGGAGTTATAAGGTGACTAAGGTTAGGGATAGCCGTCCTATGATCCGCCAGAGCCGGAGGGATCTACCCAAGGACACCACCAATAGTTAGAATTAGAAGTCCTTAGGTATGATTATAAAAAGGAGAAAATGAGAATCGGAGAAAGAAGGAGTTGAAGAATTAAAAAGAAAAGTAAAGAAAAGGGTGAAAATAAATAGCCTCCAAATTATTCAACTTAGGGCAGACACCGGGTTCAATTCATATGCTACTGGTTGTCACTTGATGACACCGGTATTGAAGATCAAAGTCGTCATGGACCCAGTGACGCATGCACTAAACCTTCTAAGCCACTCAAGTTTCTCTCAACAGAAGCTTGTTTCATTCTCACATGGAACCCTACATAAACTATCGGCTTTCTCTTAGAGATTGCTGGTATTGAAGAAGGAGACCCTCTCCCTAGTCTCCGCTCAGGAAAACCAAAATGCACTATTGAGTCTAGAGCCACGAGATTCATCAAAAGATCTCTTAGGAACACTTGAAATTTCATCACTTGTCGTCCAACATTAAGGACGCAAGTGATACATTATCGAGTCCTACACAGATCTTAGCAATCTGTCGAGAACATTTATGAGAGACTCACACATGTGATCCTCAGTGATTGAATGGAAACTCCTGCCAGGGTCAACATCAAACAGCCCTGATAGCAGGTCACTTCGGTAACTCCTTGTGGGTTACGCTTAGTGTGTCTCAAACGGTCTACAATTGTGGGGTGATGCTTCGGTGTACCTCAGTGACTCATCTGAACTATAGGTGTACTTCGGTACATCGCGTTATCTCACTTGTGGGACTCCAGTTCAGGAACAGCCTTTGTGAGAATTAGAGTCATGTTTTCACACTATGCTATTAACACACTCGAAGTTCAAACTTGTAAGCGCTGGTTTATTTCTAACCCATGTTTTATGTTTTCTTCTTATGGATGCTCACGGGTGGAAAAGATCGTGCAGATTCTCCACATGCTCATACCAACATCAACACTAATTGAAGTTCTCTCAAAAGGTAACACAAAGTCAGAATGATTCTCCATCAAAGCCAAAGAATCTACAAATTTTAAAGACTAAGAGAACTACATCAGTACTAGAATCCAACGTTAAAGAGCGTGTGAGCATGTTGGAGAAAGACGTGGAGACACTGGAGCAACGAAGTTGACCTGATGCAGATAACCACAACATACTATCACTACCACCACAAAGAACAAAGATCAAAGAACAAAGAAAATGAAGACGTCAAAGCTGAAAAACTTCAAAGTAAACAAGATCCCTACACTGGGGAGATTGTTCGAATCAAGACACTTCTTCTCACAAGAAAGAAGAATGTCAGAAGACGTCAAAGCTACTATTACATCAGCACCTACAACGTTATCACTCAAATCAATAATCACCAACACTTAGGGGGAGATTGTTGGAATCACTCCTAAACTTTATTACAAGTGTTAGTAATTAATATGTAATAGTTAGCTTAATTAGGCCTTTATGTTTGTTATTATGCTAGGGCTTATGTAGAAGGCCCATAAGCCTTGGCCCAAGCCTAATAAGGAAAGGAAGGGACTAGGAGTGTTGCCCTAGCTCCCTCTCTTATAAATAGCCTTGTAAACCTTCCTTAGAAGGTTGGTTGTTCACGTTCATTCAATACTCACGCACATCCTTTCATATATTCATACGCGTATGGTTTGATCTTGTTCAACCGATCTCTCTTAATCTATACTTCTTATATTGATGCTTGTGTTACAAACATCGTGACCTAACATCACCTAAGTCTTTGCCAGTTGACCCTGCCCCAAGAGTTTCTGTTGATGAATCTTCTTCAAAGACAGCTTATTTTAAAAACATTTCTTGTTCTTTTAATTCTGTTAAAAACAATTCAGTTTTTGGTTGTGGTTTGAATAAGTTTGTTTGTAATAAGACATCTCATGTTATGAACAAGCCTTTTAAGAAGAAATCTTGTTTTGTTTGTGGTAGTACATTTCATCTTATTAAAGATTGTGATTTTTATGAGAAACAAATGGGTGTTTGTACTAACCAACAGAGGCAAAGACCAATATGGAATGATGTGACTAATATTCCTCCATTTGTTCCTACTGGAAAACATGTGAGGATTGGCAGACCTAATCCTACTGGTAGACCAGTTCCTGCTGGTAAGCCAGTTTCTGTTGGTAAGCCAGTTGCTGCTGGTAACCCAGTTCCTGCTGGTAAGCCAGTTTTTGCTGATAGATTCTTTCCATCATATCAGAGAAAAAAATGTTCCTAGGCCATTAATCAGGCCTACCAGTACTTATTTTCAGAATGGATATAGGCATGTTAATGATGACCCATTGTATAAAAGGGGGCAAGATGGGATACTGATGTTAAGCCCTCAGCAGGTTGCTCTTGGAGACAATGCAAACCACTCATAGGGAAGGAATCCAAGAACAATGGTGGATCTCATCAATCTATAGGTTTTTCATCTATGATCCACAAGGCAGGCCTAAGTTAGTCATGACTTGGGTCTCCATGAATACTAATGTTGTTGTATATTTTTCTAACTTGTAGGATGATCCTCATAAGAATAAAGATTTAGGTATTGTTTATAGTGGGTGTTCTAGGAGTATGACAGGGAACAGAGAAAGATTGCATGATTTTGTGTCTATCCATGGAGGCATCGTTACTTTTGGAGGAGGAGATGGCAAGATAACTGGGAAAGGAACCATTAGGACCTCCAAGCTGGACTTTGAAAATGTGTATTATGTGGAAGAACTCAGAAACTTTAATCTATTTTCTGTGTCACAAATCTGTGACAAGAAGAACAGTGTTCTATTCACTGATAATGCATTTCTTGTGCTTTCTAAAGACTTTCAGATACCTGATGATAGTCAAGTAATGCTGAAGGTTCCAAGGAGACATAATTTATATGCATTCAATCTCAATGATGTCCAGCCTGAAGGAGATTTGGCTTGCTTGGTGGCAAATGCATCCTTGGATGAATCTAACAAATGGCATAGAAGGATGGCTCATGTAAACTTCAAAACTATCAACAAGCTGGCAAAACATGGTTTGGTCCATGGACTTCCTTCCAAAGTTTTCACTAATGAGCATAATTGTGTGGCTTGCAACAAGGGAAAGTAACACAAGGCTTCGTACAAATCCATTACTGAAGTCAGCACAATATTAGAACCTTTGCAGCTACTTCACATGGACCTTTTTGGTCCTACTTGTATCAGAAACATTGATCACAAGTACTATTGTCTGGTGGTTACTGATGACTTCAGCAGGTTTTGTTGGGTATTCTTTTTGGGGACAAAGGATGAAACATTTCGGGTTCTTCAAACTTTATTGCCCTGATTGAAAACCAGCTGAACAAAAAGGTTAAAGCCATAATGTGTGATAATGGGACAGAGTTCAAAAATGCCAAATTAATAGAACTCTATGACTCTAAGGGGATAAAAAGGGACTACAACAATGCCAGAACTCCTCAACAAAATGGAGTTGCTGAAAGGCAAAACAGAACCTTTATTGAAGTAGCAAGATCTATGCTTGCTGATTCTAAGTTACCTACCATGTTCTGGACTGAAGCAGTCAGCACTGCCTGTTATGTTTTGAACATGGTTTTGATTAATAGTCCACACAATAAGACACTGATTTAAGAAAACGAATTATAGAAGTTTTTGTAGTATTTGGGTAACTCAAATGTATTAGATTTGAGCACCGGGATCGTTCCTAGCGAGAGATGAATGGAATTTTCAACTCACGTCGTGTAATTCTGGATTTGAATGGGAAATAGGAAATTTTGGTGATTTCTAAACTACGGGGCAAGGAATAATAAAGGGAAGCAATTAAAACAACTATTTCTAGAGTGCAAGCAAGAAATTTAAACTACTTACGCAAATTTAAACTAAAACGCGAAAACGAATTATCTAAAACGTAAATTTAAATGCAAACTAATCTAATTTAAACCCTAAAAGTGATCTAATATTTTTCTACAGCTAAAAATATGATTTTAAAATTATTGGAAATTTAAAACTAACTTTTTTGATTTTTCTTGATTTAATTTGAATTAAAAACTAATTTTTAACTTTTAAAATAGATTTAAAATGCTAAAAATTATGAGAACTTACGAGAAAATTGCAAAACTATTTTTTAAAAATCTTAACTAACTAAAAATAATTTTAAAAACTGGATTTGTATTTTTCTCACTTTTTCTCAATTTTTTATGAATTTAAAATTATTTAAAACTAATTAAATTCCTAGAAAATACTATTTGAACTAGGAAAATTCTGGAAAAATATTTTTTGTCTTTTTGATTTTTCTAAATCTAAGAAAACTATTTTTGTGTTTTTCTGAACCTTTTCTGATTTATTTGTATTAAAAGCTAATTAAAAAGTACTAAAAACAGTTTTAAAATGCTGAAAAATAGTAAAAAACTACAGAAATTTATGAAAAATTACAGAAAATATCTAAATGTAACTAAGAATCTAGGAATATTATTAAATGCAACTAATGAGCATAGGAAAAGCTATTTGTATACTAACTAAATTGAAAAAGCTTAATGCAAAATAAGCTACAAGCTCATTTAATCTACCAGAAGCTACAAGAAGCTAAGTTGAGCTTAAACTTACTTAAATATACGTACTTCAACTTATTTAGATCCAAAATTCTCAGTTTAAAAGCAAATAAGCAAATTCACTTCTTAAATCAACAAACAACCTATCAGTCCTAAAACTCTGACTTTCAGCTAAGAAATAAGTTGCACAATAAGCTTAAACAGAAATCCAAAAGAAGGAACCTCAAAGTAACCTGGCTAGCTACTTAAGAACCAAGTTTGAGCTTAAATGGAGCTGAAATGAGCTCTTGAGAAGCTCTCAATTAAGCTGTGATAAACTCAGTGAAAGCTGAGTTTATGCACAGGACACTTTAAGTGAAACTGACCTAATTGAAGTACTGAATTTTCTGGTTTAAAAAATTCACAAAATAATTCTAAAATTATCTCAATATAGACCACCAACCAAAGTTTTGAAATCCAGAAATTCAAATCAATTGAAGCTAAACTGAGTGAATTAAAATTCTAGAAAGAACAGCATTCAGAAAAATATTGAAACCAATTTTACTTTTTGCCAGATTTTGAATTTTGACTTTTATGAACTTTGATTCAATGAAACTGATTATTAATGATGTTTTAAGTAATAATAAGACTGATTATAACTATTTAACTAAGTTTAAGCCTTAATGTAAGTGATGCTAAGCTAAGTCCTACTATTTTGAAACTAATGACAGTTAGGATTGATTTTGACTTTATAATGAACTAAGATACAAAATTATGATCTATACTAACTATATTAACCTATATAACACTAATGCAATTACAACTTAACACTAAACCTTCCTCTAACTCAGATCTAACCTTTGATCCAAACAGTCCTTATGAGATTGTTTAACTATGTTTACCAATCAGAACACAAATTCAATCATAAACTAACTTCAATTCCGATCTCTATGACCAAATTAGAGCTTATGAGTGAGATTATATCAGCAACTTCAAACAATAACCAAACACAACAGATTATCTCAGATTAGTTAAGAAGAGTGAAGAAATGGATTTTAAACCAAACTTTGATCTAAACAAGTAATATAAGCTACAACAAGACTATAATAAGCAAATCAAACAGAAGTAATCTAAATCTAACAGATATAAGCTAATAACTCATTAAATTGCAGAATTAAGCTAAAATTAGAATTATAAACTCACTTTTAACCTCAGCTGAACAGAGGTTCCCACTTAAGGGCAGCTACAAGCTCCTAGCTTATAAATAAGCTAGGTAAAGTCCTTCTTGCCCCTCCATTGCAGGCAACTTCCAATGCTTTCCCAAAAATGCATAGGTAAAAGTGATTTAGACTGATTTGAGTGAATTGTATGTAGAGTTGATTAGGAAACTATATTAAGCTTATAATAAGCTACAAACAGCTTATATAAGCCTAATCAAACAGAAAATTAAGCTCAATGAAGCTTGAAACAGTTTTGAACATATTTTTTTATTTTTCAAGTATTTTCTTAATTTTTTTGTGATTTTTGTTTTGAGAATCAAACAAGCTGAAATTACTAGTGAAATAAACTGGTTACACTAAAATTATAACTAATAAGAACTTGGAATCATTAAAACAGTAACTATGATCAAATAAGAAATTGTACTAAAAATTACTTTCATTAACCAAACACTGAATACAACTGATAATTGAAATACAAAATTACTTTAACTCTTAGAAAACATTTAAAAACAGAAATAAACAACTTAATTATACTAAAATTCTACACACATGACTGTGAAAATGTAGGGGTTTATATAGCTGAGCCAATGAGCTTGGAAGGATCCAGAAGAAGGAAATTTGTGCTTTCTCTTGATCATTCTACACCCTCAGATCGTTTCCCATCCATCTCCATTTAATCTCCACCTTTGATTTGACATCTCCACGTATCTCTAGCCAATTGGAGCTCACCTTGGCACACGAATTGCCAAGGTGGCATTCCATGTGTCAGGGAAGTACGGAATTGCCCTTAATCGTGGCAAATTTGGTTAATTGGAGCGAGGGCATTTTAGGGTTTATGCATGGGTTAATTTGGGGAAGAACGTTTGGCGGGTAAATATTTTTGGTTATTTTATTTATTTTGACTGAGTTGACTTGGTAAATGGTAAGTGGGATTGACCGGGTAAATGGAGTGTTGACCGTGGGTTTATTTCGGTAAAGATTGGGCTTGGGCTATTGGATAATGGCTTTGGGCTTGATATTTGTTATCCGAATATTAAACATAAGGACTATTCATGTAATTTGTAAAATACCAAGGACCATTGATGCCATTTTTTAGAAGTATTTCCAAGGGTCACTCTTGTCATTTCCAAATAATCCAAGGATCAATATTGCCAATTCTGAAACTCCAGGGGTAAATTCTAACAATCTTTGAAACTTGAAGGACTAAATCTGTCAATTCTTCAAAGTTGATCCAATCTTTCAAAAATCATCCTTTAAGCATCAAAATCTTCACAGTCACTCACTTCTGATTTTCTGGCTTCAGCTTTTGCACTCTTTTCCTTCTCGTGCTCGGTTTTTGTCTGATTTGTCTTTCTTTTGTGTGTTTTGCCATATCCGTACCTGCACATGCATGAACTCAAGAAACCAACTAATATTAGATATAAACGGCTCTTGGTTAATTTCGACCTGATTTGGTAAAGAAATGGTATGTGTTTTTGCACATACCAAAATACCCCAGACTAGACGATTGTCGTGTCCTCACGCAATGCAATCAACTCGCGCTTCTAAAACTAAGGATTTCAACCTCTTTCTACTAAATCTATGAAAAGTAGCAAAGATTCCTCAAAAGAGATTAAGAAACCCTTAGTTCTAAAAACGCCACGTTTACCTTTTAATTCACATATAGATATTACGATTAAGCACTTATCATTTATGAGTGAAGGTTTGTTGAACTTTCATGTCGATCAATAACTCCAACATTTTTCAAAACACATTTTTAGGATCACGGAGTAGGAAACACAACTCAACGAGGAGTGACCATACGGATAGAATACATCGTCCCTGATTTTTCACAAGTCCCCAAACTAAGCGTAAAATCAAAATCATTGTTAAATATGATTGTAGATGCTAACACTACCCATGGAAGTTACTTTTGTAATTACCTCTTGCTCCCATTTTCCTAATTTCCTCTAATTATTTTATTTTTGGTGAGAAATGAATTTCTTCATGATTCTCGTTTCGATAAGTTTTATTCCGATAAAGATATGAAGCTAAGACGCTAATTAGTTTTCCATCTTCTCTCAAGAACCATTGTCTTAAAAATGAGGTCTACATCAAGGAAATTTTATTCACTTATATTTTTGATTTTTGATTTTTTTTTTCCATTTTTTTTTTTTTTTGCACTTATACTTTTAATTATATGAGCTATGAACTACGGAGCTTCACGGGGTAATTCCAAGACCTTACACGTTTCAGAATAAAGGATCCAAGGGCCGTTACGATGGAGAACTCCAAAACTCTAGGCGTTCATGAAATGAGGATCCAAGGATGTTAGGCCAAGACCTCACACAATTCCGGCTAAAGGTCCAAGGGCCGGCGTAAGAGGGTAGCCAAGACCTAAACGCTTACTTTCGAAATAAGGATCCAAGGGTCCATTCTCGAACCGCAGCTCATAACTTTACTTATTACTTATTACTTTATTTATTACGAGACCTTGATGTGTACCTAATTTTTAAAACAAGGATTCTTTTAAGAAGATAAAGAACTAACTATCGCCAAAACCTAACATCTTTAATTATTATTAGACCGATACGGGGTGAGATAATTTTGTGGGAGCAAAAAGCCACAAGTACCTTCGATGAGCTCTAAAGAGAACCAACTACTCCACGCTTAACATCTAAACTCATAAGTAACTCTATCATTCCTCGATCTCCGCAAATTTAAAATCCCAAATAATGAGATCCGCGGATGCTTAGCCGATAATTTAATTATCTATGGTTAAGGGAACAAGCTAGGGCTCACCCGGTCAAGTCAGAATTCTATTCCTACTCTCACCAGCGGAAAGTCAACAAGGTGTCAAAACATATATTAACTTAGCTAATGCTTCGTACAATAATCTCAAGTCTCGCATTTTTAAAGTCACTTATTAGAAACTAGCAAATCTTTCAAAGCTTCGCATATTTAAAATTACTTAGGGAAGCTTGCAAATTCTTGGCCTTGAGAGCTAGAATCGCATTTTATAGCCTCTTGTCTAAGCAATTAGCAAAGGCTTTTCAAGAAAACGCATATTTAAAGTAACTTCTAAGAAACTCGCAAAGAATTTTCAATCATAAAACTAGCAAAAGCTCACAAAAATTTTAAAATTTTCACATTTTGGCACAATTATTTCAATTTCTAAGGAAAAACAGGGTTGCGAGAGTACACGGCAAAAAATAAGCAAGTGTGGTCAAATCAAATCGAAGATTACCCACCCTAGACTAAAACGAAACATTGTCCTCAATGTTTAAAGGCAAGGGTATCAACAAAAATCTAAAAGCCGTTTATTAATTATGCTTAAAGATAAACGTTAGTCGATAATATTTCAGATATCGGATTTCCATCAGCATCGATCATGAAACTCGAGTGTAGAAAAGACAAACTTCGAGCATGATAGTCTTCATATCGGGAAAATCCTAGACAAAAATATCACAAACAACCAAACACAAGAAATCGAAGAGGCTAACCCCTTCACGTCACTTATTAGAGAAAATAGAAAGAATATAGAGATAAGCATGGGGTGCCTCCCACGAAGCGCTACTGTTTTTGATCACCGAGTCGCTAGCTTGACTCGATCCCCGAATTTACTTGTCCATGGGGAAAGTTTGGAGATCCGGGACAACCATAGACGCGATGTCCCCTCCAAAGTAATGCTTCACACGATGACCATTCACCTTGAAATTTGGGCCATCGGGCTGAGATAGCTCTATAGTTCCATACGAGAAAACTTGAGCTACGGTGAATGGTCCGGACCAACGGGTTTTGAGTTTGCCCGAGAATATCTTCAATCGAGAATTAAAGAGGAGGACTTGATCACCAACGTTGAAGACGCGATTTTTGATTTTAGAGTCATGAATCCTCTTAGTCTTCTCTTTGTAAATCAAAGAATTCTCATAAGCCTGATCCCTAAGTTCATTTAATTCATTCAATTGAACTTTTCGGTGATCACCCGCGGTCTTAAGGTCAAAGTTCACATGTTTCAAGGCCCAGTATGCCTTATGCTCGAACTCGATGGGCAAATGGCAAGCCTTTCCATACACCAACTTAAATGGGGTGCACCCAATGGGTGTCTTGTATGCGGTGCGGAAAGCCCATAATGCATCATCTAACTTATCGGCCCATGAAGCTCGGTTTTCTCTTACGGTCCTTTCTAAAATCCTTTTTAAACCACGATTGGAGACCTCAACTTGTCTGCTCATTTGTGGGTGATACGCGGTAGAAAGACGGTGTGTAACCCCATATTTAGCCATAACCTTAGCAAATTGTTCATTACAAAAATGGGTACCGCGATCACTGATTATAGCACGACGTGCTCCGAATCGGGAAAATAAGTTCTTTAAAAACTTAACAACCACTCGGGCGTCATTGGTGGATAGCGCCTTTGCTTTGACCCATTTGGACAAGTAGTCGACGGCCACGAGGATATACTTATTACCCTTAGACGACAGAAATGGTCCCATAAAATCGATGCCCCAAACGTTGAAAATTTCGCAGACTTGAATTGCATTTTGTGGCATTTGGTCTTTTTGCGAAATCTTTCCTTGACATTGGCAAGAGTCACATGACTTAACCAAATCATAGGCGTCTCGATATATGGTCGGCTAATAAAACCCGGAATCAAAAACCTTGTTAGCGGTATAGCTTGCACCATGATGGCCTCCGGTGGGTCCGTTATGGCAAGCATTAAGAATATCAATGGCCTCTTGGCCATGAACACACCGCCGGATTACTTGATCCACACAAATCTTAAACAAGTAGGGGTCGTCCCAGAAATAATGCTTAACATCCTTAAAAAACTTTTTCTTTTGTTGGGACGACATCCCTTTCGCGACGAAGTTTCCCACATGGTAATTTGCAAAGTCGGCAAACCATGGGGTATTAGGATCTTTCTTAGCAATCATCCCAAGTGTCACGAGAGGAAATGTTTCCGTGATCTCCTTGTTCTCGAGCACACTTTGATGGGGATTCTCAAGTCTAGATAAGTGATCGGCAGTAAGGTTCTCCGCTCCTTTTTTGTCAAGAATGGTGACATCAAATTCCTGAAGGAGGAGAACCCACCGAAGTAATCGGGGCTTAGCATCTTGATTTGCCAAAAGGTACTTAAGGGCAGAATGGTCGGTATAGACTATGGTCTTCGATAAGACAAGGTAGGGTCTAAATTTCTCGAAAGCATAAACTACGGCCAATAATTCTTTTTCTGTAGTTGTTTAATTATGTTGGGCCTCATACAATGTCTTACTCACATAGTTTATGGGTTGAAAATGTTTTGACTTACGTTGCCCCAAGACTGCCCCAATTGCGTAATCACTTGCATTAAGGCTTAAACTTAGTTAAAATAGTTATACTCAGTCTTATTATTACTTAAAACATCATTAATAATCAGTTTCATTGAATCAAAGTTCATAAAAGTCAAAATTCAAAATCTGTCAAAAAGTCAAATTGGTTTCAATATTTTTCTGAATGCTGTTCTTTCTAGAATTTTAATTCACTCAGTTTAGCTTCAATTGATTTGAATTTCTGGATTTCAAAACTTTGGTTGGTGGTCTATATTGAGATAATTTTAGAATTATTTTGAAAATTTTTTAAACCAGAAAATTCAGCACTTCAATTAGGTCAGTTTCACTTAAAGTGTCCTGTGCATAAGTTCAGCTTTCACTGAGTTTATCACAGCTTAATTGAGAGCTTCTCAAGAGCTCATTTCATCTCCATTTAAGCTCAAACTTGGTTCTTAAGTAGCTAGCCAGGTTACTTTGAGGTTCCTTCTTTTAGATTTCTGTTTAAGCTTATTGTGCAACTTATTTCTTAGCTGAAAGTCAGAGTTTTAGGACTGATAGGTTGTTTGTTGATTTAAGATGTAAATTTGCTTATTTGCTTTTAAACTAACATTGCAGGTCCCTCAAATGATGATTCAGACTCAGATTGTGATGAACAACCTATTGTTGTTCCCTCTTTTCCTACTTACCACTTTTCAGGTACTGAAGATAAGGATTCTTTTGGTGTAACTCAAACTGATCTAAGGTATCCAGAAGAACTTGTGAAGCTTCAACGCCAAGAGCATGCAGCTAAGGATGATGCTGAAAAGTTTGGTTATGAATTCTCCAAAGACACAGAGGAACTCTTAAGTCAGGCTACTATTGAAGCCCGCAGGAACTTTGAAGCTGTTGATAATGTTTCTGTTCCTTCTGGTAATGCTACTGTTCCTACTGGTCAGGATGCTACCGGTAATGTCAATTCTTCTGGTAGTAGTTCAGTTGTTGCTGATATCAATCATGCTGATAGTGGTCATGTTCCTCCTGGTATTGATGTTGTTCCTGCGGTTACCTCACCTACTCCAACTGTTGATTCGCTGGGTTGCAATGATTCTCCTATTCGATTTCCAAGTCCATTTGATCTAGCCAATTCCCAATATTCAAGCACTAAGTTGGAAGGTATTCATCATCTGTCAAGATCAAGCATTTTTTTCTCCTCTTCATATGATGATGATTTTGGCCCTACTATTAATAACCTGCCAACCTCATTTGATGTTAGTCCCAATGCTACTAAAAGGATTAACATTGTTCATCCTCAATCTCTAATAATTGGTGAACCTACTTCATCTGTTCAAACCAGAAGTAAGGTGAAGAAGACAAGATTTGGTGAAGCTGCATTTCTCAGTTATATTCAGGATCAACACAGGAACAATCACATAGACTATCATCATTGTCTATTTGCTTGTTTCCTGTCCCAGGTTGAACCTACCAGTGTAGCACAGGCTCTAGAAGATTCAGATTGGGTAGCTGCTATGCAAGAAGAAATGCAATAGTTCTTAAATCAAAATGTCTGGGAACTTGTTCAGTTGCCTGCTGGGAAATATGCAATTGGAACAAAATGGATCCTAAAGTGTAAAAGCGATGCAAGGGGAATTGTGGTCAGGAATAAGGCTAGATTGGTTGCTCAAGGTCACCGACAAGAAAAGGGAATTGATTATGATGAAGTCTTTGCTCTAGTAGCAAGAGTTGAGGCTATTAGACTCTTCTTAGCTTTTGCTTCCTATATGGGGTTCATGGTTTATCAGATGGATGTTAAAAGTGCCTTCCTATATGGTAAAATTGAGGAAGAAGTGTATGTGACTTAGCCTAAAGGCTTTGTGGACCCACAAAATCCTGATATGGTTTACAAGGTGGTTAAAGCACTCTATGGGCTTCATCAAGCACCAAGAGCATGGTATGCTAGGCTCTCATCATTCTTGCTGAAGCATGGTTACAGGAGAGGTGCTATTGATAAGACACTATTTATCAAGAAAAACTCCAGAGATATCATCCTTGTCCAAGTTTATGTGGATGACATTATCTTTGGTTCTACTAAAGAGGCTTGGTGCATGGAATTTGAGGAGTTGATGAAAAGTTAGTTTGAAATGAGTGCTATGGGTGAGCTCACATTCTTCTTGGGTCTACAGGTTAAGCAACAGTCAGATGGTATTTTCATCAGTCAAGAGAAATGTGTGCATGACATCCTCAAGAAGTTTGATTTGGAAAATGTGAGGACTGCAACTACTCCTTATAAAGCCCCAAAGCCTAAGTCAAATACTGAACTAGATCCTGCTGTCAATGTTCATCTTTACAAATCTATGATTCGTCCACTCATGTATTTGACAGCTTCAAGGCCTGATATTATGTTTGCAGTCAGTGCGTGTTCTAGGCATCAGGTCACTCCTTTGACTTCCCATTTGAATGCAGTCAAGAAAATCTTCAAGTATCTCAAAGGCCAACCTAAGTTGGGTCTTTGGTATCCTAGAGATTATCCATTTGTGTTGGAAGCTTACAGTGACAGTGACTATGCTGGTGCCAACTTTGATAGAAAATCTACTACTGGGGTTGTCAGTTTCTGGGAAGGAGATTAATCTCCTGGCAATGCAAGAAGCAGACCATAGTGGCTACATCTTCTACTGAAGCAGAGTATGTCGCTGCTGCCAGTTGTTGTGGTCAGGTACTTTGGATACAAAATCATTTATTGGATTATGGGTTCAATTTTATGACACTAAAGTCTTTATTGACAACCAAAGTATAATTTGCATTGTTAAGAATCCGGTTTTTCATCAGAGAACAAAACACATAGAAATTAGACACCATTTTATCAGGGATGCTAATGAAAAACATCTTATTCAAGTGGTTAAAATTCACACTGATGATAATGTGGCTGATTTGTTAACTAAAGCTTTTGATGGCCCTAGATTTCAATTTTTGGTTGTCCATATTGGCATGATCAACCCCTGATTGTTGTGTTTGAGGGGAGGATTTCTGATTAAGGGGAGGATTCATTGTTGTATAATTTGTATATTAGTGTATATTCTTTGTATATTTTGTGCTCTACTAACAGTTTTGCAGATTAAGAGTCAAACACACAATCAGTAGCAAAAAGAATAAACTAAAAGCATGAAAGTTTTTTATTTAAATAAAACACTGCATTCCAAGATGCAGTGTGATGGTACAAAACTTCCTATAACTATTGATCATTACATTACAAGACATCATCATAACATAAGCTTCATCAAAACACAAGACTCCTCCTGACACCAGCTTCCATCCACAAGACATCTACTCAGGCCTCCTTTTGCCCACTCAGGCATCCTCTGATGCTGTTTCCCCCACCTACTGATAGAGTCTTACACTCTGGGAGCAGCAAGACCAACCACTTGAACTCTCTTCTCAGGGTTTGGGTTGGAGGGTCCTGGCCTTGGATCTGAAGGACCTGCAACTAGCACAGAAGAAGGTGGCACAACAACAATTGGAGCAATATTCACTGGCCTGGAGGATCCACCATTCTCATTATCAGTGTCTGAATATACCGAGACAAAGATGGGCATGGAGTTAAGCTCAGAACTGGTATCTTCATAACCCAGGTATGAAGGTGGGGTTGGCAGATCCTCTAAAGAAGTTCCAAGAGGTGCTGGTGACGGTGGAGGGTTTGTGGACATGAAAGTCAGGCTGTTGTAGTTAGGAGGAAAGTAGTTTAACCATCCATCATTGGATGGAAAACTCTCTGAGGAGTCAGAAGAAATTTCGATCGGACTGTTGAGAGAGTTACTCATTATGGTAGTTTTGGTGATTGATTGTTGTGTTAGGGTTGTATGGTTTGTATGTGTTTTATGAGGCAAGGGGTAGTTTTTATAGTCAAGGTCAAGGTGTATTCTAAGTTTGTTAGAATTAATGGCAGTAATGGTTTGGTTGGTGTTTGAATTAATAAGGGTTAAGACTGCAGACTTTTAATGCGCAGTTAATTATAGCAGGGTTTGACTTTTCTTCATTCATGCTGGTTACGTGGTTGTTCTTGCTGATGGGTGATGGTTTCTGCTGGTAGCATAGGCATGATAACAGTGGTCAAACTTTCACTTGTTGCTGCTGTTTGACTAAACGGTTTCTGCGGATCGACTTTCAAATGCTGCTGATTTCGTATAATTGGGAATTTAATATGGGATTTAATTAAAGTTAAATTGGTCAAAGATTCGTTACGAGATTTTTGCCAATTTAAATGGTTATTTTAAGTAACTTACTTAAATAGCCAATTACAGTTATCTGATAACACTCAGATTGTGCATGTTTTTAGTAGCATTGTGTGTACTTTTATATCTGTTATTTGGTTATATTTGTGTGATTTTAGCACTTAATCGTATTTAGATATGTTTGTCTAGCATTCATAACCAAGTGCAGGGAAATGGAGGAAAATGTGGAAATATGCAGTTAATCGAAGATTCCCGTCTCAGTTAAGCTAAATCCCAAGTACCTTTGAAGACCTTAGTGATTGAAGAACCAAGTTCTACAAGTCAGAGTGAAGAGAGAAAGATCAAGTTTCTTTTCTCAGAAGATCCAACCGGATCCGGTTACACTTTCAGCCGGATCGGTTGGCATTTGGTCGGAATACATATTTTTGCCATGACCGACCGATCGGTCGCAACCCGCAACCGTATCGGTCGGTGTGTTATTATTGAAGACCAACCGGATCGGTTGGTCGTATGACCGATCCGGTTGGTGAAGCTGCAGTTGTCAAATCTTCATCACTAAGCTTTCCCTTTGCATCCAAACGATTCTAGGTCCTTCTCTTGGTGTATTCTAGTCCCTTCCTTACTCCTTGGAGGCCAAGTCAAGCATTTAACACCCTAGGCCTTGGAATTAGTATAAATAGAGGCTAAATGTGAGCATATTATACACACTTCAATTAAAAAGCTCTCTACTCATCAAACCAAGCCTTAACCTCCTGAAATTCGTCCTTAGAAATCCAGAGAAGTTTGGAGTTCCAGAAGTTCCACCGTTGGAAGCCGAAACACTAAGAAGTCCACCACGATCCTTTGGGAATCATTACTTCATCATTTGTAATCTTATTCCAAGCATTGTAAGACTTTTAATCATGTTTTCTAATGATCAAAATTATGAGTTTATGTTCATGTTTGCTATGAGTGGCTAGTTTCTTTATACACTTGCTTAAATGATGTTGATTATTATATGATTAGTTAGTGATTGTATTAACATGTTTTAATTCAATTTCAAGTTGATTCTAAGATCCAATTGTGCTAAAGTTTCATAGTGACATTTGTTAATCAAGTTTGGCTAATTGGTAACTATCGTTGGGGTCGAAAGAACTTCGTATTATTCAACTAGTCATAATCATTTTGTCTATGGATGATTGTTTTTACCCATTATTCTTGATTATACAAAGGAACTAAGGTGTGGTTGTAATAGAAACGCTTTTTGATTATCAAATTGGATTAGTTGGAAACATCTAAATGGTCGTAAGATTAGTTGTGGAAAATTAATTGTAGCCTTTTGTCTATGATCGGGTACCTTTTGTATTGACCATTTCTTAAGCAATTTGATGAACAAGTGGATGTTTTTGTGTTTAAGTTTATGAAAGTAGACTTATGAAACTTGAATTGATCTTGAATTGATTGGTTAAACTTAAAGCTTGTTTTTTATGAACTGAAATCTTGACGAAGGTTTATCTTGTAAGAACAATAGATTAGTTTTCAACTAATTATCACAACCAACATGTTAAGTAGTTAATACAATCACATTAATCTATGATATGATACTAGTTTGAGCAAGTGTAGTTTTTAATCATCTGAATTTCATTATATCTATTTACTTTGTTATATGTTTTTGATCGACTCCGTTAATTCAAACTTGTGCTCTGATTCACTCAAATCCCTGCGAACGATCCCGACTTACCTTCATAATCTTGCTATAACGGACGAGTATACTTGCTCGTATGTGTTATTGGTAAAATTGGTAATTCACCTTTTATAAATTTAAAACTTGCACCTACCGGGCACATCATTATCCCACAACCTAATTGATCAATTCCCTCTCATTTTGAATCAAACCCATCTTCGAGCTTCTCAAATCATTTCAATGGCGCATTCAAAGGGGATAATAACAAAGTTGCATTTTTGGAAAGAGCTAAAGGAAGTGATATTTATGATTCTATGATTGATTTCCTTCTGCGCTCCAAACTCAGGTATGCCCTAACTTTTAGTCCATCTGTTGTTTATGACTCGTTAGTCAAGCAATTTTGGGCCACAGCTTATGAGCGATCTCCTGAGGGTCAACCCAAGGAGATTGTGGCCTCTATAGATGGACAGGAGTGTGTCATTACTGAGTTACTTATAAGGACTCAGTTGCAATTAAATGATGAAGGAGGTGTCTTTGAAAATAATAGAGAGGATATAATCACTGGTTTAGTCAGCTTAGGGTATCCCACTGATGGGAAATTCATATGGTATAAAAATAAATTTTGCCCTAAATGGAGATTTTTAGTTCATACTCTCCTTCAGTGTTTAAGTCCCAAGTCTGGGGGTTGGGATCAGTTCTCCAGCTCAATTGCTACTGCTATAATTTGTTTGGCTCAGGGTAGAGATTATAACTTTTCAAGGTATATCTTTGAGGAAATGCTTAAAAACATAAAGGATACCAAACATAAAATTTTAATGTATCCTAGATTTCTTCAAATAATATTACGCATTGAGACCTCAGATCAAACCCCAAGAGCAGTTGGAAAATTAACTGCTAAATTATTTGCTACAATGAGGACCAATTTTGCTAGAGAGCATAGACCCCTGTTACTTTCAATGTTGCCCTCTGGCAATGAAGGTGCTGGTGCAAATGAAGCTGCTGGTGGCAATGAGCCATCTAATGATGAGGCTGTTGGTGGCACTATGCCACCCATCCCTAATGCTGGTGGTGCCTCTGCATCAGATACAACTGATATTGGGGCCTCCAATGCTCCTGATGCCTCTGCATAAGTTCCCACTGATGACCAGCAACCCCCATCCCCTACACCTATTGCCCCACCATCACCTAGAGTTATTGCTCCTGAGGAGCCTGTCATTGCTTCTGACTCACAGGAACAAACTCCTGTTGAGCCAGAGATGAATATTGACCAACCTTTGAGTCCACCTAGACACACCTTTGTGGATGACACCAATTTTGGTGGTGATGATTATGTTTCTCCTCCCAGATCCAATGATGCTCCTAATACCTCAGGAAAACCTGCTGGTGGAGCTGAGGATTCTGATATGCTGATGAAAATGTCTAGTTTGCTTGACAGGTATGTTCAAAAGGTTGATGATCTTGAGGCAGAGCTTAAGGAGACTAAGAAATCTCTTGGTGGAGCTGTTATAAAATTGCTTGGAAGGGTGACAGAGTTGGAAAATAGGTTGAATAAGAGGAGGGGTAAGTTTGTAGTTTCTAAGTCAGAAGATGAGCAAGATAAGGAGGAGGAGGATATTGATTTGGATGCTCTACATGTCATGGCTTCTATTTCTTTGGATGATACTGCAACAAAGAAAGATCAAGTTTCTCAGCCTGTTATCACTCCAGGGATTAAGGTTTTTACCAGAAGACGGACTCAAAGGAGAAGGACCAAGCAAACCTCTGGAGGATCAGCATTTGAGAGGTTTAAGTCTGTTGCTGCTGGTAGTTCAATGGATCCTTTTGATACCTCCATTGCTGCTGATAATATTGAGGTCAATGTTCCTTCTGATACAGTGCAGAATTCTCCTGATACCATTTCTCCTGATAAGACTCCTGCTGCTGAGATTCCTTCTGTTGCGGCTGAGATTCCAATTCCTATTCCCTCTGATCCCAAGGATACTTATGATGATGTACCAGTATCTGTTCCACCAGTGGATAAAGGAAAGGCTCCAATGATAGAAGAGGAAATGGATTCTGCTACTTTTAAAGCTGAACAGGCTAGACTTCTTAGGCTTCATGAGATTGAGCAAAGTGACAGGGAAATGGCAGAAAAGGTCCAGTCTAACTATGATGCAGACCTTCAAAGATAGACTCACACAGTTCCTGACATAACTCCTCAAAGGAAGAAAGAGCTTGATGATGCCTCACTTACTTTTATAGCTGCAAATTGGCAACAGATTATGGGTGAAGTTACTACAAATCCATCCCTTGCTCAGTCCATCTTGGGGGATGCATTTGATTCAGATAACTTTGCTGCTAGCATGATTGCACTGGTGAATCAGAGAAGGATGGCAGATGCTAAAAGGAAGGCTAAGGCTAAGAGGGATAAGCCTCCAACTCAAGCTGAGCAAAGACAACACATGAGGGAGTTTGTCAAGTGTCAGAGTTCTACTATCTACAACACAGGGTGGACTATGGCTTATGTGAAGAAATTGACAGATGAACAATTGAATATAGAGTATGAGAAAATTCTCAAAAGACTGCATCAAGATGGCATAAATCCTTATGCAAGATTGAAAATATCTCAGCCTATTTTGGAAGGGCGTGAGACTAAGAGATTAAAGTTTACTGATGCCACTGATGATACTTCTGCTCATACTGAAGCCATTGCTAAGGAGTCAAGTGTTATTGGTGAAGAGATCCCAAGTTCTCAAGACAACACTGTTAAGGATTCAACATCAATGAACATTTCCATGGAGACTCCAAAGGAAACAACAGCAACACCCATTCCTTCTGAAGCACCTAAACGTATTCCCACTGACAACCTTGAGGGGAATCCTTCTGATGTTTCTATGTCTATTTCCACTGAAGATGCACCACCTGTTCCTACTTATGCTGGAAAGGCTATTCCTCCTGATGGTGCATAGCATATTTCTACTGAGGGTAATAAACCCATTTCCACTGATGCACCTCAGAATCTGACTGTTGATACTAAGGAAGGGGCTGATTCACCTGATGCTACACCAGTGATCCCTACTCCTGATGTTCCAAGATCTAATATTTCTTCTCCTTCTTCCACTCCTGGTGGAAGACGAAAGATTCTGGCTAAGAAAAGGAGTTCTAGGGCCTTTGATCTACAGGCTCATGAAAGTTCCTTCATCAAGGTTGTTGATGATGATTATGATGAGGAACCAGCTGTGTGGTCAGCATTTGATAGATGGGAATTAAAACCAGTTGTTTTGGGTGGTTTGGGAGTGATTAATACTATGTATAGAAAAGATGGGTCAATCAAGCATTTCAATTTTCTGAATCAGATCCTCCATATGGTAGATAGATAGGATTTATTTCACTTGTATGGACAAGTGACTGAGTATTTTAAGACTCATCCTGCTACTGGTGCTGGTCTGATGTTATTGGGTGACCTACAAGTTTTATTTCATTCCCTTCATTAGGATAGTCCAGAGTTCAGCACATGGGATGGTCAGGATGAGTGGCAAATTTGGCATTGGGGTTTTTATCCTTTATCTAATGTTCATGTTTTGAAAACTATGTTTGGTCTGTATGTCTACATGTTCTCAGATCTCCAATATCCTCTCACTGTGAAAGTGATGGGTCAGATTCTAAAACGTAAATTAGAGATTCCTGCTGATCCAGTTGGCAATGACATGGGAGCTGCAGAACGCTTGGTGAAACAAAGACAGACTTCTTGCTGCTAATGTTGCTGCTACTTCCTGAGTATGGTATTTTGTTGTTATATATTCTTTCTTTCTTTTCTTTTCTAGTTGTTAAATATATATATATATATATATATATATATATATATATATATATATATATATATATATATATATATATATAGAGGTTGGTTATTGTAAAATTAAGGTTAAGGTAGAAAGGATAGGAAGGCTTTTCAATCGTTGGATACAACTAGCAAAAATTGATCAATGAATGAGATTAATGATGGTGTTTTGGTAAATAATTGAAAGTTCGTACCATAACTCTCCATCAATTAAGGGCAAATTCGTAAATGAAATTGTGAGTGTTTTGACTAATTTTAAAAGCGTTTGATTTTTTGCTTGTTCCTTAACTGCCACACAATTAATAGTCCATTACTATACTCATATATACTCGTACACTGTTTCTTAAAGTGACATGACACACGATTCTTTTTTAATGTTTATACAAATATAGTGGCACATAGAATTTCATGATACGTGTATAGGGACACATCATTTTTGTAACACATATACGCGTTTTATGTTTCTTTCTTATTCAAATTGTTATAGTGACTTATAGAATTAATTTAACCTTATTACATTAATGGTTTTAATGATATACTAATCTTGTTATATTTTCATGATATAAATATAGTGACACACCAAAAAATTTGACACATTTGTAGTATAAAATTAAATTCCTTTGCACATATATGATGGCATACTAAAATTTTGGTATATTGTAGTGACACTAAATTTTTGATACATTTGACACACTAAATTTTAAGTACATTTTTAGTAACACACTACAAAATTTAGTACATTTATAGTGACACATTTTGCTTTTCACAAATTTTCTTGACACATATGTAGTGACACACTAATTTTTTTAATGACACACTAATTTTTGTGACAGGTTTGTAGTGACAAAAAATGTTTTTTGACACACTTATAAAAAGGTTAAAAGTTAATGACATGCAACAAAAATTCATAGATTATGGGATGTATTAATAATAAAACATCACCAAGCTCAAAAACAAAATAACTGAAATTAAAGAATAAGTGACGTGAATTACATAAGTTGAGACCTAGAAACAAAATAGGATTACAATTTAACAGGATTACAATGGAGGAATTAGAACCAAAACAACAATTCTTTGAGTTTCAACAACATCAGCTTGAAGAATATCTTGAGAAGCTGAAAATATACTCGAGGGGCCACTTGATCTTTTATGGCCATGAATAAGTGACGTAAATTAACTAAAATTGAAACTTAAATTGGTTGTTTAAGAGGATTAAATGAGGAGTTAAAAAATAAGTAGTTAAATGTCTAAAACACCCTTACTTATCACTTGAAATATTTTACACTTTTAATCCTTTTTATCCTTTTTATCCTAAAATACTTTTTATTTGATCCAACCTCTATATATATATATATATATATATATATATATATATATATATATATATATATATATATATATATATATATATATATATATATAAATCTTTTGTATATATTGCTTGTTTACTAACTTTTCTGTTTGAGGATCATGTTGTGCAGTTTTATTTTGTCCTACTTATGGTACTTAACTCACCATGTCTTTAATGAAAAAGAGTTAACTTACAATGGGGGTACGGCTCTGGTGAGAGTCCTCAAATCCGTTGATAGTTGCTAATTTACTAAAAATCAGAGGGTTATCGATGTTCCCTCGTCTTACACACCAAACATTGGCTACTCCATGAGCAAACGGCTCTGGTAAAGAGATGTCAAATCCGTTGGATGGTTGACAATTTGCCAATAAATTGTATGGTGCTCAACTCACCATGTCCTCATAGATGAAGAGTTGGCTAGCCCACAAGTTCATGGCTTGTGGTAAAGGCAGTGGAATACCATGACTAGTCCTGAGTTAACGGCTTCAAGTAAAGACAACTCAAATTCGATAATGGCTGTGATGGTTTGCCAAAAACCATTAGGGTTTTCTAGCACACCATTGATTCACGCTCTAAGTGTTGGACTGGTTATTAGTTCACCAGGGTGATGTCATGATTCCACCAAAGAACTAGCTGATGGATCCTGATGTTGCTGTCATAGGAGGTGCTGATGGATCTATGGACTTTATTGCTGGTTTCTGGTGGTTATAGGAGTTGCTGTTGGTTACCTATTTTGCTTCAGTTGCTGAAAGACTCAATCCTCTTGCTATGGAAAGATCTATCTAGAAACTTGAAGTTAACCAAGTCAAATTCAAGTTTAGGGGAGGATTGTTAGGAATTATTGAAATTAATGTAATAGTATATAGCGGTTCCTACTGATAAGGTTCCTGCTGGTAGTTTATTTCATTTCTGCTGATAGAACAGTTTCTGCTGATAGTGTTGTTGCTGCTGATAGTAGTATTTCTGCGGATAGTAGTATCCGTATTATTAGTATTTAGTTAGGATATGCATGAGTTGTTTTAGGAAGAGATAATGCATATCTTTTACGCGTTTTGTAAGCAGCTGTATTAGGGTTTCTTATAGTATAAAAGAAACCTGCGGCTATAAGTCATGTACGCTTTTAAAAACATTATTAGTGAATTAATATAGATCCATAGAGGATCAAAAGTTTAGTTGTTATCTTTTTTAACTCTTGTGTTCATATTCCGCGTGAGCATAAGTTTATTAGAGGTTCTCTATTGTTTGCTTGTGATTACACAGGTATTCTATCTGTTTGTTGAGGCGTACGAGCCACCAAGACCAACGTATGGGTTGTGGGTATGGCGTACGAGACCCATATGGACCAAGGTTCCGGGTCGGGTTGTTGTGGTATCTTGTTGGTTGATGTTGTTGATGTTTGGATGAGACGCGTGGAGCCGAAAAGCTTCTAGAGCTTGTTTGGTTCACATGGCTTTAACCGTGACCGTGTCATGACCATTAGGGTCATAACATTGGTTACGGGTATATTTGGTAGTTTGTTTGGATGGCGAGATTGATATGGGTTGATTTGAGATTGAGTTGCGCTAATGTGATTATTTACTTGGACTTATATTATAAATTGTCAACTTTGAGCAACGTCGGTGTTACGTTGACTTTTTAGTCATAGTTGACCCCGACAACGCCGTAACATGGACTTTAGTGTATTTTGGACTATAGATTGATTAAAATCCGAGAAGTCATGACTCGTGCTTGTGGACTCGAAACGAATAACGATTTAAGACTTATATTGAATTTGACGTAATAAATATATATATAAACATAAATAATAAATGGTGAAACATAAATAATAAATGGTTTTTATACCAAAACTATCGATAACAAGACTTTTCTTGTTATTTACTATTTTTAAATGGGAATTAATAACTTAAAATGGAAAGGTTTTCTAATAAATAAGTATTTAATGTTTCGAGTTCACGTTTATCGAAATGTGCCATTTATGAGCATTTAATACAAGTTTCAAGTATTTAATTTATTTACGATGTGTGCACGGGTTACGGATGACCTAACATTAATAGCGTCGATCCACGTGGGTAGCGGACTTATTAGGTTGACGAATCTAATAAGGGGCCGCTAGGTACGTAGGATAACGTTATTAATGAGTGAATTATCCTTATGACTCGTTAGGATGCGACCGGTTTATGGGATAATAAGCGACACGAATAAATGATTGAGTTTATCGAGTTGACGAATTCGATAAGGTCTACTATTTATTCCGAAACTTATTGGACTATGGAGCTTATCGCTTAGACGTCTCATTGTGTTGCATTGAGTCACATTGTGGTTATTTGAGTGCATTCATGATATCATGTTGAGTCGATACACACACACGACGATACTAAACGCTAGGACTAAACGGTGAAACAAGATATTTTTGGAGATAAGGAAAAGGAATACATTAGAGTAGATAACGTTGATTTTGGGAAATATATATTAAAATTGGTTTATATTAATAGGTTGTGCCGAGTCGGTAGTTGCTGAGCTGTGTTAGTTCTTATCTTCTTTCTAGTGTTTGTTTGTGCGTTGCTTGCTTGAGGTGAGTTTCATAGCCCCACTTTTATCTATGTTTTTAACTAATTTGGGGTGAGAATCATGCTACTCTTTTTGAACCTTTAAACTATTTTGATTTGCTTATGTGCTTGACTGTTTAGATAGATATGTGGTAGTTGTTGCCTTAGTCTAGGGTAGCAATCCTAATTGCTATAGCACTTGCCTAGCTAAGTATAGACTTCTACCTCGACCTAGTACAGGGTTAACAATCGTTCTAGACTTTGCTACGACTGTGATGGCTAGTGTCGCTAGGGGCCCTACTATGACGCCGGATATGATATTGATGATATTGTTGATTGTGATATTGGTATGTGATTGGTGTGTGATTGGTATGATGATGTGTATCTATCTTAGGTCTCGCATAGCAAATAAACTCTTACAGGTCCACTATTTTAAACTTGAATTTAAACCTATAAACTCACCAGTGTTAGCTGACCTTTTAGCATGTTTTTCTCAGGTATTTAAGTGATGTTTAGAGTGCGTGTTTTGTGGAAGCTTGGCAAGGAGGCATGGTTGAAGGATCATAATCAAATTGATAATATTATGGGGACCTATTTTGTAAATCATGTTGGGCCTTTTATTTACATTTTGAGATTATTGTTTTGGATAATTAAATTTGGGATTGGTTTTTGAATGATAATATGACTATCTTGTTTGCTATACTTGTGTGTTGTGCCAATCCATGTAACGCCTCAAAAACTTGATTAAGTCGTCCGCTGTACCGAGATTTGGGGGTGTTACACTATCTCTTTATATATGGTAAAGGAGTTTTCCTTTTTAAGCACCACAACCATCTAATTACATTTCCATATCATCCCCCACCAAGACAATGCAACCCGCATCCACAATGATCAAAGTAGGGAAAATGTATGGCTTTGTTAGGAACCTGTATCCCTTCCAATTAAGGGCTCTGCCAAGCATTTTACATTTTCATCTTTACGAATGGCTTCAAATGCTTGGGAACACTCTCCTTGGGAAGCCCACCTATTACCTCCTTAATAATGTATTGGATGGATCAAGAAAGATCATCTTTCACTCATCTTTATTTCATCCATCATACATCATCCGCAAAGCCATTACCCTTCTAAGTGCACAAGCCTACTTTATGGTACATCTTTATGAATTAGACCTCCATTTGATTCAACATAAGCTCACCAAACTCCCTCCCAAGGCCAAGTTTGAAAAACATATGTGTTTCAACCAAGGTTGTCAAGATCGGGATCTTACTCAGGATCGTTTTTGTCTTTGCAAGATCGTGATCGTAAGATCGGATCGGGATCTTAAGATCCTACTCTAATGTTATTTCTTAATAGTTTATGTAATTTTATATAAATCTACAAATTCTAATACATTATAACCACAAAATACTATGAATGTTTCATATAAATGTTTTCATAAATTATGATTATAAAATGTTTAAAAAGATTAACATGTTGTTTTTTGAATTCTACAAACAAACAACCCAGAAATTTGTAGTTCTTTAGTTTGTAATCCGAGAAGAGTAAGATCGGATCGGATTAGATCGTAAGATCGTATGGTCAAGATCGGGATCCTATAAGATCTTAAGCTTGCAAAGATCCTATGCAGGATCTGGATCGTTTTTGCTTTACAGTATCGTAAAATCGTAAGATCCTAAGATCAAGATCGGGATCCTGACAACCATACTTTCAACAGGTACAGTTATACCAATAAGACTCCAAGATACAAGGTCTTGTCACACTGAATGGCCTGCATTTTTGCACATTCTGAAATTGTGCCTTATCTCCAACATTCAATTAAGCTGGTTTAGCCAAAACCACAGTTTAAGATCACTGTTACATTAAGATGGATGTTGAATGACCAAAACTTTGCAAAGGTTTTCATACCAATCTGAAATTAAGCAAGTATATATATAACTTTTTTTCTTTTCTTTTTTTTTGCTATCCGTAGCTGTCCATCAGTTTTGCTATATGGCGGGTTAAATCAACGATAGAGTACACTAGTGATGGGCTACCCATGCAAGTTGAAGTGATTTAAAAGGAAAGATTTGACAATAACTAGACACTGATAGCAACCAGAAGAAAAAAGCTACTTAAATTCCATGATACTCACAAGTCGTCTTTGTTTTTATTAGACAATTCATCACCACCCATGTACAAAACTATAATCAACTCAAAGGTTAAAGTTGGATTGTAGTGATACATCAATTAAAAAGATGGAACGAGGAATCTATTGGCTCAAGTATTTTGAGTGTTTTTCAAGTTAGCTCATCCGCTAACGACGTTCAAGTTCTGTTTTTGTAACCAACATAGCTTTAAATTTCTTTGGATAGTTGGTTTTAACTTGTACGGATGGCTTGAACAACGGGTGGGCTCGGACAAGCTAACTGTCTAGAACCAGTTTTTTCTTATTTTTAAATGGCAAATTTTTACAATCTACACCACCTATCTCACAAATTCTATCTCACATGTCTCCACCGAGACATGACCCACAACCTCTATGTTAATAGGTCACCCACATACCGTTGAACCAAGAGGCTTTTGGTTAAAACGAGTTTACTATCTTCTCTATTTACTGTTTTCTATTTTCATAAAGATATAGTAAAAAATATGTAGAAGCAGTGTTTTCAAGAGGATATAGGAGAAACAAAAACCGACTATACTTAGAACTTTAGAAGGCAGCGATGTAAATAGTGATGGGACGATTGGTGATAGGTGGCGGTTGTGGTGGGGGCAGGGTGACCTGTTGCGGAAAAATAATAGGGACTATATATCTAAGTAAACAATAATTCGAATGACGCAGGATATTGTATAATTATCTACTAGTAGGACAAAACAAAAGAAAAATATGTTAAGAAACAAATTAAACATCAAATTTGCCTTTTCAAATATATTTGTCGTAACTAATATTTCCAACCACCATGGAGGTAGTAGATATAAACTTGTGGTTTTTCTTATAGATGACAATGTTGTGATGTGAGATTGATAGCTACTGGGATAGAATCGTCCATTGCCTCGTTCGTTAATTTGAAATGCATAAGTCTGGTTCCAGTAAGGGGACTCAATCCCTCCTATTTTTTCAGCCACGTCAGCTTTCTCTCTCCAGCGACCTTTAAGCGATTGGGTGTCCCAGTAAGACGACCTACACTACAAAAAACATACCCCACAATTATACCTTTTTATTTATACACACACACAAAAAAAAGAACTAAAAGTCGATCAGGGAAGCGATCACTTCCCTCCTAAAACCATATGTCGATCGAGTCCCCACAGTAACAAGATTGATTGGTGATCGACTTGTTCAATCGATCGTTTGGTGTTACTGAAACCAGCCTAAAGACAAATTCATTACCGTGTTCAATGGTCATGATCGACTATATTAAGCGAGGTACTAGCTCGTATCCTAAATAAACACTCGTCATTTTTTATTTTTTATTTTTTGGACCATACTTTTTATTCTCTTGTTAAAGAGTTTTTGTGACTTTTTTTTTTTAAATCTTGTTCTTGGTTTCCTTTATATATTGTTGCCTTGAAAAAAAAAACCTTTATTTTTCTACTTTAAGAAAGCAAACTAGTTTGTTTGATTGATCATGAGATTTTCGATAAATTAAGCTCTAGCTTTCAACTTCATAAATATAAATAACTACAAATTAGCTTAAATTTCTGAAAAGATACCTTGTATTACCATTTAAAGATAATTATATTAATATTTTAATAGCAAATACATCAAGAAAACTCGTCTGAACCTTATGGCTTGAGTCAAGGTTCTAATTATGAATACATGCCCCTGCAATTTGAATAAAGTAGGTTTGTATTCATATTTGAGACCATTTGCATTAAAATGGGGATGTTGTTTAGCTTTTGTCAATCCTCCCCTTCTTAATCTCATAATTTGCCCTTGTCGATATTCAATTTGTTGAATGTTAATTTAAGATAATCTTTTGTAGCACCATATCACAACCTTATATATAATTGAAAGTTTTTGGAATAGGCTGAGAGAAAATATCCCCTACATTTCCTAAAAGATGACACATGTCCACATTCCTTTTTAATCCGTATTTGGACACTTTTTATTTTTATTTGCACGCTTAAGTTATTAAAGCAGGATGTAAGTATGATACAACTGTCTGATACGATATTTGAAGTGTCTCATTCAAAATAAAATTATGCAAATCAATTCTCTTCCTCTAATGAGTAACCACTGGATATCTTTTTAACTATAAATACATGCATTTAACATGTAATTAATACATTTAAAATTTCTTTTTTAATCAAAAATACATTTAATTAACATTAAATAATTATAAAATTTACTATAACTAAAATGTGATTTTCAATTTAATATAAGCCAATGAACACCCATTAGCAAATCCCTTTAAACAAAAGCTTTTAAACTTCGCACATCCTTGGTTATCAATTTTATTTTTCAGGTGAAATTACATATATACCCCTCAAAATATATTTCATATATATCTTGTGTACAAGTTTTTCATGCACATGGTATAATGTTTTTATGCATGCAAAACAACAGAGCCGGATTTGAGCATGTGCAGTGTGTACGACGGCACAAGACCTCCATTTTTTCAAAGGCCCACGATTATAGACTCCGTGATGGATGTAATTTGATGTTTGGCATAAAACTGATAACATTACGTTCATGAATGACATAATATTTGATTTTACAAAAATAATAAGGTAAAAATGGATCAATATGAAATAAATTTTTAAAAATGAGGTGGTCTTACAGATGGTTGCGGTGGTTCACGTTTTTAACAGGAGAAAAAGATGACTATTTTGGGTAATTCACATTTTTGTTCTCTAGAGTTTATACCTTTTCCATACTTGTCTTTTATTTTCAGAGTTAGTTCCAAAAAAATGTGAAAATTTACATAGTTTAATTGATTTTACCCTTAATTAAAAACAATACTAATAAAGATCATAAATCACTCAAATGTATTTACAAATTACAATATATTACTTATTATCTAAAATGTTTCCAAAAAAAGCAGTTTAATATAACTAATGTCAAAAATTGACAACTATTGTTTTTTCGCTTATGTAAGATTTGAAAAACTTTAACACCTTTTACATATTTACAAGATTTTGTGATATTTACAAGCTTTTCAAACATGTTAATTCTTTTTGAGTTCAAGGGGCCTCGAGTGTGAAAATTTTTGTTAAAAGGACCGAGAAAAAAAATTGAAAATAGTGTCTGTTTGGAAAGTCTCAAAAGTCATAAACTATCTTAAGACATAACTGAATTTGGAGGATGTTGAGGTTTAGGGAAGCAATTTTTTAACTTCAAGTATTAAGGGAGGGCCATAACTAGTTCACTGCCTAATACTTGCAGTAAAAATGACAAAATCACTTCAGAAATATACAAAAAACTACACTATTGGTCCAATCACTAGGGGGCAACACCCTCCTTAGTCCCTTCAAACCTCCGCTCATGGGCACAAGGCCTCTAAAATTAACTAGATGTCCCTGAAAGGATATATATACACAAATTTGCATCTTTAAGAAGATATATAAGAAAATGCCCTTATTTCTAAAAGATCATAATGTAAAGGTTTAAAAAACGGCCGACACATTCAATGTTCGGCTAATCAAGAGCCATAAAGCTTACAAATCACGTATGTTTTCGATGATTAGAAAAATATAACAAACGTTTATGGTAATGCAAGCTGCTTTTCCATAGACATGTCTGATTAAGACTAAAGGGAGTGGCCACTACCCCTTTATCATTCACATTAGCGTCACTTCAGCTTTCTCTCTTCTTTCACTTTCTCTCGCCCCCTCTCAACTTTCACTCGTTTTGTCAACTTCCCTTTTATTAAAATACTCATTTTATACAAGTATACCTCACTAAATACTACACACACTCACAAGCCAAATAAAAAATATAAAACATGCACGAAAACCGAATGGTATTGCTTAGTTTGACCGTGAGTGTGTTTGATGTTTTGGGAGTGCAGCGTGAGGTGGGCCCCACCTCTCCTCCCTCACACCCACTCTGGTTAGTCTAAGGTGTTGTTGCATAGATGATCATAACCGTATTGATTAAAGGTGATTATCACAACCGTATCGATTAAAGGTGATGATGCATGTTTATATTTAGTTATATTAGACGATTATCGGCACATAGTCAATTGTTTGCATGTTCTTATTTTATTTCTTTGTATAAATGAGTATAACTGGGAGTGAAGAAAGTTTCTAAATTAAAGTGTAATTAAAGTTTTAAATAATCTTTTATATAATAAAGGAATTACATCATTTTGGAGTGATTTTGTCAATTCATTCTTATTAAAAAAACAATTGGGCCAATAGGAGAACTCGATTTCGACACGTAAGAAAAATCGTGTGATGTGATTGGTTAAAAAAGTCAAAATTAAATTGATTTTAGTCAAACTTTAATAAATTTGGTTGATAAAAAAAACACATAAAAATATAGGTGTCAAATTTGTGAAAACAAAAACTTAAAAAAAGATGAGGTAATTAATAAAACTTTAGTGGTTGAATTTTTAAAAATTATATAGAGTTAAGTGTAATATTATAAGCCTCCATATTTTTTAATAACTTTGGATTATAAACAAATACCCCTTATACTTTATATCATTTATACTTTATGTCTTAAAAATACAATGTACATGTTGTTTTAAATACGGCTAAATTACTGAAAACGAGAATATAATTATCAAATTTTACTTATTATAACAATGACTCATGTAATTTTTAATTATTTATATAAGGATATCTAGAAAAACATTTTTAAAAAACTTTAAGGAGTATACTTTAACTTTATCAACGCTCATTATGTGCTATTAAACTTACATCATGTGTACAACATAATATTAGTAGTGAAATTTAAATAACAACATTGACATATTTGTCAACTAAATAAAATTAAATCTTGAATTACATAACATAAATTTTTACAAATATTTTACTAAATTCTAATGGATATTAATGCATAATGAAAAACTCATGCATAAGTATTAGTTGTACTTATATCACAATTTTCATGAGCAAATCCTTATATGTGTATATGCCGAACTAAAATGTTAAAATAAATTTAATTTATGTGTAAACTTCGTGCGTGCACGAAACTTATAACTGTATAATTATATGCAATTACGTTTAAAGACACAATATTCAGTATTAATACAGAATAATTTTATTTGTCAAAACCCGTGCGTGCACGGGCATTATAACTAATAAATAGAATATATTATGTGCTAGTTAAGATGACTTCTTTGTGGGAACGAAATTAAGAACTTCAATATGGGGTTTGGTTCATTAACACAAACTATTAATAAGTTTGCAAAAAAAACCAAATATTATATATATATATATATATATATATATATATATATATATATATATATATATATATATATATATATATAGGCACTTTATTTTCAGAACCCACTTTAAATGCGAGAACTGCGAGAACCACCTTTTTACAACTAATAATACACAATGTACATCATTTAAATGCTCCATAGGATTTTGTTAATTTTATTTAATTCAAAAGGGTAAAATAGTAAAATACATTTTCGTATTTTTTTTAAGAATTCCGTTTTTTATAAATCATAATTTTCGATTTTTTTTTTTTTTTTTTTTTTTTTTTTTTTTTTTTAACATGTTTTCAGATAGTTGTGCATACATGTTTTTATACGATGCATACATGTTTTTTTTTCAAATAGTCAAGATGCATACATGTTTTATTTATTTTTTTATTTTATTAATTTTTTTTTCAAATAGTCAAGGTGCATACATGTTTTCAAATAGACAAGGTACATATATGTTTTTTTCCAAATAGTCAAGGTGCATACTTGTTTTTCTTTTAGAAAACACTTTTTTTTATCATCCTACCAATATTTTTTCCTAATCATTATTTTTTTGAAAGTATGAAACACAAATTAAAGAAGATAAATCATTATAAAAAGAAAAACAAGATTAATATCCTTAAATGTTACATTTCACTTGATTACAATTACAAAAACACATGCAATAATCATATATCTTCAAAAGCCGCAGATTATCTTCATGTATATTCGTGTTCATCCACTTCTCGCTCTTAAAATGATATCATCGTCTTCATCAATCAATCTGAAACAAGCATGCAAGAAAACAATTAAACCGCAAACAAATAAGAAACAAAAATTAATCACAACAACTAGCATAACGCATATGCACAATCTTGTGTGTATTAAACTAACGATGTAAACATATTTTTTAATCATCAACAACTATCAAACACATATGCAAAATCTAAAACATATATGCATAACTCTTCCATTGATTTTATATCAAACATAAAACACATATGCACACCCTTTTATTTGATTTTTTTTACAGCCATATAAGCCATAAACACGTATGTATCATTTCTTAAAAACATATATGCACCCCCTAGAAACACGTATGTACCATTTCTTAAAAACATGTATGAACCATTCCAATGACTTAATTACTAAATTAATAGTAGCCTCTTGTAATCACTGTATCCAACAAGCCACCAATTATCTCATATGGATAAGCTCTTTTACAAAATAAAAAATAATATAATAATAAAAACTTACACTGTAATATATCAAAATAGATAGCGATGGTT
>BPTQ01000003.1:84501716-84616967 GCA_019973895.1 Chrysanthemum seticuspe | reverse complement strand
AGCTACTAGAGCTTGTACCAAGTTTCCCTGCCTTCTTCAACCTTTGTTCAATAAGTTTGAAGTTGTTGTAAAGATCATTGAGTTTCATTGTTTCTATGTCTGTTTTGTTTTCCCAGACAGTAACATTGGTTTGAAACTCTGAAGGCAAACTTCTTAGAAACTTCAAATTGAGGTCTTCCTTTTCTACCTCAATGCCAAACACAGTTAGCTGTGTAACAATATTCTGAAGTTTGGTGAAAATGCTATCAAGCGAGTCATTGCTTGAAGCAGAGAAGTTTTCATAACTTTGCTTTAACAATGTCTTTTGAGTCTTCTTTGTAGCATCATTACCACCAAACACTGAGCAAATCTCTTCAAACAGTTCTTTAGCAGTCTTGAACTTGCTGAATTCAATAATCTGGTCTCTAGGAAGAGTCATCAGCAACAGACTTCTAGCTTTAAGATCATTCTTCTTTTGAGCTTTTTCAGAATTTGATTCAGGCATAGAAACTTTCACAACATCTGTGTCACCAACTTTTGAAGTAGTGGTCACAGATTTGAAAGAATCACCAAGTTGAATGATCTCCCATAGAGCATAGTCCTGTATGAGGAAGTATTGCTCAATCAGTATCCTCCACATCTCAAACTCATTAAGCTTAAGCTTAGGGAGTCTGGGTGTAGAAGAAGAGTTTGATTGATTGTTTTCCATCTCCATTGAATTGAGTGAGTGAGTCAAGCAAATTCCTTGGATCTTCTAAAACAAAATATCAGAACCTTCGCTCTGATACCACTTGATGGATCTGAGACACTCTCCTTGTGTCAATGATATTTTGTATAATATTATCAAGCAAGCGGAATTTACTTAAGTAATATTTAGAAGATGAATTATATGATGTATGAGAGTAAACACAAGTTAACACAAAACTCAAGCTCCAATATTATTAATGAAATAATACGAGTGATCTTAGTATCACTAGGGTTACACCTTGAAGCTTTCGTAGGTAATCTTGTAATGTAATACGTACCTAAGACTATGACCTAGGATCTCCTTTTATACAAGAAGGAGACCTTTACAAGATAAGTATATAGCAAACATAATAGAATATACACAAGATCTATTCTATACTTATCAAGACGCGTTTAACCTTATCATAAACTAATAGCAGTGGTAATGAAGAACTTGCAGTGGGAATACATTTCCACTGCTAGTGTTAAACCAAGCAGTGTAAACCACTACTATCCGTGGTAACGGATTATTCCCAACAAAGGTTTTGGGAACGCTTTGAATAGGAGATTGAAAACCTTGGGGTTATGGATTAAACCAAAATTACAACAGAAACCACCACAACAGCAGGGGAGTATACCAATGGAGAACGTGCAAGCGGGTACGTCCAGTAGTTTTGAATCAGGTTGGGGAGAGTGGAACCAACATTTAGATGAGATTCAATGTAGGGATGTGTGGAGAGACTCGATGATGTTGAGAAACAACTACATCAATGATTATTCAATGCCTATCTTTCAACACGTGGCTCGTGAAGCCAATTACGAGTTGCCACCCTACAATCCACCCAATGTTCCACCATATCCTTTCCCTTATACTTCTTATCCTGGACCCTATCCGTATCCATATCCTGGGTACGCACTATTTCCTGATACAGTTCCCCCATATGGTCGATTACCTGAGGTTGGTGGAGCAAGCTACGATGTTGGAGGATCGTTGTCAGGAGTTGGAGGAAAGAAGAAGAAGAGGAGAGTTCGTTCGGAGATTATAGATGAAAACTACATAACCGAAAGTGATGATGATGAGTATAATGATGAAGAAGGGGATGACATGAGCGAAGACGAGGAGTGATCGTGGATCATTCGTGAATTATGGTTTCAAAGACAATGGTTATGATGTGTTAAACAATATTATTTCTATCTCTTTAACTATTTCTTTAGGATGATTAACATATTTTGCGTGTTTTATCTAGTTTTTAGTAGCATTTGCATTTGGAGTGTTTTGTTTTGTGTATTGTGTGTTGCAGTTTTTGTTTGCAGGATGGATGTGTCGGAAGCTTATTGATGGTCAAATGTTTGGAGTTGGATAACTCACATGCTTTCTTATGGCCCAATATGCGTATTGCATATTCTGTTCCGTGGTATCTTTTAACTATTTTTTTCCCATTTTCTTTACTTTGAAGTTCATTTTTATTACATTGAGGACAATGCAAAACTTAAGTATGGGGGAGGGAAGATAATAAGAAAAAATGATACGCATTTTTAATTTTTTAGATAACTTTTGGATGCAAGTGATTAGAAGGAATTCGCCCTTGATAGTCTAGTTGTTTTCACGCATTATTGATAAATATTAAAAAATAACTTGGGAATTTCAATGGTAAAATGAGGTTTTTGAAAATTTTTGGATTTGAACCAAATTACGGAAGTAATTCATTTTGGATTCGATAGCATTTTCTAGCATGCATAATAGACTTTTTCCCACGCAATTGTGAGGTTTCTTTTTGTATAAGACACATCTTTTGTTTTATATTTACTATGAGTGTGCCGGTGATTATGTCGATTCTAGAACTTGTACTAGTTATGCATTACGGTTAAAATCACTTTCGAGTGATCTAAATATGTTCAAGTGATAAGAGGCATCGTAGGATTTAACCCAAATGGCCTTCTATTTTACATCTAATGATATATTAGCTAACCACATCGGTTAGTTAACCACCTTTATATGGACCCATTTGTTAGTGCTCATTTTTAGCACTAGATACCCTTAGTTACACCCTCTGAGCCTATCTTTTCATTTGTTACATCCAGAAAATACAAAAAGATTTTACACTTTAAACTTTAGCCAACCCTTGTCATGTCTATTGGTTTGTTGCTAGTTGTTTGGAATGTTGGATTGTTTTTGATGATTATGAAGAAGCTACACTTTGTTTATAGTGTGTACCATTCTTCATCATGGATGAAAGAGACGTCTTTCTCGATTTTTTTTTGTGGTGTATGCTTACACTAAGTGTGGGGGAACTTTGTTATGTTGTGAAAAAAAAATGGTTATAGCCAATGAGCTATATTGAGTTATACATATTTGCGGAGATCGATATTTGAAGAGGTGAAATAATCATTTTCGGGATTGTGGTTTGTATGATGGCTAGCAACATGGAGGTTTAGAATTGACTTTATTTTTTTTTAACACCAATTTCATAAACTATCTCATGCCTTATCCATACCTTTTATGAACCCTTAGCCTTAACGATATAACCCGAATAAAAGCCCTCTTTGATGAATTTATTTTCTTTGTTTTGATACTTGTACAAGCTTATGGTAAAAAGCATTGATCATGACTAGGCATTGAGTGATTTACATATACCCACCAATATATGAGTGTTGAGTGAATTCTTAAAATCATTCGTGAGGTGTTCTAGTTATGTTATCTAAAGTGTTTGGTTCATTTTAAAAGTTTTCACATATTATAAGCAAACCAATGATTATCTCTTTTGGGATGATTGTTACATTTTTGGAACCATGGTGTCTAGACCATTGAAATCAATTTTTGCAAATGTTAGACCTACTCGAGGGCGAGTAGAGCTTAAGTGTGGGGGAATTTGATAACGCCTAAAATGAACATGTTTTTAGTTGCGTTATTGTTAGTTTTGTGTATGATAATCGGCTATATTTACTCATAACTGTTGCAAAAGTGCAAAAGATGTGTATTGTGTATGTATATGTAGCCAGGTATCACGAATAATGAAGAAATGAAGTTTTTATGCACATTTGGAAGATTCTCGAGGAAGGAAGTCGAGCTAGGAAGCTTTTGGATCCAATTATTGGGAAGCACAATGATTTCTAAGTATCTACAGCAAGGAAAGATCAAGGTTTGCCTTGGAAATCATCAGCGAGAGCAAAGAATGAAGCGTATGAGCAAAAAGTCAACAAAAAGTCAAAACTGCAATAACCCAGCCGTTCGGTCACAACCCGTAACCGGATCCGGCTGGGCGTTGGGTCAAAACATAACCGATCCGGTTGCCAACGTAACCGATCCGGTTTCTCGCACTGCAGTTACACAAAGTTGCATTTATTGTTGCCTTAACTTCCCATAATCATTGGAGTCCGATCATTTCTTGATATTAACTTGTTGGGAACATTTTTGGTCAGTTGAGCAAGCATACTTGGCTATATAATGAACCTAGTCCTAGTTTACTAGGTGTGACACAACCAAAATTGTATTAGTTTACACCTAAACTAATACCAACCATTATTATTCAGCCAAAAAGCTTAGTTCTTACTGAAAAACGTCCAGGAGCAAGGAGGGAACAATTCTCATCCATAGTTTTGGTAGTTTGGAGTTGTACGGTGAATCTTGGTGATTGGAGGCGCGTGGTTGCTACAATCCACGAATTCTAATTCTTGTAATCACAAAAGTTTAGGTATTCTATGAACTTTGTTTTGGAATTCTATTCTCTTGAATTGTTAGAATTACTTTGTTATGATTTGTGTTTAGTTATTATTATTATTATTATCATGGAGTAGTTTTGGGATATACTTGTGTGTTGGGATGTAGTTAATCATATTAGTGTTCTCAAAATGTGATGCATGTATATATGATCTTGTTTAAATGAGTTTGTTGGAAAAATACTAGTCTTGGTTTGATTTGTTGATAAAACATGTATTAAGAAAAAGGACTGAAAGGATTTCTCTTGTGTTTTATTCCAAAAAGTGTAGTGACAAACTAGTATGGGGATATGGTGATTGACAACCACCATGTTTTCTTATTAAAACAAGACTAGGAACATTTTCATCACGAAAGGGTCGAAAGATTCGTAAGAACAAATTTAATAAGAACATGTTGAAAACAAATGGATTTTCTAAAGAATAATCATTAGGATAAGAACCGAAAGGATTACCTATATGTTTTTGTTCTTAGAATGATTTTTACAAACATATACCATGGTTGGGGGATCATTTGCTTATGATTTGTGCATCACATCAAGAGTGTACACCAAACCTTCATGAATTCTATTTATGATTAATTATAGACTACACACAAGTATATATATTTCTTATTATTGAATTTCACTATAACACAATTATTTGAGGAAGCCTTGACAAGCTTTCTTGTTGGAATCTTTTCATACAAAAACAATTTCAAACACAAAATCCCTTGGGACGATCTCGACTTACCAAACATTGCTATCACAGACGAGTATACTTGCTCGTATGTGTTAATAGGTTAGACGGTTAAATTGTGTTTATAAATTTTTAAAACTTGCACCAATCGTAGCACATCAAGTTTTTTGCGCCGCTGCCGGGGATTTTCTTTAATTTTCTTTGATTCTCTGTAAAATTGGTAGTATTGAAATTAAATTTGTTGAAAAGTAAAAAAAAAAAGGTTTTGGTAAAAGCTAACCGATTCGGTTGGTGATCCAACCGAATCCGGTTAGACTTTCTGTGTAATTTTTAGTTTCGATTTTATTGTTCTAGTTTACTTAATTATTTGTGTTATAGTTCCTAGGGCAATTCTTGTCATTTTAGATTTTATTTGCAGATTATGTCTTGTAGTTTAATGATTTCTTAGATTTATTTACATTTTCTTTTACATTTGTTATTTATTAGTTAATTAAGTTTTAAATTAATTTCAGTGTTAATGATAATGATTAGATAGTAATTTTTCATTTATATGTTTAATTATCTTAATGGTATTCCTTAATTGCATTAAAATTCTGTTTAAAAAAAAAAAAAAAAAAAATTTTGGTGTCGATCCAACCGATCGGTTGCAACCCGCAACCGGATCCGGTTCGATTTTCTGGTCTAGTTATTTCAACCAACCGATTCGGTTGGTGAGCCAACCGAATCCGGTTGGAGTTTCTGTGTTAGTTTTTATCAATTTTAGATTTTGAGTTTTAACTTATGTTTTTAGTTTTGTTAAGTGTCTTAACTTGTTTAGTATATGTTTCTATAGTTTGTTCTTGTTTTTACTAACTCTAACGCTAATAGTTCGGATTTTGTTTTGTTTTGTTTTGTCAAGTTTGTCTAGTTAATATGGATAGTTTGAGCGGAATCTCGGAATACTTTCGTACTTTGGATGAAATGTTCAAGGATACCAGAAGTTCACTGGAGAAGATTGGAGGTATCTTGGAAGAGAGTAAGAAAGATTTGGGGATTGATACGGTTAATATGGAGGAAACGGGTGAAAACAAGGTTCAAATTCCCAAGAAGGGAAGAGTCGTAGTGTTCACACAAGCACCTTTAACGGTGTATGATTCGCCACTAATGAGGTTTGGAACGCCTTGTAGTGTGGAAGGAGTAAGTGCTTGGGACGCGCAGCTTAATATGACTTATGGAGAAAACTACATTTTGGAGAAGGTTATTGACGAAATTGGTCATGTACGTTTGGACTATGAAGCATATGGAAGAAGGATGGTCAAAAATCTTAACGTCAATATTCATGGACACATTTTTGAAACGGATTTTGTTGTGTTAGAAGAAGGGAATGCGGATGAACCAAATGTATGCTTTGGTCGATATTTTCTTGTCACGACCAAGTGTCAAGTAGATTTTGCAATGGGAGAAATGAGGATTAATATAACTGATTTGGAAGAAGGAAAAGGAGTGAAAGAGATGCTAGTGGAAGTTTGTGCAAACATGGAAGAAAAAGAGGTGGAAGTAGTTAAAATGGGAAAGTCACATCGGAAGAAAACTTCATCAAACAAACTAACCCCAACAACAACCACCACCACCAAAAATGATTACACACCATCATCACCTACCACTACTTTCAAACCCTTAACCGACAAACAAAAAGAAGCTATTTTAGAAAACCTAGAACAAAAGTTTCTTGAGCTTAATGAAAAGAAACCGGTGATAGAGGTACTCCAAGATTATGTGCTTTACCGTAAGAAGTTGGATGCATTGATGCTAGCGAGGGCTAGGTTGGAAGATAAGAACCTCACGGAGGAGGAGCGAGATCGAATTTTGTTTAGAGGCAAAAGCCTTATGCAGACTGCATAACCGATTCGGTTGCGCATTGCAACCGAACGGTTGGATTTGGACAATTGAGTAACCGATTCGGTTTCTCTGAAACCGAATCCGGTTACGGTTTCTGTGTTGAAATTTTTTGAAATTTTGAAATGGATCTTAGAGGGTTCCATGAACCTTCTTGTTTGTTCTAACACTCTTATATGGTCTTATATTTATGATTTCTACAGAGAATTATTGTAGGTAGCTCAAGCGAGGAGGAGATTCCAATGAACCCGCTTGTTACGAAGTTTTGTCAAAGGAACGAGAAGAAGAAAGTCAAGTATAGCGTGAAGACGGAGGCAAATGCCAACTTAAAGTTTAAAGATCTCACCGACGGGGAGAAACATGCTTTTCGGGAAAGGTTATCGAAATTGCAACATAGGACATGTTTGGTTCCGAGGGTGATTGATTGGGATTTGTTTGCGGAATGTGATTGTGAAGATGAGTTAAGAGGAATGATGCGGACATCTTATGTATATCCAGGGGATGTTGATTCGTTCAATGATTTGTCATGGGAAAGAGCATTTAGCGTCAATGAAGAGGTTTATCGAGAATGGTGTATGGAGTTCTTTTCAACCATGTATTTTGAAAGAAAGGTGAATGTTCGAAACTTGATGAAAGAAGTTTGTGTTTGGTTTAGGCTTTGTGGAAGGGATCATGCTTACACTTTGCCGGCTTTTGGCGTGGCTCTTGGTTTGTATGAGCCACATGAGGTTAATCATCGGTTATTTGAAGCTCACTTTTCAAGGCTTCGGAGGTTTGAAAAAGACTATCCTAGTATACCCGCTTATTGGAATCGAGTTGGAGATCCTTCTTGAGCTAGGATGAATGCCTCGACCATCAGGAATCCATTAATGAGGATACCTCACAAGTTGATAGTGACCGGGCCGTTTAATAAGTTTGGAAGCAGGGACAAATGTCAGAAACCGGACTTATGGGTTATGATGTTGCTAGAGGAAACTAAGGACGGTAATGCAGTTTGGCAGATAGCCGAGTATTTGTCTAGGAGGGCCCCGGGAATCAAGAGCAATAGCCACATTTGTGGAGGACATTTTGTGACGAAATTGGCGAAGAATATTGGGTATTATGTTGATGAGGAATTGGCTAAGTGTGGAGAGCCAAAGTATAAGTGATACGTGGACTGCACAAGGTTTTGGGAACGCTTTGAATAGGAGATTGAAAACCTTGGGGTTATGGATTGAACCAAAACTACAACAACAACCACCACAACAGCAGGGGAGTATACCAATGGAGAACGTGCAAGCGGGTACGTCCAGTAGTTTTGAATCAGGTTGGGGAGAGTGGAACCAACATTTAGCTGCGAAACCCTGTCCAGGAGATTTTTCGGAATTATACCTGATCACAGGCAGTACATGTACTGATCAACGGGGAGCCGTGGGCCGTGTACCTTAATTCAACGAAAGTGAGCAAAGACACTTTCGTGTGTTTTATTGCTAATTGTTGTTTGCAGGTACATTTGGATGGTTGCAGCTGATCAGAATTGAGAAGTCAATCCAAAGCCGCATGCTCACAGCATCTACACTTAATTGAAGAAATCATGACTTGTGCATATCTACAGAACCTGGCTCTGATATTTTTATACTATGTTTCTGCTACGCTGCTGCAAATATCATGAACCAGTAAAGCTTCCGCTACTCTGATGGAAAGATGTCATGATTCAGAAAGTGTGAGCATGTCGGTCCGAAAGTCACAACTTCACATGATGGCAACACAATAAAGGATGATCCAGAGATTTGCTGTGGCTGATGATCTCAATGAAAGCTCGAAGATCATCAAAGATGTGGATCAGTTAAAGACCTCCACTTAGATTATCCAAACATGCAAAAATGAAGAATCAATGACTACGAGCTACGGAGCAAAGAACATGAACAAGAATCCAAGAATAATCTTAATGTAATATCTGTTTGTATTCAATGTAATTTGAGGTGACCTCCCTTAGGGGGAGATTGTTAGGATTTAGTAAATCCAGTTATTAAAGTGTCGGTCACCTCAAGTATATATAATCGTTAGAGAGCTCGTAGTCGTAGTTATTTAAATGTTAAGTTGTATTTAGTTAAGTAACACCGTGGAGGACGGACGGGTCTTTACCCACTGTATGCCTGATCCACAGCCCGTAGGTGGCGATTTGTGTAAGACTATAAATACTCTCTACCTCCCAAGGTAGAGAGTTGGAGCTCATAATAATACTTTCATTTTCTCTCACTAAGTTCCCAAACCTCTATCTCCTTCTCTCTCTAAAACCATAAGTTATACGCCTATTTGTGATCATGTATTGATGTGTTTGTGAAATCCAATATGTTACAGAGTTGTCTGGTGAACATCTCTCTTGTTATACCAGGTACAGTGTCGAGAAGGAACTTATGAGTATACTCCTTAATCGTCTTGTTCATTTCACATTGTACATCTCGATTGAGAAACTTCTGGATCTGTTCCCTTTCAGCCAACATCTCGTATATCCCTTTTTGAAGAAGATTGACTCTGTCAGCGAGTTGATTGAGTTTCTTATTGACTACGTCTTTCTTCCTTACTTGCTTGACATCTTTAACAATATTTGTTTTAGCTCGGGATGCCCAAGTGTCGGTTGGCTTCTTTATCGATCTGGATGCGGATCTGGTGGTGCCTTTGGATGGTGGAGGTGATGAGTGAGAAGATGAGTCTGATGAAGATGATACATGAGGAGACTCAGGGTCCTTAGGTGGCCCAGAAGTTTGTTCCTTGCTTCGTACGGGACTATCTAGAAGATAATCTTTGGCTTCCTTTTCAGCTTGAGCCTTTTCTTCCGCCTGAATCCTAGCTTCTTCATTTTCTTTAGCTTGAGCTTCTTTTTCTGCTTTCTCTTTAGCCGCAGCCTCAACATCTTCATCATTAATTTTCTCAGTCGTCTCCTTTTCCGGTTCCTTAAAGTCATAGGTGATAGAATCCTCTAGTTGCTTTTGTTGTTGTTCGTGGGTGGTGGTACCAGTTCCCTTATCGGGTTGATTAACCGCATCGAAAACTGGTGTGGATAGTGCACCACCACTTGAACCGCCTGGGCCACGAGTTTGTTGTAGGTTGAATTTCTGAGCAACATGTTGGAGTCTGAGATTCTTCAATTTCTTTCTATAGTCTTTGTCTTCATCCAGTGGCTCTTCTTCTGAGCTCTCTTCTTCCTGCACTTGCACTGGAGTTTTCCCTTTATCAGACTTGGGACTTAGAGGTTTTTCAACGGTTTGAGTATCATCGGTTGCAGATTCAGAGTAGATAATCTCTTCATCTATTTCAGTGTCCTCCGAGTCCTCGTCCATTAGTTTTGGTTCTGGTTTGGGAATAGGGATTGCTTCAGTAAGAGGAACTCTTGTTTTGAGTGTGTGAGTCCTCTTTGGATACTTTCTAGTACTCCCAGTGCTTACGATACTTCCAGTACTACCTCTCCTGGTCTTCCTAACAGGTGTACCAGAAGACTTAGCATCAATGAAACCTACTTTGCCTGCTTCAACTGCTACCAGATATCGTTTGTACGATTGAAGTCCTTTGATAACATCAGAAAGAAGATAATCTGGAAACACTACACCCTGTTTCTTCGTGGTTGATTCTTTGAATCTTACAATGTTGAGTGTGGGTTCAAGTAGCACGGAGTGATGGTTGGGGTCTTCAAGTCTTTGGGGAATATCTGGATTGGTTTCAAGAATCCTTTTGATCAACAATTTTGTGTATCTGACATAAGGGATCTTGGAGCCAGGCCTTTTCAGGTAAGTCATCATGTCATCCCAGATCAGAGCTGTAAATTCGATGTGTTTCATCTTGACCATGCCCCAAAAGATTTGAAGTTCCATGAGCTTCGGATGCTCATAGCCACTGTCACGTCCGGAAACGGATTTAGCAATCATAATGTACAGCGTTCTCCATGGTTAAGGAATATTCTTGAGATCTTATGAGGAGTGTTTTATGATAACTCCAACAGCTTCATCATAGCCGACATCGACCATGAATTGGAGAACGACCTCTTCCGTAGGAGTAGCAGAGAATTCAGTAGGCTCGATGGCTGGAAGAAGAAGAACAACCCTTAAATCTGCAGGAGTGATGGTGACTGGTTTGTTGTTAAGCGTCACCATCATAACACTTTGACCTTTGACCTTTTGTACAGTGTGCCAGAATTGGTGAATGTAGATCTCCGGCACAGTGGCAAAATTTGTGAGCATGTTCTGTTAAGGGTGAGTCTTAAGAATATCCACTGCAATCTGACAAGATGACTCAGAACAAGTGAAGTTTTCAAAGTCGACTCTGAGATTATTCTTTCCAATCTTCATTGGGTAACCATTAGGGAAGATGTCTTCAACTGTGAGAACATTTGGTGCATCAACGTTTTCCATTTGGACGTCCATATCGTGATCTGAAAGATATTTAGCCAAAAGAACCAACATATCGAAAGACATTATGTTAGTCAAAAGTTGATTTTATTGTCTAATTATTGAATTATGATATGTTAACGAATGTTACGAGTCCAATGTCACTTGTTTGTCCAATAGTCCAAAGTAGTCGTAAAAAGTATCGTGAATTTATTAACTTTGAGTTTTAAAGTCCAAATTTTCACTAATTATCACAACATATTTAACCATTTAAGCTTATTAATGACATTTTGGTTTCGTGACGTTATGATTTGTTTATTTACAAGTTTGTACGCGTAACACTTCATAATTTTGGTTAATATAAGGCTTAGGCGTAAAGTTCCAAGCATATGCGTAAACAGTTGTGGTTATACGCGTAAGCATAAGCTTATGCGTAGGATCTTGACTTACGCGTAAGAGATATTACGCGTAGGAAAAGAGAACCTTAGGCATAAAGCTTACGTGTAAGTGTATATGGGAGCTTACGCGTAAGGCTTACTCGTAAGAGTGAACCTTATGCGTAAAGCTTACTGTTTACACATATCCTTAACAGGATACGCGTAGTCCCCTTTGTAGAACCTTATGCGTAAAGGTTACGCGTAAGATTTCTCTTACGCATAACATTCTACGCGTAAGGTGATCCTTATGCTTAGAAACTCAGTTAACCTTGATTCTGAATATTTCACGCGTAAAACCTAAAACAAATTAATCATAACACATTCATTAACACAACATTCAATCCCTTTCAGTCTAACATGAAGTCTCAATCAAAACAGGTTACGCGTAGGATATGCATACGCGTAGAAACTTAAACCCTAGGATTCAAAAATTACGAGTATGAAATCTAGCCATAGGATTGACACCAAATCTTTTCTGGAATGTCTTAGAGGGCAAATGAGTTGACTTAAACAAGTTTTAACATCAAAACCTTCATGAATCAAGAATACCTAATTCGTATGAACATAAACCCTAATTCTTAATTATCACAGAATTAGTGTTTCTGGGTAAGATTTGAGCATGGTTTTGGTTAATTAGCTATGTTCCAATCATCATATGACCAACCAATTACACAGAAACAATCCCAAATGAAAACACCCAAATCTACATTTAAACCCTAATTCTTGAATCACCATTAAATCGTTTTCTAGGTGGATTATGAAGTTGGACATGTTTATAACACATGTTTTTAAGCATTTTGACACAATAATTTTATCATAAACACCCTTTGATGAGTTTGCGTTCATACACATATGCGTAGAACACAAATTCACTCATAACTTAAGATCAAGCCGTTGGATGTTTGTGAGATTAAAAACCAATGATTATAAACACATTAAGATCATAAAAACACTTACAAATCAGTAGTTTAAAGCACAAATTTGCCGAATGAATCTTATGCGTGGGATGGGTAGGTGTAAAATTAAATGTTTTGAATTTAATGTTAAAGTGAAGTTGGTGGAGTGTTTTTGTTTAGAATTAGTTTAAGCTGATGACAACTTTAGTCCCTCCACCTTAACCATTTACATCCACAACCCATAAGTTCCATATTTGGTTACGAAAAGTATGATATTTGGAAAGAAACTTGACAACACTCCCCCTCGACTTAAGAAATAGTGAATTTTTACAGATTTGAGTCCGGGGAATGTCAATTAACCATAAATGTGACCACCATTATCAAAGAAACAACCGGGATAAGGTAACATGCAAGTACAAGGTTTTATGAAACCGAAAAATATTTACTTTCTCCCCCTCAACACTTGACCGAGAAAATACTGAATTTTGAAAGAGTAAAGTGTTGAAGGAAGAATTGTACTTGCCATGTTAAAAGAAATATAGATAGAAGAGTATTTTTGAATTTTTTATTAGATTTTATATTTTTGTATTTTGTTTTTGAAAATATTTACAAAAGAGGTTTTGGTGTTTGACTGGTTTTTAAGAATGTTTTAAAAGTTCATCCAGTTCCTCTGGAGTCAAACACCGCATACCAATCCGGTGGACCAACTCATAAAACCTAGCAGGAGCTAAGGCTTTGGTGAGAAGATCTGCCAGTTGGTATTCAGTACCCACAAAGTATAATTCAACGGTACCTTTTTCCACGTGCTCCTTGATGAAATGATATCGAAGATCGATGTGCTTGGACTTCGAATGTTGAACAGAGTTGCACGAGATCGCAATAGCACTTCGATTGTCGCAGTACATTGGGATTATGTCAAATACGTAACCATAGTCTTTGAGTTGTGTTCTCATCCAAATGAATTGAGCACAACAAGCCGACATGGCTATATATTCTGCTTCAGTTGAGGACAACGATGTACAATCTTGCTTCTTCGATTGCCATGACACCAGTTTATCGCCAAGAAATTGTAAAGCTCCTGATGTACTTTTCCGAGAATCTAAGCAACCTGCGTGATCAGCCTCTAAAAAAGCTATTAGTTCAAAACCAGAATCCTTCAGATACCAGATCCCTAAGTTAATGGTTCCCTTGATGTATCGGAGGATTCTTTTAGCCTCAGAGAGATGAGTTTCAGTTGGTCGCGACTGATAACGGGAGCAAAGATATACAGCAAATACAATGTCAGGCCTACTGGCTGTTAGATACATGAGAGACCCAATAATACTTCGGTATTTGGTTGGGTCAACCAATTTCCCATGTAAATCAGCATCCAGTTTCTTAGTATGTGCCATTGGAGTGGCATAGGTATCACAGGTTTGCATTCCATGTTTGTTTAAGATTTCAAGAGCATATTTGGACTGACTCAAGAAAATACCACGGGGTGATTGATGAACTTGAAGTCCTAGAAAGAACGTAAGTTCACCCGTCATGGTCATTTCAAAATGTTTTTTCATTAGTTTTGAAAAAGCGTTTGAGTATTTTAGATGTGTTGACCCAAAAATGATGTCATCCACATAAATTTGAACGATTAAAATGTGTGCCCCGTGATATTGTATGAAAAGTGTAGGGTCGACCGAACCTTTGACGAAATTATTGGCAATGAGAAAGGATGATAACTTATCATACCACGCCCGAGGGGCTTGTTTGAGACCATAGAGAGCCTTCTTCAGTTTGTAGACGTGATTAGGGAACTCTGGATCAACGAATCCTTCTGGCTGGCTAACATAGACCGTTTCTTTCAGTTGTTCATTGAGAAAAGCAGTTTTGACATCCATCTGAAAGACCGTGATGTTCATGTGTGCCGCAAACGCTTGAAAAATCCGTACAGCCTCAAGACGAGCAACCGGAGTGAATGATTCTTCAAAGTCAATACCTTCTTCCTGTCTATAACCCTTAGCCACCAGACGTGACTTATTTCTGATTATTGTTCCTTCAGCATCCAATTTGTTTTTCTAAATCCATTTGAGACCAATGACGAAGACCCCTGTTGGTCTTTCAACCAATTCCCATACTTCAAGACGTTTAAACTGATTGAGTTCTTCTTGCATGGATTCAATCCAGTTGTCTTTGGTCATTGCATCTTTAATGTTTTTAGGTTCAGATTGGCAGACAGTGAGTGCATAAATGCAATGTTCACCTTCTGTGTGAAGACGTTGTCTAGTTACGACTGGTTGATTCAGGTTACCAATAATGTTTTCAAGAGGATGGTCTTTCATCCAATGATGGTGGAAGGTTGATGTTGATATACATTCTGCAGATTGGGAGGATTCAAATGGCTTGTGGATGATTCCGCAACATCAGAAGTAGAAGAAGCATTTGAAAAAGGATTGAAGAACGCATTTGGATCATAATCTACATGTGGGGGTACTTCATTGTTCAGAATATTATCAGCTGGTTCAACGTCATTGGATGCGGTTTGATCGACTGTTGTTGTAGAATCAACTGTTGGTGCTTCCTCAACAGTAGTTGTTGTAGCAGGTGTATCATGGATTGGATTTTTATCAGGTTGAGTAGCGGAAACATTTGATACATCTGGAGCACGTTCATCAATGTCATCACTAAACAGAGGAGCAAATAGCTGTTCCATTTGATGTCGAGTAAGTTGTAAACTAGGTTAAGCTGATGATGGGGTTTGAGGGAAGTTTAAACGGTTATGACCGGGTTCCAAGCTGTTATGCTCAGAAGCCATATCTACAAGCTCATCGAAATTGGCATGAATCGTTTCCATAATCTTCCTTGTACGACGATTCCAGCTCCGGTAACCCTTGGAGTTTTCACAATATCCAATAAAGAATCCAATGTCAGCTTTGTCTTTGAGCTTACCAAAGTCATCACGATCATTATTCAGATAACAAAGGGATCCAAATACATGAAAGTGTTTGAGATTCGGTTTACGGTTGTGGATAAGCTCAAAAGGTGTTTTGTTTTGGCGCTTGGTAATCATTGAGCGATTCTGAGTGTAGCATGCAGTTGACACGGCTTCAGCCCACAAGTAATCTGGAAGTTTAGCACTAATTAACATTGTTCTTGCAGCTTCCACTAACGTACGGTTTCGTCTTTCAACAACTCCGTTTTGTTCTGGTGTACGTGCAATAGATGTTTGATGCTCAATTCCCACTTTCTCATAAAATGCACGAAGAGTTTGATTCACAAATTCAGTTCCTTTGTCTGTTCTGATTTGTCTGACTGTGTTCCTGAGCTGAACTTGAATTTTTGTGAGAAAGGTGATGATCATTTGTGGAGCTTGATCTTTATTTCGAAGAAAATAAACCCAAGTCCATATTGAATAGTCATCTACAATTACCAAGTTGTAGCGTTTGCCATTAATCGTCTGCACGCGCATCGGGCCACACAAATCCATGTGAAGAAGATGAAGCACATGCTGTGAGCTGTGTTCCACCTTTGAAGGAAAGTGAGCACGAGTGCTTTTCCATTGTTCACAAGCTGAGCAGAGGTGATCTTTAGAATATCGGAATCTTGGAAGACCTTCAACAAGTTTGTATCGAGCAAGGTTGGTTATGGTTTGAAAGTTTAAATGTGAGAGACGACGGTGCCATAGCCAAGATTTTGTAGATGTTGCCTTTGAAAGTAGACAGATGGGAGATGTTAGGATTTAGTAAATCTAGTTATTAAAGTATTGGTCACCTCAAGTATATGTAATCATTAGAAAGCTCGTAGTCGTAGTTATTTAAAGTTAAGTAGTATTTAGTTAAGTAACTCCGTGGAGGACGGACGGGTCTTTACCCACTGTATGCCTGATCCACACGATTTGTGTAAGACTATAAATACTCTCTACCTCCCAAGGTAGAGTGTTGGAGCTCATAATAATACTTTCATTTTCTCTCACTAAGTTCCCAAACCTCTATCTCTTTCTCTCTCTAAAACCATAAGTTATACGCCTACTTGTGATCATGTATTGATGTGTTTGTGAAATCCAATATGTTACAAATGGTATCAAGAGCCATGGTTTGATCATCTCTCTTACTTATCCTTGGATTTCTAGTGGTTTTATATGGTTTTTGAGTTTGAAAAAGTTTAGTGGTTTTTCCATCATTTGGATCAATTCTTGTGTTAAACTTTGAATTTTGTGTGTACTTTTGTGTTTAGAATCATTGTAAGTGCTTGGGTTTGGATTTGGAAAGCTTGAATCACTGTGGTTGAGCTTGTTTTGGATTGAAAAGTATGTTTTTGAAGTTTTTCAAGGTAGCGACTTGAGTCTCGTTGTGATTTTCTTCGTAGCGACTTGCTTCAGTAATTTCTAGCGAGTTGTAGTGTTAGTCGTAGCGACTTGAGCTTAGCGACTTGTCTATTGAGACAAGCCGACAAACAGTACAAGTTAGTGGATTCTCCACTACGGCTAGCGACTTGGTGGGGTTAGCGACTTGCTTTAATTATTTCTAGCAACTTGTACTTATTGTTCTCAGCGACTTGATCTTAGCGACTTGGATACTTAGCGAGTTGCTCTTTAGCGACTTGTATGCTTTGCAATTTGGTTCATTAGCGACTTGTGTTCAGCGACTTGGGTTTTAGCGACTTGATTCACAGCGACTTGAGGTTTAGCGAGTTGCTACTTAGTGACTTGGTGCTTAGCGACTTGGTTCAAGGATTATAGCGACTTCGTTAATACTTGTTTCTAATACGGTTTTCTCTTGATTTAGTAAAATCCCGTGAAAGAATCTATTTCTCGGTTTAATCATAGAGTTATAAAATCCCGTGAAATCTGTAAACATGTCTACCAACGTGCCTACAATCATCTCTACTGTAGCTGAGGACGTTGAAGCAGCTGGTTCAGACACTCGTCCACCAATGCTTGACAGAACTGACTATGACTCATGGGCTCAACGAATTAGGTTGTATTGTCTGGGTAAGGAAAATGGAGTTAACATTCTCAAGTCAATTGATGAAGGACCGTATCAGGTTGAGACAACCAGAGACATACTCGATACTGCTGCTGATGGCTCAGTGATATTAGGACTGGACAGACCTAAAATGTATAATGAACTGACTGATAAGGAGAAGAAGAGATACGATGCAGACATCAGGGCTTCTAACATCATACTTTAGGGTTTACCTAAGGACATTTACAAGCTGATCAATCACAACACTGAAGCTAAGGCTGTTTGGGATAATGTCAAGATGCTTCTCTCGGGTTCTGAATTTACTAAGGAAGACAGAGAATCACAGCTGTATGATGAATTTGAGGACTTCAAGATGAAACCAGAAGAGAGTATCTATGAATATTATGTGAGATTTCACAAACTTGTGAATGATATGAGGAATATTGATTCGTGTAAAGTGAGTGGTGAAAACAAACACAATATCAACGTATATCAAAATAACCGTAAAATTCGACAAATCAACCCTTTAGGAAAAAGGTCAACGTATCAAATCTTACGGGTGTGATAAAAGTGATACCGGAAAAGTGATTTCCCGGGTCGTGTCCCAACGAGGTGTGAATGGAAGGATTCGTTGAGTTTCGTGATTTGAACTTGAATAGGTTTTTAATGATTTGTTGATTTGAATTACGTTTCTACAAATTAATTAATGGGAACGTAATTAAGGCAAGGGAACCCTAATAAACTAAAAATAAACTATCACTAAGCCTAAGGAATGATAAAACGAAGCTACACTAACTCCTAGGGTGCAAAAACTAAAAAACGTAAAAACCGGCAACCACCCGAGCCATAAACGTAAAAGTTTTGCAATTTAAGGGCTACGGGTGTGAAATCAATTTTCCTACGTTCTATTTCACTAAAAATAATTTTAGAAAAAGACCGGGTATTTTTTTGACTTTTAAAATATTTTATATGAATTAAAAACTAATTTAATCTAATTAATTAATTAAAAATACTAAACTATTCAAGAAAAATCTGAAAAATTCACAAAAAGTACTTTAAGTTATGCTAGTTCTAAGAAAAATAAGAAAACAGTTAGTTGCTTTTGGAAATAAGCAGTAAATAAGCTGAAAAGGGCTTATAAGCAAAATTGTTTTTTAGGCTTAAATGAATTGTTTGTGTAAAATCCAACGAGACAAGTCCCAAGGGCGCGTTGGTTTGGAGGGTGTGTGTTGAGGCTTTGGCTTCTGAGTGAGGAGACCAGGGTTCGAATCCTGGCTCCCACTTTTTGAAATTTTTTTTTTCTTTGTGAATCTTGACACAACAATCAAAATGAACACTTTTGTCAAAACTATTAACTTATAAAACTTTCTCAATAAGCTGTAATGACAGCTTATTGAGTGCAGATTTGAACAACTTTTACAACTAACAACTTTAAGCAACAACTGTAAACAAAACACTTTTCTTTTTTTGAGACTGACTTATAAGCTAGAAACTGGTTTTAAGTCAGCACAGCCAAACACTCCCTTAATGACTATGTGGTCCAAATAAGCAATAATCAGTCTATAGTAATGGTCTTTAAGCTAAACTAAACTTGATATCAATGAGCCTGTTACAACAAAAATGGAAAACAGTTGGGATAAGTTCTAACTTAAGAAAATCCTAAGCTTCTAAAAATGGGTATAAGCAATGGATAAGCACTAAGGAGAACCTAATAAGCTGACTATACTTAATTTAAGCTACCTTGCAACTTCCTAAATAAGCTACATAAGCTACTGTTAAGCGAAACACATAAAAAAAATGACCTGTTGCTACTGATGTGCAGGCTGTGAGACAGCCTAAGGGCTACTGTTTGAGCTTATTTATAAGCTGAAACATGGACCTCCAAACCAAGGACAAGCTGCAAAGATCAAGTTAGCATAGGTGACTTTAAGAAAAACTGATTTGGGGCCAAGAATAAGCTGTTAACAGCTTAAAAATAAGCTGAGATCAGCTAGCTGTGGTTGATTTGGCTACTGGTGCATAACAAGGAGAAAAGTGAAAATCATGATTTAGAACTTAACTTTTGACTATGCTAGAGGTTTATTTGATGCACAAATCTGGGACCACAGTTAATTTGGGATGTAAAGATTTGAGAAAACTAAATTTTACAACTTTTGAGAATTAAAGAGGCTAAAAAAATGGCTCAAAACAGCAGTTGCCACTGCTGTCCTGATTGTGAAACCAACTGACATCAACACCTTTTTTAACTCAATGCTTACACATCTTTTTCAAACCAACTGGAAACTTTGTGTAACTGACTAATGTCATCAAAACTAGTTTGACTGCATTGGTCAAAGTGGGTAAAAACCACTTTGACCCATTCAATAAGCTTAATCCAAACACACTTTTACAAAGGTTTTGACCCCATTTTCTTTTCTTTTCTGAAAATCAAGTAATTTAACTAATAACAAAGATCAATAATAACTAGCAACAAAAGAAAACAAGATTAACTCAAATCATCTTTTTCATTCAAATAAAATTAAAGATTACAAAAGAAAAAAACTTAAACTGAAATTTTTCTACTAAAACTAGGGGGTACCTTCTTGGCTTACAATGGCTTCCTATTTATACTACAATCTTGGGTCTTCAATCTTCACTCTCTTGTGTTTCTTCTGTGTGAGCAGTCAAGCCAAAGACCAAATTTGTGCTTTCTTGAATAAATCTCAGCCGTCCAATAAGCAGGTACCCATGAGATTGCATCTGAGCCATCCATTGAGTTCTTTTGAAGCTGGGATTGCCATGGTGGCAGGTCTTGGGGGAGGTGGAATAGGATAGTGGGTTTGGGATTTGAGGTTAACTGGGTAATAGAGGTGAAGGTGATTTTGGGTTTTGATGAGGTTGGGTAAAAGAGGAGGTTGGAGGTGGAGTGCCTGGGATGGTGGGATTTGGGTAGCAGAGAAAGGTTTAGGGTTTATGGGAAGCAGAGAAAGAAAATGGGAGGGAAAAGAGGAAGGGGAAAAGGATGTGGGTCGGGTTATTGGCTGGGTTGGGTTTGGACTGGACCAGGTTTAAGCTTATTTTGGGTTTGATATTTTAATTTGGACCAAAGTAGCTTAGGGACTAAATGTGTTCAATTTGAATTTCCAAGGACCAAAGCTGTGAAATCTGAAATTGTAGGGACCATTCATGTAACTTTTGAAAAGTAATCCAAGGGTCATATTTGACAATCTCAAATAATAAAAGGACCATATTTGCCAAATTTGAAACTCCGGGGACTAAACTTGCCATTTCTCAAAACTTTTGAAATTTTTCACCAAAGGACTAATTATGACAACTTATGATTTCAAAAGGACCTTTGGTGACTTTTCTTTTTAAAATAAGTGCTCAGGGACTATTTCTGTCAATTTTTGAAAGTCGGGGGACTGAAACTGCCAATTATGCAAACTTTGTTCGTTTTTCATTTGTTTTCAATAATTTTGCATCTGAAACATATAAAACACAATTTTGAGATAATTTCAGTATTTTGATGCATTTCAGAGTGTTTTTAGATGTTTTGCAGTTCAGATTTGACCTAAAATGATGAGTTTTTACACACTCATCAAATATCAAAATGACTATGCCAAATATTCAGCTGAACTCAAAGTTTGTGAACAACATGAATCCCGAATGGCACAAGTTTGTCACTTCTGTGAAGCTAACCAAAGGATTGAAGAACACCAACTATGAGCAACTGTATGCCTTTCTTCTTAAGAATGAGAGACATGCTATGTTTGAACGAAGGATTCTTAAACAGTTCAAATCTAAGCAGGGAGAAACTAGTTCGTCAAATGACTCTACAGCCTTTTAAACCAATGTTGGATATACCACCAAAGCTTCTCAAGTCATACCCATGGGTAATGGTAATTACAAGCTCATCCCTGATCCAGCATATAAGCCTCCAGACCCAAATACATTCATGGAAAACTTTATCAATCAACAGTCTCTCATGGTTAGTCAAAACAAGAACTCTCTCCCACACACCAACAATAACCTCAGAACAACATCCAATCCTCACAATCAAGCTACTATCAGAGATGGGAAGGTAATGGTGCAACCAGTTCAAGAAAGGCAGTATGAACAGGGAAGAGGTGGAGTTGGTAGAGGATATGTGGCAAATCAGAATCGTGGAAGGAATCCAAATCAAGGACAAGCAAAGCCAGTCAAATGCTACAACTGTGGTGGTGAGGGACTTATTGCTAGGAACTGCACATCTCCAAAACGTCCATAGAATGCAGAATACTTCAGAGACAAGATGTTGCTTGTGCAAGCTCAGGATAATGGAGCAGCTTTGGATGAAGAGGAGTTATTGTTTCTTGCTGAGGGAAATGCCAAAACCTATGATGCTGATGTTGATGAACAGCCAATTCAAGAAATAGGTCACAATCATCAAAATGCCTTTCAAGTAGCTGACTGTGATGCATTTGACTCTGATGTCGATGATGAACCTACTGTTCAAATAATCTTCATGGCTAGCATCTCACCTATGGTCTCTCCAAAGGTCTCATCACCACAACAGGCTGGCCCATCCAAAGACTCAATCATTTCAGAGGTATTAAAACTATACGATAAAGTTAATGAGCAAAAGATGCATAATAGTACAATCTCCTAAAACTTTTGAATCAAATATTGATAATGAGGGTAATAACCATATTGTCCCATATGATCAATATGTGAAGCAAAGTGAAAGTGAGATTGTACCAAGTGATGCATCCTCTGCAGTCAATGATGACTATGTTTTTGATGAATACACTGCATGTGCTCCTAATGATTCTGTTATCTCTGAACTGATTTCCTACAAGGAACAAGTTACTATTTATGAACAACGTGCTAAGTTTGAGTTAACTACCCGTGAGCAGGAAATGGATGACCAAATGCGTACAATTATTAGAAAAAGTAATTTTAGAGAAGAACTGTTAAAACAAGAGTTAAACTCCTTACAAGAAAAGCTTTCTAAAACTGTTAAGCAAAAGCAAGAGCTGCAAGATAATCTTAAAGTGCTTAAACAAGAATTCAGTGCTAAGGAATAAAAACTTTTGAATGATTTTTCTAATCTAAAAACTTTGAAAAACAAGCTTGAAAATAAGTTGTACGTACAAGGGAATACCATTCAGACTGCTCACATGATCACTAAGTATAGAGTTCTCAGCGATAAGCATAGTATTCCCATTGTAGAGAAACCTAATCCTGAGTAAGGTAAGATAGCAAAAGCTGCTCAAAAAGTGATCTATGATGGTAAAGAAATCCTTAAGCCTAGGCAGAAACCTAGTTGCGCTGAGTGCAAGGAAGAGGATAGAAAACTAGATGATGCATCTAGGGAGAAAATGGAAAAGAAGCTTAACGATCCTGCGTGTAAAAAGAATAACATAATTATCAAACCCCACGATTACTATAAGGAAAATTGGATCTCCCTGAACGTGTTTAAGCCTCAAAGATCTTTTGGAAGAAAGATATGGATAAGCTAAAAGTTAATGTATTTGTTGAAACAAACACTCCCCTTAGGAAAATGCCTGCAGCTACTGTGTATCCTCAAAATATACCAATGCATCTAGTTCCTAGATCGATTTCCACTAATAGAAAAACCTTAATCAGCCTATATGTTGTTTATCAACTATTCGTTGATTTTGAGAAGACATGTAAGAAGAGAATCACACCTACAGGGATAACTGAGGGGGAAAGGGGTTTTGAGCAAACTAAAGAATGTTACTTAACTAAGGTCATGCCTTTCTTTAAACAATTAAAAGGTCAATTTGAGAATCTTCAAAAAGGAATAAATTCAGATATTAAAGAAATGGAAAAGGAATTTGATGCAATGATAGTTGAGGTCAATGATTATGAACAGGAACTCAAATATAATGAAGTTGAAAGGAAGAACTTGCATATCTTAAATGAGAATTTGATTTCGAGTTGGGTTGCTCAAGATGTGTTTTATACTGTTACTAAGCACTCTATTACTGCTTCTCGATTTCATGAATTATCTATTGCATTGAAAGTTTCCCATGATCGTGTCATTGAGCTTGAAAACAAAAACTCTAAATTGCATGAAAAATTTGAACGAGATGATCATGATAACCTGGTAAAACAGTTTTCTAAATTGGAAGTTGAGCATCTTGCTTTGCAATTAAAATATTAACATCTAAAAGAAAATGTTAAAACCTCAAATATCAAGACATCCTTGGATGCTCCTGAATTTGATGCAGTTTTTGAAATCAGCAAACGTGATGAACAGATTCGAGCTCATGGTAACACGATCAGAAAAATGAGAACCCAAATTTCACAATTAAAGGGGGAAAAGAACAATGTGACAGGCTCCCAAATGCCTTCTCCTTTAGATTCTCAGAGTTCTCAGAGTTTTCATCTTCAAAACTTGGTTAATGTTCTACAAAAAGAAAATGAGAGTTTTCTAGAAGAAAATGAAAAGGTGAAACAACACTTTAAAGAGTTATATGATTCAATGAAAGTCACTCGTGACAAAAACAACGAAATAATAACGTCTTTACAAAAAGAAATTGAGAATTTGGGGAGTCAGGTAAAAGGGAAAATGCCACTTGTCTTCAATGAGAATGTTGCATCAAAGTCATCTGCAGACTCTAAATATACTGTGACTGTTAAATACATTCTTCCTCACTTAGGAATAATGAACTTGTATTTCATAATTATCTTGCTCACCTTAAGGATAGTCTAGAATATCTCCGTGAGATTGTAGAAGAGGATTTCATAAATAAGCCACTTGATAGAGAAATTAGATTTGCTTGAATTCAGGCCAAATGATCTCAGGAACTGTTAGAATGCTTAAGAGCAACTTGCCCTAAATCCTTTGGTAAGAAGGATAAAATAGTTGTGCCTTGTTCTATGACTGACTTTAAGACTGCCAATCTTGATATGCCTCACTCAGTGCTTAATGTTAAGCATGTAAGCTTCAAAGTGCCTTCAAGTACTTCAGATCCCAGCACTTCTAAACCTGAAAAGCAAAAAGAAGCAATACCAACTAATGTTCCCATTCCCTCTACAGGAGTAATCAGTCACATTAAAGTAAGCGGGTCAAAGCCTCCTGGCAATACAAAGAAAGATAGGACCTCGCAAGCTAAGAATGTGCAATGGAAGAAAGTAGAAGACCAGCCTAGGAACATTAAGTTTGAGTTGAATAAAACTAATCCTGTTGATTCTAGTATTAGCTATATACGTACTGTAATTAATTTGAATTCTGCTACTTTTGGCAAAACATGTAAGGATGATTGTTTGGTTTCTGTTACTAATCATTAATGTGGTGTGAATGAGTTGATTAATGATGTTAAATGCCCTGTTAAGTTTGTTAATGCAAAAAATCAAACTAAGATGGGTAGAAAGCAAAGGCGAAAGAAAGTTAGAAAACAGTGGAAACCCACAGGAAGGAAATTTAGTAATATAGGTTATCAATGGATACCTACTGGCCGTAAGATTAATGAGTTGTGCCCTAAATTTTCTAAGTCAATGCCCACTAGAAAATGGATGCCTACTGGTAGAACTATTCCCTTAAGAAGTGAACACACTTTGAATAGGTCAAATACGGACACTAGCACTGCATCTATTTATGACGATTCTATTGTTTCTACTTATGATGTGGGTGTTCCAATCACTGTTACTAACCAAATGGAACCCATTCTTGCATGGGGATCCCAATTATCCAGTTATCCATTCTTGTCTGTGTTCAACTGCAGATCGTTCAAATCATTCTGTGGTACCTGGACTCAGACTGTTCCAAGCATATGACTGGAGATCGCTCGCGGCTCATGAACTTCGTGAGTAAATTCATCGGGACTGTTAGATTCGGGAACGACCATTTTGGTGCAATTATAGGTTATGGAGATTATGTTATTGGTAAAAGTGTAATCTCCAGGGTATATTATGTGGAAGGTCTAGGTCATAATTTGTTCTCTGTTGGTCAATTCTGTGATTCCGATCTAGAAGTGGCTTTTAGAAAACATACTTGTTTCTTTAGAGGACTCGATGGTGTAGAATTGCTAAGAGGAACTCGTGGTTCAAATCTATACACCATCTCTATCGAAGACATGATGAAGTCCTCTCCAATCTGCTTGTTGTCAAAGGCTTCGAAAACAAAATCATGGTTATGGCATCGTCGGCTCAATCACTTGAACTTCGGCACCATTAATAACCTTTCCAGAAAGGATCTTGTCAGAGGATTACCCAGATTAAAATATGAAAAAGATCATCTTTGTTCAGATTGCCAATTGGGAAAAAGCACGAAATATGCCCACAAACCAAAACCCACAAACTCAGTAATGTAAGTTCTTTATACCCTTCATATGGATCTGTGCGGACCAATGAGAGTGCAAACGATATATGGGAAGAAATACATTCTAGTAGTTGTTGATGACTACTCTCGATTTACTTGGGTAAAGTTTTTGAGGAAAAAGGATGAAACTCCAGATGTCATCATCAAACTTATCAAACAACTTCAGGTTCGACTCAACAATACTGTTAGAATTTTTCGAACAGACAATGGCACAGAGTTTGTTAACAAAGACTTAATTCAGTTTTATGAAAGTGTTGGAATCAGTCATCAAAGAAGTGTTCCACGAACTCCTCAACGGAACGGTGTAGTTGAAAGACGAAATCGAAATCTTGTGGAAGCCGCAAGAACAATGCTAATTTATTCAAAGGTTCCAATGTTTCTATGGGCTGAAGCCATTGCCACTGCTTGCTACACCCAAAATCGTTCCCTTATACACACCTCTCATGGAAAAACTCCATATGAACTTGTCCATAAATGTAAACCTGATCTATCCTATCTTCGTGTGTTTGGTGCTTTGTGCTATCCACCAAATGACGGTCAAGATTTAGGTAAATTAAGAGCTAAGGCGGACATTGGAGTTTTTGTAGGTTATGCATCAAACAAGAAGGGTTACCGAATCTACAACAAAAGAACTCGAGATATCATGGAAACTATTCACGTCACATTCGATGAGCTGTCCGGGAAAATGGCTCCAGGACAATCCAGTTCTGGACCCGCATTTCAACCTTCATCAAGTAGTCCAATCAGTTCTACCCTTGTTTCAAATACCTCACCAGCAACTCCTTATGTACCTCCTTCAGAAAATGATTTGAAGAAATTATTTGACCCAATGTTTGATGAACATTATGAGCCAAGTGCTAATGATCTGTCAATTCCATCAACAGAGGCTGCTCCTATCCCTGTCAATGAAGTTAACCCTTCAGTTTCAATGTCATTAAGTCAAGAAGCGCCTGATGCTGATCAATCTGTCTCATCAACTAATCATCAATCACCAAGTGTACCCAATGGAAATGTTGCTGCTGTTACAGATGATGAAAACCATTTTGCTCCTCCAGAAGATGAACCATTTGAAAACATATTTGCTCCTGAATCATCATCAGAACCATCTTCTTCAGGAGATATCGACTTTGCTACTTCAGTCCCTCAACAACAACCACATGAACACCTTAGAAAATGGACACATGATCATCCATTGGACAACATCATTGGAAACCCCTCTCGTCCAGTATCCACACGGAAACAACTTGCAACCGATGCCTTATGGTGCTTCTTCAACTCCGTAATCTCTAAGGTCGAACCAAAAGATGTTAAAACCACCATGAATGAAGATAGCTGGTTCAATGCCATGCAAGAAGAAATTCATGAGTTTGATCAACTAGATGTATGGGAATTAGTACCTGTTCCATATTGTGCTATGATCATTGCTCTAAAGTGGATCTTCAAAGTAAAACTTGATGAGCATGGTGACGTTTTAAAGAACAAGGCTCGATTGGTTGCAAAAGGATATCGTCAAGATGAGGGTATTGAATTTGAAGAATCATTTGCTCCAGTTGCTCGTATCAAAGCAATCAGAATTTTCTTGGCTAATGTTGCAAGTAAGAACATGGTAGTCTATCAGATGGATGTAAAGACGACCTTTCTTAACGGAGATCTTAAAGAAGTCGTATACGTCTGCCAACCTTAGGGTTTTGTGAATCCAGAGCATCCTACTCATGTCTATCGCTTGAAGAAGGCTCTTTATGGTTTGAAGCAAGCTCCAAGGGCTTGGTAGGATACGCTATCAAAGTTTCTTTTATCTACTGGATTCAGCAAAGGAGCAGTTGATCCGACATTGTTCACCAGAAAGTCAGGCAAACATTTAATCCATGTTCAAATCTATGTTGATGATATTATTTTTGCCTCGACTGACCCCAATGAATGTGACCGTTTTTCAAATGAAATGGGTTCCAAATTTCAAATGTCTATGATGGGACAAATGTCATTTTTCTTGGGATTACAAATTTCACAAAGTCCCCGGAGGCATTTTTATAAATCAATCTAAATATGCAAATGAGATTTTAAAGAAATTTGGATTTGATTCTTGTGACTCTGTTGACACTCCCATGATAGAGCGTACTAAACTGGATAAGGACCACTCAGGGATCATGGTAGAACAAACGAAATCTCGTAGTATGATTGGATCCCTGATGTACCTCACAGCCAGTAGAACAGACACTCTGTTTGCCGTTTGCTTGTGTGCTAGATATCAGGCTAAGCCTACCAAAAAGCACCTTGAAGCGGTTAAACGGGTTTTTCGGTATCTCCAAGGAACCATCAATATGGGACTTTGGTACCCGAAGGACACCGGTATGTTACTAACAGCCTATGCAGATGCTGATCATGCAGGATGTCAAGATACACGTCAAAGTACGTCTGGAGGTGCTCAGTTTTTGGGTGATAAGCTTGTGAGCTGGTCTTCAAAGAAACAAATGAGTACTTCTATTTCCTCTACGGAGGCTGAATACATAGCCATGTCATCTTGTTGTGCTCAAATCCTATGGATGAGATCCCAATTATCTGACTATGGCTTTGAATTCAACAAAATCCCTCTGTACTGTGATAATAAAAGTTCCATTGCTCTCTCACGCAACAACGTACAACACTCAAGAGCTAAGCACAACGACATTCGACATCATTTCATCAGGGAGCAAGTAGAAAACGGTGTGGTGGAACTTTATTTTGTGAGGACTGAATACGAGTTAGCAGACCTCTTCACCAAAGCTCTTCCTAGAGAACGTTTTGAGTTTATTCTTCCACGACTTGGTCTAAAGAATCTACAACCGGAAACACTCAAACGTCTACAAGTGGAAGACGAGGAGTAAAGGTCATTCTTCATCCATCTCTTGTAAATATTTATTCGAAAAGCAAAATACAAAATTTCAAAATCTACAAAAACCAAATAGAAAATATAAAACTTTCAAAAATCCATAAAATTTTGAAAATTTTGAAAAATCCCAAAAATATTGTTAGTTTGTCATGTTTTTGTTTTTTCTCCTTGTTCGATATCATCTACAGATTTTGTGCTGTCATTCAAAGAATGACACGGGTCTTTAGATGTTGCTCGAATATATATTTTTTTTTTTTTTTTTTTTTTTTAAAGTTCAAAAAAATCAAAAAATATTTTTGGGAGAAAGTGAAACAAAGGTTTATAGTCATTTTAGTCTATAACCCGTTTTTAATGAAAGAACAGTGTAACATATTGGATTTCACAAACACATCAAACTATAAACACAAGAGGCGTATAAATGATGTTTTAGAGAGAGAAAGTTAGAGGTTGGGAACTTTAATGAGAGAAAGAAAAATCTTATTATGAGCTCCAACTCTCTACCTTGGGAGGTAGAGAGTATTTATAGTCATTACATAAATCGCCACCTATGGGTTGTGGATCAGGAATACAGTGGGTAAAGACTCGTCCGTTTTCCACGGTGTTACTTAACTAAATACTACCAAACATTAACTAATCTACGACTACGAGCTTTCTAACGATTACATATACTTGAGGTGACCGAGTCTTTAATAACTGGATTTACTAAATCCTAACAATCTCCCCCTAAGGGAGGTCACCTCAAAAATACATAGAATACAAACAGATATTATAATAAGATTGTCTTTGGATTCTTGTTAACGATCTTTGCTCTGTAGCCCGTAGTCATTGATTCTTCATTTTCGCATGTTTGGTTAATCCAAGTCGAGGTCTTAAACTGATCCACGTGATAATGAGTTTTGAGCCAGCTTTGAGATCATCAGCAAACATAAATCTTTGAATCTTCCATTGTGGTGTTGGTATTATGTGATGTTGTGACATTTGGACCGACATGCTCACATTCTAGATCATGATTTCTTCTTATCAGAGTAGCGGCAGCTTTAATTGATTCATGATATTTGCAGCAGCGTACCAGAAGCATGGTGTGAAAATATCAGAGTCGTTGATGCACTTATCATGATTTCTTTAGAGATGAATGTGTAGTGTGAGCATGCGGCTATGGATTGACTGCTTCATTCTGATCAGCTGCAAACGTCGGGCGTACCTGCATACAACAATTAGCAATAAAGTGCACGAAGGTGTCTTTGATCACTTTTGTTGAATTGAGGTACACGGCCCACGGTTCCCCGTTGATCAGTACAAGTACTGCCTGTGATCAGGTATAATTCTGAAGAATTTCCTTGACAGGGTTTCGCAGCTGGTCTAGCTGTTCTCAAACCGGAATGTCTCAAAGAAGACAACACGGAGTGAGTGAACCAGCGAATTGAGATTCACAGATCAATGAAAAGAGATTTGATAAACAATCATGTACCGCTCAATAGAAATTGATTTTGCAATACAACGAAGGTTTTAAAGAAAATCAATTATCAATAATAAACACCTTTTATTTTGAAATATTAGTACACAGTCGATGTGCTAAGGAAAAGGATTTTAAAGCACAACGACCGATTTTTCAAAGGTATCCGTCAATCCATAACCTGAACCAGGATTGATTCAATAGATTGAATCGCCCCATTGTTTCTGCTCAGTTGTCACATGGTTGATCTATTGGATAGATCTCACATGCCACCCACCAGGAGCTTGTTTGATGTTGGCTCCAGAAGGCTTTCCATCTTCAGTGTGAATATGTTTGCATATCACTCAGATGTTCTGGCAATACCACAAGGATAATGCGTAGGACTCATAAGATGTAATATCTCTTTCCACATTGTGTGAAACAGAGAGTCTTCGATGACAGTGTCCTAAAGAGATTTATTTGATGATCTCGTGGCTCTAGACTCAATTCTGCATATTTGGATCCTATGTCGGAGACTAGGGAGAGGGTCTCCTTCTTCAATATCAACAAACTCTAAGAGAAAGTCGATGGATAGTGTCGGTTCCCCGTGAGAATGAAACAAGCCCTTTTAAGAGGAACTTGAGTAGCTTGGGAAGTTGTAGTGCAGTGCGTCACTGGGTCCATGACGTCTTGTCTTCAATACCGATGTTACCTTGGTAACCACCAATAGCATATGAATTGAACCCGGTTTCTGCCCTAAGGTTGAATAAATGGAGGGCTATTTCTTTTCACCCTTTTCTCATTCAATTCTTTTTCATTCTTCAACCCCTTCAGTGCTTACCGAGACTTCATAACTAGAACCTTGTTGGGTTTATTCCAGTACTAGCTCTGTCTCAGTCCGCCCTCTTCCCATATTCTCATTTTTCTCCTTTTGTTTCATCAAACCTAAGGACTTCTACACTATCTAGTGGATTGTCCCTGGGTAGATCCCTCCGGTTATGGCTGGATCTGCCGTTGGAACCATGTTAAAACCATTTGAAAATCAATCCAGATACTTGTGATATATTATCAAAGCATTTTGTACCTGAATTGTTTTTGATATTTGGAAAAAGAGCTCCCCCTCAACATGTGCATCATGTATTAGAAATCGTTTTTAGCACATGGAGGCAAGAGGAAGAATTAACTTCTTTGAATATCATTTTCTAAAAGATATCAACATCACTTCCCTGATTAAATCAAGTACATAAAGCATATTTGGGGAAGGATGAGGTTTTCACAATTCCCCCCCCCCCTTAATATGTGCCTCAAGGTTTCAAAGAGTTTTGCACATATTAGAAGGAACCTGCACTTAGAGACAAATCAATCACGTTTCAATTCTTTATGGTTTAAAAGTTGCTCCCCCTCAACATGTGCATGGAAAATTTGAAATCGTTTGGCACATGTGGGGAGGAATGCTTGCAAAACACTTGTGAAACCATTTATCGAATCATCAGTTTAAATCCAATTTAAATCACAAATTCTCCCCCGATCACAATTTTCTAATCATTTGAGATTTGTGATCTCTGTTGATTTAAATTGATTTTGAAAGCTTTTGAGGAGAATTGTGACTTGATTATGAAAACTTTTTAACTGATAAGGATCTGATTATGAGACTTTAAACTCCATTGATTAAAAATGCATGATTATCTTTCAAAAACAATTGTATGACAAATAACCTTTTGATTTAATTGAAATAATTTCCCCCTCAATCAATGACATAAGTTGTTGATTGAGAGATAGATATTTTGACAAATGATCAGAGCAAATGATTTTCAAAAATAGGGTCCGAGTTATTTTTCAAAGCAATTAGTTTTCATTAGATAGAAGTAATTGTTTATAGAATCAGAGCATGAGATTTGAAAACAAGATAAAGCATGGCTCTGTTCTTTCTTTGAAAAGCGGGTTATTGCCTGAAATGACAATAAACCATTGTTTCACTTTCTCCCAAAAATATTTTTGATTTTTTGAATTTTTTTTTTTTTTAAAGAACATTCGAACAACATCTAAAGTCCCATGTCATTCTTTGAATGACAGCACAAAGACCGTAGATATATTCGAATCGAGAAAAACATGACAAAAAGAAAAATTTTTAATTTTTTTTTTGAAAGTTTTATTTTTCTATTTGCTTTTCGAAATGAATATTTACAACAGATGGATGAAGAAAGACCTTTACTCATCGTTTTCCTCTTGAAGACGTTTGAGTGTTTCTGGTTGTAGGCTCTTTATACCAAGTCGTGGGAGAATAAACTCAAAACGTTCTCTAGGAAGAGCTTTGGTGAAGATGTCTGCTAACTGGTATTCAAACCTCACAAAATAAAGTTCCACCACACCGTTTTCTACTTGCTCCCTGATGAAATGATGTCGAATTTTGATGTGCGTTGCTCTTGAGTGTTGTACGTTGTTGCATGAGAGAGCAATAGTACTTTTATTATCACAACATAGAGGGATTTTGTTGAATTCAAAGCCATAGTCAGATAATTGGGATCTTATCCATAGGATTTGAGCACAACAAGATGACATGGCTATGTATTCAGCCTCTGTAGAGGAAATAGAAGTACTCATTTGCTTCTTTGAAGACCAGCTCACAAGCTTATCACCCAAAAACTGAGCACCTCCAGATGTGCTTCGACGTGTATCTTGACATCCTGCATGATCAGCATCTGCATAGGCTGTTAGTGACATACCGGTGTCTTTTGGGTACCAAAGTCCCATATTGATGGTTCCTTGGAGATACCGAAAGACCCGTTTAACCGCTTCAAAGTGCTTTTTAGTAGGCTTAGCCTGATATCTAGCACACATGCAAACAGCGAACAAAATGTCTGGTCTACTGGCTGTGAGGTACATCAGGGATCCAATCATACTACGAAATTTTTGTTTGGTCAACCATGATCCCTGAGTGGTCCTCATCCAGTTTAGTACGCTCTATCATGGGAGTGTCAACAGGGTCACTAGAATCAAATCCAAATTTCTTTAAAATCTCATTTGCATATTTAGATTGATTTATAAAAATGCCTCCGGGACTTTGTGAAATTTGTAATCCCAAGAAAAATGACATTTGTCCCATCATTGACATTTGAAATTTAGAACCCATTTCACTTGAAAATCGGTCACATTCGTTGGGGTCAGTCGAGGCAAAAATGATATCATCAACATATATTTGAACGTGAATTAAATGTTTGCCTGACTTTCTGGTGAACAATGTCGGATCAACTGCTTATTTACTGAATCCAGTAGATAGAAGAAACTTTGATAGCGTATCATACCATGCCCTTGGAGCTTGCTTTAGACCATAAAGAGCCTTCTTTAAACGATAGACGTGATTAGGATGCTCTGGATTCACAAAGCCTTCAGGCTAACTGACGTAAATGACTTCTTTAAGATCTCCGTTAAGAAACGCCGTCTTTACATCCATCTGATAGACTACCATGTTCTTACTTGCAGCATTAGCCAAGAAGATTCTGATTGCCTCGATACGAGCAACAGGAGCAAATGATTCTTCAAAGTCAATACCTTCCTCTTGACGGTATCCTTTTGCAACTAATCGAGCCTTGTTCTTCAAAACATCACCATGCTCATCAAGTTTTACTTTGAAGATCCACTTTAGAGCAATGATCATTGCACAATCTAGAGCAGGTACTAATTCCCATACATCTAGTCGATCAAACTCATGAATTTATTCTTGCATGGCATTGAACCAGCTGTCTTCATTCATGGCAGTTTTCACGTCTTTTGGTTCGATCTTAGAGAGTACAGAGTTGAAGAAGCACCATAAGGCATCGGTTGCAAGTTGTTTCCGTGTGGATACTGGACGGGAAAGGTTTCCAATGATGTTGTCCAATGGATGATCATGTATCCATTTTCTAAGGTGTTCATGTGGTTGTTGTTGAGGAACTGAAGTAGCAGAGTTGATATCTCCTGAAGAAGATGGTTATGATGATAACTCAGGAGCAAATATGTTTTCAAATGGTTCATCTTCTGGAGGAGCAAAAGGGTTTTCATCATTTGTAACAGCTGCAACATTTTAATTGTGTACACTCGATGATTGATGATTTGTTGATGAGACAGAGTGATCAGCAGCAGGCGCTTCATGACTTAATGACATTGAAATTGAAGGGTTAACTTCATTGACAGGGATAGAGGCAGCCTCTGTTGATGGAACTGACATATCATTAGCACTTGGCTCATAGTGTTCATCAAACATTGGATCAAATAATTTCTTCAAATCATCTTCTGAAGGAGGTACATAAGGAGTTGCTGGTGAGGGATTAGAAACAAGAGTAGAACTGATAGGACTACTGGATAAAGGTTGAAATACGGGTCCAGAACTGGATAGTCCTGGAGCCATTTGACCGGTCAGCTCATTGAACGTAACGTGAATTGTTTCCATGATATTTCGGGTTCTCTTGTTATAGATTCGGTATCCTTTTCTGTTTGGTGCATAACCTACAAATACTCCAATGTCCGCTTTAGCTTTTAGTTTACCTACATCTTGACCATCATTAGTTGGGTAACATAAAGCACCAAACACACGAAGGTGGGATAGATCAGGTTTTCGTTTATGGACAAGTTCATATGGAGTTTTTCCATGAGATGTGTGAATAAGGGAACGATTTTGGGTGTAGCAAGCAGTGGCAATGGCTTCAGCCCATAGAAACATTGGAACCTTTGAATAAATTAGCATTGTTCTTGCGGCTTCCACAAGAGTTCGATTTCGTCTTTCAACTACACCGTTCTGTTGAGGAGTTCGTGGAACACTTCTTTGATGACTGATTCCAACACTTTCATAAAACTGAATTAAGTCATTGTTAACAAAATCTGTGCCATTGTCTGTTCGAACAATTCTAACAGTATTGTTGAGTCGAACCTGAAGCTGTTTGATAAGTTTGATGATGACATATGGAGTTTCATCCTTTGTCCTCGAAAACTTTACCCAAGTAAATCGAGAGTAGTCATCAACAACTACTAGAATGTATTTCTTCCCATTTATCGTTTGCACTCTCATTAGTCCGCACAGATCCATATGAAGGGTATGAAGAACTTCCATTACTAAGTTTGTGAGTTTTGGTTTGTGGGCATATTTTGTGCTTTTTCCCAATTGGCAAGCTGAACAAAGATGATCTTTTTCATACTTTAATCTGGGTAATCCTCTTACTAAGTCCTTTCTGGAAAGATTGTTTATGGTACCAAAGTTCAAGTGATTGAGACGACGGTGCCATAGCCATGACTTAGTTTTGGAAGCCTTTGACAGCAAGCAGATGGGTGAAGATTTCATCATATCTTCAATAGAGATGGTGTATAGGTTTGAACCACGAGTTCCTCTGAGAAGTTCCACACCATCAAGTTCTCTAACAAAGCAAGTATGTTTTCTGAAGGCCACTTCTAAATCTGAGTCACAGAATTGTCCGACAGAAAATAGATTATGTCCAAGACCTTCAACATAATATACCCTGGAAATCACACTATTTCCAACCACGTAATCTCCATAACCCATAATAGCACCAAAATGATCATTTCTGAATCTCACAATTCCAATGAATTTACTCACGAAGTTCATGAGCCATGACCGGTCTCCAGTCATATGCTTGGAACAGCCTGAGTCCAGGTACCACAGAACGATTTGAACGATCTGCAGTTGAACACAGACAAGAATGGATAACTGGATAATTGGGATCCCCATGCAAGAATGGGTTCCATTTGGTTAGTAACAGTGATTGGAACACCCACATCAGAAGTAGAAACAATGGACTCATTAGAAGTAGATGCAGTGCTAGTGTTCATATTTGACCCATTCAAAGTATGTTCACTTCTTAAAGGAATAGTTCTACCAGTAGGCATCCATTTTCTAGTGGGCATTGACTTAGAAAATTTAGGGCACATCACATTAATCTTATGGCCAGTAGGTATCCATTGATAACCTATGTTACTAAATTTCCTTCCTGTGGGTTTCCACTATTTTCTAACTTTCTTTCGCCTTTTCCCTTTTGCCTTTTTAGCTTGAATTTTAACATAAATAATTTTAGCTGGATATTTAACAACATTAGACAAATCATTCACACCACATTCAAGATTAATAACAGAAACCATGCAATCATCATTACATGTTTTGCCAAAAGTAGAAGAATTCGCATTAATTACAGTACGCTTAGAGCTAACACTAGAATCAACACGATTCGTCTTATTCAAATTCTCCCTAAGGTGATCTTCTACTCTCTTCCACTGAACATTCCTAGCATGCAAGGTCCTATCATTCTTTGTGTTGCCTTGAGGCTTTGACCCGCTTTCTTTGGTGTCACTTCTTACTCCTGTAGAGGGAATTGGAACATTAGTTGGTTTTGCCACTTTTTGCATTCCTGAACTAGAAGTGCAGGGATCTGAACTACTTAAAGGCACATTAGTGTTCACTTTCTTAAAACTGGGCATAAAATGGCTTGTATGCTTGGCACTAGGCATAGAACAAGGCATCACAGCTTTTCCTTTCGTACCTAAGGATTTAGGACATGTTGCTATTAAACATTCTAGCAGCTCTTGAGATCGTTTGGCCTGAATGCAAGCAAACCTAATTTCTCTATCAAGAGGCTTATTTAAGGAATCCTCTTCCACGATCTCACGGAGACATTCTAGACTATCCTTAAGGTGAGTACAATAGTTGTGAAACACAGGTTCATTATTCCTAAGATGAGGAGGAATGTATTTAACAGTCACAGTATATTTGCAGTCTGAGGATGACTTTGATGCAACATTCTCATTAAAAACAAGTGCAGTTCCCTTTTTTCTGACTCCTCAGATTCTCAATTTATTTTTGTAAAGACGTTATTTTTTTGTTATTTTTGTCACGAGTGACTTTCATTGAATCATATAACTCTTTAAAGTGTCGTTTAACTTTTTCATTTTCTTCTAGAAAACTCTCGTTTTCTTTTTGTAAAGCATTAACTAAGTTTTGACGATGAAAAGTTTGAGAATACTGAGAATCTAAAGGAGGAGGCATTTGGGAGCCAGTCACATTGTTCTTTTCACCCTTTAATTAAGAGATTTGGGCTTTCAACTTTCTGATCGTGTTACAATGAGCATGAATCTGTTCGTCACGTTTGCTTATCTGAAAGACTGCATCAAACTCTGGAACATCTGAGGATGTCTTGATATTTGAGGTTTTGACATTTTCTTTAAGATGTTGATATTTTAGTTGTAAATCAAAATGTTCAACTTCTAGTTTAGAAAGATGTTTTACCAAATTATCGTGATCATCCTGATCAATTTTCTCACTTAGTTATGAGTTTTTGTTTTCAAGCTCAATGACACGATCATGGGAAACTTTCAATGCAATAGATAATTCATGAAATCGAGAAGCAGTAATAGAGTGCTTAGTAACAGTATAAAACACATCTTGAGCAACACAACTCGAAATCAAATTCTCATTTAAGATGTGCAAGTTTTTTCTTTCAACTTCATTATATTTGAGTTCCTGTTCATAATCATTGACTTCAACTATCATTGCATCAAATACCTTTTCCATTTTTTTAATATCTGAATTTATCCCTTTTTGAAGACTCTCAAATTGACCTTTTAATTGATTGAAGAAAGGCATGACCTCAGTTAAATAACATTCTTTAGTTTGCTCAAAACCCCTTTCCCCCTCAGTTATCCCTGTAGGTGTGATTCTCTTCTTACATGTTTTCTCAAAATCAACAAACAACTGATAAACAACATATAGGCTGATTAGGGTCTTGCTATTAGTGGCAATAGATCTAGGAACTAGAAGCATTGGTGTATTTGGAGGATACACTGTAGCTACAGGCATTTTCCTAAGGGGAGTACTTGTTTCAACAAGTACATTAACTTTTAGCTTATCCATGTCTTTCTTCCAAAATATCTGTTCTGGGGTTAATTGAGTTTGCGGTTTAACATGTTTAAGGATATCCAATTTTCCTTAGTGTAATCATGGGGTTTTATAGTTATGTTATTCTCTTTACACGCAGGATCGTTAAGCTTCTTATTCATTTTCTCTCTAGAAGCATCATCTAGTTTTCTATCTTCCTCAGTGCACTCAATGCAACTAGGTTTCTGTTTAGGTTTAAGAATCTCATTGCCATCATAGATTACATTTTGAGCAGCTTTTGCTATCTTACCATACTCAGGGTTGGATTCCTTTATAATGGGGATACTATGCTTATCGCTGAGAACTCTATGCTTAGTGATCATGTGAGCAGTCTGAATGGTATTCCCTTGTACGTAAAACTTATTTTCAAGCTTGTTTTTCAAGGTTTTTAGATTAGAAAAATCATTCAAAAGTTTTGATTCCTTAGCACTGAATTCTTGCTTAAGCATTTTAACATTTTCTTGAAGTTCTTGTTTTTGCTTAGCAGTTTTAGAAAGCTATTCATGTAAGGAGTTTAACTCTTGTTTTAATACTTCTTCTCTAAAATTACTTTTTCTAATAGTTGTACGCATTTGGTCATCCATTCCCTGCTCACGGGTGGTTAACTCTAACTTAGCACGTTGTTCATAAATAGCAACTTGTTCTTTATAGGCATTTAGTTCAGAGATGACAGAATCATCATGGGCACAGGCAGTGTATTCATCAAAAACATAGTCATCATTGACTGCCGAAGATGCATCACTAGGTACAGTCTCACTTTCACTTTGTTTCACATATTGATCATATGGGACAACATTGATATTACCCATATTTTCAATCTCTGACTCAAAATTTTTCAGTTGATTGTACTTTGTCATGTATCTTTTGCATATCAACATTATCGTACAATTTTAATACCTCTGAGATGATTGATTCTTTGGATGGACCAGCTTGCTGTGATGATGAGACCTTTGGAGAGACCATTGGAGAAATGCTAGCCATGAAGATTGTCTGTGTAGTAGGTTCATCATCGACGTCAAAGTCGTATGCATCACAGTCTGCAACCTGAAAGGCATTCTGATGATTATGACCTATCTCCTGAATTGGCTGCTCATCCACATCTGCATCATATGTCTTGGCATTGCCCTCAGCAAGAAACAACAGCTCTTCTTCATCCAACACAGCTCCATTATCCTGAGCTTGCACAAGTAACATCTTGTCTTTGAAGTACTCTGCATTTTGAGGGCATTTTGGAGATGTGTAGTTCCTTGCTATGTGTCCATCACCACCACAGTTGTAGCACTTAATTGGCTTAGCTTGACCCTAATTTGGATTCCTTCCACGATTCTGATTTGTCACATATCCTCTATCAACTCCACCTCTTCCCTGTTCATACTGCCTTTCTTGAACTGGTTGCACCATAACCTTCCCATCTCTGATAGTAGCTTGATTGTGTGGATTGGATGCAGTTCTGAGGTTATTGTTGGTGTGTGGGAGAGAGTTCATGTTTTGACTAACCATGAGAGACAGTTGAGTGATGAAGTTTTCCATGAATGTGTTTGGGTCAGGAGGCTTATATGCTGGATCAGGGATGAGCTTGTAATTACCATTACCCATGGGTATGACTTGAGAAGCTTTGGTGGTAATTCCAACATTGGTGTAAAAAGCTGTAGAGTCATTTGACGAACTTGTTTCTCCCTGGTTGGTTTTGAACTGTTCAAGAATCCTTTTTTCAAACATTGCATGTCTCTCATTCTGAAGAAGGAATGCATAAAGTTTCTCATAGTTTGTATTCTTCAATCCTTTAGTTAGCTTCACAGAAGTGACAAACTTATGCCATTCAGGATTCATGTTGTTCACAAACTTTGAGTTCAGCTGAATGTTTGGCATGGTCATTTTGATGTTCCTCATATCATTCACAAGCTTATGGAATCTTACGTAGTACTCATAAACACTTTCTTCTGGTTTCATCTTAAAGTGCTCAAATTCATCATACAACTGTGATTCTCTGTCTTCCTTGGTTAATTCAGAACCTGAGAGAAGCATCTTGACATTATCCCAAACTGCCTTGGCTTCAGTGTTGTGATTGATAAGCTTGTAGATGTCTTTTGGAAGACCCTGAAGTATAATGTTAGAAGCCCTAATGTCAGCATCGAATCTCTTTTTCTCGTTATCATTGAGCTCATCATACGTCTTTGGTTTATCTAATCCATAGATCATTGTTCAATCTGCAGCTGTATCAATTAAGTCTCTTGTAGTCTCAATCTGATAAGGTCCTTCATCAATGGATTTAAGAATGTTGACCCCATTTTCCTTTCCAAGGCAGTACAATCTGATTCGCTGAGCCCAAGATTCGTAGTCAGTTATGTCAAGCATAGGTGGATGAGTATCTGAACCAGCTGCTTGAACATCCTCAGCAACAGTGGAGATAATTGTAGGTACGTTGGTAGATATGTTAACAGATTACACAGGATTTTATAACTCTATGATTAAACCGGGAAATAGATTCTTTCACGGGATTTTACTAAATCAAAAGAAAACCGTATTACAAACAAAAATCAACCAAGTCGCTACGAATTCTTGAACTAAGTCGCTAATCACCAAGTCGCTAAGTCACAAGTTGCTAGTGCACCAAGTCGCTACATAGTCAAGTCGCTAAAGAGCAACTCGCTAAGGTCCAAGTCGCTAACACCAAGTCGCTAAGCACCAAGTCGCTAGACACATTTAAGTTGGTAAAGAACAACTCGCTAAGATCCAAGTCGCTAGTATCAAGTCGCTAACAATTTACACTACAACTCGCTAACAATTTCTGAAGCAAGTCGCTAACCTCACCAAGTCGCTAGCCGTAGTGGAGAATCCACAAACTTGTACTATTTTTCAGCTTGTCTAAATAGACAAGTCGCTAGGCGCAAGTCGCTAACAACTAACAATGTAACTCTATAACTTTTACTCAAGCAAGTCGCTATGATGAAAAATACTACGAGAACCAAGTCGCTAGCAAGAAAAACTTCAAAAACACACTTTTCAATCCAAAACAAGCTCAACCACAATGATTCAAGCTTACCAAATCAAAACCCAAGCACTTACAATGATTCTAAACACAAAAGTACACTCAAAATTCAAACTTTAACACCAAAAATGATCCAAATGATGCAAAAACCACTTAACTTTTTCAAACTCAAAAACCATCTAAACCACTAGAAATCCAAATATATGTAAGAGAGATGATTAAACCATGGCTCTTGATACCATTTGTAACATATTGGATTTCACAAACATATCAAACCATAAACACAAGAGGCGTATAAATGATGTTTTAGAGAGAGAAAGTTAGAGGTTGGGAACTTTAGTGAGAGAAAGAAAAATCTTATTATGAGCTCCAACTCTCTACCTTGGGAGGTAGAGAGTACTTATAGTCATTACATAAATCGCCACCTACGGGCTGTGGATCAGGCATACAGTGGGTAAAGACCTGTCCGTCCTCCACGGTGTTACTTAACTAAATACTACCAAACATTAACTAATCTACGACTACGAGCTTTCTAACAATTACATATACTTGAGGTGACCGACTCTTTAATAACTGGATTTACTAAATCATAACAAACAGAGCCATGCTTTAACGTATGTTTCAAATCTCATTCTCTGATTCTAAAAACAAATGTTTGTCACCAAAAGGACAAATGTTTCTTTCACAAATATTTTTCCTTCTATAAATTCTTCTGGAAAATATTTGCTATCTAATGAAAACAATGTTAAACAATATAACTCGGACTAAATTTTTGAAATTCACTTGGACTTGACATCGGTCAAAATCTTGATCTCTCAATCAACAACTTATGTCATTGATTGAGGGGGAGAATAATTTCAATTAAATCAAAAGGTTATTTGTCATGTTTTCAAAAGACATTCATGCATGTTATTGGAGTTTAAAGTCTCATAAGTGATCCTTATCGGTTAAATGTTTTCATAAGCAAGTCATAATTCTCCTTAAAAGCTTTCAAAAACAATTTAAATCTATAGAGATCACAAATCTCAGATGATTTGATAATTGTGATCGGGGGAGAATTTGTGATTTAAACTGATGATTCGATAAATTGTTTCACAAGTGTTTAGCAAGCTTTCCTCCCCACATGTGCCAAACGATTTCAAAATTTCCATGCACATGTTGAGGGGGAGCATCCTTTTAAAACCACAAAGAATTGAAACATGATTGATTTGTCTCTAAGTGCAGGTTTCTTCTAATATGTGCAAAACTCTTTCAAACCTCGAGGCACATATTGAGGGGGAGCAAACTTATGAAAACCTCATCCTTCCCCAATATGCTTTATCTACTTGATTTGATCAGGGAAGTGATGTTGATATGTTTTAGAAAATGGTAATCAAAGAAGTTAATTCTTCCTCTTGCCTCCGTGTGCCAAAACGATTTCAAATATACGATGCACATGTTGAGGGGGAGCTCTTTTCTAAAAATATCAAAAACAATTCAGGTACAAAATGCTTTGATAATATATCACAAGTATCTGGATTGATTTTTCAAATGGTTTTCAATTGGTTTCAACGGCAGATGAACAATATCAAATAGACCGACCAAATTTACTTTATGTATGGTGATATAAGGATGGTTAGGTTAGGTATTCGTTCCCATGATCCGCCAGAACCGGAGGGATCTACCCAGGGACAATCCACTAGATAGTGTAGAAGTCCTTAGGTATGATGAAAAAAGGAAAAAAGTGAGATATGGGAAGAGTGCAAACTGAGACAGAGCTAGTACTGGAATAAATCCAACAAGGTTCTAGTTATGAAGTCACGGTAAGCACTGAAGGGGTTGAAGAATGAAAAGGAAATGAATGGAAAAAGGGGTGAAAAGAAATAGCCCTCCAATTATTCAACTTTAGGGCAGATACCAGGTTCAATTCATATGCTACTGGTGGTTACTAAGGTAACACTGGTATCGAAGACAAGACGTCTTGGACCCAGTGACGCACTGCACTAAACTTCCTAAACTACTCAAGTTCCTCTTAAAAGGGCTTGTTTCATTCTCACGGGGAACCGACATTATCTATCGACTTTCTCTTAGAGATGGTTGATATTGAAGAAGGAGACCCTCTCCCTAGTCTCCGACATAGGAACCAAATGTGCACAATTGAGTCTAGAGCCTCAAGATCATCAATAAATCTCATTAGGACACTGTCAATGAAGACTCTCTGTTTCACACAATGTGGAAAGAGAGATTATATCTTATGAGTCCTACACATTATCCTTGTGGTATTGCCAGAGCATCTGAGTGATATGCAAACATATTCACAATGAAGATGGAAAGCCTTCTGGAGCCAACATCAAACAAGCTCCTGGTGGGTGGCATGTGAGATCTATCCAATAGATCAACCATGTGACAACTGAACAGAAACAATGGGGCGATTCAATCTTTTGAATCAATCCTGGTTCAGGTTATGGATTGATGGATACCTTTGAAAAACCGGTTGTTGTGCTTAAAAATCTTTTCTTTAGCACATCGACTGTGTACTAATATTTCAAAATAAAAGGTGTTTTTGATTGATAATTGATTTTCATTAAAACCTTCGTTGTATTGCAAAAACAATTTATATTGAGCGGTACACGATTGTTTTTCAAATCTCTTTTCATCAATCAGTGAATCTCAATTCGCTGGTTCACTCACTCCGTGTTGTCTTCTTTGAGACGTTTCGGTTTGAGAACAGCTAGAGCAGCTTCAAAACCCTGTCAAGGAGATTCTTAGGAATCCTACCTGATCACAGGCAATACTTGTACTGATCAACGGGGAACCGTGGGCCATGTACCTCAATTCAACGAAAGTGATCAAAGACACTTTCATGCACTTTATTGCTAACTGTTGTATGCAGGTACACCCGACGCTTGCAGCTGATCAGAGTGAAGAGGTCAATCCATAGCCGCATGCTCACAGATCACATTCATTTCAAAAGAAATCATGATTAGTGCATCAATGACTCTGATATTTTCACTCCATGCTTCTGCTACGTTGCTGCCAATATCATGAATCAACAAAAGCTTCCGCTACTCTGATGAGAATATATCATGATCCAGAATGTGAGCATGTCGGTCCAAATATCACAACATCATGTAATACCAACACCACAATGGAGGAGTCAGAGATTTATGTTAGCTGATGATCTCAATGCTAGCTCAAAACTCATCATCACGTGGATCAGTTAAAGACCTCCACTTAGATTATCTAAACATGCAAAAATGAAGAATCAATGACTACAAGCTACTGAGCAAAGAACAAGAACAAGAATCCAAGAACAATCTTAATGTAATATCTGTTTGTATTCAATGTAATTTGAGGTGACCTCCCTTAGGGGGAGATTATTAGGATTTAGTAACTCCAGTTATTAAAGTATCGGTCACCTCAAGTATATGTAATCATTAGAAAGCTCGTAGTCGTAGTTATTTAAAGTTAAGTAGTATTTAGTTAAGTAACTCCGTGGAGGACGGACGGGTCTTTACCCACTGTATGCCTGATCCACAGCCCGTAGGTGGCGATTTGTGTAAGACTATAAATACTCTCTACCTCCCAAGGTAGAGAGTTGGAGCTCATAGTAATACTTTCATTTTCTCTCACTAAGTTCCCAAACCTCTATCTCTTTCTCTCTCTAAAACCATAAGTTATACGCCTACTTGTGATCATGTATTAATGTGTTTGAAATCCAATATGTTACAGGAGATGAAGCAATCATGTCTTGCATTGAGATTGTGTAAATACTTGAATTGTGGGTGCCAGACATAAGATTGTTTCCTTGTAGATCACGAATGAAACAAGTTTTCTCCCGAAAAGCAACTTCCAAATCTCCATCCCAAAACTGATCAACTGAGAAGAGATTTTGACCGAGGCCTTCCACATAATAAACCCTGATAATTTCGATGTTGCCATTGATGTAATCTCTGTAGCCCATGATAGCTGCGAAGTGATCATTCCTGAATCTGACAGTGCCAATGAACTTTGCAACAAAGTTTGATAAAAGTTTGAGATTGCATGTCATGTGTCGGGAACATCCGCTATCAACAATCCAAAGGATGATCTGTATCACCTGCATTTCAAACAGACGACACAGATGGAATAGAAGTAGATGTGGAACCCGAAGAGTTAGAGGGTTCCGAAGCAGTTATAGTAGAAACACACATATCAATGATTTTAGGTATCCATTTAAATCCAAGTGTATTATGTAACCATTTATGCCATCTCCAACTATTCATAGCTTTGGTCTTAGTGAATGCGCTAGGTGATAAGTTCTTCCTAGGAGGTTAAGGGGGTTCTATGGGTACATCAATGATCGTAGTTGGAACACTAGAGGGTGGTTTACCTAGCACAGACTTAAGAGCATTAGTGGGCCTAGAGGTATTCCGTTTTCTATTATTCCACTTACGAGTCAAGATAGCATTAGCAACACATTTATAATGACAACCAGAAAACATGCTTTTACGACAACCAACACAAGAGGCTTCAAACAAAACATTAAGAGTACTTAAAGATTCAGCAGTCGTTACATCACTTTGTTCATTACATTTGTCAGACGCAATATCTAAAGTGGGTGCAACTTGAGTTTTATTCAAAGTCCTAGGGTGTTCTTCTACTTCAGCATTCTTTATTATTATTTTCTTACGTCGCAACTTCCTATTCTTCGTTGATTTGCTCTTAAGCTGTGAAGTGCAAGCGTTGGGAAAAGAAGTAACTAGTCCTGTTGCAGTGGAAGGACGCGCGTTAGTATCTTGTGGATTGACATTAGGCATTCTGGTGTCACTTTTTCTAAGTGTTACAGGTTCAAGTACCTTAGTGTTACTAATCTTAACTTGTTCATACTTTCCTAACTTCTCTTTCAATTCAATAATAGTGTGCAACAAATCTTGATTTTTAGAACGAAGAATTCCATAAACATTCATGACTTCTTTAGTGTGTGCAAGATAATGATCAAGTTCGTTTGATGCTTCATCACGAGTCTGTTTGAGTAGATCAAATATGACACCATATTCCTTTTTAACTTTTGCAAGTTCTTGTTCATATTTTGAGATTTGACATTTTAAAGACACGTTTTGATCATCCAGTTGCTCAAGTTTAGGATCAGAAGATTTTGTACGCAACTGGTTGATTTTGTTTTGTAAAGCAAGTTCTCGATTTTGACAATCTTTTTGACACCATTGAAGACGACGTTTTGCATTTGAAAGCTCATGTATCAGACGTTCATTTTCAATTTTTAAAGACTCGATCTGAGGCACATTATCGATATTCTCAACAGTATCAACAGAATCAACAGAGATATAATGAAATGCATATGCAACAGAATGTAATAACACAACATTATTGATATCATCACATATAACATCTTCCAAGAGTCGATCAACATCTTTTCTTAACAATTTCTTTTCACGTTTAGTGTTTGAAATCGATGTTTCTGTTTGCTCGAAAACTCTTTTCAAAAGACCAAGCTCCTTGTGAAAGTCCCTTTCCCAATATAGTGCACAAATTTTCAAATTTTGAACATGGGGTAAAAGTCTTTTCTGAAAAATATCTCTTTGTTCTCGCGCCAGAGGCGATTGAAAATGTTCAACTTTTATTTCAGAATGAAATTCAATCTCACGTTCTAAAAGTTTGATGTAAGATAAGAAAAGTTCAAAGTATTTAATAACTTGACAAATTTTGGTTTTAGGTTTAACTTCACTGAGTGAAGGTAAAGGACCATTAATTTGTGCACCATTGTGTTGGGGACCAACATTAGAAGACTCAGAGATAGGTGTGATAACCCAAGGTGTATTAGTATTATCATGTTGTGTGACAAAAGTAACGTGTTTTGAATAGTTAAATGGTTTGTTATAAACAACATTTTCCATTTTTGACCGACTCTCGTCATCTGCATCAAATTCCTCTTGACGATTATATTCAACAACACTCATAATGGAATCATCAATTCTATGTTCTGCACTGTAAATGTCAGGAGTTGGTTTGAATGCTCTATTTGAAAACTTTGGTTTGTAATCAAAAAGATTCGGTCCATATCCATTTGGATTTGGTTTAAAAGTAAACTTTTGAATAGTTGTGATTGACTCACCATGTTTATAAACAACATTTCCAAACTCTTTGATTTTGTTTTGTAAGTCGACAATTTCTTCAAGATAGTTATCTATTCGTTTCGTTGAGTGCTTTTTGTACTCAGAGAACTGTTTTTGACAAGTTAACAACTCAGACTTGGCTTTTTGAGTTTCCAAACTGAGAGTGTTAAGTTGTTGTTTATGATCATATTTCAGTTGTTCTATTTGAGACAGCAAAGCATTCTTAGATGCGACTAGATCACGTATCTATTGTTCTAATGATTTTTCATTTTGGTAAGATTTAGCAAAAGCGACTTCAAAACCTTTTTCACATTTTTCTTGAGTTTGAAAAATGTTGAGTTGATTTTTTAAGCATTCATTATCCTTAGTTAACAGTGTATTTTTGTCTTTTAATTGCTTATTGATGTCCTTGCATATTTCCAGGCGAGATTCTTGGTCTTTAAGTAAGGTCATGAGCTCAGACGGAAGTTCAGCTTGTTCAACGTGAGTCTCAACATGATCATTAGTCAGATCCTCAAGTATAACCACGGAGTCAACTTGATTATCAATGGTAACCATAAGGTCATCTTGATCGTCAAATATAACTACGGGATCTATTTGATTATCATCGGACTGAGATGTAGATGGCTCATGTTGAACACTCTGATCCTCGTCGGATATAGATTTAGGCAGAGATAACAAATCAGTAATGAATATGGTTTGATCCGGTACCTGAGACAAGCCGTCAGTGTCACACACTGGGCCTGTGTCACTCATGTGGAGTTCGTGCATGTTTGCCATCAACATAACTGCTGCATTAGCCTGCAAGTCCTCCATATCATCATCTGAATCTGCATTAGCCACGAAGCTCTGCTCCTTGTTGGTAAGAGTTCCACCAACTCCATCCTTAAGATCCAAGAGTAAAGCCTCTTTGTGATAAGCGCTGCCTCTTGTCCTCGGCTTTGGGCATGCATTAGCCAGATGACCCTTCTTATTTCAGTTATAGCAACGAAGACCATTAATCCCATTTTGAGCATTACCCTGTTCAACCAGTTGAGCCCTTTGTTGTTGTGGAGCACCCATGTTATTCCTCCCCATTGGATTAAAACCTTGACCACCGCCCATCTGATGAACATTTCCACGATTCTAAACTTCAACACGTCCATTGTTAACAACAGCCTGATTCCTTGTGTTTGATGAGGTACGAATGCGATTGTTGGATTTGTTTGAGTATCGGCCGAAGGCTCTAGCAATCATGACAAACCCTTGTTGCAATGCATCGAAAGCTTCTGTATCCTCATTAGATTCACTGTAAAGTGCTTTATCAGTGTTGTTGTTATTGTATGGAACCACTTGAGTTTCTTGAGATTGGTGTTGTGACGGATCATATGGTGTAATTGTTGCAGTTGGTTGTAGAGGATTTGTGAAGACAGTTTGTAATGTCGGGAATTGAGGATAACAAGTTTGAGCCCACAAAGCTAATTGTTGATTATCTGGAAGTGACGGTGAGACAGGGAGTCCACAGATAACCCTTTCTTTGTTAACTTCTTTTTGATGGGGCTTCAAATAGTCGTACAACAATCCGTATGTAGCAAGATGAAGATTCTTTGCTTGACGGATGAAAATAACATACTTTTCCCATTCAGGACCAAGACTACTCAGGAACTTAGTGTTGACAGCAATTCTTGGCATGATGATGTTATGTTTGTCCAAGTCATTGATGATGTCTGAGAATCGATGATGATATGACTCTAATGTCTCTCCGGGTTCAATCATGAAGTGTTCATAAGCCAAGTAGATTTTGGATTCCATGTCTTCTTGATTGAGTTTTGTACCTTCCATGAGAAGATGAATATGTTCCCACATTACTTTAGCAGTCTTTTGAGCATCAACACTTTGAAGTATCGGAATGGGTAATCCCAAAAGGATATATTGCATTGCAAGTTCATCTGCTTCGTAGTGTAGAAGTTGATCAGCAGTGAGTTCATTAAGATTTGCAACGTTGGTGACATCACCTCTTGGTGGATTAGCATTTGGATCTCCGGGTACAGTGACAGTAGGCATCTGAAATGGACCTTCCATGATGACCTTCTTCAAGAACTTTCCATGTGGTTTCTTTAGATCACAAAACCTAAAGAACCTTCTCAGCCATTGATTACAGTTTCCGGGAGTGAGCATTGGAGGTCTATCAAGTGATCCAACTTCATGTATGGATTGTTGGCTGCTTAAAGCTTCACACATCTTGCCAAACCAAGACGGTTCCTTCATAGTATTCCTGGATGGTTGTTGATTGTGAAAGTTAGTGTAGCGTTGTACTTGAAGACTAGGTGGTGGTTGAATCATTTGTGGTTGAATTGCTCCTTTAGGAAATTGTTGTTGAAGTTGTTGTTGTTGATAAAATTGTTGTTGTTGATGGAGTTGTTGTTGTTGTTATTGTTGTTGAGGATACACATGAGGAAAGTAGTTAGAGTATGGTGGTTGAGACATCTTGAAACTTGTGTTGATGATGGATCTTTGTAGTCGAATGAAACATTGTTGATGAAGTATCCTTAGGCGTAGAAAATAGCTTAAGCGTAGAGAAACCTTATGCGTAAAACCAATCCTTACACGTAAAGAGTGTACTTACGCGTAGTGATAGCTTAATCGTAAGCTTGAGTAAAAAACTTAGCTTATGCGTAAAGAAAGGCTTAGAAGTAGAATTATTAAAGCGTAAGTTAGCTTAGGCATAAGATTGTGCTTATGCGTAAGTTTATGCTTAGGCAGAAAGAGATTCTACGCGTAAGAACCTTGCTTAGGCGTAAAACTAAGGTTTTATCCCAAAAATCCTTTACACTTATCCAAAGTCGAAGTGTTTTCAAGCTTATCCAAGCAAGAAAACACTGAGTAAACCAAGAACACTTAAGATCAAACCAAGGAAAGCTTATGCGTAGACTTTGATATCTTACGCATATAACTAGGGTTTAGTTACGCGTAGGATTTGCTAAAACTTAGATTTCTGCCCAAATGTGTTTCAAAACCATATTTTTATGATGAAAAAGTTTTGATATCACCAAAATAACACAAAAGTGTGAAACTTGATGATCAAAAACCCTTATACACCTTACGCGTAGACAGAACTACACGTATGAAACCAAGCTTAAAACACCTTCTCCACACGTAAAGTCGCAAACTTTATACCAAAAACTTAAACTTTATCACCAAAGAACCTTTAAAGTACAATAATCTTGAGTTTTAAAGTGAAAAAAATTTGAGTTTTGATGCGTTTGAATGTTTGAGTACCGAGAGTTACGCGTAGAGAAGAAATACTTCAAAAACAAAATAAATTTCACCCAACTATTTGGCGATTGATACCACTGTTAGGTCACCATTTTTGTAACATAAGCATCAATATAAGAAGTATAGATTAAGAGAGATCGGTTGAACAAGATCAAACCATACGCGTATGAATATATGAAAGGATATGTGTGAGTATTGAATGAAAGTGAACAACCAACCTTCTAAGGAAGGTTTACAAGGCTATTTATAGGAGAGGGAGCTAGGGCAACACTCCTAGTCCCTTCCTTTCCTTATTAGGCTTGGGCCAAGGCTTATGGGCCTTCTACATAAGCCTTAGCATAATAACAAACATAAATGCCTAATTAAGTTAACTATTACATAATAATTACTAACACTTGTAATCAAGTTTAGGAGTGATTCCAACAGGTGAGGTAGACTTGGGAGTAGTAGACTTGTCACTTGAATCACAACTAGCAAAGTCTTTAGAATGGGTCTTTGAAGTCCTATCATTGGAAGAACAAGAGACAAAATCATTAGTTTCACTGCAAGTTTCAGATAAGTCATTAGACTTTTGGCCATAGGTCATATGTGATTTATCCAAGTCTGAGTCTGGGGAGGGTGGCCTAACAATACCATTAACTGAGGAAGGATCTGAATGCATTTCTCCTTGTTTTACAAACTTAACAGGTTTTCGATATTTTTCTTCCTCATCATCAGTGACAGGGTCAAAAACGCTATACTCATTAGGGTCATATACTTCATCTGGACCTATATAGTCCTTGAAGCGAAGCCCCATTTTAGTTTTTACAGGCATAGAACTGTTCCATAACTTATCTAGATTCTTAGCTTGTTCTTGCCAATCTTTATGTCTAGCCACATCTTTTTCTAAATTAGCCTTAAGATCCTCTTTTTCTAGATTTACCTTTACATTTTCTTTCTCAGTAAATTTTAACAAGTTAGTGGTGTTCTCTAAATCTCTTTCTAGCACCATAATTTTCTCTTCAAGGTCCAATTGATTTTGTTGGTACCAAGCCTTTTGTTTTTCCAAAGTTTTAATAGTTTTCTTATAGGCTTGAACCTGAATAAAGTTTTCTTTATATTGGCTATCAATGTCATTAAATTTCCTTTTAAGAGCATCATACTTATCATTACAACCAAATATACCAGTATTTACCAGAGAGGAGATACCCATTAGGGCAAACTCCTCAGCAGCATCTCCAGTCTCAGCAACCATTCCAATCTGAGAAGAACTACTCTCCTTGTCTTGAGTCACATGAGCAGTCCAGTCAAGCATTGAATCCACAGACACCATAGCTTTAGGTTCCTCCTGTTCCTTGAGCTTGAATGCAAAATATCTTTTCTTATCACTTCCCTTCTTATCTGGGCATTCCCTGGCAAAGTGACCCAATTGATTGCATTCATAACACCTGACCTTCTTTATGTCAAACCTGGCTGCTTCCCTTCCCAGGTAATTGATCTTCCTACCAGACTTCTTCACAAACCTGTTAACTTTTACAGCAAGCATGGCCATCTGCCACTTTATGTCCAACTCCTCCAAGTACCACTTATCCACTTGATCAAAATCCTCATAGGCCAGCTGCTGTTAAGGATCACTGTCCGCAACAAATGAGTAAAGCACATCCTCCATCACATTACTAGACCTTGATTTTCTTTATCCAGAAGAGGTGTATGTTGTAATTACTGCTGATGATGAAGTGGGGCTTTCAGCATAGGACATCTTGGTATTAGCACTGGTAGTACTAACAAATGCTGAATTTGTTGGAGTGAGAGAGTAGCTGGAGTGACCCTTGATATCAATTTCAAGAGTTCTGAGCTTACTGTACAAATCATCAAAGCTTAAGTATTCAAGTCCAACCTTTGCCTTAAGAGTACGAGCAACTTGCCTCCAAGAAGAAGGTAGAGCCCGTAGGAACTTGGTGTTGCATTCTTCATTGTCAGGTTTGGACCGCATCTGATTAAGTTGGCTCATGATTTTCTGAAACCTGTCATACCCCTTGTGTATGCCTTCCTCTTCAGAAATCATAAACTCATGAAAGTCCAGCTTGAGCATTGTCTTTCTCATCTTCTTGGATTCTTCATTACCTCCAAACCTTGCCTTGATTGCTCTCCAGATTTCCCTAGCATCATCAAGGTGATGAAAATCACCCATATGGTCATCTGGAAAAGCTTGGAGCAAGGTAGTCCTAGCCTTAGTTTCCCTCTGAAGTGCATTATGTTCTCTAGTAGTTGCTGCTGGAAGAATTATCACATTTCCTTCAGTATCTCTTCTAGTCTTCTTCTTACTGTTACCTTTCAGGATAATGTTCCAGAGATGGTAGTCACTGTTGGTAAGCCAATTTTCCATCTTCATTGCCCATATTTCATATTCTTCCTTCTTCAGATAAGGTAACTTAGCATTGCTGTTTGACATGGTAGTGGTAACAATCTACTGAACCGCTTGAGTCTTAGTGCTGCTCTCAGGCTGTTCCTTATCATTTTCTGAGTCCGACATTGTAAAAGAGTTTTTAGGGTTTTGAGAGAGAGAGTAAGGTAATCTTCTTTGAGAGATTCTCACCAGGCTCTGATACCACTTGATGGATTAGTCTTAGATAGATCTTTCGAGCCTTTAATAAATAGATAGAATACTTGTGTAATCACAAGCAAACTATAGAGAACCTCTAATAAACTTATGCTCACGCGGAATATGAACAAAAGAGTTAAAGAAGATAACAACTAAACATTTGATCCTCTATGGATCTATATTAATTCACTAATAATGTTTTCAAAAGCGTACATGACTCATAGCCGCAGGTTTCTTTTATACTATAAGAAACCCTAATACAACTGCTTACAAAACGCGTAAAAGATATGCATTATCTCTTCCTAAAATAACTCATGCATATCCTAACTAATTACTAATAATACGGATACTACTATCCGCAGAAATACTACTATCAGCAGTAACTGCACTATCAGCAGAAACTGTTGTATCAGCAGAAATGAAATAAACTACCAGCAGGAACCTTATCAGTAGGAACCGCTATATACTATTACATTAATTTCAATAATTCCTAACACCAATCAACTAATCTAAACCCATCTTATGAAACTATGCCTAAAATGCAAAAACCCAACAATATGATACAACACACGATACCAAATCAGTAGCTACATATTTTATTAGTTGTAAATTAGTTTTAGACCCATGTTTCACCGAAAACCCCTAAAAGTCGAGCCTTATACGAGCCCTAGAGGGGTCGTACGTGGCTTCTCATGGCTCAAACAAGCTTGACCCATCTTTCTTTTACCTTTTCTCAACCCGATCTACAAGATTTAATGAAAGCCCTAGAATCACGAATCGTTTTTGTAAGATTTGGAGGTGTTAATGAAGGCTTCTATAGGAGATATATATATGAATGGAAAAAGAAAAGAAAGATCTACAAAATGATGGTGGAGGGGGCCGGAGAGTGGCCTGCAGTGGTGGTTATTTAGGGTTAGGGTTTTTAGAGAGAGGTTAGAGAGAGAAAGAGATGAGTGTGTGTGTTTTTAGTGAGAGAAGTAAAGTGGTAAAATGAGTTAGGGAGGGGGTATTTATACTTAGACTCAAGGACCTCAAAAATAATTAATTTGGGTGGAGGGGGCGCCGGCCAAGGGATTCTTGGGGGGCCAAAGTCGTGATTTTTGTAAAACTATCTCGTTTACCCAATCCCGAGCTCATATATTGTCCTACTGATAACGCTACACGCGTTGTTCGGGGTCAAGGAAACTTCCTTTTCTTCGAGCAAGTTTTATAACACCCTAGGCAGTGAACCTAATCGTTGTAGTGTAGTAATTAGGGTAAGCCATGGGTATTGATATCGTTCTCTAGGGGAATAGGAATGCTAGTAAGGAGTTACTACGCTAAGGTTAAGGTTGAGGAAGATTATTTTTTTATCTTTTTATATTTTATGAAATGGAAAGGTACGAATCTCGGGTATTGGATTTGGGGGGTTGGTATTTCTACCGATTACTCTACTATTATCTAATTATCTAAACTAAGGTTGTGGGAGTCTATGTCTAATTAATGTGTGCTCGTATGATAGTTTAAAGATGTGTTTACTTAGTTTGTATTACTCCTTAATTATCTCCTATTGATGGTTGAGTGTCACGTCTTATTCCTAGTTGCGTTGTGTGTCTAAAGTTGTAGGGTATGCGTTTCTCCCTAACTCTTTGAACTTACCAAAGGGTCTTGTCTACAAACCCACTAGGGATTATAAACTCCTACTCTAAGGCGCTCTTTGGATGGTTTAGCCTACAACTACTCAGGTAATTATATTCTAAGGTTCACAAAGATGAATCAAGCATTAAGTACACAACGAATGACCTATCGCATTACTAGATAAGAAACAACCAATCAATATTCAATAATTAAGTTTCATACTTCCTAAGCAAACACACAAATAAATTAGCCGGACATGGAGAACATGCAAGCATACATACAAATAATCAAAGACATAATTGAATTAATGAAGTAAAGACTTATCTTGATGTAATATAGGGTTTAAAACCCTAAAATACTGTACAAGACACCTTAGGTTCGGTTTTAGGTTTTTACTCCAAAGACTTTCCACACAAAGACTGAAAAATTCGGATTCTATATATAAGATTACAATTGCGACGGCGTCACCTTATGTTTAGTGACGCCGTCGTGTCGCCGTCATTAGGGTTTCGTCTTGGCCACGTTAACCTTGCGACGACGTCACCTTATGTCCGTGACGCCGTCCTCTTCAGCTTCTGACATCGTCTGGATTGTATCTAGGCCGTCTGAGTAGCGACGGCCTACTCTTTCACAACTAGACGCCGTCTCTTGAAAATACGAGTTTTGGGTTCTGGCCCGTCACAATAATTTTGGGACGGCGTCACAATGTAGCACCTGACGCCGTCGCCTTCTACTTTCAGCAACTGTGAGTGTCTCGATTTTGACTTTGGCCATTTTCTTCATATATTCGCGCCTTTTCGTCCAAATAAGTGCCATTCCAGCATTTTGCCTTCACGAGACCTAAAAAGTGAAAAGGAACGATATTAAGCAATAACGGATACAAAAGTGATCAAATAAGGACTTAAACGACCCCTCAAAATGGTACCTTTTAAAACCTTATCAAATATCCCTACACTTGTTATTTGCTTGTCCTCAAGCAAATGTGCTTTTAGCCAATTAATTTATAAGTTAGGGGTCATGAAGCATTAATTCAAAACGGTCCACAACAAATATAAGCCCCGCAAAAGTCATAAAAAGCATGGAAATTACATACTAGCACCTCACATGGGGTGTTTGGATACTCACATCTCTATCGGGTGTATATATGAAATATAACAATATAGGAAATGGAAGATAAACACTCATTAACCGGTCCTAGTACATAGATTACCATAGGCTTGAGAATAGATCAAACCTCCATCGCTTTGGCGTAAGCACCTAGGAAAGACTATCAAAGAGGTCTTTTAAAGGGTTGTAATGTTAGGCTTACGGTAGGGAAATAAGGGTTTGGTGGGATAGGCTATTTAGTGGTGGCAAGTCAAAAATCTTTATGTTAACTGCATATGAAGAATGGCGTTGCTAAGCCAAGACTCGACACTCTAAACTCTAGATAACTGAAATAAATAAACATAAATTTAAAGATAGATGTAGGATGGTAGCCCGTATGTCTTTTTTTTTTTTTTTTTTTTTTCATACACTTTTACTCTACCATCCTCTACGATAACATCAAAATACTAGGGATTTATAGGCACATCCCTACACTTGAGTTTTTATTACTCTAACACTAATTTGACCCGAATTGAAAAGATCAAAACACTTGGGATACATTATTACGCAACAAAGGGAATTTGAATTTAACGTTCCCTTCCCGTCATTTCATAAACTTTAACTTTTCCCATGAATCCCAATCGTCCCAAAACTGTATACAAAGGATATGACTCAACTTAGCAACTTATGCAAGCAACTAGATAATCGAACTAAGGGTTTAGGGTGATAACAAACATTTGCACTAAAAGTGAGTGCATAAGGGGTAGGCTAAGGCAATTTGGGTGTATATTTGGGGGTGGGGTGTAAACAATGCTCTTCATTGATATTCCGGAAAAACCGAAACATCACGAGAACCGCGAAAAGGATAGGCTCTGAGGGGTTAACTAGGGGTATCGTGTACTAAAAATGAGTACAACGCAAAGGGTGTGGGGGAATTACTCAACCGAAGTGGAAGAACTAATTATATTACGGGTATCAAACAAGGGTTATCCTAATGCCTCTTATCATGTAGTTATTCCTAACTACACAAGTGTAGCCTCACTTGCGATCTCGGAATGCATCACAAAACAAGTTCTAGAATCTAATATACTACCAGTTCACATTCTAAGCATTAAAGATGAATGCTTTAATTCCTACTAATCTAAGGGCGATCCTCACATTTTGGTGGAATTTGGGTGGTAAAGGGTTTTGTGCTAGTCATGCAACTTCCTATCTATGAGACGCTTTTGTTAAGACTAATGGCCCACTCTTATATGTCATAAAAAATTTTAAATTTGGTGCCAAAATTACCCTAACCGACATTTTCTCATGGTTTATTACACAATCACAATTGGACAAAGCAAATAATCAAGGATAAGCATAGTTTCAAAGTTCCCGTTTTATTTTCCCTCCCTACACTTAAACTGAACATTGTCCCCAATGTTCCCCGAAAGTATCAAAGTTATGATAAAAGAAGGTAATCAAAAACGAAAGAAACTAATACTCCCCTGATTAGCTAGGTAAGATCCGTGTAAAGTGGTGGTTAAATCTTTTCCAAGAAGAATTATTGCGTGAAAAACTCCTTCCAATCTTATGTAACTTCTTCTTGACAAACTAACCCTGCACACTTGAAGAAAACAAACGAAACCTTCGCGTAAAATCGGCGGTAATAATATATATAAGACTCGATTTAAACTAGGATATAATGCTTGTGGAATGGATGTTTACAGAATTTCTAAGAAAATTAAGACCTGGAAAATTCCAAAAATTTATAAGTAGCTCAGAAAACGAGAAAAAGTAATCTGATGTTTTTACTCCTTCTGACGCCGTCAGGTTGCAATCCTGACGCCGTCAGGTTATCCTGACAAAAACTGGTCTGCGATTTTCTGGAAAAAATTCTGGAAAATTTACATCTTTAGAATCTGGAAAAATTTCTGCGAAAACATTCATTATGACTCGATACAAGCGTGTGTAATCCTCCCTACACTTATCCCTTATGTAAAATACCTTTATATGTAATTAAGACGAGGTTAAAAACAAAATAAAGCATTTTCACAAATTTAAACATGAGGATAAACAATTAATAAAAGATATATGACACTAACAAGCAAACAATTAGCATGGGTTGCCTCCCACGAAGCGCTTTTCTTTATTTAAGAGTCTTGTAGCTAGACTCATAGTCGTGCTCCTACGTACCGATATACGTAAGTCTATCCTCAACAATGTCGTAAGGATCAAACTTATCATTCAAGTTCCTAGTAGTACGTTCGGTTAAATATGCCTTTTCAAACATCTCACCATCAGGATCATAGATTTGTATCCTAATGTGCCACCTTCCATTACCATGACTAGGCGGTCTATTCCAATCCCACTTGTGTTCGGATTTCTCAACTATCCACTTATTCATGACAAGGTTAACGGGCAAGCTTCCTAGGAACTCGGTCATCTTCCTAAATACTAAGGCGTCCTCGAACGGGTTCACTTCTATGTCCCTAGCCATTTCTTGTTCTTGGAAAGTTGCTGCACTAGCAAAGGCCTTATCTAGGTAAAAAGGTCTTTGGGGGCCTATGATGTTCTTATCAATCCAAGGTCCATATCTAGAAGGCTCTCTATCCAACCCTATCTCTTGTGGGATTTCCTCATCCTTGTAGTATGTATGCTTTTTAGCATCGTAAACGGATCTAGCACTCCCCTCTCCTACCACTATTTTGGACATCTTACAATCAATGATGGCACTAGCGGTAGCTAAAAATCCTCTTCCAACTAGTAATGGGCATGTCGGGTCCTTATTCATGTCTAGTACATGAAAGTCGGCCAAAAGAGTCAACTCTCCTACATGTACTACCATGTCCTTTATTATTCCTACCGGACGTGCTATACTACCGTCCGCTAGACCTAAGATGGTTTCCGTTGGTTCAATTTTACCTAGGTTGAGGCTTCTATGGAGGGACAACGGAACGAGATTGATGCATGATCCTAAATCGGCTAGAGCATCGAGTGGCTTGGAGGTTCCAAGTCTACACGGAAGAGTGAATAGCCCGGGATCGTCTAACTTCTTAGGTAAGTTGTTTCGCACAAAGGCGGACCCATGTTTTCCAAGCCTGAGTTCTAACTCATATTTTTCTTTTAAAGCATTATAATAAGGTGCATGAGCTAAGACTTCAAGAATCGGTTTTTCTTGATGGAGTTCCTTGTACTCCTCCTCTAAACTAGGTTTGGATTCTTGGCTGACGGGTTTCTCAAGAGTAGGCTTTACCAAAGGTGCCGGGCCTTGGTATCTCTTGGATGGCTTGGAACCCTTTTTGATAGCATTTACCGAGTGAATCGTTGGGTGAGAGGGGCATGGATGTGCATTCTCCCATGGTGAACTAGAACATGAAGTCGATGCAATCGAATTCACTTTTGGGTTCTTTATGGTATCACTTGGGAGTGCTCCAACTTCCCGCTCATTGAAGGCTTTTAAGAGGGCATCAAGCTTGGTTGTCATCTCGCTTTGTTTTTGCTTAAAATCGGCTTCAAGCTTATTCAATCGAGTTTCTTGGGATGACAAAAATCTAGATGCAATTGCCTCAAGATTAGTGGGTTTTCCGGTATTAGAAGAATTGAACCTAGTAGGCGAACTAGATGAGCTTTGGGGCGAGCTTGAGTTTTGGTTCCACTTAAGGTTAGGGTGATTTCTCCATGAGGGGTTGTATGAGTTTCCTAAGTTGTTTTGTTCGGGTTTGAAAGTGTACCACTTCTCTCCCGCTCCGTCGGTACGTATGGAGGCGTAGTCCGCAAAAGCTTGTTCGGAGAGCCTTGTGCAATCACGAGTATCATGGGGACCACTGCATAACTCACAAGGAAGAGTGATTTGATTCACTTGTCGTGAGGACTTAGGATTTTTGTAGGAACTCATGAGGAATTTAACTTGATCTTCAAGTTCGATCATCCTACGGTCGGGAGGAGGCAAGAAGATTGCCTTGACGGTTTTGGGCAGCTCACGGGGGTCATCCCAACTTTTGTTGTCATAGAGGGCGAGGTCCTCTATTATTTCCCATGATTCTTCTGCGGTGAGATCACTAAGTTTTCCACCGGCCGCTTGGTCTATGGATCGCTTAGTGGGGAAGTTGACATGATCATAAAAGATTTGGACTTGGAGCCAAAGATCAATGCCGTGATGAGGGACTTTATGAAGTAAGTCCTTGAATCGGGTCCATGCTTCGTAGAGAGATTCACCTTGACGTTGTTGGAACATCAAGATGTCATTCCTAAGCTTAGTGGTTCTCCCCGGTGGGAAAAATTGAGCAAGGAAGCGAGAAGTAAGATCATCCCAACTTGAGATGGAGCCGGTGGGAAGTCGCTCAAGCCAATTACTAGCTTGGTCCCGTAGAGAGAATTGGAAGAGACGCAGGCACGTGGTCTCCCGAGTAGTAGCATCAAGGTCGATGGAATCGACGATTTTGAGGAAATCCCTCAGATGCTGATTAGGATCTTCAGAACGAAGTCCATGGAATGCACATCCGTTTTGCACCAACCGGATGGTGTCGGATCGCAGGGCCGTAGTTTGGGCTTGGTCGGGAAGCTCAATGGTGTTCCTATAGCCTAGGTGGCTTGGTCTCGAGTATTCACCAAGAGTACGGGCTCTTGGCGGGTCATTTGGTGGTATGTTGATGAATGGTAGTGGGTTATCACCTTCCATGATGAAAAGTGATGGGGTTACGAACAAAGGTTACGAAGAAGGGGGATAGACTAAGAGAAAGCTAAAAATGAGAAAAATATTTACTTGATAGGAATCAAGCAAAGAAACCTAAACGAGGTGGACTACTAACTAGCTATTCTATTCCCCGGCAGCGGCGCCAAAAACTTGATAACGCTACACGCGTCGTTCGGGGTCAAGGAAACTTCCTTTTCTTCGAGCAAGTTTTATAACAGCCTAGGCAGTGAACCTAATCGTTGTAGTGTAGTAATTAGGGTAAGCCACGGGTATTGATATCATTCTCTAGGGGAATAGGAATGCTAGTAAGGAGTTACTACGCTAAGGTTAAGGTTGAGGAAGATTATTTTTTTATCTTTTTATATTTTATGAAATGGAAAGGTACGAATCTCGGGTATTGGATTTGGGGGGTTGGTATTTCTACCGATTACTCTACTATTATCTAATTATCTAAACTAATGTTGTGGGAGTCTATGTCTAATTAATGTGTGCTCGTATGATAGTTTAAAGATGTGTTTACTTAGTTTGTATTACTCCTTAATTATCTCCTATTGATGGTTGAGTGTCACGTCTTATTCCTAGTTGCGTTGTGTGTCTAAAGTTGTAGGGTATGCGTTTCTCCCTAACTCTTTGAACTTACCAAAGGGTCTTGTCTACAAACCCACTAGGGATTATAAACTCCTACTCTAAGGTGCTCTTTGGATGGTTTAGCCTACAACTACTCAGGTAATTATATTCTAAGGTTCACAAAGATGAATCAAGCATTAAGTACACAACGGATGACCTATCGCATTACTAGATCATTAATCAACTAAGATAAGAAACAACCAATCAATATTCAATAATTAAGTTTCATAGTTCCTAAGCAAACACACAAATAAATTAGCCGGACATGGAGAACATGCAAGCATACACACAAATAATCAAAGACATAATTGAATTAATGAAGTAAAGACTTATCTTGATGTAAGATAGGGTTTAAAACCCTAAAATACTGTACAAGACACCTTAGGTTCGGTTTTAGGTTTTTACTCCAAAGACTCTCCACACAAAGACTGAAAAATTCGGATTCTATATATAAGATTACAATTGCGACGGCGTCACCTTATGTTTAGTGACGCCGTCGTGTCGCCGTCATTAGGGTTTCGTCTTGGCCACGTTAACCTTGCGACGGCGTCACCTTATGTCCGCGACGCCGTCCTCTTCAGCTTCTGACGTCGTCTGGATTGCATCTAGGCCGTCTGAGTAGCGACGGCCTACTCTTTCACAACTAGACGCCGTCTCTTGAAAATACGAGTTTTGGGTTCTGGCCCGTCACAATAATTTTGGGACGGCGTCACAATGTAGCACCTGACGCCGTCGCCTTCTACTTTCAGCAACTGTGAGTGTCTCGATTTTGACTTTGGCCATTTTCTTCATATATTCGCGCCTTTTCGTCCAAATAAGTGCCATTCCAGCATTTTGCCTTCACGAGACCTAAAAAGTGAAAAGGAACGATATTAAGCAATAACGGATACAAAAGTGATCAAATAAGGACTTAAACGACCCCTCAAAATGGTACCTTTTAAAACCTTATCACCTACTAGTGTCCCACGACGCTCCATCGACATTATATTATGTTTATTTATATTTTTCCACGAGTTTTGACTATTTATTTGTCAAGTTTCGAGTTACGGTTTAAAAGTTACGTTATTTCTTGTTTTAGGATTTTATTGTGCAGAATCAAATAGTGCCTAACAAAAAGAGTTAAAACTCACACGATAACTCATACGATAATAAAATAAATCATAAAAACCAATAAACGATATCAAATCAAGTCATGGTCAATTAAAATAGTTATAAAGGCAAATACTCGGTTTAGTTTAACGTAATGCAGTTACCTAAAATAGACTCCCTAATTGCCAGTTGTCACAGATAGCAATGGCATATAATGTTGGATTTCACCATTTCAAGGTGAAGCATACATTTAAGACATGCAGGTAAAATAGTAGCCAAGTCTAAACCAACATTATTTGAGAAAATGTAATAAAAAAACCACGGTGAAGGGAAAAAAGAAAAGAAGCTCACAGAAAGGTTTACCATTTAGCTTTCTTTTAGTGGACACGACAGCAGCATCACTTTTATCTCTAGGACTTTCAGCATTGTTAGCAGCAGGTGTAGCCTCGACCATAAAATTAAGAGGTTCATCCTCCTTTACAGGAGGTTCTTGCATTTTCTCATTTATATCGCTTATGTCTTGAGAACTGAATTAATGGCCCGGTACCTTCTTTATTAAACTATCCTTTAATTCTTTTATAGTCTTTGATACACCATCCGACATACTTTCAGAAGCATATAAATTAGACAACAACACATAAGGTAAAGTATAAAAAAAATTTAATCTTTGATAATCGCTCATCCGTGCGCTTGCCTATATCAAGCTCACTGTGAACCCGACAAGCAGACAATAAGCACCCGAGAACAACAGGATCTTGTTCAAATGAAAACTTTTCCATATACTCTTCGACCTCTTTTACTCGTCAAAAAGTGACCTGCCCATCATTCCACCAATATAAGAACTGAAACAGTGATTGCAATGTGCAAGTAAAATTGTCTAAAATGCATAACTACAGCTGAATCATAACATACCTTTATCTCATTGTAAGAAAGCCTAAGCTCTCTTAACTCTGTGCAGTATTTGAAAACACCTTTATAAGAATCATCAATTAAGCTTATATTCGAGATATACTTACATTATGTTCAACACATTATGATTTTAGCTCATATTTATCGCTTTGACCCGTTAGAAACAACATATAACTTAAATAGACCCGGTTTTAGGTTGTCTAAAACCCATGCGTACTTGGAAGGACCTTGTGTTCATCTCAGTATCCTCCTTCTCGAAATGTTCAATCATATACAAAGATCGTGTGAACTAAATAATCATAGTGGGGTGCGTGTATGGACGTGTGTGTCAGAGACCAATGGTGGTGGTACAGGTAGGTACTTAATACAAAGATAACGACTTACCTTTTTTTTTTATCTAATTTAGGGTTCCGTCTGTGCCATTTTGGTATAGCCCAATGTCGTTGCACATAAAATGCATTATTTTTTACTTCCCAAAATCGCAACTACACAAACATGACCGTTCTTATATGCTAATTACTGCATCTTTCTTGGAAAAAAAATTGAATTTCTTAAATGAGGTGAATTAGCTAGTTCATGAATCTAAACAAACCTTATTTGGTGTGGGAATTTTCTCCCTCAAATGTTAGTGTCATGTAAGGTACATGTGTATTCGGTTCAACCCAGCGTAACATGTGCCCAAACTTACCCGTTACCCAGACCTCAAGTAACCCATCACCACAATCTATGCAAAAATGATGGTGAAAGGAAAAGTAAGTTACCAATATTTTAGTTGTCTCACGTGCTTTTATTGCTTTTGATTTTAGACAATAACTCAGCTGTCTGTTGGTGTCCAAACGGATCCGAGTTGTTGAGTATTAGCCTTTACCAGTAATCCATTCCAAAAATTGCAGTAACATGTCCTTCTTTTTAGGTTAGTCTATATGGCGTGTTATCCCTATGGATGTGTGTATTAAACGTGGTTATCTGATAATATGCTAAACGCAACAATACCTTAATAACCATTCTCAAAAGATTAATGTTATAAGAATCAATAACAACTCATAATACCTATTTTTATTTTGTACATTGAATAAGAATTGTATGAATGTTATAGAATGGTAACTTCATTACCTTAATAACAATTCTCACTATTGTACGAACTTTTTCAGTTTTTCGAGATCCGAGACCGATTTCAGCACTAAAAGTTCGGTATTCAAGCATTTTGTGTTCCTCTTTTTGGATATCAACAATTCTGTGTTTTCTCTTGTAATGCTGATAAAAGTCCCACATATATGAGCGTCCAAGTTTTAATCTATTGTCCTTCCATCCTCTCTGGAAATTTTTTGCTAAAAGAAAACATGTGTACGTACAAAATTCATTGTTTTAAACAAAAAGTGTATTAAAAATAACGGAAATTATAACTTTTACCAAATCATGCCAGGTATGGTCTCATGTGTTATTTCCTAGTCATGGTGTTTCGTCTTACATGGTCCGTCCGTCTTTTGGTGTTTTCGACACTTTCGTCACTAATGCATTCACAAATTAGCAAAAAATGAATCAGCAATAACATCACATCCGACATCCTAATCAAACTAAATAGATTTGTTTATACATGTCAACTTCACCGAGGTAAGTATATATATTTTTCCTTTTTTTCGTGTAACTATTCATTAATAGATTTATCGAGCGGCGAGAAACAACAGGTTCCGGCAAAACTCATCTATTTCGGCGACATAGCTTATGTAACGGGCTTATGAGTTATGAGCTTGTGTAAATTTTAAGGTCACTTTTTGCTGTTTATGGGTTTAAGGATTCTTGATCATCTTTGTCTTTTATAGTTTTATTTATTTATTTATTTGGGTTTGTGGATCTAGAAGATAAGATGCAAAGAGATATGGATCTGGGAAGATAAGATGCAAAGGAGAAAAAAATGTAAGAGACATGGGTATCTTGGTCATTTAATATTGCTAGTAATAAAATAAACATTATATAACACAAGTGGATTGTACTTTATAGAGGACACGTGTTGAGTATTATGTAGAGTTGCGAGGTTGAGTAGTTGAGTATGAGGACACGTGTCGAATTTTAGGTGGAGTTGCGAGGTTGAGCAGTTGAGTAAGACCATTTTAGGAAGAGGCTTAAAAAATGACCATTTTGGGGACCTTCAAAAAGATTTTGTACTCTTTTTGTACTTACATGTTAATACAAATAATCCGTAAAAACGATTATTTATATTTTACGATATTCTAAATGTTTTGTCGATAACAAACATAAAATTATTTTAACGAAACAAATAAAATACGTAAATGGTTTGAGCCAATAGTTTACTAACACACTTACATTTTCATATAAAGCAGTAAACAAATAATTGTGTTTATATTCTATAGAAATGCATATGTATAACAACTAGTGTTTACATAATAAAGATATGTACTTATATATACATAGTATATATTGTAATGGGTAATGTAATGGGTAGAAATCTAAGTGTTTGACCCATTGACTAGATACATTGAATGAAGTTAGGTAAAACCTAAAATCCATGACCCATACCCATGGAGCTTGATCCACAACCCATGACCCATTGCACGACATCATGCATGAAGTCATGTTGGGTATTATCCATGATCCATGACCCATACCCATGATCCAATGTCTAGGTACATTGTATCTATTTGGATATCCATGACCCAAAGTCCATAACCCATGACCCATGATCCATTACCCATAACCCAAATAGGAGGAGCGTCTGGCGAATCCCCCAATTTACATTGGACGGATCCCTCAAGTAAGGGATCCGGAGAACAGTAGAGGATTTTTGTCTATAAATAGTGAGCCATTTTCTCATTGTAACTCACCACTTTTACACATACTTTCTCCTAGTGCTGTAAACTCTCTAACCTCAAAACCAAAGGATCTTTCTATGTAGTTTTGTGTTTGTGTGATTCTCTAGGTTCCTCTTAAAGGCGAGATCACCATCTCTTGAAGTCAAGCAAGCTCAAGTCCATGAGTTGCCAAGCTTCGTCATCATCAAGACCACTGAAGTTCTCTTGTTGATAGTTCTTTCTCCCTCCTTAGAAGTGTTGTGTCGAAGACATAAGTGAAAGATGTCCAAAGGGTCAAGTCGAAGGTATTAGTGAAAGGTGCCGAAGATCCGTGTGTTGGAATCAATCATAACTTGTATTTCAAGTGTTAGTAATTAATATGTAATAGGTTGCTTAAACTAGGCTTTTATGTTAGTTATTAATGGCAAGGCTTATGTAGAAAGCCCATAAGCCTTGATCCAAGCCCAATAATGAAGGAAGGGACTAGACATGTTGCCCTAGTTCCCTTCCCTATAAATACTACATGTAAACCTTCCTTTGAAGGTTGGTTGTTCATTTCGCTTAATATCATACGCATAAACTTTCCCATATTCGTACGTGTATATTGTGTGTGTGTTCAACCGATCTTTCTTACCTTTATTTCTTACATATTGATCCTTGTGTTAACTTATGGTGACCTAACAGTGGTATCAATCGCCATCTAGTTAGGTGAAACACTTTTGTTTTTGAAGTTACATTCTATACGCGTGGGTTTTGGTGTGTTCATTTTTCATACGCCTAAAAGCTTTAGTTTTTACACTTGTAAACTCAAGATTCTTGTGGTTTAAGGTTTATTTAGTGTTAAAGTTTAAGTTTTTTGCATCAAGTTTCAAACTTTACGTGTGTAGATTAGTTTTTAAGCTCGGTTGGATTAGTGTGTATGTTTATACGCATAAGGTGGAAAATTGTTTTGGATCATCAATTTTCAAACTTTCTTGTTATTTTGGTGATTTTGAAGCTATTTCATCATTAAAATCAAGTTACAAAACACTTTTGGTCATAAAAATCAGTTTTGGCTAATTTTGGTACTTTCCACTCGCAGTAAAACCCTAGTTCTACTCGTATACTCCTAAGTCTACGCCTAAGCCTAAGTTTCTATGCCTAAGGATTTCTTCATTTGATCTTCGAAGCTGTTGGTTTACTCAGTGTTTTCTTGCTTGGATAAGCCTGAAAACACTTCCACTTTGGATATCTTTTACACTTGGATAAGTGTAAAGGATTTTTGGGTAAAACCCTAGTTTTACGCCTAAGCATAAAATCTTACGAGTAAACACTTTAAGCCTAAGCATTTCCTACGCATAGGCTTATCTTACGCCTAAGGAAAACTTACGCGTAAGGTTCTTACTATTAAGCCTTTGGTTTACGCCTAAGCCTAAGTTTTTATCTCAAGTCTACGCGTAAGCAAGCGTTATGCCTAAGACTTTGTCTACGTGTAAATAGGGTATTACGCGTAAGGTACTTGTCTACGCCTAAGCTGGTTTCTACGCTTAAGAACACTTCATCAACAAACTCTAGTTTCATTCGACTACAAAGATCCATCATCAACACAAGTTTCAATATGTCTCAACCACCATACTCTAACTACTTTCCTCATGAGTATCCTAAACAACAACAACAACTTCAACAACAACAACAACAATACTATCAACAATTTCAACAACCATCTCAAATGTACTTTCCACAAGGAGCACAACCTCTTCCACCACAGAATCCTCAACCAAACCCTCATCAACAAATTCAACATTGTAACTACTTTCAATATCAGTTTCCCGCCAAGTATGCTATGAATGTCACAACACAGAAGGAACCTTCTTGGTTTGCAAAGATGTGTGAAGCTTTAAGTAGCCAACAATCCATTCATGAAGCTGGATCCCTTGATAGACCTCCAATGCTCACTCCCGGAAACTACGATCAATGGGTGATAAGCTTTTTTAGGTTTTGTGATCTCAAGAAACCACATGGTAAGTTCTTGAAGAAGGTCATACTTGAAGGTCCTTTTAAGATGGCTACTATCACTATACTCGGAGATCCGAATGCTACTCCACCAAGAGATGATGTTACCAACGTTGTCGGTCTTGATCAACTTACTACTGACCAACTTCTTCACTTAGAAGCTGATGAACTTGCAATGCAATATATCCTTTTGGGTTTACCTAATCCGATACTTCGTAGTGTTGATGCTCAGAAGACTGCTAAAGCAATGTGAGAGCACATTCATCTTCTAATGGAAGGCACTGAACTCAATCAAGAAGATATGGAATCCAAAATCTACTTAGCATATGAAAACTTCATGATTGAACCAGGGGAATCATTAGAGTCATACTATCATCGGTTCTCATACATCATCAATGACTTGGATAAACATAATATCATTATGCCAAGAATTGCAATTAACACAAAGTTCCTGAACTGCCTTGGTCCTGATTGGGAGAAGTATGTTACATTCATCCGTCAAGTGAAGAATCTTCATCAAGCTACTTACGGATTGTTGTATGACTATTTGAAGCACCATCAAAAGGAAGTAGACAAAGATAGAATCATCCGTGGAGTCCCTGCTTCTCCAACACTCTCTGATAATCAAACTCTTGCTTTGTACACTCAAGCATGTTATCCTCAATTTCTGAACGTGCCAACTGTCTTCACAAATCCTCCACAACAAACTGCTCAGATTACACCATATGATCCATCCCAGCAACAATCACAAGAAATTCAATTGGTTCCATACAACAACAATAATGATCAAGCACTCTACAGTGAAACAAATGAGGATGCAGAAGCCTTCGATACATTGAATCAAGGATTTGTAATGATTGCAAGAGCCTTCGGTCGATTTGCTAACAAATCCAACAACCGCATTTGCACCTCATCAAATACAAGAAATCAAGCTATTGTTAAAAATGGAAGATTTGAGGTTCAGAATCGTGGAAATGGTCGTCAAATGAGTAGTGGTAAAGGGTTTAATGTTAATGGTAGGAATAACATGGGTGCTCCACAACAACGGGTTCAAGTGGTTGATCAGGGAAATGCTCAGACTGAGGTTAATGGTCTCCGATGCTACAACTGCAATGAGAAGGGTCATCTGGCTAATGCATGCCCAAACCCGATGATGTGTTTCCCGTGTGCAAGCTTTAAAAATTTATGAACACGTTTTAACCGTCTAATACTATAAACACATACGAGCAAGTATACTCGTTCGCGATAGCAAAGGTGGGTAAGTCGAGATCGTCCAAAGGGATTTTTTGTTCGAAATTGTTTTCTTAAAAAGATTTGAAACAAGAAAGCTTTGTCAAGGCTTCCTCAAAAGTGATGTTATAGTGAAATTCAACAATAAGAAATATATATACTTGTGTGTAGTCTACAGGCAATCATAGGTAGTGTTCATGAAGGCTTGGTGTAAACTCTTGATGTGATGCACAAATCATAAGCAAATGATTTCCAACCATGGTTTATGTTTGTAAAAATCATTCTAAGAACAAAAACATATAGGTAATCCTTTCGGTCCTTATCCTAATCATTATCCTTTAGAAAATCCATTTGTTTGTAAACTGTTCTTATTAAACTCGTTCTTACGAATCATTCGACCTTTCGTGATGAAAATATGTCTAGTCTTGTTTTAATAATAAACATGGTGGTTGTCAATCACCATATCCCCGTACTAGTTTGTCACTCAACTTTTTGGAATAAAACACAAGAGAAATCCTTTCGGTCCTTTTTCTTAAAACATGTTTTACCGACAAATCAAACCAAGACTAGTATTTTTCCAACAAACTCATTTAAACAAGATCATATATACATGCATCACATATGAGAACACTAGTATGATTTCCTACATCCCAACACACAAGTATATCCAAAACTACTCCATGATAATAATATCAAAACACAAGAAATAACAAAGTAATTCCAATAACTGAAGAGAATAGAAATCCATAACAAAGTTCATAGAATACCTAAACTTTTGCGATTACAAGAACTAGAATTCGTGGCTTATAGCAACCACACGCCTCCAATCACCTAGCATAACCGTATAACTCCAAATAAACAAAACAATAGATGAGAATTGCTCTCTCCAACCCCCTGGACGTTTTACAGTGAATACTAAACTTTTGGGATGAATAATATGGTTGGTAATAATTTTGGTGTAAACTATTACACTTTGGGTTGTGTCACACCTAGTAAACTATGTCTAGGTTCAATATATAGCCAAAGAAACTTGTCTAACTGGCCAAAAACGTTCCCAACAAGTTAATATCAAGAAATGATCGGCCTCCAATGATTATGGGGAGTTAAGGCAACATTAAATGCAACTTTGTGTAACTGCAGACCATGCAACCGGATCGGTTGCACTTGCAACCGGATCGGTTGCTGTTTTGACCAATATCCAGCCGGATCCGGTTACGGGGCACGACCGAACGGCTGGGCGCATGCATCATTGACTTTTGTTGACTTTCTTGATTCATGCCTCACTCTTTGCTCTCGCTGATGATTTCCAAGGCAAAACTTGATCTTTCCTTGCTGTAGATACTTAAAAATCATTGCGCTTCCTAATCATTGAGTCCAAAAGCTTCCTTGCTCGACTTCCTTCCTTGGGAATCTTCTAAATGTGCCTAAAAACTTCATTTCTTCATCATTTGTGATACCTGGCTACATATACATACACAATACGCATCTTTTGCACTTTTGCAACAGTTATGAGTAAATATAGCCGATTATCATGCACAAAACCAACAATAACGCTCCTAAAAACATGTTCATTTTAGGCGTTATCAAATTCCCCCACACTTAAGTTCTACTCACCTTCGAGTAGGTCTAACATTTGCAAAAATCGAATTCAATGGTCTTGATACCGTGGTTCCAAAAATTTTAACAATCATCCCTAAAGAGATAATCATTAATTTGCTTTTAATATGTAAAAAACTTTAAAAATAAACCAAACACTTTAGATAACATAACTAGAACACCTCACGAATGATTTTAAGAATTCACTCAACACTCATATATTGGTGGGTATATGTAAATCACTCAATGCCTAGTCATGATCAATGCTTTTTACCATAAGCTTGTACAAGTATCAAAACAAAGAAAATAAATTCATCAAAGAGGGCTTTTATTCGGGTTATATCGTTAAGGCTACGGGTTTATAAAAGGTATGGATAAGGCATGGGATGGTTTATGAAATTGGTGTTAGAAGAAAAATAAAGTCAAGTCTAAACCTCCATGTTGCTAGCCATCATACAAACCACAATCCCGAAAATGATTATTTCTCCTCTTCACAAATATGTATAACTCAATTTAGCTCATTGGCTAATCAATATTCTTCATATAGCTCATTGGCTATAACCACACTTAGTGTAAGCATACACCACAAAAAATACAAAAGAGAAAGACGTCTCCTTCATCTTTGTTGGAGAATGGTACACACTATAGACAAAGTGTAGCTTCTTCATAATCATAAAAAACAATCCAATATTCCAAAAAACTAGCAACAAACCGATAGACATGACAAGGGTTGGCTAAGGTTTAAAGTGTAAAATCTTTTTGTATTTTTCTGGATTTAACAAATGAAAAGATTGGCTCAATGGGTGTAACTAAGGGTATCTAGTGCTAAAATTGAGCACTAACAAATGGGTCCATATGCGGGTGTTTAACTAACCAATGTGGTTAGCTAATATATCATTAAATGTAAAATGGAAGGCCATTTGGGTTAAATCCTACGATGCCTCTTATCACTTGAACACATTTTTATCACTCGAGAGTGATTTTAACCGTAATGTATAACTAGTACAAGTTCTAGAATCGACATAATCACCGGCACACTCATAGCAAATATAAAACAAAAGATGTGTTTTATACAAAAAGAAACCTCACAATTAAGTGGAAAAAAGGCTATAATGCGCGCTAGAAAATGCTATCGAATCCAAAATGAATTACTTCCGTAATTTGGTTCAAATCAAAAGTTTTTCAAAAACCTCATTTTACCATTGAAATACCCAAGTTGTTTTTAATATATCCCAATAATGTGTGAAAGCAACTAGACAATCAAGGGCGAATTCATTCTAATTACTTGCATCCAAAAGTTATCTAAAAAAAATAAAAGCTAAAAATTAAAAATGCGTATCATTTTTCCTATTTTCTTCCCTCCCCCATACTTAAGTTTTGCATTGTCCTCAATGTAATAAAAATGAACTTCAAAGTAAAGAAAATGGGAAAGAGAAATAGTCAAAAGATACCACGGGATAGAATATGCAATACGCATATTGGGTCATAAGCAAGCATGTGAGTTATCCAACTCCAAATATTTTACCATCAATAAGCTTCCGACATATCCATCCTGCAAACAAAACTGCAATACACAATACACAAACAAAACAAAACAAAACAATCCAAATGCTACTAAAAACAAAATAAAACAAAGTATGATAATCATCCTAGAGAAATAGTTAAGAGATAGAGATAATATTGTTTAACACATGATAACCATTGTTTTTGAAACCATAAATCAAGAATGATCCACGATCACTCGTCGTCCTCGCTCATCTCATCACCTTCTTCATCATCATACTCATCATCATCATCACTCTCGGTTACATAGTTCTCGTCCACAATCTCTGAACGAACTCTCCTCTTCTTCTTCTTTCCTCCAACTCCTGATGATGATCCTCCAACATCATAGCTTGCTCCACCAACTTCGGGTAATCGACCATATTCGGGCACTGGATCAGGAAATGGTGTGTATCCAGGATATGGATATGGATAGGGTACAGGATAAGAAGTGTAGGGGAAAGGATATGGTGGAACATTGGGTGGATTGTAGGGAGGCAACTCGTAATTGGTTTCTTGAGCCATGTGTTGAAAGATAGGCATTGTATAATCATTTATGTAATTGTTTCTCAACATCATCGAGTCTCTCCACACATCCCTACACTGAATTCCATCTAAATGTTGGTTCCACTCTCCCTAACCTGAATCAAAACTACTGGACGTACCCGTTTTCACGTTCCCCATAGGTATATTTCCTTGTTGTTGTGGTGGTTGTTGTTGTTGCGGTTGCGGTTCAATCCTTGCTCCCAAAGTTTTCAATTTCCTATTCAAAGCATTTCCAAAACCATTTGCACTCTACATCTCACTAAACTTTGGCTCTCCACACTTAGCCAACTCACTACTATTGTAATACCCAAGGTTCTTTGCCAACATTGTCACCAAATGTCCTCCACAAATGTTGCTATTACTTTTGATTCCCGGGGCTCTCCTAGACAAATACTCGGCAATTTGCCAAACCGCATTACCGTCCTTAGATTCTTCCAATAACATCATAACCCATAAGTCCGGTTTCTGACATTTGTCCCTGCTTCCATACCTATTAAACGACCCAGTCACTATGAACTTGTGAAGTATCCTCATTAACAGATTTATGATGGTTGCAGGATTCCTCCTTGCACAAGAAGGATCTCCCACTTGATTCCAATAAGTGAGCACACTAAGGTAATCTTTTTCAAACCTCCTAATCCTTGAAAAGTGAGCTTCAAATAATCGATGCTTAACCTCATGTGGTTCATACAAACCAAGAGCAACAGCGAAATCCGGCAAAGTGTAAGCATGATCCCGTCCACAAAGCCTAAACCAAACACAAACTTCCTCCATCAAGTTCCGAACATTTACCTTTCTCTCAAAATACATGGTTGAAAAGAAGTCCATACACCATTCTCGATAGACCTCTTCGTTAAAGTTAAATGCTCTTTCCCATGACAAATCATCAAACGAATCCCCATCCGCCGGATAAATATAAGATGTCCGCATCATTTTTCTCAACTCCTTTTCACAATCATATTCGGCAAACAAATCCCAATCAATCACCCTCGGAACCAAACATGTCATATTTTGAAATTTTGACAATCATTCCCGGAAAGCATGTTTCTCCCCGTCGGTGAGATCTTTGAACTTTAGGCTGGCATTTGCTTCCGTCTTCAAGCTATACTTGACTTTCTTCCTCTCGTTCCTTTGGCAAAACTTGGTAACAATCGGGTTAATTAGAACTGGTCCCGAGCTAGAACTACCTACAACAATTCTCTGTAGAAATCAAAAATATAAGTCAATATAAAAGTGTTAGAACAAACGGGAAGGTCCATGGAAGCCTCTAAGGTCCACTTCAAAATTTAAAAAAACAATCCAACACAGAACCTGGAACCGGATTCGGTTGCAGGGCAACCGAATCGGTTACTCATAATGACCAAATCCAACCGATCGGTTGCGCTTCGCAACCGGATCGGTTACAAATTCTGCATAAGGCTTTTGCCTTCTAATCCATCACCCACTCGATTCATCTAAATACAATCCAATCCTAGACTGCATTCTAACATCATCAATGATTTGTACATCCCCAAATTACTCTAAATTCGCTTTCTAAACCTCAAATCATCACACATTCATCAACTTAGAACTCAACAAATAAGACCTCAAGTCTTCAATCATTTGTTCTAATCAACAATGTGGCATCTATTACTCATTAAAAAACCGCATCATCTACCACTAGGAATCACCAATTGCAACTTAACTTGATTCAATGGCATAACCTAATTAAATCCGAAAATTCAATCATCTAATACTCATTCCATGTTGAATCAATCACTACAATTCTTTTTGCAATGCATTCCTATATCAATTACCCACTTAATACTTAAAATATTACAACTTAATTCGAATTATATCAAAAACCCCCAAATTAGTGACCTAATTTGCAATTCGAATCAAATGCTCTAATTAAACCTTAATTGAGTTAATTGAATGCAGATGCTTACTTGTTTGGGTGCCATGATGATCTTCTACAACTTAAACAACCTTCAATTGGCTTCAAATGGTCGAATTTTTCAAAACCCAACCGGAGGATTAGTGCGTGTGTGTGTTTTTCTGGAAAAAGTGAATTTTTGGTATATATACTTGTATGCAACCGGTTCAGTCATGGACACAACCGTTTCGGTTTGTATTTTTGCCAAATTTTTCATTTTTCTCGTTACTTAGGAATTTTACCTTCCAAGCAACAATTGTTTACTCAAAAATCCTTTTAAAGATGCACACAACATTCATCCACCATTTGGAAATTTCAACAATCATCCAATCATCCAATCTCAAAACTCAAATCATCATACTATAAACTAAAACTAAAACTCTTACTAAAACTCATAATCATAATGCATTAACCAAATAACCTGAACATAATAATAATAAAGATAAAACTGAAATGAAAAACAAGAAACCCTAAATGCATAAAATTAAAAAGAAGTTCATGAAATTCAAGCAAACAATTGCTTGTTTATTATGGTGCCTCGTTTCTCCTTAGAATTCCTCGAAATACTCATGCCTTAAGATGTCCTCACTTAGAAATTTCCCGGTTAATTCACGGTATGTTTCATAAGTTTTGAACTTCTTTATGAATCTTCTCCCATCCGGACATAGTATATCAAATTTGACGTGCCATTCTCCATCCCCATTTTGTCTCTTGTAAATGCCCGACCCCTCGGGTCTCCATTCCAAATTCTTGATTTGAACCGGTAAAGAACCTAAGAAATCGGTTAGCTTCTTGTAAACTAGGATGTTTTTGAATGGATTGTAAAATGCTTCCACCGCTAGTGCGCGTTCCATCTTATCCTCAATATCAGAGTATGGTGGAGCTAGTGGTCCATACATCAGGTTTCCTTGGACATCACGTCCTATTTCAAAACAAGTCAACTCATCGTCCGCTTCCATCAATTCTAAATCTTCCATGAATTCAACAGTTGGTCCCCTTGGTTTGGGATAATAGGTTTGTTTCGAGATCCCATCATCGATAGTCATCGTACCTCTACCCATGTCTATGATTGCACCACATGTGCGTAGGAATGGTTTTCCTAATAGAAGTGGTAAAATCTTATCAACCGGAATGTCTAGGACTAGAAAATCAGCCAAGTATGGTTGGTAACCAATTCGAACTCTTACGTTTTTCACCTCCCCCGTTGCTTTTTCTTGGGAATTTTCCGCCATGGTAAGTTTCGAATGATTTGGTTGCGGCTTACTAAGACCCAACGTCTTAAACAATGGATAGGGCATAACATTAACACTTGAACCCGTATCGGCTAAGGCATAAACTGGTGTAGTCCCTTTCACTTTAATTGGCAAAAAAAAATTTCCCGGATCTTTCTCCTTACGTGGCATACCTCTAAAAAAAATCCTATCTCTATCCTCCTCCGATAGATCTTTATCCTCCAATCTTGCTCTTGCTAGCATCACCGCATCTAGTTTCTTACGGTAGAGAACGTAATCTTGTAGTACCTCAATCACCGGCTTTTTCTCATTTAGCTCAAGAAACTTTTGTTCAAGGTTTTCCAAAATAGCTTCTTTTTGTTCGTCGGTTAAAGGTTTGAAAGTGTTTGTAGTAGGTGATGATGGTGTGTAATCATTTTTGTTGGTGGATGTGGTAGGAGTTAATCTGTTGGATGAGGTTTTCTTCCTATTTGCCTTCCCCATCTTTACGACTTCCACATCTACCTTTTCCATATTAGCACATAACTCCACAAGCATCTCGTTCACTCCTTTTCCTTCTTCCAAATCGGTGATATTGATCCTAATTTCTCCCAAAGCAAAATCAACTTGGCACTTGGTTGTTACAAGAAAATCTCACCCAAAACATACATTGGGCTCATCAGCGTTCCCTTCTTCCAAGACAACAAAATTTGTTTCAAAAATGTGACCATGAATGTTAACCTTAGGATTCTTAACCATTCTTCTTCCGTATGCTTTGTAATCCAAACGTACACGACCAACTTGATCAAGAACTTTCTCCAAAATGTAATTTTCACCATAAGCCATGTTAAGTTGCGCGTCCCAAGCACTCACCTATTCTACACTACAAGGTGTACCGAACCTCATAAGTGGCGAATCATACTCCGTTAAAGGTGCTTGTGTAAATACCACAACTCTTCCCTTCTTAGGAAGTTGAACTTTGTTTTCACCCGTTTCTTCCATACTAACCGTATCAATTCCCAAATCTTTCTTACTTCCTTCTAAGATACCTCCAATCTTCTCTAATGAACTTTCGGTTTCTTTGAACATCTCATCCAAGTTACGAAGGTATTCCGAAATTCCGCTTAAACTATCCATAATAACTAGCTAATAAAGACAAAAAAAACCAAAAACAAAAATCCAAATCATTAGCCTTAGAGTTAGTAAAAACAAAAGCAAACTATAGAAACATATACTAAGCAAGTAAAGACACTTAACAGAACTAAAAACATAAGCTAAAACTCAAAATCTAAAAAGTATAAATTTTTTTACCGAGAGCTCCAACCGGATCAGTTGGCTCACCAACCGATTCGGTTGGTGGTAAACTACTTAACCCAAATGTCTAACCGGATCCGGTTGCGGGTTGCAACCGATCGGTTAGATCGATACCAATTTTTTTTTTTTTTTTTTTTTTTTTTTTTTTTTTAAAACAAAACCTGAAAATTAATTAAAATTAAAAACTATTAAGTGTACTTAAAACTCTTAATTAATTGAGACTCCTCATAATCCTTTATTAATTAATTAATTAATTAAGCTATTAAATGAAAACTTTATTAACTACTCATTAAGAATACTAAAACCATAAAACTGAAAATTAATTGTATCTAATCATAAGTATTAAGACAAGAATTAATCTAAAAACTAATAAACTAAAAATAACTAAAATAGAGAAAACTAAAAATCTAAGAAAACATAAACAATCAAAGATATAATCTATAAAAATCAAAAATGACAAGAATTAATCTAAAAGCTATAACACTAATCACTGAATAAACTAAAACTATGAAATCAAAATACAAAAAAAAATAAATCCGAGAGCACTAACCGGATCCGGTTGCGGCAGCAACCAAATCGGTTAGCTTCTGACCAAACCTTTTTTTTTTTTTTTTTTTTTTACTTTTCCTTCACGAAATTCAATTTCAAAACTACCAATTTTACAGAAAATGAACAAAATCAAATGGCTTAAATCAAAAATCAATATTCAAAATCCCCGGCATCGGAGCCAAAAACTTGATGTGTTTCCCGTGTGCAAGTTTTAAAATTTTATAAATACGTTTTAACCGTCTAATACTATAAACACATACGAGCAAGTATACTCGTTCGCGATAGCAAAGGTGGGTAAGTCGATATCGTCCCAAGGGATTTTGTGTTCGAAATTGTTTTCTTAAAAGGATTTGAAACAAGAAAGCTTTGTCAAGGCTTCCTCAAAAGTGATGTTATAGTGAAATTCAACAATAATAAATATATATACTTGTGTGTAGTCTATAGGCAATCATAGGTAGTGTTCATGAAGGCTTGGTGTAAACTCTTGATGTGATGCACAAATCATAAGCAAATGATTTCCAACCATGGTTTATGTTTGTAAAAATCATTCTAAGAACAAAAACATATAGGTAATCCTTTCGGTCCTTATCCTAATGATTATCCTTCATAAAATCCATTTGTTTGTAAATTGTTCTTATTAAACTCGTTCTTACGAATCTTTCGACCTTTCGTGATGAAAATATGTGTAGTCTTGTTTTAATAAGTAAACATGGTGGTTGTCAGTCACCATATCCTCATACTAGTTTGTCACTTAACTTTTTGGAATAAAACACAAGAGAACTCCTTTCGGTCCTTTTTCTTAAAACATGTTTTACCAACAAATAAAACCAAGACTAGTATTTTTCTAACAAACTCATTTAAACAAGATCATATATACATGCATCACATATGAGAAAACTAGTATGATTTCCTACATCCCAACACACAAGTATATCCAAACTACTCCATGATAATAATATCAAAACACAAGAAATAACAAAGTAATTCCAATAACTCAAGAGAATAGAAATCCATAACAAAGTTCATAGAATACCTAAACTTTTGCGATTACAAGAACTAGAATTCATGGCTTATAGCAACCACACGCCTCCAATCACCTAGCTTAACCGTATAACTCCAAATAACCAAAACAATGGATGAGAATTGCTCTCTCCAACCTCCTAGACGTTTTACAATGAATACTAAACTTTTGGGATGAATAATATGGTTGGTAATAGTTTTGGTGTAAACTATTACACTTTGGGTTGTGTCACACCTAGTAAACTATGTCTAGGTTCAATATATAGCCAAAGAAACTTGTCTAACTGGCCAAAAATGTTCCCAACAAGTTAATATCAAGAAAGGATCGGCCTCCAATGATTATGGGGAGTTAAGGCAACATTAAATGCAACTTTGTGTAACTGCAGACCATGCAACCCGATCGGTTGCACTGGCAACCGGATCGGTTGCCGTTTTGACCAGTATCCAGCCGGATCCGGTTGCGGGGCACGACCGAACGGCTGGGCGCATGCATCATTGACTTTTGTTGACTTTCTTGATTCATGCCTCACTCTTTTCTCTGGCTGATGATTTCCAAGGCAAAACTTGATCTTTCCTTGCTGTAGATACTTATAAATCATTGCGCTTCCTAATCATTGAGTCCAAAAGCTTCCTTGCTTGACTTCCTTCCTTGGGAATCTTCCAAATGTGCATAAAAACTTCATTTCTTCATCATTTGAAATACCTGGCTACATATACATACACAATACGCATCTTTTGCACTTTTGCAACAGTTATGAGTAAATATAGCCGATTATCATGCACAAAACCAACAATAACGCTCCTAAAAACATGTTCATTTTATCCGTTATCAAATTCCCCCGCACAATACGCATCTTCGTGAATACTATGAGAAAGTGGGAGTTGAGCATCAAACATCAATTGCACAGACACCAGAACAAAATGGAGTTTTTGAAAGACGAAACCGTACGTTAGTGGAAGCTGCAAGAACGATGTTAATTAATGCAAAACTTCTAGATTACTTATGGGCAGAAGCCGTGTCAACTGCATGCTACACTTAGAACCGTTCTATGATAACCAAACGCCACAACAAAACACCTTATGAGCTTATCCATAACCGCAAACCGAATCTCAAACACTTTCATGTATTTGGTGCTCTCTGTTACCCGAATAATGACCGTGATGACTTCGGAAAGCTCAAGGCTAAAGCTGACATTGGAGTCTTCGTTGGATACTGTGAAAACTCAAAAGGATACCGAATCTGGAATCGTCGTAAAAAGGAGATTATGGAAACGATTCATGCTAACTTTGATGAGCTTACTGAAATGGCTTCTGAGCAAATCAGCTTGGAACCCGAACATAACTGTCTTAACTTCCCCCAAACCCCATCATCAGCTGAACCAAGCTTACAGCTTACTCGTCGTCAAATGGAACAGCTATTTGCTCCTCTGTTTAGTGATGATATTGATCAACGTGCTCCAGATGTATCAAATGTTTCCGCTGCTCAACCTGATAATAATCCAATCCCTGATACACCTGAAACAACAACAACTATTGCTGACGCACCTCCAATTGATTCTACAACAACAGTCGAACAAACCGCATCCAATGACGCTGAACCAGCTGATGATCTTCTGAATCAAGATATACCTACACCCGCAGATTATGATCCAAATGCGTTCTTTAACCCTTTCGCTAATGAAACTGCAACTTCAGATGTTGCGAAATCATCTACAAGCCATTTGAATCCACCTAATCTGAATAATACATATCAACATCAACCCTCCACACATCGTTGGACTAAATACCATCCTCTTGTGAACATCATCGGCAACCCGAATCAACCAGTCGTAACTAGACAACGCCTACAGACTGACGGTGAGCATTGCATTTATGCACTTACCGTTTGTCAATCTGAACCCAAAAACATTAAAGAAGCAATGACTTATGACAACTGGATTGAATCCATACAAGAAGAACTAAATCAGTTTAAACGTCTTGAAGTATGGTAATTGGTTGAAAAACCAACAGGGGTATATGTTATTGGTCTGAAATGGATTTGGAAAAACAAGTTAGATGCTGAGGGTACAGTTATCAGAAATAAGTCACGTCTGGTGGCTTAGGGTTATAGACAGGAAGAGGGGATTGACTTCGAAGAATCATTCGCACCGGTTGCTAGACTTGAGGTTATACGGATTTTTCTAGCATTCGCGGCTCACATTAACATCACGGTCTATCAGATGGATGTTAAAACCGCCTTTCTGAATGGTAAACTGAAGGAAACGGTATATGTTAGTCAGCCAGAAGGATTTATTGATCCAGAGTTCCCTAATCACGTCTACAAACTGAACAAGGCTCTCTACGGTCTCAAACAAGCCCCTCGGGCATGGTATGATGAGTTATCATCCTTTCTTCTATCCCATAATTTTTGTCAAAGGATCGGTCGACCCAACACTGTTTAAACAATATCACGGGGCACACATTTTAATCGTTCAAATTTATGTGGATGACATCATTTTTGGGTCAACCCATAAAAAGTACTCAAACGCTTTTTCAAAACTTATGAAAACACATTTTGAAATGTCAATGATGGGTGAACTTACATTCTCTTAGGACTACAAGTTCATCAATCACCCCGTGGTAGTTTCCTAAGTCAGTCCAAATATGCTCTTGAAATTTTAAACAAACATGGAATGCAAAGCTGTGATATCTATGCCACACCAATGGCACATACCAACAAACTGGACGCTGATTTGCATGGGAAATTGGTTGACCCTACCAAATACCGAAGTATTATTGGGTCTCTCATGTATCTAACAGCCACTAGACCTGACATTGTATTTTCTGTATATCTTTGCTCCTGTTATCAGTCGCGACCTACTGAGAAACACCTCTCTGAAGCTAAAAGAATCCTCTGATACATAAAGGGAGCCATTAATTTGGGGATCTGGTATCCGAAGGATTCTGGTTTTGAACTAATAGCTTTTTCAAACGCTGATCATGCAGGATGCTTAGATTCTTGAAAAAGTACTTCAGGTGGTTTGCAATTCCTTGGTGATAAATTGGTGTCATGGCAATCGAAAAAGCAAGATTGTACATCGCTGTTCTCAACAGAAGCAAAATATGTAGCCATGTCGGCGTGTTGTGCTCAAGTCATTTGGATGAGAACACAACTCAAAGATTATGGTTACATATTTGACAGAATCCCGGTGTACTGTGATAATCAAAGTGCTATTGCGATCTCGTGCAACACCATTCAACATTCGAAGTCCAAGCACATCGATCTTCGATATCATTTCATCAAAGAGAATGTGGAAAAGGGTACCGTTGAATTATATTTTGTAGGTACTAAACATCAACTGGCGGATCTTCTCACCAAAGCCTTGGCTGCTGCTAGGTTTACTGATTTGATCCACCGGATTGGCATGAGGTGTTTGACTCCAGAGGAACTGGACGAACTTTTAACACAATCTTAAAACCAGTCAAACACCAAAACCTCTTTTGTAAATAAATTTTTCAAAAACAAAAACAGAAAAATATAAAATCTGATAAAACACAAAAATATTCTTCTATCTAATTTCTTTCAAACATTACAATTACAAATCTTCCGTCAACACTTTGTTTCATCAAACCTTTCATTATTTTTCCCGAACAAGTGTTGAGGGGGAGAATGTATATATTTTAAAGTTTCATAAAACCTTGTACTTGCATGTTACCTAAATTGGTTGTATCTTTGAAAATGGTGGATGCGTTTCTTGCTTTACACTCTCCTCGGACTAAAATTTGTAAAATCTCATCATTTCTAAAGTCGAGGATGAGTGTCGTCAAGTTTCTTTTCAAACAATCACGTTTTGCTAAAACCAAAGTGGATGTTATAGGACTTGGTTGAAAATTGGTATGGTGGAGGGATCATTCTTGTCAAAATTAAAAAGTTACATTTAATAAAACCCTTCACCTAACTAATTTTACCCATTTATTACAAACATTTACTTCTTCAACGAACCTAATCCACACCTAACATTCAATTCATAAATCCGTGCTACAAAAATTGAAATTTTCAGTTATATTGCTTTGTTTTGTGATTTCAAACAATGGTCTTAAACATCTTTCAAAACCAATGGTTAGATTTTGTGATATGAGTGATTTTGTGTTCATACGCATACGCGTATAAACATGATATTGGATAATGATGTTTTTTGTGAAATAGGAAGCGTTAAAAAGGTTCTTATATCAATCATAAACATGTTTCAAACAACAAATCCAACCCAGAAACAATTTTCAATCATTTTTCAAAATTAGGGTTTATGCATGGATTTGGGTATTTTCAGTTGTGAGTGTTTGAGGTTAATTGGATGCTTAGGAGATGTTTGTTACATGCTTAATTGACTAAATGCACCTCTGATTCATGCCCAGAAACATCAAATTTGAAAAATTAAGCTTTAGGGTTTATGTATGCGTATAATTGGGTTTTCTTGATTCTAGGTGTATTTGATGTGAAAACCTGTTGGAAACTTCTCATTTAGCATCTAAGATAACACAGAAAACGTTTGGTTGATTTCCCATGGTTAAATTGCTTACACGTAGGATTTGAATATTAGGGTTTATGTCTACACATAAAACTGACCTACGCGTAATTGGATTTAACTAGTGATACCATGTGATGCTGAAAGTAATTGAAAACTTGTTAATATGAGTGTTGTGATTTAACTATTTCAGGCTTCTACGCGTACCAGTTTCAGAATCAAGGTTAATTAGACTCTACGCTTAAGGATCACCTTATGCGTAGATGTCACGCATAAGAGCAATCTTACACGTAACTCTTACGCATAAGGGTCTACAATGGACTACGCGTATCTTGTGAAGGATATGCGTAAACTTGGGATTCTACGCCTAAGGGATACTCTTACAAGTAAACCTTACGTGTAAGTCCTTAACCTAAGCTTACGCGTAAGCCTTATGCTAAGAGTCCACTCCTACGCGTAAGTCTTCCTTATGCCTAAGGGTGACTCCTACGCATAAGCTTATTCCTACGCTTATGGTTACCCTGTTTTTGCATAAGCTTACTAACCTACTCTTAAGCCAAATTGTAACTATACTTTTGAAATATTACACGTACAAACTTGTAATAAGTTACTCATAATGTCACAAAACCAAAATGTCACTAATTAGCTACAAAAGTTAAAACGTTGTGTGATTAAGTAAACTTTGGACTTTAACATTCAAAATTAACATACTCACGTAACTTATCACGTCAACTTGGGACTATTGGAAAATATGTGACTTTGGACTCGTAACATTCATAAACATAACAACTTCAATAATTGGACAATAAAATCAATTTTTGACTAATATAATGTCTTTCGATATGTTGGTTCTTTTGTCTCAATACCTTTCATATCACGTAATGGACGTCATCATGGAAAATGTCAATGCACCAAACGAACTCACAATGGAAGATATCTTCCCAACAGGTTACAGCAAGACGATTGGAAAGAAAAATCTCAAGGTCGATTTTGAGAACTTCACCTGCTCAGAATCCTCATGCAAGATTGTTGTGGATATCCTCAAAACTCATCCCTACAATAACATGCTTACCAACTCAGCAACTGTACCAGAAATCTACATTCATCAATTCTGGCACACGATGAAAAAGGTTGATGGTCAAGATGATGTGACTGTGACCCCCAATGATAAGGAAGTCACCGTCACGGTAGCATATCTTCGAACAATTCTTCTTCTTCCTGCTATACAGCCTGCTAACTATGTAGAAATTCCAAACAAAGAGGCTACAATGCAATTCATGGTCGACATTGGCTATGATGAAGCTGCCAGAGTCATCACCAAACATTCCACTGTCGATCTGAAGAACATTCATCAACCATGGAGGACATTGTACATTATGATCGCTAAATCTGTGTCTGGAAGAGACAACGGTCATGAGCATCCAAAACTCATGCACCTACAAACCTTCTGGAGGATGGTCAACAAACATCACATTGACTATGCAAGCCTGATATGTGAAGATATGATGTCTCACCTCAAGAAGCGTGGGACAAAGATTCCCTTTATCAGATACACGAAGTTGCTGATTCAGAACATTCTTGGGAAACATCAGGACATCCCCTTGAGAATTAATGACCCCACGAATCATTCTGTGTTGTATGAGCCTACATTGAAAGTTGTCAGATTTAAAGACTCATCAACAAGGAAACAAGGTGCAGTACTACTTGATTGCCTTCTCACTGACGCAATCAAAAGTCTTCCGTCGTATCTACGATATCAAGAGGCAGTGAGTGCAGGTAAAGTAGGTTTTATGGATGAAAAGACTTCAGCTATTCCTGTCAAGAAGACCAGAAGATCAGGAAGCACTGGGAGTGTCGGAAGCACTGGGAGCGCTCTAAAGTATCCAAAGAGGCATCCAAGCTTCAAAAGAAAAGTCCCATCTCAGACCGCTCGTCCAAATGTCAAACCAGAACCTATCCCAAAGGACGACGATTATGAAGATACTGAGTCTGAAGAGGTGGTTTACTACTCCGAAACTGCCACAGATGAGACAACCTTACCGAGGTCAGATGACAAACCACCAAGTCCCAAATCAGACAAAGGGAAGACACCAGTTGCTGAAGAAGAAGAAGAAAGCTTTGATGAAGACACAGAACCAAAGGATGAACAACAATTTCACAAAACTCTTAAGCAACTGAGGTTAGAGCATGTTGCAACGGAATTTAACCTTCAGCAAACCAGAGGCCCTGGAGGTTCTAGTGGTGGAGCACAAATCACACCAGTTCTTGATGTAGTTAATCAACCTGATAAGGGAACTGGTACCACCACTGCGGAATCTACAGAGCAACAACAACAAGAGTATGAAGTCCCGTTCGACTTTGAGGTAGAAGAGCAAGAAAAGACTGAGAAGATAACAGATGAAGATGTGGAGAAAGCCGCTAAGGAAAAGGCTGAAGAAGAAACTCGGGCTAAAGCTGATGAGGAAGAAAGGATTCGAATTGAGGCTAACAGTTTCATCCAAAACAATCCTGAACATAATCCTGAGCAAACTTCTGAACCACCTCAAGACCCATCCAAAACTAAGTCATCATCTCATTCATCACCACCACCATCTAAAGACACAACCACCAGATCATCATCCAGGTCGATCAAGAAACCCACAGATACTTGGCCATCTCGTGCCAAAACCAAGATTGTTAAGGCTGTCGAGCAAGCAAGAAAACAAAATATGGTTAACAAAAAGTTGAATCAGCTGGCTGACATGGTTAACTTACTCGGTAATATGATGAACGAGTTCACGGAGGATAGAGAACAAATCCAACAATTTCTCAATAGAGACATTCAAGGAGAAATAGACAAGACGATTAGGGATTACACTCATCAGTTCCTTCTCGACATTTTCCCTGGTGTAACTAAAGAAATGTTTGCAAAACAACTTTACCCATATCTGAAGTCAATGCTCAGGCAAACAATTACAACAACACCGGTGGTTATGCAAACCCGACCAGTCCAGCCTCCTAACGTCACTGAAGCTGACTTGATCTCACAGCTGATTATGCAGATGTCTCCTCGATCTTCATCTTTCACATCTGACGAGTCAACACTCTTTGAGGCATTACTTGCATATCAACTTAAGACAAATTGCAAGGAAGCAGCTGGTCAGGAAAAGCGACCAAGAGACGATGATGATGCGGACAAGGATCCAAAAGGTAAACGTCAGAAGAAATCAGGCCAGTCCTCATCTATGCCTCCACCACCACCTAAGACCACCACCACTACTAGCTCATCTCAACGACCTCCTGCTACTGATAAACCTTAGGACTCTGAGTCTCCACCACCATCGGAGAAAACTTGTGATCATTTCCAGTACGCCGGTGGTGACGACGAAGAAATTCCTGAGCCCCAACAACCGCCCTCATCTACAACATTAACCAAGCAACAACCAGAATCATCCTCCAAGCCAAAGAAGAAAAGATCAACCTTAGTTGTATCATGGTTGGATGAAGATGATACTGATGAATACGAATGGTTTAGCAAGCTTGTTGATGCCACCCCTCGATTACCGGAAGGCCAAGAACCGGTTGATGTTCGCACTATGTTGCACGTAAATATTATCCAGGACAAGTTCAAAATAAAGAAGATGACGAAAGGGGAGCTTCGCCGAATCAAGAATGATGCATTTCAACTGCTAAAAGACAGCTCCGACAGCGCTCTTGAAGTCGAATATCATCTCGAAAATATCGCTCGAGCTATGTCTAACAATATTGACTGGCTCAACCCCGAATCAAACATCGACTTTACAAGAAAGGATAACACTCCATACTACACAGACTGGACCAAACCGTTACCAACTATTGTGTTAATACAACTAAGCCGTAAAAACATTTATTTATATTTTACGATCTTCTAATGTTTTGTCGATAACAAACATAAAATCATTTTAACGAAACAAATAAAATACGTAAACTGTTTGAGCCAATAGTTTTCTAACACACTTACGTTTTCACATAAAACACTAAAACAAGTAAAAGTAATTTTGTGATTTAGAGATACATATGTACAACAACTAGTGTTTACATATTGGGCTAACATATACTTAACTAAGTATATACTAAAATGGGTAAAAACAAGTATATACTAAAATGGGTAAAAACTAACAAATTGTATTGACCCATAACCCATGGTTTTGTCCAAACCACTTAACTAGGTTCATTGTATTCTAGAGATACATTGTATCTAGAAAGAAACCCATGGATCAACCCATAACCCATAACCCATGACCCATGACCCATAACCAAAAATACCCATGGGCAAAGAGGAGCGTCCCACGGATCCCTAGCTTTACGCTAGCCGGATCCTTTGTAGGAGGGATCCGGGGAACAATGAACTTTCTCCTCTATAAATAGTGAGCCATTTCTTCCTTTTGGCTCACCACTTTCACACATACTTTCTCCAAGTATTGTACCTCTCTAACCACTGATCCTAAGGGATCTTTCTATGTAGTTTGTCTTTTGTTTTTGTGTGATGCTCTAGGTTCCTCTTAAAGGTGATATCACCACTTCTTGAAGTCAAGCAAGCTCAAGTCCATGAGTTACCATGCTTCGTCATCATCAAGACAACTAAGGTTCTCTTGTTGATAGTTCTTTCTTCCTCCGTAGATATGGTGTGTTGAAGGCATTAGTGAAGGATTCCGAAAGAGTCAAGACGAAAGCATTAGTGAAAGATGCTTAACGTCCGTGTCAAAGCATTAGTGAAGAATGCTAAAGGTGTCAAGACGAAGGCATTAGTGAAAGGTGCCAAGCGTTGTGTCTAAGGCATTAGTGAAGAATTCCTAGGAATCAAATCAAGTGGCATTAGTGAAGAATGCCAAGGTCGTATAATCGATGAGGTGCATCGTTATACATATAAGTATTAGTTTGTTTTCAAGGATGGTGATATCCTTGATGGTGTTGTAACAAGGAGTAGATCTCCTTGAGATTAGGTGTTGTGTTGTGATGGGTAGTAGTTCCTCTATAGTAATGGAACTAGGTGCTTAGCCTAGTACCTAATAAAGGGTATGCGACGTTGTGATAGGTTTGGTTCACCTTGGAGTGAAAGAACTCGGTGGTTAGCCTAGCACCGTATAAAGGGTAGGTGACGTTGTGGTAGGTGTGGTTCATCTTGGTGTGAAAGAACTCGGTATTTAGCTTTGTACCGGAAAAAGGTGTAAGTGACGTTGTGAAGGCTTCTCCGCCATAAGGATATTGGTGTAGTGTTTACGAACTCTCGAGTAGGTGACTCGGGGAGTGTAATAGGGCAAGGAAGGTGTCTTTGTAGCCGAACCACTATAAATACTCGTGTCGTGGTTATGTGCTTCTTACTCTTTATCTTTCATTACACGTTTATATATATATATATCAACGTCCAACATAAACAACTAAATAGATTGACATAAGTCGATCTAAATATTTAAAAGGAAGTTTTAAATTGGTAAAACTATTCAACCCCACTTATAGTTTTCCACAATTGGTATCAGAGCTTCGTTACTAATTTTCTTAGAGTATGTTGTACTTTAAAAACTTGATACGATTCGTGTATGTTTGAAAACTACAAAGAAGGATTTTTTTTTCTTCAAGTCATATTTTAAAAATCATTATAATGTTTATTGTTGGACAATGATAGAATGTTCTAACATTTTCCTTGTTTAGTATTGTCCTTCTCACAACATGAATCTGGAGATTCCAAGAAGATCACAAAGCATTTCATCTAAATATTTCTTTTCTTAAAAAGAATATTTAACAAAGTATTGTCCTTCTCACAACATGAATCAGGAGATTCCAAGAAGATCACAAAGCATTTCATCTAAATATTTCTTTTTTTTTTAAAAATATTTAGCAAAGGTATGATCGCTAATAATTTACTTTTGAGTTTATTATTGTTAAAATCTTAGTTGCATGATTGATATCTATTAGTAATTACTTAAGTAGTTATCTATATTAAAGTCATCATCAAGAATAGTATTCTTCGACTAATTTGTATAGACTACACTACCAACTCGTAATAATGATATCTTGGTTATTCGATAGCCTCTATCATTATTCATCACAAAGGGCTTATTGACACCTCATCTATATCAATAAATATCCATGTGAAACTTCTTATATTATGATAAAATGGGATTTTATTATAATATTTGAAAAACTTCCCAAGAATTATGACTAATTCTTAAAAAGGGAACCACGTCTAATAGGAATAGTATTAAATCTTCAAAACCTTAAATCACTAGTTTTAGAGCCTTAACATCAAAACACTAGATGTTTTAGAACTCCCAAACCAAAGTTATCAAAGAATGTTTGAGCCGATTTTTGCTGTCATGCCAGATCCCTGTGTTTACACTAGCCGGATCCTAAATGAGAGGGATCCGCGGGATCCGTGCAACAGAAGACAACATAAGTTAAAGAATGATAACTGTGGATGTTCCACAATTATATTCACCTCAAAGACTCACAAACAAGAACTCAGCTACTGTTCAAAGGAGCAATTTGATCATTTCTCTCAAGCTTAACAATCACTTGTGTAAGTATAATCTTCACTACAATGTTAATTTAATTGTTTGATTTCTAGGATTACAACTTCTTCATCTTTAAGAGTTGGGTTCAAATGGGTTTATCATAATTTTTCACCACATTGTTTTCTAAGATAATCTAAATCAAAGAATTAACATTGTTAATACAAATTAAAGACATTTCTTGAATTCAACAAAGATGATGAGAGCAAAATTGTGATCAAACCCTCTAGGTTACTATTCATAATTAACACCACATTGTGGTTGTATTGTTTAGGAACAATCATGCCAAGCAACAAGCAACAAGATTACCAAGACACCGCTCACTACATACCCATGTACCATAGGAAAAATGGGCTAAGTCCGGACGATAGGAAAGCCTTTAAGATGCTTGAAAGAAGACTCTTTCACGAAGGTAGAGTTGTTGGTCCTTCATTTCTTGCCAATACCGATATAAGGGAAGTTTTTGGAACTATTGGGTTTGATTGTCTATTGGACATAGACGAACAAATTTTCCCAGTCTTTGTACTTGAGTTCTACAAGACCATGAGAATAGTTAGAAATGAAGATGGGTCCATCTCGATCATTTTCACCATCAATGAGCAAGAGTTTAGTCTTTCACTTGTAGAGTTTGGAAGAATTATAGGGGTTCCATACCAAGGGGTTTGCATGTACTCCAATGAATGGTCTTTGGAAAAACTATACTCAATGGTTGATCATCATGCTATCTACCACTCCATGATCCCGGAAGCAACCACGGTGAGGGACACCGTGTTCATGCCAAGAGCATCACCATGAAGATTCACTAGGAACTCGAAGGTGATCTATAGGGATCCTTTCCAAATGGAGCTTTCGGAAATGTATGCATTGTATAGGAAGTGGGAGAATCTGGTGAGGGAGAATGTGGTGTGTCTAGTTGGAAACAAGGATCACCCCAACGCTTGTCTAAGCTTCATGATCTATTGCCTAGTGACCGAGACTCGTTTCAACATTGCTTACTACATGATCAAAAGAATGGAAAGTATAAGAAGCATGGACAAAATGGTACTCCCGTACGCAATGCTCCTAACCCGTCTTGCTAAATTCATCTTTGCATTAGATCCTTCTCCACAATCCTATAATCATAGCTTTTGAAACAAAGTTATGGTACCATTAACCGAGGGTAGAACAACAAGGTTTATGGTGGAAGCCAAGAGGCCTCACCCACCCACGGATTCCTCGGATGAAAGGGAGAGACAAGGAGGAGGTGGAGGAAGTAGTAGCAACCCACTCGAAAATACCGATCTTGACCCCTTGGACTACATTAACCAATTGCCAAACATTCCTAATGAATCACCCGAATCGCAACAAACCAAGGGAATCTTCAAGTGCTTCGCCAATTTCTTGAGGAAGAAGAAGTGAAGATGGTATGAGAAAGAGTGGAGGACGGACGAGGACGTGAAGGAGAAGAGAAATGAGGTAAGATCATAGACCTAAATTTGTGAAGAACAATTTCAAACAATGGGTTGTAACACTTAAACAATGCTTATGTATAATAGTGTAGTAGGTAGGTCTTGCCATATCTTGGCACTAAACAATCGTAACTTAGGAACTTGTAGAATGAGATTTTACGACTCCTTGAAAATATTCAAGTGGTCGTCGTCACTCATTTTAGGAACTTTTAACTCTCCCTACTTTGCTATGACTTATATTTGTTGTGTTCTTGCATTTAGTCCCTGTAGAAACAACTAGGAGAATCATTTACCAAAAAGTGTGTAACATATTGGATTTCATAAACACATCACATTACACTATATGGATCGAATGAGATAGAGTTTATAGAGAGAGAAAGTGGAAGATGGGAGCCTTTCTAGAGAGAGAAAGTAAGCAAAGAGAAAAGGTTAGATTAGAATGAAAGGTCCAACCCTCTACCTTGGGAGGTAGAGGGTATTTATAGTTACATACTACACGTCCTCCTTCGGACTGTAGATCAGGCATATAGTGGGTAAAGACCCGTCCTTCCTCCATGGTGTTACTCTTAACTAATAACTAAGCTAATAAACACGTAAATAATGAAGTTTTAAAAATTTATAATCACGAATTAACCGTATAACCTATTAACACATACGAGCAAGTATACTCGTCCGCAATAGCAAAGTTTGGTAAGTCGAGATCGTCCCAAGGGATTTTTGTTTTGAAATAGATCTTATTAAAAAGTTTCTAACAAGAAAGCTTGTCAAGGCTTCCTCGAATAAGTGTTCTAGTGAAAATACGAATCAAGAATAAAAATATATACTTGTGTAAAGTCTCATAATCAACCATAGATAATGTTCATAAAGGTTTGGTGTATACTCTTAGTATGATGCACAAATCATAAGCAAATGATTCCCCAACCATGGTATTTGTTTGTAAAAATCATTCTAAGAACAAAAACATTTAGGTAATCCTTTCGGTCCTTATCCCAATGATTATCCTATAAAAGTTCCATTTGTTTGCAACATGTTCTCATTAAATTTGTTCTTACGAATCTTTCGACCCTTCGTGATGAAAACGTTCCTAGTATTGTTTTAATAAGCAAAACATGGTGATTGTCAATCACCATATCCCCATACTAGTTTGTCACTACACTTTTTGGAATAAAACACAAGAGAAATCCTTTCGGTCCTTTTTCTTAAAACATGTTTTATTGACAAATCAATCCAAGACTAGTATTTTTCCAACAAACTCATTTAAACAAGATCATATATACATGCATCACATTTTGAGAACATTATTATGATTAATCACATTCCAACACACAAGTATATCACAAACTACTCCATGAAAACAATCATATCTAAACACAAGTCATAACAAGGTAATTCAAACAATTCAAGAGAATAGATTTCCATAACAAAGTTCATAGAATACCTAATCTTTTGTGATTACAAGAATTAGAAATCGTGGAATGTAGCAACCACGCGCCTCCAATCACCTAGGATCACCGCACAATTCCAAACTATCGAAACAATGGACAAGAATGGTTCCTTCCTTGCTTCTGGACGTTTTCCAGTAACTACTAAGCTTTTGGGTTGAAATAATAGGGTAAGTATGAGTTTTGATGTAAACTAATACTCTTTTGGTTGTGTCACACTAAGTATACAAGTACTAGGTCCTTTAAATAGCCAAAGCACTTGCTTAACTGCCCAAAAAACGTTCTCTCCAAGTTAATATCAAGAAATGATCGGACTCTAATGATTATGGGGAGTTAAGACAACAATAAATGCGAATTGTGTAACTGCAGTGCCAGAAACCGGATCAGTTTCTATGTCGACCGAATCGGTCACAGCTTTGACCATTTGCCCAGCCGGATCCGGTTGCGGGTTGCGACCGATCGGCTGGGTTTTGCTCCTTTTGACTTTTTTGCTGACTTTTCCCTTTACGCTTCATTCTTTGCTTACGTTGATGATTTCCAAAGCCAAACTTGATCTTTCCTTGCTGTAGATGCTTCGAAATCACTACGCTTCCATATCATTGAGTCCACAAGCTTCCAATCTCAACTTCCTTCCTTAAGAATCTTCCAAATGTGCATAAAAACTTCATTTCTTCAATATTCGCGATACCTGGCTACATATACATACACAATACGCATCTTTGCACTTTTGCAACAGTTATGAGTAAATATAGCCGAATATCATGCACAAAACTGACAATAATGCTACTAAAAACATGTTCATTTTAGACGTTATCAAATTCCCCCACACTTAAGCTCTACTCGCCCTCGAGTAGGTCAAACATTTGCAAAGATTGATTTCAATGGTCCATAACACCATGGTTCCAGAAAAATGTAACAATTACCAATAAAGATAATTATTATTTTGCTTATAATATGTGAAAATCTTCTAAAAATGAACCAAACACTTTAGATAACATAACTAGGATACCTCACAAATGGCTTTAAGATTTCACTCAACACTCATATATTGGTGGGTATATGTATATCACTCAATGCCTAGTCATGATCAATGTTTTTTACCATAAGCTTGTACAAGTATCAAAACAAAGAAAATAAATTCATCAAAGAGGTCTTTCATTCGGGTTATAATGATAAGGTTACGGGTTCATAATAGGTATGGATAAGGCATGGGATAGTTTATGAAATTGGTTTAAAATAAAAATGAAATTAAGTCCAAACCTCCATGGTGCTAGTCATCATACAAACCACGATCCCGAAAAATGATTATTACTCCTCTTCTCATATCGATTCTCCGCAAATATGTATATCACGTCTTAGCACATTGGCTAATCGATAACTCAAACATACTTCATCTTCCTTCATCTTCATAATAATATAGAACATTGGCTATAACTGTTATCACACATTTTTTTTTTTTTTTTTTTTTTTTTTTTTTAAGCTTCTCCTTCTTCATATATCACAACTCCCCCACACTTCGTATAAGCATTACCACAAAAAATACAAATAAGAAGTATGCATCCTTCGTCTTTGTCGAAATGGCACACACGAATGGCAAAGTGTAGCTAACTCATAATCATCAAAAACAATCCAATCATTCCAAGCAACTAGCAACAAATCATTAGACTTGATAAGGGTTGGCTAAAGTTTAAAGGTGTAAAATATTTTTGTATTTTTCTGGATTTAACAAAAACGAAAAGGAATGGCTCAGAAGGTGTAACTAGGGGTATCTAGTGCTAAAAATAAGCACTAACAAAATGGGTCCATATGGGTGGTTAACTAACCGATGTGGTCAGCTAATATATCATTAGATGTAAAAATGGAAGGCCATTTGGGTTATTCCTAAAGTGCCTCTTATCACTTGAAAAATATTTAGATCACTCGAAAGTGATTTTAACCGTAATGCATAACTAGTACAAGTTCTAGAATCGACATAATCACCGGCACACTCATAGCAAATATAAAACAAAAGATGTGTTTTATACAAAAAGAAACCTCACAAAAATGTGGGAAAAAGGCTATTATGCATGCTAGAAAATGCTATCGAATCCAAAATGAATTACTTCAGTAATTTGGTTCAAATCTAAAAAATTTTCAAAAACCTCATTTTACCATTGAAATCCCAAATTATGTATTTTAATTATCAATAACGCGCGAAAACCATTAGACCATCAAGGGCGAATTTCTTCTAATCACTTGCATCCAAAAGTTATCTAAAAAAAAATAAAAATGCACATCATTTTCCTATTTTCTTCCCTCCCCCATACTTAAGTTTTGCATTGTCCTCAATGTAATAAAAAATGAACTTCAAAGTAAAGAAAATGGGAAAAAGATAGTTAAAAGATACCACGGGATAAAATATGCAATAATCACATTGGGTCATTAGCAAGCCTGTGAGTTATCCAACTCGAAACATTTGACCATCAATAAGCTTCCAACATATCCATCCTGCAAACAAAAACTGCAACACGAAATGCACAAAACAAAACAAAACTACTAAAAACTAGATAAAACCAAACAAAATACGCCAAATATCCTAAAGAAAATCGATCAAAAGATAGAAATAGTTTAAAACACATCATGACCATTGTTTTTGAACCCATAATTCACGAATGACCCATAATTACTCGTCATCCTCGCTCATTTCTTCTCCTTCTTCATCATCAAACTCATCATCATCATCACTTTCGGTTACATAGTTTTCGTCTATGATTTCTGAACGAACTCTCCTCTTTTTCTTCTTGCCTCCAACTCCTGATGATGATCCTCCAACTTCATAACTTGTTCCTCCAGCTTCAGGTAATCGACCATATGGGGGTATTGGATCAGGAAACGGTGCGTACCCAGGATATAGATACGGATAGGGTCCAGGATAAGAAGTGTAAGGAAAAGGATATGGTGGAACATTTGGTGGATTGTAGGGTGGCAACTCATAATTGGCTTCTCGAGCCATGTGTTGAAAAATCGGCATCGAATAATCATTGATGTAGTTGTTCCTTAACATCATCGAGTCTCTCCACACATCCCTACATTGAATCTCATCTAGATGTTGGTTCCACTCTCCCCATCCTGAATCAAAACTACTGGACGTACCCATTTGCACGTTCTCCATTGGTATATTCCCTTGCTGTTGTGGTGGTTGCTGTTGTGGTCTTGGTTCAATCCATAACCCTACGGTTCCCAATCTCCTGTTCAAAGCATTACCAAAACCTTTCGCAGTCCACGTTTCACTATACTTTGGCTCTCCACACTTAGCCAATTCCTCATCAACATAATACCCAAGATTCTTCGCCAATCTTGTCACAAAATGTCCTCCACAAATGTTACTGTTGCTCTTGATTCCCGGGGCTCTCCTAGACAAATATTCGGCTATCTGCCAAATGGCATTACCGTCCTTAGTTTCTTCCAGCAACTTCATAATCCATAAGTCCGGTTTCTGACATTTGTCCCTGCTTCCAAATCTATTAAATGGCCCGGTCACAATCAACTTGTGAAGTATCCTCATCAATGGATTCCTGATGGTTGAAGCATTCCTCCTAGCACAAGTAGGATCTCCCACTTGATTCCAATAAGCGGGAATGCTAGGGTAATCTTTTTCAAACTTCCGAAGTCTAGAAAAGTGAGTTTCAAATAATCGATGATTAACCTCATGTGGCTCATACAAACCAAGAGCTACACCAAAAGCTGGCAACGTGTAAGCATGATCCCTTCCACAAAGTCTAAACCAAATACAAATCTCCGACATCAAATTCCGAACATCCACCTTTCTTTCAAAATACATGGTTGAAAAGAATTCCATACACCATTCTCGGTAGACTTCTTCATTAACACTGAATGCTCTTTCCCATGACAAATCATTGAACGAATCTCCATCCCCTGGATATACATAAGACGTTCGCATCATCCTTCTTAACTCATCTTCACACTCACATTCGTTAAATAAATCCCAATCAATCACCCTTGGAACCAAACATTGCCTATGTTGTAACTTCGACAATCTTTCTCGAAAAGCATGTTTCTCTCCATCGGTGAGATTTTTGAATTTTAAATTAGCATTTGCTTCCTTCTTCACACTATACTTAACCTTCTTCTTCTCGTTCCTTTCACAAAACTTCGTAACAAGCGGGTTAATTGGAATTTCCTCCCCACACGAGCTTCCTACAATAATTCTCTGTAGAAATCACAAAAATAAGACCATATAAGAGTGTTAGAACAAACAAGAAGGTTAGAGAACCCTCTAAGATATATTTCAAAATTTCACCAAAAATTCCCACAGAAACCACAACCGGATTCGGTTGGATCACCAACCGAATCGGTTTCCTACTGTCAGGCAACAACCGTTCGGTTGCAATGCGCAACCGAATCGGTTGTGCAGACTGCATAAGGCATTTTGCCTTCAAATCCTCATAATCTCGAATTTCTAACGCTCAAACCACTCTTAGATCGCATTCTATCATCCTCAATGATTTCCCACATCCTAGAATTACTCTATCTTGCTTCCAAATCATCAAACATCTAACATCTTAGAACTCATTCTATATTTTAAAATCATTAGTTCTAATAGTGTAGCATCCATCACTCTTAAAAACATATCATCCATCAAAATGAATCACCAATTGTAACTTATCTCATTTCATAAGCACAACCCAACTAATTCCGAAAAATCTTATCATCTAAAATCCATTCTATGGTGAATCAATCAATCAATCTCTTGTTGTAATGCACTCCTATATCAATTACTCACTCAATCCTAAAATATTACCACTTAATTCGAATTATAACAAAAACCTCCAAATTTGGTGACCTAATATCCAATTCGAATCAAATGTTCTAATAAAACCTTAATTGAGTTAATTGAATGTAAATGCTTACTTGCTTGGGTGCCATGATGTTATCCTACACTTCAAACAACTTCCAATCTGCTCTCTTGGATGAATTTTTGCAAAACCCACCTGGAAAATTAGTGTGTGTGTGTTTTTGGAAAAAATGAAATTTTTATATTTTTGGTGCAACCGGTTCAGTCAAGGACACAACCGTTTCGGTATGCTTTTTGCCAAATTTGCTTTTTTACTTGTTTAACATGTTACTTAGGCATTTACCCTCCAAGCAACATTATTTTTTACTCAAAAATTCCTGCTAAAGATTCACACAACATTCATTCACCAAATGAAATTTTGAACAATCATTCAATCCAAAAAAAAAAAAAACTCAACTCATCATATAAATGAACTAATCCAAACTCAACTCAAAACTCATAGTCATAATGCATTTAAACCAAATTACCTCAATCATAACATGAAAAATAAATAAGAAACAAAAATCCTAATGCATCAAATCAAAATAAAATAAAATAGTTCATGAAATTCAAGCAAATGATTGCTTGTTATTACGGTCTTTGCCTTTCCTCAAAATTCCTCAAAATATTCTTGCCTAAGAATATCCTCGCTTTGAAATTTTCCGGTCAACTCACGGAACGTTTCAAAAGTTTTGAATTTCCTCATAAATCTTCGTCCGTCCGGGCATAATATATCAAACTTAACATGCCATGCTCCATCTCCGGTTTGTCTCTTGTAAGTCCTCAATCCTTCAGGTTTCCACTCCAAATTCTTAAGTTGCACCGGTAAAGATCCTAAAAAGTCGGTCAACTTCTTGTAAACCAATATGTTTTTGAATGGGTTATAGAAAGCTTCTATCGCGAATGCACGTTCCATTTCGTCCTCTATATCGAAATAAGGTGGAGTTAAAGGTCCGTACATTGGATTACCGTGGACATCACGTCCCACTTCAAAACAAGTTAAATCATCATTTGCATCCATCCATTCCAAATCTTCCATACATTCCAAAATTGGTCCTCTTGGTTTTGGGTAGTATGTTTGCCTCGAAATCCCATCGTCAATAGTCATGGTGCCTCTTCCCATGTCTATAATTACTCCACAAGTTCGTAAAAATAGCCTCCCCAACAATAGCGGTAAACTCTTGTCCACCGGAATATCCAAGACAAGAAAATCTGCCAAATACGGTTGATAGCCAATTTGCACTCTTACATTCTTAACTTCTCCCATTTCCTTTGCTTGAGTGTTATCCGCCATAGTGAGCTTAGAATGATTAGGTTGCGGATTACTTAGTCCCAAAGTTTTGAACAATGGATACGGCATCACGTTAACACTCGACCCCGTATCAGCTAAAGCATAAACTGGTGTAGTTCCATTTACTTTGATTGGCAACACAAAATTACTCGGATCCTTTTCTTTCCTTGGCATGCCTTTAAACAAAATTCGATCTCGATCCTCATCCGTGAGATTCTTATCTTCCAACCTAGCCCTCGCTAGCATCAATTCATTCAACTTCTTTCGGTAAAGCACATAATCTTGGAGAACTTCGATAACCGGTTTCTTTTCATTGAGCTCTAGAAATTTTTGTTCTAGATTTTCTAAGATAGCTTCTTTTTGGCTTTCGGTTAAGGGTTTGATAGTAGTGGTAGATGACGATGGTGTGTAATCATTTTTGGTGGTTGAGGTTGTTGTTGGGGTTAATTTATTTGATGATGGTTTCTTTCGGTTTGCTTTCCCCATTTTAACCACTTCCACATTTTTCTCTTCCATGTTTGCACAAACTTCCACTAGCATCTCGTTGATCCCTTTTCCTTCTTCCAACTCGGTTATATTAATCCGCATTTCTCCCATACCAAAATCTACTTGACACTTGGTCGTGACAAGAAAATCTCGACCAAAACAAACATTAGGTTCATCCGCATTTCCTTCTTCTAAAACAACAAAATCAGTTTCAAAGATATGTCCATGAATATTGACCTTCAGATTTTTGACCATCTTTCTCCCATATGCTTCATAGTCCATACGAACATGACCGATTTCGTCAAGAACCTCTTCCAAGATATAATTCTCTCCATAAGCCATATTAAGCTGTGCATCCCAAGCACGTACTCCTTCCACTTCACAAGGTGTTCCAAATCTCATCATCGGTGAATCATACACCGTTGACGGTGCTTGTGTAAACACTACCACTCTTTTGTTTTTGGGTAGTTGAACCTTGTTTTCACATACTTCTTCCATATCACCCATGTCAATTCCCAATTCTTTCTTGCTTTCCTCCAAAATTCCTCCAATCTTTTCTAATGAACTTCCCGTATCCTTGAACATGTCATCCAAAGTACGAAGGTATTCTGATAACGCTCAAATTGTGCATGTTTTTAGTAGCGTTATCCGTGCTTTTATGTGTGTTATTTGGTTATAATCTTATGCTTTTGATGCTTAATCATACAAAAGTGCGTTTGCTAGTTCATTTGTAGCCAAGTACAAGAAAGTGGAGAAAAAGACGGAAAAAGAAGTAAAATACGAAGATTTCTCCATTTACGAAGAATTCCCGACAAAAGCAAGACTTGTGGAGTGTATTCGAGAAGATAAAGTCATCAAGTTAGTGGTCCAAAGACTCAAGAATAAAGTTCAAGAAGGAAAACGAGAAAGAAATGAAGAAAAGAAGCTAAAACGAAGACATATTGGAAGACTCGTTGTTCCCGACACACCTTCACCATTTTGGCCATAACTTTTGCATACGGACTCCGTTTGACCTCCCGTTCGCGGCCACGGAAAGCTAAGAGAAAGATCTACAACTTTGCAGTTTATGAATTTTTGTGATTTTGCTCCAACCGATCGGTCGAGTCCCGTAACCGATTCGGTTGGAGAGCTGTCAAGAAGACCAACCGATTCGGTTGGAGCTCAACCGGATCCGGTTGGAGGTCCTGTTTCAGCCATTTCTGCACTACTAAGATCCCAAACGTGTTCCAAATGATTCTAGTCCCTTCCTACATGGTTTCTAGTCCCTTCCAAGCTCCTTGGCCTCCAAGAAATGCATTGAATACCCTAAGCCTTGGTAGTAGTATAAATAGAACCCATTTGGCACCTCATTTCATAATCCCTTCTCCATCTTTCTCATCCCTTTCATCCACCACTCCATCTCTAGGTGTGAAATTCAAGCCTCCACCCTTAAGGACGAATTTCCACCTAAAACAACATCCCTCTCTCAACTTACCTTCCCCAAAGGTGTGAAATTCAAGCCTCCACCCTTAAGGACGAATTTCCACCTAGAGAGAACACAACCACTCTCAATACCTTCACCAAAGGTGTGAAACTCAAGCCTCCACCCTTAAGGACGAGTTTCCACCAACTATCCTATCCCAACTTGTGTGAAATTCAAGCCTCCACCCTTAAGGACGAATTTCCACCAATTACACCAACTTATCTTCCCCAAAAGACCACAAACCTCTTCCAAATTCGTGTAGTGTGCTCAAAGGTTGTTGAAGGCGTTTGGACATCATTTTCCGGCTTGGTAGAACTATTGTAGTTGATTGGAGGCTCGAAGGAGTGCTATAATCCTTCATCTTTGCCTATTGTAATTCATACTTTGGGTAAACCTTGTTACTTTTCTATTTAAAGATGTTTGTTATTGATATGATTATTGAGATTTTGTGTTTGATTGGAATAATGATGAATGTCTTGATACTTGCTTGATCTTATATTGCTTTTCTTGTTGGTTTGATCCGTGACAATCATAACCATCAACTTGTTACTTGTTACTTGCTTAAACAAACAAACAACACTTGTAGTGCAACCAAGTCTCTTGGGACGACCTTGATTTACCATATACTATACTACAACTTGACTAGGGTATACTTGCCCGAATGTGTTCCTAGTTAACCGGTAATTCTTGTTACAAATTTAAAACCACGATGAAGCACATCATATTCCGAGATTCCGCTCAAACTATCCATGTTACTAGACAACTTAACAAAGCAAAACAAAACAAATCCCGAATGATTAGCGTTAAAGTTAGTAAAACAAGAACAAACTATAAAAACATATAATAAAACAACTAAGACATCTAACAAAATTAAGAACTCAAATAAAAACTCAAAACCTAAAAATGATAAAACTCAACACAGAAACTCCAACCGGATTCGGTTGGATCACCAACCGAATCGGTTGGTTGAAAATTCTAGACAGAAATACGAACCGGATCAGGTTGCGGGTTGCGACCGATCGGTTTGATCGAATTTTTTTTTTTTTTTTTTTAAATAATAATTAAAGCAAATTAAATGTCATTAAGGATGTACTAACTCCAGTTAATTAAATAAAACTCTTCATAAACTAATAATTAAATAACTTATTAAATCTAATTAAAACCAAAATTAAAACTAAAACTAAATAAACTACTAATAAATTCTATCATGAAATAAACTATAACTGAAAATAAAATTACTCCTAACCATTACCATCAACTATTAAAAATTAAAATTAATAAAACTAGATTAACTAAATAAATAAATAACAAATGTAAAGAAAAATAAAATAAGTAAAAACAATAAATCTAAGAACTGATTAAACCACACAATTACTCTAGAAATCAAAACACAATAAACTAAGAAGATAGATATAAAATTCGAACCAAAAAAAATTTCACAGAATGTCTAACCGGATTCGGTTGGCTAACCAACCGAATCGGTTAGTTTGTAACAAAACTTTTTTTTTTTAGACTAATTTCAAAGAAAATTACAGAAAAATCCCCGGCAGCGGCGCCAAAAACTTGGCGTGCTCCGGTTGGTGCAAGTTTTAAAAATTTATAATCACGAATTAACCGTATAACCTATTAACACATACGAGCAAGTATACTCGTCCGCAATAGCAAAGTTTGGTAAGTCGAGATCGTCCCAAGGGATTTTTGTTTTGAAATAGATCTTATTAAAAAGTTTCTAACAAGAAAGCTTGTCAAGGCTTCCTCGAATAAGTGTTCTAGTGAAAATACGAATCAAGAATAAAAATATATACTTGTGTGAAGTCTCATAATCAACCATAGATAATGTTCATAAAGGTTTGGTGTATACTCTTAGTATGATGCACAAATCATAAGCAAATGATTACCCAACCATGGTATTTGTTTGTAAAAATCATTCTAAGAACAAAAACATTTAGGTAATCCTTTCGGTCCTTATCCCAAAGATTATCCTATAAAAGTTCCATTTGTTTGCAACACGTTCTCATTAAATTTGTTCTTACGAATCTTTCGTCCCTTCGTGATGAAAACGTTCCTAGTCTTGTTTTAATAAGCAAAACATGGTGATTGTCAATCACCATATCCCCATACTAGTTTGTCACTACACTTTTTGGAATAAAACACAAGAGAAATCCTTTCGGTCCTTTTTCTTAAAACATGTTTTATTGACAAATCAATCCAAGACTAGTATTTTTCCAACAAACTCATTTAAACAAGATCATATATACATGCATCACATTTTGAGAACATTATTATGATTAATCACATTCCAACACACAAGTATATCACAAACTACTCCATGAAAACAATCATATCTAAACACAAGTCATAACAAGGTAATTCAAACAATTCAAGAGAATAGATTTCCATAACAAAGTTCATAGAATACCTAATCTTTTGTGATTACAAGAATTAGAAATCGTGGAATGTAGCAACCACGCGCCTCCAATCACCTAGGATCACCGCACAATTCCAAACTACCGAAACAATGGACAAGAATGGTTCCTTCCTTGCTTCTGGACGTTTTCCAGTAACTACTAAGCTTTTGGGTTGAAATAATAGGGTAAGTATGAGTTTTGATGTAAACTAATACTCTTTTGGTTGTGTCACACTAAGTATACAAGTACTAGGTCCTTTAAATAGCCAAAGCACTTGCTTAACTGCCCAAAAAACGTTCTCTCCAAGTTAATATCAAGAAATGATCGGACTCTAATGATTATGGAAAGTTAAGACAACAATAAATGCGAATTGTGTAACTGCAGTGCCAGAAACCGGATCGGTTTCTATGTCGACCGAATCGGTCACAGCTTTGACCATTTGCCCAGCCGGATCCGGTTGCGGGTTGCGACCGATCGGCTGGGTTTTGCTCCTTTTGACTTTTTTGCTGACTTTTCCCTTTACGCTTCATTCTTTGCTTACGTTGATGATTTCCAAAGCCAAACTTGATCTTTCCTTGCTGTAGATGCTTCGAAATCACTACGCTTCCATATCATTGAGTCCACAAGCTTCCAATCTCAACTTCCTTCCTTAAGAATCTTCCAAATGTGCATAAAAACTTCATTTCTTCAATATTCGCGATACCTGGCTACATATACATACACAATACGCATCTTTGCACTTTTGCAACAGTTATGAGTAAATATAGCCGAATATCATGCACAAAACTGACAATAATGCTACTAAAAACATGTTCATTTTAGACGTTATCAGTGTGTAACATATTGGATTTCATAAACACATCACATTACACTATATGGATCGAATGAGATAGAGTTTATAGAGAGAGAAAGTGGAAGATGGGAGCCTTTCTAGAGAGAGAAAGTAAACAAAGAGAAAAGGTTAGATTAGAATGAAAGGTCCAACCCTCTACCTTGGGAGGTAGAGGGTATTTATAGTTACATACTACACGTCCTCCTTCGGACTGTAGATCAGGCATATAGTGGGTAAAGACCCGTCCTTCCTCCATGGTGTTACTCTTAACTAATAACTAAGCTAATAAACACGTAAATAATGATATGTCTACGAGCTAACTTATGCTAGATAATAGTTGGGGTGACCGACACTTCACTATGGAATTTCTAATTCCTAACAATCTCCCCCTAAGGGAGGTCACCCCATGTTTTACATTTCGAATCCTAGCATTCTATTTAATCTTCAGTCTTGATCTCGTAGACTTAAATTCTTCAACTTCCGCATCTTTGTGCTTTAGTAGTGATACTTCAAAGTCCGCATAGTTTTGTACTTTCAGTAGAGGCATTTAACTGATCCACATCTTGATGATCTACGAGCTTTCTTCGAGATCATCAGCCACAACAAATCTCTGGATCATCCTTTTGTTGTGTTGCCTTCATGTGATGTTCTGACTTTAGGACCGACATGCTCACACTTTTGAATCATGACATCTTTCCATCAGAGTAGCGGAAGCTTTACTGGTTCATGATATTTGCAGCAGCGTAGCAGAAACATAGTATAAAAATATCAGAGCCAGGTTATATAGATATGCACTAGTCATGATTTCTTCAATTAAGTGTGGATGCTGTGAGCATGCGGCTTTGGATTGACTTCTCAATTCTGATCAGCTGCAACCGTCCAAATGTACCTGCAAACAACAGTTAGCAATAAAACACACGAAAGTGTCTTTGATCACTTTCGTTGAATTAAGGTACACGGCCCACGGTTCCCCGTTGATCAGTACAAGTATTTCCTGTGATCATGTATAATTCCGAAGAATCTCCTTGACATGGTTTCGCAGCTGTTCCAGCTGTTCCCAAACCGGAACGTCTCAAAGAAGACAACACGGAGTGAGTGAACCAACGAATTGAGATTCACCGATGGATGAAAAATTGATTTGAAAACAATCACGTATTGCTTGAAGAAAGAGTTTTGCAATACGACGAAGGTTTTATAAGAAAGATCAATTTTCAATAAAAAATGCTTCATGTATTTGAAGAGAATACACAGTCGATGTGCTAGAGAAAAGAAGAGATTTGCACATCGAACGGTTTTTCTAAAAGTATTTTTTCAATCAAAGATACTTTTTGTGTTTGAAATACGAATACACATTCGATGTGCTAGAGAAAAGAAGATTTTCACATCGAATGGTTTTTCCAAAAGTATTCGTTAATTCATTTCCTGGACCAAGGTAGATTCAAGAATGAATTGCCCCATCGTTTCTATCCAGTTGTCACAAGCTTGATCTTTTGGAAAGATCTCACATGTCACCCACCAAGAGCTTGTTTGATGTTGGCTCTAGAAGGATTTCCATCTTCATCGTGAATATTTTGCATATCACTCGGATGTTCTGGCAATATCACAAGGATAATGCTTAGGACTCTTAATATATTCTTACTTTCCACATAGTGTGAAACAACAAGTCTTCATTAATTTTGCGTCCTAATGAGATATTGTGGATAATCTCTTGGCTCTAGACTCAATTGTGCACATTTGGTTACCTATGCCGGAGACTAGGGAAAGGGTTTCCTTCTTCAATATCAACAATCTTTAAGAGAAAGTCGATAGATTATGTAGGTTCCCCGTGAGAATGAAACAAGCCCTTTTAAGAGGAACTTGAGTAGCTTGGGAAGTTTAGTGCAGTGCGTCACTGGGTCCATGACGTCTTGTCTTCAATACCAGTGTTACCTTAGTAACAACCAGTAGCATATGTATTGAACCCGGTTTCCGCCCTAAGGTTGAATTATTGGAGGGCTATTTCTTTTCACCCTTTTTCACATTCATTTCTTTTTCATTCTTCAACCCCTTCAGTGCTTACCGAGACTTCATAACTAGAACCTTGTTGGGTTTATTCCAATACTAGCTCTGTCTCAGTCCGCACTCTTCCCATATTCTCATTTTTCTCCTTTTTTCAACATTTCCTAAGGACTCTACACTATCTAGTGGATTGTCCCTAGGAAGATCCCTCCGGTTCTGGTGGATCGTGGGAACTAATACCTAACCTTATCATCCTTATAACTCCATGCATAAAGTAAAATGTTCGGTCTTTTGGTACAGTTCATTCCTTCTCGAAACCAATTGAAAAATCATTTGGAAAATCATTCAAGGTACTTGTGATATAAAATCAATGCATTGTGTACCTTAACTGTTTTTGATCATTTAGAAATGCTCCCCCTCAACATGTGCATATGGTTATGAAATTGTTTAGCACATGGAGGCAAGAGTTCTTTGAAATATTTTCTTTGATCACAATTTTCATAGAAAAAGCCATTTGATTTTCTTGGTAAAATTCACCCCCTCAATATGTGCGTAGGATATTTGAAATCATTTTATCACATAGAGAAAAGAGTTCATTTGAAGTACATCCACGATCAAAAAATCCATTAAGAAACCATTTAGAAAATCAATCAAGGTACTTTATGTTGAAACATAGAAATATTTGTACCTTGAAAGTTTATTTTCTTTTTGAAATGCTCCCCCTCAATATATGCTTCGAGATTCGAAAGCATTTAGCACATATGGGAGAGCACCCTGCACAATTGAATCAAAACGATCACCTTTTATCAAATTTCATTATTAAATCACAAATTCTCCCCCGATCAAAAATATCAAACCCTTTGAGATTATGTATATTGAAATCGTTTAGCACATGGAGGCAGGAGTGCCTTTGAAGGACGAAAACCAAATCCGTTTAAAACAGATTTGAGATTTAAATCACGATCTCTCCCCCGATCAAAAATTTCAAACCATTTGAGATTTGTGATCCCAAAATATTTAAATCATTTAGAAAATTTTGGGGAAAGACGTGGCAAGATTTGATTTGGAAAAATGACAGATAAGGACCATTTTAAGACATTAAAAATTCTTAGTGTCAGGTATGATTGTTTTAATAGATCTTTAAGTAAAATAAAACAATTTCACAATCAAACAAGAACAGAAAAAATTTCATTTTGATAGATCTTGATTTTTAAAGAAAATCATACCATGACATAACATTAAATCTTTAGATCACCACATTTTAACGTACAAACGGACTTTTTGATGAAATATTGTTTGAAAATATTTAATTTGAAATCACTGAAGATTTGACAAAATAAAGTCCGGTTGATTTCAAAACTTTGAATCCGATTTATTTTCAAAACAATATTTTTCATTTTCAAAACAATATTTTTCAAAATTGTTTAAAAATTGAGTTATTCACTACTTGTCCTGCACAAAGATATGTTATGTGGTTGAGCTTCTTTTGTTGTTGTTGCCAAGGATTGGAAGAAAACCATCTGCTGATGCAGTTAGACCTCTTACGTTGCATTTTATCATGCCAACTCTCCATAGAAGTGAAATAAGCTCCGTTTCTTCATCTGTCAACCCAAGATATAGTTACCCTTTCCTTTCGGCATCCAATCATCTTCAATTGTGGGATCCGGATCGGGAACATTCTTATATACCTGCATACGTTAGTGAACACACATATAGATATATGGTGGTCGACATCACCCAAACAACAATCGACTATTAAAAGTCAATTCAACATATCAATCAGATCATAAAAGGCATTGGAATTATGTGTTTATCAAACTATAGTCATCTAATCCTAACAATCATATCCTAGGCACCTAATCCTTCAACGTAGGTTAACATCATTGATAACGTTACACGCGTCGTTCGGGGTCAAAGGAACTTCCTTTTCTTCGACCAAGTTTTGTAACACCCAGGGCAGTGAACCTAATCGTTGTAGTGTAGTATTAGGGAAAGCCACGGGTATTGATATCGTTCTCTAGGGGAATAGGAATGCTAGTGAGAAGTTACTACGCTAAGGTTGGGGTTGAGGAAGATTATTTTTTATCTTTTTTGTGTTTTTTAGGAAATGGAAAAGTACGAATCTCGGGGTTTGGATTTGGGGGTTGGTATTGCTACCGATTACTCTACTTATCTAATTATCTAATCTAAGGTGTATGTAGTCTATGTCTAATTATTGTGTGCTCGTATGATAGTTTAAAGATGTGTTTACTTAGGTTTTACTACTCCTTAATTATCTCCTATTGGTGGTTGAATTGTCACGTCCTTATTCTTAATTGCGTTGTGTGTCTAAAGTTTTAGGGTATGCGTTTATCCCTAACTCTTTGAAGTTACCAAAGGGTCTCGTTTAGAAAATACCACTAGGGATCATAAACTCTTACTCTAAGGCCTCTTTGGATAGTTTAGCTTACAACCGCTCAAGGTGCTATAACCTAAGGTTCACAAAGATTAATCAAGAATTAAGTACACAACGAATGACCTATCGCATTACTAGATCATTAACAACTAAGATAAGAGACAACCAATCAATATTCAATAATTAAGTTTCATATTCCCTAAGCAAACACACAAGTAAATTAGCCGGACATGGAGAACATGAAGCATACACACAAATAATCAAAGACATAATTGTATTATTGAAGTAAAACACTTATCTTGATGTAAGATAGGGTTTGGTACCCTAAAATACTGTACAAGACAGCCTTGGTTCGGTTTAGGTTTTTACTCCAAAAGACTACACACTAATACTGAAAAATTCGGATTCTATATATAAGATTACACATGCGACGGCGTCACCTTATGTTTTGTGACGCCGTCAGATCGCCGTCATTAGGGTTTCGTCTTGGCCACGTTAGTCTTGCGACGGCGTCACCTTGTGCTTGTGACGCCGTCCTCTTCAGCTTCTAACGCCGTATGGATCGAATCTAGGCCGTCTGAGTTGCGACGGCCTACTCTTTTATAACTTGACGTCGTCACTTGAAAATAAGAGTTTTGGCTTCTGTCCCGTCACAAAATCCTCCGACGGCGTCGGAGTTAAGCAGTGACGACGTCACCTTGTGTTTTCAGCAGCTTGAGCGTCTTGATTCTTGACTTTGGCCATTTTCTTCGTATATTCGCGCCTTTTCGTCCAAATAAGTGCCATTACAGCAATTTGCCTTCAAGAGACCTAAAAAGTGAAAAGGAACGATATTAAGTAATAACGGATACAAAAGTGATCAAATAAGGGCTTAAACGACCCCTCAAAAAGGTACATTTTAAAACCTTATCAAATGTCCCTACACTTGGTATTTGCTTGTCCTCAAGCAAATGTGCTTTTAGCCAATTAATTTATAAGTTAAGGGTCATGAAGCATTGGTTTAACACAGTCCACAACACATATAAGCCCCGCAAAAGTCATAACAAGCACGGAAATTACATACTAGCACCTCACATGGGGTGTTTGGATACTCGCATCTCTCTCGGGTGTATATAAAATATAACAAGTTGTAAATGGAAGATAAACACTCATTAACCGGTCCTAGTACATAGATTACCATAGGCTTGAGAATTGATCAAACCTCCATCGCTTTGGCGTAAGCACCTAGGAAAGACTATCAAAGAGGTCTTTAAAGGGTTGTAATGTTAGGCTTACGGTAGGGAAATAAAGGGTTTGGTGGGATAAGCTATTTAGTGGTGGCAAGTCAAAAATCTCTTATGTTACAAGCATACGAAGAATGGCGTTGCTAAGCCAAGACTCGACACTCTAGACTCTAGCTAACTGAAATAAACAAACATAAATTTAAATTATAGATGTAGGATGGTAGCCCGTATGTTGTTTTTTTTTTCACTCTATTTTTTTTCTTTTCTTTTTTTTTCTATTTTTTTTCGATTTTTTTTCATACACTTTTACTCTACCATCCTCTATGGTAACATCAAAATGATAGGGATTTAAAGGCACATCCCTACACTTGAGTTTTTATTACTCTAACACTAATTTGACCCGAATTGAAAAGATCAAAACACTTGGGGTATGTTATTACGCAAATTAGGGAATTTAACGTTCCCTTCCAATCATTTTATAAACTTTAACTTTTTCCCATGAGTCCCAATCGTCCCAAAACTGTGTACAAAGGATATGACTCGACTTAGCAACTCATGCAAGCAACTAGATAATTGAACCAAGGGTTTAGGGTGATAACAATAATGCACTAAAAGTGAGTGCATACAAGGTAGGGTAAGGCGATTTGGGTGTATATTTGGGGGTGGGGTGTAAACAAAGCTCTTCATTGATATTCCGGAAAAACCGAAACATCACGAGAACCGCGAAAAGGATAAGCTCTGAGGGTTTAACTAGGGGTATCGTATACTAAAGATGAGTACAACGCAAAGGGTGTGGGGGAATTACTCAACCGATGTGGAAGAAGTAATTATATTACGGGTATCAAACAAGGGTTATCCTAATGCCTCTTATCTTTTAGTTATTCCTAACTACACAAGTGTAGTCTTACTAGCGATCTCGGGATGCATCACAAAACAAGTTCTAGAATCTAATATACTACCGGTTTACACTCTAAGCATTAAAGATGAATGCTTTTAATTCCTACTAATCTAATGGCGATCCTCACATTTTTGGTGGAATTTAGGTGGTAAAGGTTTTTTGTGCTAGTCATGCAACTTCCTATCCATGAGACGCTTTTGTTAAGACTAATGGCCCACTCCTATATATCATGTAAAATTTTAAATTTGGTGCCAAAATTACCCTAACCGACATTTTCTCATGGTTTATTACACAAATACAATTGGACAAAGCAAATAATCAAGGATAAGTGTAGTTTCAAAGTTCCCGTTTTATTTTCCCTCCCTACACTTAAACTGAACATTGTTCCCAATGTTCTCCGAAAGTATCAAAGGTATGATAATGGAAGGTAATTAAAAACGAAAGAAACTAGTACTCCCCTGATTAGCTCGGTAGGATCCGTGTGTGAAGTAGTGGTTAAATCCTTTCCAAGAAGAACGTGTACGTGAAAAGCTCCTTCCAATCTTTTGTTTCTTCTTCTTGATAAATGAAACCTGCACATTTGAAGAAAACAAATGAAACCTTCGCGTAAAATCGGCGGTAATAATATATATAAGACTCTACTAAACTAGGATATAATGCTTGTGGAATGGATGTTTACAGAATTTCTGGAAAATTAAGACCTGGAATATTCCAAAAATTTATAAGTAGCTCAGAAAACGAGAAAAAAGTAATCTGTTGTTTTTACTCCTTCCTAACGCCGTCAGGTTGCAATCCTGACGCCGTCAGGTTATCCTGACAAAAACTGGTCTGCGATTTTCTGAAAAAAAATTCTGGAAAATTTACATCTTTAGAATCTGGAAAAATTTCTGCAAAACATCCATTATGACTCGATACAAGCATTTGACTCGAACAAACACACAAATATATCTTTTAATGAATTGTTATTCTCATGTTAAATTTTTTTTTTTGAAAACGTGTGTAATCCTCCCTACACTTATCCTTTATGTAAAATACCTTTATATGCAATTAAGACGAGGTTAAAAACAAAATAAAGCATTTTTACAAATTTAAACATGAGAATAAACAATTAACAAAAGATATATGACACTAACAAGCAAACAATTAAGCGTGGGTTGCCTCCCACGAAGCACTTTTCTTTATTTAAGAGTCTTGTAGCTAGACTCGTAGTCGTGTCCTCACGTTGTCTCGTTTTGCATTCTCAATGAGAATTCTATCATATTGACAAAATTTTCATCGACTTTATATCTAGGCCCGAGGGTCAAGCAATCCTTATAATAAAGCCTCCTTCTTTCCCACATAAATTTATAACCTTTTTCAACATCGTCCTTGCTTTTGTCCTCAAAAGCTTTGATGTTATCTCGTTCAAAAATGGGTAGATGGCCATATTCATTTGTTTTCCAAGGCATCCTATAAGTGATTTCATCGGTTCCTTCCTTAAAACTAACCGTTCCATCATACTTTTTATGGCTTATTTTGGATGTTTCAACAAATGGTTTCCCTAGCACTACTTGGGATAAGCTATAGTTAATGACGCATCCTACATCTTCTAGGACTACAAAATCAACTAGATAGGTGAAATTTCCTATAAAAACATGCACATCCTTGACTCTTCCCACAAAGTTGCAAAATCCACCTGGATACTTAGGGTCTCTCCTAATATTAAGTCACTCATTTATAATGTCATTGTAAACAGCAGATGACATCACATTAATGGGAGATTCTGTATCTATGTAAGCATGGTCGACACTCCTATATCCGATCATACAAGGGATTTTTAAGTTCCAAGGATTTCCTCTCCTAATCTTTGGGCATATCCTAATGAGGGGTGATCGGGGATTATCGATTATCTATTGATGGTAGGCAACCTCTTCCTTAGTGGGGTACAGATTAAAATAAGCACTATCCTCCTCATTCACATTGATTTTACCAACACGAGTTTGAAGTAGGTTGGCAAAGGCTGGATCAAGCGGTATGTATTTGTTTAGTGGTAAAGTGTTGTGTGGTGGTTTGTCACCTTTCATGATGAAAAGTGATGGGATTACGAACAAAGGTCACGAAGAAGGGGGATAGACTACGAGAAGGCTAAAAATAAGAAAATTTTACTTGATAGGAATCAAGCAAAGAAACCCAAACGAGGTGGACTACTAACTAGCTATTCTATTCCCCGGCAGCGGCGCCAAAAACTTGATAACGCTACACGCGTCGTTCGGGGTCAAAGGAACTTCCTTTTCTTCGAGCAAGTTTTATAACACCCTAGGCAGTGAACCTAATCGTTGTAGTGTAGTATTAGGGAAAGCCACGGGTATTGATATCGTTCTCTAGGGGAATAGGAATGCTAGTGAGAAGTTACTACGCTAAGGTTGGGGTTGAGGAAGATTATTTTTTATCTTTTTTATGTTTTTTAGGAAATGGAAAAGTACGAATCTCGGGGTTTGGATTTGGGGGTTGGTATTGCTACCGATTACTCTACTTATCTAATTTGGGGGTTGGTTGAAGTGTCACGTCCTTATTCTTATTTGCGTTGTGTGTCTAAAGTTGTAGGGTATGCGTTTATCCCTAACTCTTTGAAGTTACCAAAGGGTCTCGTCTACAAAATACCACTAGGGATCATAAACTCTTATTCTAAGGCGTCTTTGGATAGTTTAGCTTACAACCGCTCAAGGTGCTATAACCTAAGGTTCACAAAGATTAATCAAGCATTAAGTACACAACGAATGACCTATCGCATTACTAGATCATTAACAACTAAGATAAGAGACAACCAATCAATATTCAATAATTAAGTTTCATATTCTGTTAGGAATTAGAAATTCCCGGTATTAAAGAGTCGGTCACCTCAAGTATATGTAATCGTTAGAAAGCTCGTAGTCGTAGTTCTTTTAAGTTAAGTAGTAATTTAGTTAAGCAACACCGTGGAGGACGGACGGGTCTTTACCCACTGTATGCCTGATCCACAGCCCAAAGTGTGGCGAGTTATGTAAGACTATAAATACTCTCTACCTTCCAAGGTAGAGAGTTGGAGCTCATAATAAGATCTTTCACTTTCTCTCACTAAGTTCCCTAAACCTCTAACTTTCTCTCTCTAGAATTCCATCTATATGCTACTTTGTGTTATGGTTTGATGTGTATGTGAAAAGTTAATATCTAACAATTGGTATCAAGAGCCATGGTTTGATCATATCTTGCACATCTTTGGATTTATAGTGGTTTTTAGGTGGTTTTTGAGTTTGAAAAGGTTTAGTGGTTTTTGCATCATTTGGTTGATTTCGTGTGTTAAAGGTTGAATTTTGTTGGTACTTTTGTGTTTAGAATCATCAAAAGTGTTTAGGTTTTCATTTGGTAAGCTTGAATCATCTTGGTTGGGTTGGTTTTGGATTGAAAAGTGATGTTTATATGGTTTTTCATGGTAGCGAGTTAGTTCACGGATAAGTTTTCTTCGTAGCGACTTGCCTCACAAAATTGTAGCGAGTTACAGTGTTAAATCTAGCGAGTTAGATCTAGCGACTTAAAGTACAAGTAGTGGACTCTCCACTACGGGTAGCGACTTGTGGTAGCGATTTGGTCTGTAGCGAGTTGCTCTTTAGCGACTTGCATTGTTGGCGACTTGAGTAGCGAATTGCTGCCAAAATTTGGTTAGCGACTTGGTTCGTAGCGAGTTACTACTTAGCGACTTGCTGTTCTGTTAGCGACTTGGGATTCTAGCGACTTGGCTGTCTAGCGAATTAGTTCCTAGCGACTTAGAGCTTTATCATCTAGCGACTTGAGTGATTGTTTACGGTTTTCTCTTGATTTAGTAAAATCCCGTGAAAGAATCTATTTCCCGGTTTAATCATTGAGTTATAAAATCCCGTATAATCTGTTAACATGTCTACCAACGTCCCTACTGTCATCTCCACTGTTGCCGAGGATGTACAAGCAGCTGGTTCAGATACTCGTCCACCCATGCTTGACAGAACTGATTACGACTCTTGGGCTCAACGAATCAGACTGTATTGCCTTGGAAAGGAAAATGGTGTCAATATTCTCAAATCCATTGATGAAGGACCATATCGAGTTGAAACGACTAGAGACATACTTGATACTAATGAAGATGGTACTCCTATTTACGGTATGGACAGACCTAAGATGTATGATGAGCTTGATGATAAGGAGAAAAAGAGATTTGATGCAGATATCAGGGCTTCAAACATTGTTCGAAATCACTCGAAGTGTCGACACTGTTTGAACACGGTAAGCCCTAAGTACAACAAGTGTTTGAAACTTAACTCGACTTACAATCCGTATCAGTAAGACTACAAGGAGTACAGTAAGTGATTGAATACTTTAGAGTGTATCATGAGTATCTGTGAGAGTAGACCAAAGTAGAACTTCACGAGTTTAAGCAGTATCTCAACCCTAAGAGACAGAAGGTGTCAATCAAGACTTGGACTCTCTTCGTAGAATTGTAATAGGGTTTGACGGAAACGAAGTCACAATACTAACTAGTCGAACATCTACAGAAATCCTTCTGGAACTTCTTGTTACAAACTTCGGGACTATAGACGTAGTTTAGAGAAAAAGAGGAATAGTAGTTCGAGTAGTATGTAGAATCCAGACAGGTATGGCATTTATCCTCATGGTAGAAGTAATCATAGTTCATACAGAGATCAGCAAAGTTGAGCTATACCAGGAAGTAGTTACCTAAACTCTTATAACTGTGG
>BPTQ01000003.1:84327373-84491616 GCA_019973895.1 Chrysanthemum seticuspe | reverse complement strand
AAGTCATAATCACACATCAGAAAACCTCATTTTTGGATTTGGCTTGGTTCCGATAGAACATGTCATAAAATCCCATGGTTTGGGATAGAATGTAGTTCTATTCACAAAATGAAGTAATTATGTTAATACAGAAACTAAAAAAACACACATACGAACGTACAAGAGGGACAGGCCGATTAAATGAACACACAAACGAATCCCTTATACAATCTATAATTGAAAAGTGTATGTGTAGTTTGGTATTGTGTTTCATCGTATATCTACCTTAAGATCTCTCTCTTTCAATCTCCAAATCCCTTGAATCACTCTCTTTCACTTTCTAGAATAATACTCGAGGTTGAGAGATGGAACCTTCCATCTCTCATAAATATCAGAATGTATTGAGCGGTGTGAAACCCGACACCTAGTCCGTATGTCACCCATTTCTGGGCAGGCAGGAGGTGCCACAACGAATTGATTTAATGATGAATTGAATTTTCTTGATCCACAGCCCAAAGTGTGGCGAGTTATGTAAGACTATAAATACTCTCTACCTTCCAAGGTAGAGAGTTGGAGCTCATAATAAGATCTTTCACTTTCTCTCACTAAGTTCCCTAAACCTCTAACTTTCTCTCTCTAGAATTCCATCTATATGCTACTTTGTGTTATGGTTTGATGTGTATGTGAAAAGTTAATATCTAACATATTCCCTAAGCAAACACACAAGTAAATTAGCCGGACAGGGAGAACATGCAAGCATACACACAAAAAAATCAAAGACATAATTGTATTAATGAAGTAAAACACTTATCTTGATGTAAGATAGGGTTTGGTACCCTAAAATACTGTACAAGATAGCCTTGGTTCGGTTTAGGTTTTTACTCCAAAAGACTACACACTAATACTGAAAAATTCGGATTCTATATATAAGATTACACATGCGACGGCGTCACCTTATGTTTTGTGACGCCGTCGGATCGCCGTCATTAGGGTTTCGTCTTGGCCACGTTAGTCTTGCGACGGCGTCACCTTGTGCTTGTGACGCCGTCCTCTTCAGCTTCTGACGCCGTCTGGATCGAATCTAGGCCTTCTGAGTTGCGACGGCCTACTCTTTTATAACTTGACGCCGTCACTTGAAAATAAGAGTTTTGGCTTCTGTCCCGTCACAAAATCCTCCGACGGCGTCGCAGTTAAGCAGTGACGACATCACCTTGTGTTTTCAGCAGCTTGAGCGTCTCGATTCTTGACTTTGGCCATTTTCTTCGTATATTCGCGCCTTTTCGTCCAAATAAGTGCCATTACAGCAATTTGCCTTCAAGAGACCTAAAAAGTGAAAAAGAACGATATTAAGTAATAACGGATACAAAAGTGATCAAATAAGGGCTTAAACGACCCCTCAAAAAGGTACATTTTAAAACCTTATCAATCATTTTCAGTTAAGCATATAGGATAATTAGATAAGCCCGATAGATGATATAAATTTGAAAAACATTATCCCCCTCAATCAATGACTCATTTTCTGAAAAGTTTAAAAGCGCTGAAGTCATTGATTGAGTTTTCAATTTTTACGAAAACTCTGAAACTGATTGATTTACAAGCAACTCATTTACCACCAATTTTGAAAACAACAAATATTTTTCTGAAGAATTTATAGAAGGAAAAACATTTGTGTAGGAACAGCAGTCCTTCGACATACTTTCCTCAATTTTGTTTTAGGATAAGTGCACGAATTTATGAAAAAAAATTTAGCGCAGCACTTTTCTTTCTTGAAGAACGGGTTGCTATCTGAAATAATAGCAAGCCATGGTTTAAGCACGGGTTACAGTCTGAAGTAACTGCAAGCCATATTTTGAGACATGTTTAGAAAGAAATATTTACACCTCCTGCTCGAACTTCTTCTAAAGTCCCGTGCCATTATTGAATGACATTTCTAAGACTGTAGATGTTATCGATACCAGAAGACATGTCTTGAGAAAACATATTTTTGGTATTTTTCAATTTTCTGATTTTTATGGGCTTTTGTTGATTTTATATTTTTCTATTTTGTTTTTGTTGGTTTTATATTTTTGTATTTTGCTTTTTGAAAAATATTTACAACGATAGAGAAATATTTTAAGAAGATGATGATACGAGTACCGAGATAAGGAAATCGTTCGGCACTTTGTAGAAGATAGAAGTCATCATCTCTTAAACTTTCACCACCAAAGCATTCAAGGCTCTTAAATCGTCGCAAAAACTTGAGCCTTAAAAAAGTGAATCTTTGGTAGCTTCCCCCCAAACGACAATCCACGTAAAAAGACCATTTCCCCCAAGAAGAAGAAGTGAAGCAAACAGTCTAATTGTATGAAGCTCAAGAACCCGAAGAAGATGATAACACCGAAGTAACAAGTTACAGAATTTCTGGAAAATTAAGACCTGGAAAATTCCAAAAATTTATAAGTAGCTCAGAAAACGAGAAAAAAGTAATTTGTTGTTTTTACTCCTTCCTGACGCCGTCAGGTTGCAATCCTGACGCCGTCAGGTTATCCTGAAAAAAACTGGTCTGCGATTTTCTGAAAAAAAATTCTGGAAAATTTGCATCTTTAGAATCTGGAAAAATTTCTGCAAAACATCCATTATGACTCGATACAAGCATTTGACTCGAACAAACACACAAATATAACTTTTAATAAAGGGATTGAGTCGTAGAATAGCAACATACTTTTTCAAGTGTCCCATTCTGGTACGTGTACTTTTTTTAAGCTGTAGAATAGCAATGTACTTTCCATAAGTGTCTCGTTCTAGTACGTGTACTTTTTTAAGTCGTAGAATAGCAATGTACTTTTCATAAGTGTTCCAATTTAGTACGTAGGATGACGTACCAAATTAGAACACTTATGGAAATAGGACGTACCAAATTGGAACACTTATGGAAAGTACATCGCTATTCTACAACTTAAAAAAAGTACACGTACTAGAATGAGACACTTATGGAAAGTACATTGCTATTCTACAGCTTAAAAAAAGTACACGTACCAGAATTGGACACTTGGAAAAGTACGTTGCTATTCTACGACTCAATCCCTTTAATAAATTGTTATTCTCATGTTTAAATTTTTTTTTTTTGAAAACGTGTGTAATCCTCCCTACACTTATCCTTTATGTAAAATACCTTTATATGCAATTAAGACGAGGTTAAAAACAAAATAAAGCATTTTTACAAATTTAAACATGAGAATAAACAATTAACAAAAGATATATGACACTAACAAGCAAACAATTAAGCGTGGGTTGCCTCCCACGAAGCACTTTTCTTTATTTAAGAGTCTTGTAGCTAGACTCGTAGTCGTGTCCTCACGTTGTCTCGTTTTGCATTCTTAATGAGAATTCTATCATATTGACAAAATTTTCATCGACTTTATATCTAGGCCCGAGGGTCAAGCAATCCTTATAATAAAGCCTCCTTCTTTCCCACATAAATTTATAACCTTTTTCAACATCGTCATTGCTTTTGTCCTCAAAAGCTTTGATGTTATCTCGTTTAAAAATGGGTAGATGGCCATATTCATTTGTTTTCCAAGGCATCCTATAAGTGATTTCATCGGTTCCTTCCTTAAAACTAACCGTTCCATCATACTTTTTATGGCTCATTTTGGATGTTTCAACAAATGGTTTCCCTAGCACTACTTGGGATAAGCTATAGTCAATGACGCATCCTACATCTTCTAGGACTACAAAATCAACTAGATAGGTGAAATTTCCTATAAAAACATGCACATCCTTGACTCTTCCCACAAAGTTGCAAACTCCACCTGGATACTTAGGGTCTCTCCTAATATTAAGTCGCTCATTTATAATGTCATTGTAAACAGCAGATGACATCACATTAATGGGAGATTCCGTATCTATGTAAGCATTGTCGACACTCCTATATCCGATCATACAAGGGATTTTTAAGTTCCAAGGATTTCCTCTCCTAATCTTTGGGCATATCCTAATGAGGGGTGATCGGGGATTATCGATTATGTATTGATGGTAGGCAACCTCTTCCTTAGTGGGGTACAGATTAAAATAAGCACTATCCTCCTCATTCACATTGATTTTACCAACACGAGTTCGAAGTAGGTTGGCAAAGGCTGGATCAAGCGGTATGTATTTGTTTAGTGGTAAAGTGTTGTGTGGTGGTTTGTCACCTTTCATGATGAAAAGTGATGGGATTACGAACAAAGGTCACGAAGAAGGGGGATAGACTACGAGAAGGCTAAAAATAAGAAAATTTTACTTGATAGGAATCAAGCAAAGAAACCCAAACGAGGTGGACTACTAACTAGCTATTCTATTCCCCGGCAGCGGCGCCAAAAACTTGATAACGCTACACGCGTCGTTCGGGGTCAAAGGAACTTCCTTTTCTTCGAGCAAGTTTTATAACACCCTAGGCAGTGAACCTAATCGTTGTAGTGTAATATTAGGGAAAGCCACGGGTATTGATATCGTTCTCTAGGGGAATAGGAATGCTAGTGAGAAGTTACTACGCTAAGGTTGGGGTTGAGGAAGATTATTTTTTATCTTTTTTATGTTTTTTAGGAAATGGAAAAGTACGAATCTCGGGGTTTGGATTTGGGGTTGGTATTGCTACCGATTACTCTACTTATCTAATTATCTAATCTAAGGTGTATGTAGTCTATGTCTAATTAATGTGTGCTCGTATGATAGTTTAAAGATGTGTTTACTTAGGTTTTACTACTCCTTAATTATCTCCTATTGGTGGTTGAAGTGTCACGTCCTTATTCTTAATTGCGTTGTGTGTCTAAAGTTGTAGGGTATGCGTTTATCCCTAACTCTTTGAAGTTACCAAAGGGTCTCGTCTACAAAATACTACTAGGGATCATAAACTCTTACTCTAAGGCGTCTTTGGATAGTTTAGCTTACAACCGCTCAAGGTGCTATAACCTAAGGTTCACAAAGATTAATCAAGCATTAAGTACACAACGAATGACCTATCGCATTACTAGATCATTAACAACTAAGATAAAAGACAACCAATCAATATTCAATAATTAAGTTTCATATTCCCTAAGCAAACACACAAGTAAATTAGCCGGACATGGAGAACATGCAAGCATACAAACAAATAATCAAAGACATAATTGTATTAATGAAGTAAAACACTTATCTTGATGTAAGATAGGGTTTGGTACCCTAAAATACTGTACAAGGCTGCCTTGGTTCGGTTTAGGTTTTTACTCTAAAAGACGACACACTAATACTGAAAAATTCGGATTCTAGATATAAGATTACACATGCGACGGCGTCACCTTATGTTTTGTGACGCCGTCGGATCGCCGTCATTAGGGTTTCGTCTTGGCCACGTTAGTCTTGCGACGGCGTGACCTTGTTCTTGTGACGCCGTCCTCTTCAGCTTCTGACGCCGTCTGGATCGAATCTAGGCCTTCTGAGTTGCGACGGCCTACTCTTTTATAACTTGACGCCGTCACTTGAAAATAAGAGTTTTGGCTTCTGTCCCGTCACAAAATCCTCCGACGGCGTCGCAGTTAAGCAGTGACGACGTCACCTTGTGTTTTCAGCAGCTTGAGCGTCTCGATTCTTGACTTTGGCCATTTTCTTCGTATATTCGCGCCTTTTCATCCAAATAAGTGCCATTACAGCAATTTGCCTTCAAGAGACCTAAAAAGTGAAAAGGAACGATATTATGTAATAACGGATACAAAAGTGATCAAATAAGGGCTTAAACGACCCCTCCAAAAGGTACATTTTAAAACCTTATCAATCATTTTCAGTTAAGCATATAGGATAATTAGATAAGCCCGATAGATGATATAAATTTGAAAAACATTATCCCCCTCAATCAATGACTCATTTTCTGAAAAGTTTAAAAGCGCTGAAGTCATTGATTGAGTTTTCAATTTTTACGAAAACTCTGAAACTGATTGATTTACAAGAAACTCATTTACCACCAATTTTGAAAACAACAAATATTTTTCTGAAGAATTTATAGAAGGAAAAACATTTGTGTAGGAACAGCAGTCCTTTGACATACTTTCCTCAATTTTGTTTTAGGATAAGTGCACGAATTTATGAAAAAAAATTTAGCGCAGCACTTTCCTTTCTTGAAGAACGGGTTGCTATCTGAAATAATAGCAAGCCATGGTTTAAGCACGGGTTACAGTCTGAAGTAACTGCAAGCCATATTTTGTGACATGTTTAGAAAGAAATATTTACACCTCCTGCTCGAACTTCATCTAAAGTCCCGTGCCATTATTGAATGACATTTCTAAGACTGTAGATTTTATCGATACCAGAAGACATGTCTTGAGAAAACATATTTTTGGTATTTTTCAATTTTCTGATTTTTATGGGCTTTTGTTGATTTTATATTTTTCTATTTTGTTTTTGTTGGTTTTATATTTTTGTATTTTGCTTTTTGAAAAATATTTACAACGATAGAGAAATAGTTTAAGAAGATGATGATACGAGTACCGAGATAAGGAAATCGTTCGGCACTTTGTAGAAGATAGAAGTCATCATCTCTTTAACTTTCACCACCAAAGCATTCGAGGCTCTTAAATCGTCGCAAAAACTTGAGCCTTAAAAAAGTGAATCTTTGGTAGCTTCCCCCCAAACCGACAATCCACGTAAAAAGACCATTTCCCCCAAGAAGAAGAAGTGAAGCAAACAGTCTAATTGTATGAAGCTCAAGAACCCGAAGAAGATGATAACACCGAAGTAACAAGTTAACACGGATCATTTATGTGGTTATTAAACCCAAAATAAATGATTAAGCCCGATCACATGAACTTGTTGTGCATCCCCGATGTACACATAACTCTTCGAGTTTGAGCAGTTGTCAATTCAGGAGAACAGTATATCAACACCTTCATTTCACCAAATGCATTCCAGTTATCAAACATATAACCAATCAGCCCATAACGTACACATGTACCCAACAAGAGAAGAGACAACGACATCACAATACTGGTTGAATCACTGATCTTCTCTGCGGATGTCAACTCCGGAATAACTGATTAAGCTCGATCATGTGAATATGTTGTGTACATGAAGCACTAACCGGAAGCACTTTATCATAAATCGTATAGAAGATGTCGATAAGCAATATCATCTCACGCTCCACATATTCTTCTCATATTTCTTCCTACTGAAAGCTGATTTAACTCATACCAAAAGTATCCAGAGACCACTTCCCCCCAAATGGTTGGAATAATACATCCTTCCCCCAAATAGTTAGAATAATATATCCTTCTCCCAAATAGTTGGAATAATACATCCTTCCCCCAAATAGTTGGAATAGCACACCAAAGGCTACGAGTTAAACACTGAGTTTCTCTACGGTTATGACATTTGTCTTTCCCGGGATTACTTTAATAAAGAAGAAGTATTAAGTTCATCACGTGTACTCGTTGTGTGTTTAGATGTATGTCTCCTTCCCCCTTGCTGGTTTTGTTACCTCAGAATCAGCAACACATTGTACATACCAAATATTCTTAAAATAGAGAAGAACAAAAATTAGCTCAAATGAATCATGTGAGAATCAACTGCTACAGAGACTCTCTCTGACTATCTTTATCAACCCATATGTAGACAATTCGAAGTGACCACTGTTGAAGAAAACCAGATATACCAAACTTGAACCTGGAGTCGAATTCACCACATTTGTATTTTAAGCTTGCACTTAATGATGGAAGAATGGTGTTGAGAATTTATGCTTCAAGCAAATCTCTGAGTACTCACTACTCAAACAAAGTATGAGACATTAACACCTCTTGCGATTATCCACACCGTCAAAGCGTGTGACACTGAGTAAAACAACGTAACTCCTAAAAGTGATAGTTAACCAGGTCTTCAACCATCCACCCCGACAACTGGTAACTAGATAAACCAAGTCTTCAACTCAAATTCTTAAGCCCGAGCAAGTTATCAAATAAGAACACGCCTTTGTGAAAGTCAACTTCAATCTCGAATAAGTGATAAATGATTAACTCCGAAGTAATCAACTTGTGTCAAATGTCCAACACGTGAATAAACATACAATCGGGTGTATATTGACTCACTAAATGAACCGTAAAATTTGATTCCTCAACATCAATGCATTCTTCCTAGAGGTATACATGTAGAGATTGATCTGGAAGATTCACCAATAATGTTTTTTAGCGGATGAGGTAGTCATTTTCCTTAATGTTCATGTGGTTGATTTATAGCGTGCACATTGAGAGGAACAATAATCCGTAAAGATTTGTCAAAGGAATACCAAAGAGCGGATCATTATTCATGAAAAATAATCCGTGAAGATTTGGTAAAGGAATACCAAAGAGTGGATCATTATACATGAGTGCAACTGCAATATTATGATAGTCATTATCAACACCTTGAGGAATAACTGGTGATTGGGCTTCTTGAGTAGTATGAGTTGTACTTCTTAGATGATCAATATTTGCTAGCAGTTGGAAATACTCATCAGACATATCTGGAAACAAAGAATCCCAAACAATGAATCCCAGTTATCCTTAGTAAGTGAAGCATTAGGCGTTGGAGGAGAGTCGTATGACCACAATTCAAGCATCCATCAACATGTAGAATATTCACTCTTCTCCCCCTCAATCCATAACAATTTTAGGCGTTGGAGGAGAGTCGTATGACCATAATTTAAGCATCCATCAACATGTAGAATATTCACTCTTCTCCCCTTCAAAAATTGCAAATGAAGTTTGCCGTTTTTGATTGAGCAAGTGAATAAGAATATACACCAATAAACGTAGATCCACTTAAAGGTTGAAAGAGTGTGGGAAAAACATGAAGCTTGTTGATGAAGAAATGTCGACGAGAATAGTCATAAACATGAAGATTTCTCTTCTTTTGAAGATAAAGCGCACTGAAGTGTTCACCTTTCTTTTCTTTGAGGAACGGGGCCTGAAGTGTTATCTACAAACGCCATAATGTTGAATTACGAGGCCTGAACTGATGTGAACAAACGTCATTAGAAGATTTCTCTTCTTTCGAAGATAAAGCGCACTGAAGCGTACACTTTTCTTTTCTTTAGAGTACGAGGCTTGAACTGTTGTGTTCAAACGTCATTGCCGAAAGAATATCAAGATTGAGTTACTTGAACCCGTGAGTTATGAGATATCAATCCATTTGTAATCCATACTTTAAGCCAGTCCATGTAGTGAAGGATCGAAGTATCGGCAACTGAGTAAGGACTACCTGCACTAATATTACAAACTTGATTGCATATATTTTGGTTAGTGACATTAGTATCCGAACCCTTTGGGGTTTCACGGTCAACCTTGATTATGTCATCGGTAAACAGCTTTCCGGTAGGTATCCACTTAAGTCCAGTATTCTTAAGAATTCTACCAGATGGTAACCACTTATGGCAAGATCTAGGATTGTTAGGCTTCTTGTGCATAGTGGAAGACTTATCGCTATTCCTAGTTTCCAAAGATTTAGCATTTGGTAACCATATAGGCAAAGTTTTTGGTTTGTTTTGCTTCATATGTGTTAATACAAATAAGCAGTAAAAACGTTTATTTATATTTTACGATCTTCTAATGTTTTGTCGATAACAAACGTAAAATCATTTTAACGAAACAAATAAAATACGTAAAATGTTTGAACTAATAGTTTCTAACATAGTCACATTCTCACATAAAACACTAAAACAAGTATAAGTGATTTTATGATTTAGTAATACATATGTACAACAACTAGTGTTTACATATTTGGATAAAATATACACATAACTAGTATGTAGTATATTGGGTAATATAAATGGGTAGAAACTTAAGTATCACAACCCATTGGGCAAATACGTTGAATGTAGTTGGGTACAACCCGAAGCCCATAACCCATGGATCTTGACCCACAACCCATTTCATGACATCATGCTTATATCATACATGGATGATATCCATAACCCATGGATCAACCCATACCCAAGTGACCAAGTGCATTGCACTCAAAGATACATTGTATCTAGCCAAAGATCCATGGTTCAACCCATAACCCATGACCCATAACCAAAATACCCATGGGTAAAAGGGAGCGTCCCACGGATCCCTAGCTTAACGCAAGACGGATCCCTTGTGGTAGGGATCCGTGGGATCCGACGAACAGTAGGATTTTTCCTCTATAAATAGTGAGCCATTTCTTCATTATTTCTCACCCTTTCTAACACACTTTCTCCCTGAGTTAAAAACTCACTAACCTCAGATCCAAGAGATCTATGTTTGTATTTTGTTTTTGTGTGATCTTTTAGGTTCCTCTTAAAGGCAAGATCACCACCTTTGAAGTCGAGCAAGCTCAAGTCCATGAGTTTCCATGCTTCCTCATCATCAAGGCTACTGAAGTCTTCTTGTTGATGATTCCTTTCTTTCTTCAAAGAAGTGTAGTGTTGAAGACATTAGTGAAAGATGTCTCAAGTGTCAAGACGAAGATATTAGTGAAGGGTATCTATCGTTTATAGCATAAGCACCTGTGGTAAGTGCTTAGAAGTCAAGACAAGAAGCATTAGTGTAAGGTGCGTAGAAGTCAAGACAAGAAGCATTAGTGAAAGGTGCTTAGAAGTGAAGACACAAGACATTAGTGAAAGGTGTCTTGTAGATCTAGTTAAAGGCATTAGTGAAAGGTGCCTTAGATGTACATTCGATATGGTGTGTTTCGATGTACAAGATAGACTAGTATTAGATCCAAGGATATTGATATCCTTGATGATATTGTAAATTAGTAGATCTCCTTTGGGATTAGTCGTTGGTGTAGTGTGGTAGTAGTTCCTCCATTGCAATGGAACTAGGTGCTTAGCCTAGTACCTAATAAAGGGTAGGCGACGTTGTGAAGGTGTAGTTCACCTTGGAGTGAAAGAACTAGGTACTTAGCCTAGTACCTTATAAAGGGTAGGCGACGTTGTGTAGGTTTGGTTCACCTTGGAGTGAAAGAACCCGGTGGTTAGCCTAGCACCGGAAAAAGGGTAGGCGACGTTGTGAAGGCTTCTCCGCCACAAGGAGATTGGTGTAGTGTTTACGAACTCTCAAGTAGGTGACTCGGGGAGTGGAGTAGGGCAAGGAAGGTGTCCTTGTAGCCGAACCACTATAAATACTCGCGTTGTGGTTTTGTGCTTCTTACTCTTATCTTTTCATTACATATCTTTATATGCTTGTTTATCAACATCCAACACACACAACCAAATAAATTGACATAAGTCGATCTAAATAGTTTAAAAGGAAGTTTTAATTGGTAAAACTATTCAACCCCCCCTTCTAGTTTTCCACAATTGGTATCAGAGCTTCGTTACCAAGTTTCTTGAAGTATATTGTAATTTAAAAACTTGATACGATCCATAGTTAATTGAAAACTACAAAGAAGGTTTTTCATAAAAACAAACACCATGTCTTTCAAAACTATATGTTTGGATGTTGATTTGATAAAAAAACATTTTTCTTATTTACTTTTTCATTTAATTGCACTAATCTTCTTTGTCATGTTGATTAGTCAAATCTCATACCCACCAAGCTTTAGGAGTCGCTTGATAACAAGAATACCTTCCTTAAGAAGGCATCTTAAACTCATAGGAGTGGGAATAGTCTAAGTGACATTTGCTGTGTCATTTGTAAAGACATTCCTAAGTGTGCTAGAGGTATGATTTTCTTTTTACTTTGCTTGATAATTAAGTATACCTATTTAGGTATTTATATGATTATCTTTTGTGCAATTACATGTTTTACATGAAGCTTCATTAGGAAGCCTTTTTTCTCACATACGTGTTTTATTTCTCGTCTAAAGTCGTGATATATAAAACTTATGTTTTGTTTCTTTTAATCCAATAATAAAACAAAACACGAATTTCAAAAATTCCTCCTTCCCTATAAATAACCCCACCATCGACCACTCTACCAAACCCTCACTTTTTCAAATCTTCCAATTTCAAAAATTTCCTCTCATTCAAAAATTTCATCTTCCTCCTCATTCCATCTCAACCGAAACCTAGAAGATTCGTCATCAACATGGTTTACATCGCACTCGTGCTCATCGCCTTAACACTCATTGCACTTGTGTTCCCTATGATGAAGTTCACATATGGATACATTTACTTTGTGTTGTTAATCTACATTGGGATCATATACCCAATCCTTTGTATCATCCTTAGTATTGAAATGCAATATTACTAATAATCTAGTTATCTAGGTTATTATTATCATAATGTGTTTGTCATTTCCTTTGTTTTATTTGTTTCTTTTTCTTTCGTGATAAATTAGAAGTCATGTATGCATGTTAAAAGAAAATGTAGGTTAAAACATATATCTTGGTATAAAACTATGAGATTCAAAAACCTATGCGTTTTCATATAATCTGGTTCTGCCAACTGTCCCTTGTGGGATTTGGATGGCTAATTCGCCCGACCAAGGTGAATGGAATCAAGACATTCATCAGAAGAACAATCGTAGTGGTCAATTCTCTAAGAAACAACCACAATGATCGATTGGTGTTTATCACTAACCCATTCTTATGTTTTCTTCTTATGGATGCTCCTGGGAGATGATCGTGCTGATTCTCCACATGCTCATACCAACAACAACACAATTTGAAGTTCTCTCGAAAAGCAACACAAAAGTCAGAATGATTCTTCTACTAAAGCCAAAGAATCTGCAAATTTTAAAGACTAAGAGAACTACATCAATACTGAAATCCAACGTCAAAGAGTGTGTGAGCATGTTGAAGAAAGACGTGGAGACACCTGAGCAATGAAGTGGACCTGATGTAGACAACAATAATATAACATCACCATATCCACACCTAAACAAGGAACAAAGAACAAAGATTACAAAGACGTCAAAGCTGAAAACTTCAAAAGAAACAAGATCCTCACACTGGGGAGATTGTTGGAATCAAGGCACTTCTTCTCACAAGAAAGAGGAATGTCAGAAGACGTCAAAGCAACTGCTATTACATCAACACCAACAACTTATCCAAGATTGTTGGAGTCATCATCTATTTACTAATACTTAGGTGGAGATTGTTGGAATCACTCCTAACTTGTATTTCAAGTGTTAGTAATTTATATGTAATAGGTTGCTTAAACTAGGCTTTTATGTTAGTTATTAATGGCAAGGCTTATGTAGAAAGCCCATAAGCCTTTATCCAAGCCCAATAATGAAGGAAGGGACTAGACATGTTGCCCTAGTTCCCTTCCTTATAAATACTACATGTAAACCTTCCTTTGAAGGTTGGTTGTTCATTTCACTTAATATCATACGCATAAACTTTCCCATATTCATACGTGTATATTGTGTGTGTGTTCAACCGATCTTTCTTACCTTTATTTCTTACATATTGATCCTTGTGTTAACTTATGGTGACCTAACATCATGTCAAAGGCATTAGTGAAGGGTGCCGAAGGTCCGTGTTGAAGGCACTAGTGAAGGGTGCCCAAGGGTCATGTCAAAGGCATTAGTGAAAGGTGCCTAGGGTGTACATTCGATATGGTGCATCGATGTACAAGATAGATTATTTTGGGTCAAAGGATATTGATATCCTTGACGATGTTGTAATAAGGAGTGGGTCTCCTTTGGGATAGGTGTTGTGTAGTGTTAGGTAGTAGTTCCTCCTTTGTAATGGAACTCGGTATCTAGCCTTGTACCGGATAAAGTGTAGGCGACGCTGTGATAGGTTTTGTTCTACCTCATGGAAGAACCCGGTGTCTAGCCTTGTACCCGATAAAGAGTAGGCGATGTTGTGAACGCTTCTCCGCCACAAGGAGCTTGTGTTGTGTAGTGATTATGAACTCTCGAGTAGGTGACTCGGGGAGTGGAGTAGGGCAAGGAAGGTGTCCTTGTAGCCGAACCACTATAAATACTCGTGTCGTGGTTTTGTGCTTCTTACTCTTTATATTTGCATTGCTTATTTATATGCTTATCTATCAACATCCAACACACACATTTAATAGATTGACATAAGTCGATCTAAATAGTTTAAAACGAAGTTTTAATCGGTAAAACTATTCAACCCCCCCCCCTTCTACTTTTCCTCAAACCAGAGAATGCCTTGGCCGTATTCAAAACGGTCAGGCACGACTCCTTCGTGGCCCTCCTCTTAAAAGTATACCAAGACCTACACCTCTTTATTTGAAAAATATGGCGAAAAACATTTAAGCGAGGAGGCAAATTCAACCCATCATAAGCCATAATAAAGGTATGCGTCCTTTGATACCCAAGAGATTGAATTTGAAAGAAAGCAATATTAAAGCAACGATATACTTCAAGAACAAACTGGTGTAAGGGGAACCTAACATTACCATGCATGGCATACTCCAAGTAAAAGGCAGTTACATTAAAATAAAAGGGAATGTCATCCCTTTCATCGCCTGTGGGCACACGGGGTGAATATGTCTCAATCCACTTGTAATTTTTCAAAATATTGTTAAACTTCAGGGTCTTTACCCATAAGGATTATCGGCAACAACACTCTCATTTCATTTTGAAGACATGACAAAAGGAAAGGAGAAAGATACAATAAATGACTCTTTTTCATAGAAGAACGCATGAACAAGAAAATGAACTAACCTCGCCTCGCCATCTTCTTCTGGAAAAAACTATAAGAACACAACTTCAAGAGACAAGGATCTTTGGCGGTTTTAAAGAACGTGAGCAGTTTCTTGAAAATGGGAAGTGTGAAAAACGTAACTCCTCATCCCTCATGCCCTATTTATAGGAGAGGAAAAATAACTGCTAGTGGAAACAAACTGGCAACAGCCTATTGGGCCAACAAGCTCAATCCAGGCGCGTACTACTCACAACCTTACAAGACGTGCGTACTCCAGATCTCAAGATGACGTCAGGCACATTCGAATCGATAGGTCTAACCCACCCATATACTGGGGAAAGAGATTTGAAATAATTTTAAAAAGGATCTTTTTGACATCCCCCGTGCAAGAATTAAATGCAAGCCTTACCCTAAAAACTCACACGTCACTTGGGAAACGCAACCTATGGTTTAGATCATCATCACAAGAAAATTCAAGAGTCAACCTGGAAAACTCAGCCTGTACATATAGACCCCAATTTCCTAGTATAGTAATTGGGGGGACTCATTTACTTCAAAAGTCTAGCATTATCTCACTAGTACGTGACATAACACTAGACTGGGGGGACTTGATAGCATATCACTATTAGTGGCCCATGGCCCACAAACCACACGCTCGGATCAAGTCAAAAATAGTTCACGAAGTCAGCACTGACTAGAACAGCATAAGCCCAGGCCAAACTAGGCCTAGCAACTCCTCTCATGTAGTGTAGTACACGCACAAAGAGACAACTGTTACAACTGTCTCTAACGGTTAAGACGTACGAGTCTGACATAGCACAGTGGGGAACACACGATCAGCAAAACAGGATACCAGAGCACTCTCCTGTATGAGCCCAAGGATGCATGACATATGTCCTCCTTGTCTGATCTTGGATAATTAACACTTGGCACCCTGGCGGTCGTTGATCACTCCCGAAGGGTTTATCTCTAAACCCTACAAGCCTGTCTATAAAAGGAGAGAAACAACCAACATCACATAATTTTTCACACATTTGGGTAAATACTGCCTCACAGCAGTGAAGTATGGTTCTTGTTTAAGTGTTACCCGAGCTTCTTGATCTATATCAATCTCATTGGGTCCTTACCGTTCAACACGAGAAACCAAAAAACAAAACCATTCCCATCCCATCTCTAAACCGATCTACATACCATACGTAAACATATACCATGTAACTTCTAGAGATTTATCGAAACATGCACCAGAATTCATAAACTATGATTTGGCTTACTTGAAGCACGCTAACTCAGACAAGAAAACGTACATCCTATCCATTCACATGTTTCACGCTGAAAGATTTGATGAAGATAACATTGAAGAGATAGTCACCCACAAGTGGATGAGCAAGGTAATCAAATGGGAAAAGTTCGTTGAAGAAGCAAGAATGTCAATCTAACACCGGAAAAAGCAGATGCACAGAATAGTTTACAAAGTTATGCAGAGAAATACAAAGGATGATGGAAATAAACTGAACTCAAGATTGAAGATCAAATAAATATTCGATGTCAAAAGATATTCCTACTACGTTTATAACTACATTTCATAGATAATTGTGATTAGGGAAGATGACAAAGAGTACAAGTTCAACAAATCTAACTATAAGAATTTGAATCTGAATGACATTTATGACTTCTACTTACTCTATGTACAAAAGAAGTTAGAACATTTCAAGTGCAGACTTTTGGATACTGTAACATATTGGTTTTCACAAACACATAATAAAGCACATATTAATTCGAATGAGATGAGGTTTTAGAGAGAGAAAGTGAAGAGAGTTGGGAAATTTTAGTGAGACAAAGAAAAATGTGTATTGAAGCTCCAACCCTTTTCCTTGCAAGGCAAAGGGTATTTATAGTGTGTTACATGAAACGCCTCCTACGGGCTGTGGATCAGGCATACAGTGGGTAAAGACATGTCCGTCCTCCACGGTGTTTCTTAACTAACTACTAACTTTCAATAAATGACTACGACTACGAGCTTTCTAACGAATACATATACTTGAGGTGACCGAGTCTTTAACTACCGGATTTTCTAAATCCTAACAATCTCCCCCTAAGGGAGGTTACCTCAATTACAAAAAGATATTACATTTTGATGTTCTTGAATTCTTGATTAAGTTCTTTGCTCTGTAGCTCGTAGTCTTTGATTCTTCATATTTTGCATGTGTTGTATTTCAAGTGGAGGTCTTTAACTGATCCATGGATTGCTTGTTCTTTGAGCCTTCTTTAGAGATCATCAGCCACATTAAATCTCTTGACTCAACCTTTGTTTTATTGCCAATATGTGAAGTTGTGACTTTTGGACCGACATGCTCATGGTTTTGGATCATGATATCTTCTTATCAGAGTAGCGGAAGCTTTGTTGATTCATGATATTGGCAGCGACGTAGCAGAAGCATGGTTTGAAAATATCAGAGCCAAGTTATGAACATATGCCCTTATCATGATTTCTTTAGATGTGAATGTGATGTGTGAGCATACGGTTATGGATTGACTCTGTTAATACAAATAAACCGTAAAACCGTTTATTAATATTTTACGATCTCTTTGTGTTTTGTTGATAACAAATATAAAGTTATCTTAAGTACAATTATAAAGGATACATGTTAGTTTTGTAAAGCATTTACATATAGCCATTTAAATACAAAAATGTAGTAATTAAGCATTTGTTGTAATAGTTTATTAGGATGGGTAAATATCATAACCCATGGACCATAACATTTGGATCTTAATCCATACCCAAAGAGACTTGATACAATGTATACTTAGCTACATTGAATCTAGATATAACCCATGACCCATAACCAAAAAACCCATGGGCAAAGAGGAGCGTTCCACGGATCCCTAGGATTACACTAGACGGATCCCTTGTGGAAGGGATCCGTGGAATCCGTGGGAACAGTGAAGAACTTTGCCTATAAATAGAGAGCCATTTCTTCATTCTAACTTACCCCTCTTCTTACTAAATCTCTCATACACTCTCATTCTCTTCTAACATATAGATCACTTGATCTAGAGAGTTGTTCTTCTTTCTTTCTATTTGTGATCCTCATATAGGTCCTTCTCTAAGGCGAGATCACGAGCATTCTACAAGTCATCCAAGCAAGGGGTCCTTGATTGATTTGTCACTCCGCAAGATTTCTGTAGCGAAGATCTTGTATTTGATATTTCACATATTTGTTGTGTAATAGTTGTGTTGGGTTGGTCCACCGTGCTACGGACTCGGTATCTAGCTTTGTACCGGAAAAAGTGTACGCAACGTTGTGAAGGCTTCTCCGCCAAGTGAAGGAGTTTGTTGACATAGTGCTTGAACTCTCGAGTAGGTGACTCGGGGAGTGGAGTAGGGCAAGGAAGGTGTCCTTGTAGCCGAACCACTATAAATCGGTTGTGTCATTTCTATCCCTTGTCTTTATTTATTTGCTTGCATTATCATTAGATCTATACGTTCTCAACATCCATACGATTTCACATAATATCGAATCTAAAGTTTTTGAAATCAACTTAAAATCGGCAAAACTCACAAAAGACGAGGACGGACAATCCGTTGTGAGAAGTAGGCCGGATATCATGTTTAGTGTTTGCTTATGTGCTAGGTTTCAAGAAGACCCTAAAATATCACACCTAGAAGCCATAAAAAGAATATTTAGATATATTAAGGGTACAACACAATTAGGATTATGGTATCCTAAGGGCACGGGAGTAGAAACAATTGTATATGCAGATTCTGACCATGCAGGTGATTACGTTGATAGAAAAAGTACTAGTGGGGTATGTACTTTTATGGGATGTTGTTTAACATCATGGTTTTCTAAGAAACAAACGGCACTTGCAATATCAACAACCGAAGCCGAGTACGTCTCCGCCGGCAAAGCATGCCAACAAGCACTATGGATGAAACAAGCGTTAGTAGACTACGACATCCATCTAAGCGACATAGCCATCCTATGTGACAACAAAGGTGCAATCGACTTAAGCAAGAATCCGGTATTACATTCTCGCACAAAGCATATAGAGATTCGTCATCACTTCCTAAGAGACAATGTTCAAAAGGGGAACATCTCTATTGAGAAGGTTGCATCCGAAGACAACATAGCCGACGTCCTCACCAAACCGTTGAAGAGGGAACAATTCAACCTACTTCGTCTTGGTCTTGGCCTAATGGAACAAACTTCATAACTTAATTGACTCTACAAGGTATGTAAACACTAGCCTTCTTCTTTCTGAGTCTAGGATTTCTATTTCACGCACATCTCACAAACAATACGGGAATTTTCAAAACCCAAGATAAGTCTTCCATTTATAATTTTTTTTCACATAACTACATACACATTTTTAAAGAAAATCTCCTTTCAAAATATTTTCTAAAAAGAATGATACCTTCCCGTATCAATTTCACAAAAGCAATTTCTCACGTCTAGGACAAATCACTCTTTCATTATTAATACAAAGTAAAAACCCGTTTTCATTGCATCTCATGTCTTTTGAATGCTAAAGGGAACATATAACTAATATGTGTTTTCGGGTACATTCATTTAAGCAAAAATGAATTAGGAGCATTGATAACACAATATTACATACTTATGTACCAAATGTGTGTTTTCAGGTTATCTCAATTAGGATTTATTTTTCTCTAGTTATTTTCCTTTTCTTTTTAGAGGTCGAGAAAACCGCAACTCCAAATAGTTTGCATATAGGCACACAATAGGCAAAAATGTTTCGAAAAAGAAAATTTTGTGCTGCCTGAATCACCAGACCCACGGATCCCAGCCTTCATGCTGGACGGATCCCTCAAGGGAAGGATCCGTGGGATCCGTGTAAACAGAAGCTGTTTTCAACTTCTATTTTCTCACTTTGGATGAAAAATCCACATTTGCTTCATTTTTGGGAGTATGCTCTTTAATGCTTGTGTTCTCATGATCACATGCCTTGAATTCATATCTAATCATTAGATTTTAATCCACATTTTGGGTCAAGCATTCATTACAATGTGTTGTTTTTCTATATATATAACTCCCAAAATGCTTGCATACTCCATCTCCTTCTCACAAACACATTTCATCATGTCATCCAAAAACCCTTTAGGAGAATCATCTAGTACAAACAATCATGATATCCAAACCTTTGTACTTCCACCATCCAAAATACCACAATCAAATGCTAGGATATCCGCACGGATTAGTATCCGATCTTGTTGTTTAGCAAAACCAACCTCAAATGATTCATCCTCAACTAATAACTCACCACAAGATGCTTCCATTATAGCACCACCCTCATCACCAACTAGTACACCAACTTCATCACCACCTAAAATAACTCTTTTGGAACTCCTTAAGACTCCAACAAGATCTAATCAACCTAAAGAAAAAGAATTAGTCTTTTCAACACCCCCCACATCTCCAAATGCTATATTTCAAGATCTTGAAACATCACCACCATTAGCTCCTATTTTTCCACCACAACTTCCGCATAACTCAAATCAAAACAACCCGGAAAACTTCCGCACTCATCACCCACATCATTTACATTGTGAACATTGCCAATCCACTAGGGAAATTGCAATAGAAGTTAGGGAAGAAATGCGTTTCATACTCAACCTCATCCTTGATCGCATCAATACCATTACTCATCAAAACCTCCATCCATAACCTTATGCAAGCATGGAAGGAATCACTACTACTACTTTTCTACTTTTAAGTATTATTTTTGAAGTCTTTTTTCAAGAACAAGTCCTGTTCTTATTTTTACATGCTTGTAAGTGCCATACATACCACTACAATTTGTTGTTTTATTACAAGGCCTTGTTTACATACCTTGGCTCCCAATCTTGATTCTCGGCAACCACAAGATTATATAAGCATGTTACTAACCTTTCTTTTTGTAGGATTTTTATTTTTCTTCACTTGACGCCCCAAACAAGGGGGAGCTACCGTCAAGGGGGAGTTAGAAGTTTGTTTATTTCTTCCAAGGGTTAACTTTTTGTTTCGACAAAAAGGGGGAGAAGAAGTAAAACTTAGGGCTTTCAAAACTTACATCTATTCTTAAGTTTTACTCATCATAACATTATGTTTTGTCATCAACAAAAAGGGGGAGATTGTTAATACAAATAAACCGTAAAACCGTTTATTAATATTTTGCGATCTCTTTGTGTTTTGTTGATAACAAATATAAAGTTATCTTAAGTACAATTATAAAGGATACATGTTAGTTTTGTAAAGCATTTACATATAGCCATTTAAATACAAAAATGTAGTAATTAAGCATTTGTTGTAATAGTTTATTAGGATGGGTAAATATCATAACCCATGGACCATAACCCATGGATCTTAATCCATGCCCAAAGAGACTTGATACAATGTATACTTAGATACATTGAATCTAGATATAACCCATGACCCATAACCAAAAAACCCATGGGCAAAGAGGAGCGTTCCACGGATCCCTAGGATTACACTAGACGGATCCCTTGTAGAAGGGATCCGTGTTAACAGTGAAGAAATTTGCCTATAAATAGAGAGCCATTTCTTCATTCTAACTTACCCCTCTTCTTACTAAATCTCTCATACACTCTCATTCTCTTCTAACATATAGATCACTTGATCTAGAGAGTTGTTCTTCTTTCTTTCTATTTGTGATCCTCATATAGGTCCTTCTCTAAGGCGAGATCATGAGCATTCTACAAGTCATCCAAGCAAGGGGTCCTTGATTGATTTGTCACTCCGCAAGATTTCTGTAGCGAAGATCTTGTATTTGATATTTCACATATTTGTTGTGTAATAGTTGTGTTGGGTTGGTCCACCGTGCTACGGACTCGGTATCTAGCTTTGTACCGGAAAAAGTGTAAGCAACGTTGTGAAGGCTTCTCCGCCAAGTGAAGGAGTTTGTTGACATAGTGCTTGAACTCTCGAGTAGGTGACTCGGGGAGTGGAGTAGGGCAAGGAAGGTGTCCTTGTAGCCGAACCACTATAAATCGGTTGTGTCATTTCTATCCCTTGTCTTTATTTATTTGCTTGCATTATCGTTAGATCTATACGTTCTCAACATCCATATGATTTCACATAATATCGAATCTAAAGTTTTTGAAATCAACTTAAAATCGGCAAAACTATTCAACCCCCCCTCTCTTCTAGTTTTCCATAGACTCCTCAATTCTGATCACCTGCAATCGTCGGGTGTCCCTGAAAACAACAGTTAGCAATAAAGCGCATAAAAGTGTCTTTGATCACTTTCGTTGAATGGGGTTGCAAGAACCACGGTTCCTTGTTGATCAGTACAAGTATTGCATGTGATCAGGTAGATGATATGCGGGGTCAAAGGAAACATCCTTTTCTTCGAGCAAGTTTTTCAACCACTTAGGCAGTGTATCTAATTGTTGTAGTGCAGTATTAGGGTAAGCCTCGGGGATTGATATCGTTCACTAGGGGAATAGGAATGCTAGTGAAAAATTTACTACACTAAGGTTGAGGTTGAGGAAGGTTATTTTTTTATCTTTTTATATTTTTTTAGAAACTAAAGGTAAAATCTCGAGGTTTGGATTTGGGGGTTGGTACTTCTACCGATTACTCTAATATCTATTTATCTAATCTAATGGGCAGTCTATGTCTTTTTGAAGTGTGCTCGTATGATGATTAAAGATGTGTTTACCTAGATACTATTACTCCCTAGTTATCTTTATTGGTGGTTGAATTGTCACGTCCTTATTCTTAACGCATTGTATTTTCTAAGGTCGTAGGGTGTGCTTTTATCCCTAACTCTTTGAAGCTACCTAAGGTTGATGACTACGAAATCTCTAGGATTCATAAACTTAACACTAAGGTTATCTTTGGATATTTAGCCTACAACTTCACTAGTAATTGTAAACCAATGTTCAACAAAGATTAATCAAGAATTAAAAACACAACGATGGCTTTAAGCACTCCTAAGCCAATTACAATTAAGATAAGAGATAACCAATCAATATTCAATAACTAGGTTTCATAGATTTAAGCAAACACACAAGTAAATTAGCCGGAAATGTTAAACATGCAAGCATACACACATTCAATCGAAGACATAATGAAATAAAGGGAAGAAATAACTTATCTCGATGTAAAATAGGGTATGAGAGCCCTAAAATATTGTCCAAACCGGACAACAATCGTTTTAGGTTTTTACTCCACAAGTATACCTCTTTAAAATTCTGAAAATCGAATTCTATATATAGATTTACAACTGCGACGGCGTCACCTTTTAATTGTGACGACGTCGGATCGCCGTCATTAGGGTTTCGTCATGGCTAAGTCAACTTTGGGACGGCGTCACTTTGTGGTTGTGACGTCGTCAGCTTCAGCTCTGACGTCGTCTGAATCTGGATCTAGGCCATTTGATGAGAAAAGTCTTCGTGACGCCTTACTCTTCAAAGCCTGACGCCGTCAGGTGTAAAATAGCAATTTCGCTACTGCATCGTCACAAATATAGGGACGGCGTCACCCTCTGATTGGGACGCCGTCAGGTGCATCTCCAGCAGCTTGAGTGTCTTGATCTTGACTTTAGCCATATTCTTCACATATTCACTCCTTTTCAACCAAATAAGCATCATTCCAGCATTTTGCCTTCAAGAGACCTAAAAAGTGAAAAGGAACGAAATTAAGCAGTAACGGATATAAAAGTGGGCAATTAAGGGCTTAAATGACCCCTTAAAAGTGTTCGTTTTAAATCCTTATCATATATCCCTACACTTGTATTTGCTTGTCCTCAAGCAAATGTGCCTTTGGCCAATCAATTTATAAGTTAGGGGGCATAAAGCAATGGTTTAGCATAATTCATAACAAGTATAAGCACCACAATAGTCATAACAAGCACGGAAATTATGTACTAGCACCTCACAAGTGGTGTTTGGGTACTCTCATCTCTCGGGTGTATATGAAATATATGAAATGGAAATGGAAGATAAACACTCATTAACCAGTCATAGTACATAGATTACCATAGGATTGAGACTAGATCAAACCTCCACTTCTTTGGCGTAAGCACCTAGGAACAACTATCTAAGAGGTCATGAAAGGGTTGTAACGTTAGGCTTATGGTAGGGAAACAAAGGGTTTGGTTGGATACGCGATTTAGTGGTGGCAAGTCAAAAAATCTTTATGTTACAAGCATGAGAAGAATGGCGTTGCTAAGCCAAGACTCGACTCTCTAAATTCTAAATAAATTGAAACAAACAAACATAAATATAAAGATAGATGTACGATGGTAGCCCGTATGTTTTTTCATTTTTTCATTTTTTTTTTCAACTATTTTTTTTTTTTTTTTTTTTTTTTTTTTTTTTTTTTTTGCATGCACTTTTTTTCTACCATCCTCTAACGATAACATCAAAATATAAGGGATTCATAGGCACATCCCTACACTTGAGTTTTTATTACTCTAACGCTATTATGACCCGAATTGAAAAGATCAAAACACTAGGAGTACATTATTACGTAAATAAAGGGAATTTGAATTTAACGTTCTTTCCCGTCACTCCATAAAATTTAACTTTGCCCATGAGTCCCAATCATCCCAAAACTGTGTACAAAAGATATGACTCGACTTAGCAACCATGCAAGTAACTAGATAATTGAACTAAGGGTTTAGTATGATAACAATAATGCACTAAAAGTGAGTGCATACAAAGTAGGCTAAGGCGATTTGGGTGTACATTTGGGGGTGGATTGTAAACAATGCTCTTCATTGATATTCCGGAAAACCGAAACATCATGAGAACCGCGAAAAGGATAGGCTCTGAAGGGTTAACTAGGAGTATAGTGTACTAAAGATGAGTACATCGCAAGGGTGTGGGGGAATTACTCAACCGATGTGGAAGAAGTAATTATAATACGGGTATCAAACAAGGGTTATCCTAATGCCTCTTATCATTTAGTTATTCCTAACTACACAAGTGTAGTCTCACTAGCGATTTCGGGATGCATCACAAAACAAGTTATAGAATCTATTATAATATCGGTACACTCTCGAAGCATTAAAGGTGAATGCTTTAATTCTTACAAATCTAGGGCGAACCTCACATTTTTGGGGTGGAATTTGAGTGGTAAAGGGTTTTTGTGCTAGTCATATAAATTCCTATCCATGAGACGCTTTATTAAGACTAAAGACCCACTCGTACAAGTCATGAAATTTTTTTAATTTGGTGCTAAAATTACCCTAACCGATATTTCTCATAGCTTATTACACAAATGAAATAGGACAAGATAAATAATAAAGGATAAGCATAGTTTCAAAGTTCCCGTTTTATTCTCCCTCCCTACACTTAAATTGAACATTGTCCCCAATGTTCCCCGAAAGTATCAAAGTTATGATAACGGAAGGTATTTAAAAAAGAAAGAAACTAGTACTCCCCTGATTAGCTCGGTAGGATCCGTGTGAAGCAATGGTTAAATTCTTTCCAAGAAGAATGTATGCGTGAAAAGCTCCATCCAATCTTATGTTTCTTCTTCTTGATAAATAAAACATGCACACTTTAATAAAATAGACGAAACCTTTGCGTAAAATCGGCGGTAAAACTATATATGACTCTACTAAACTAGGATATAATGCTTGTGGAATGGATGTTTGCAGATTTTCTGGAAAATTAAGACCTGACAATTTCCAAAAATTTATAAGTAGCACAGAAAACGAGAGAAAGTTAGATAAGATGTTTCTGCTCCTCCTAACGCCGTCAGGTTATCCTGACAGAAACTGGTCTGCTGCGTTTTTTTGGAAAAATTACATCTTTAAAATCTGGAAAAGTTCCTGCAAAACATCCATTATGACTCGATACAAGAATTTGACTCTAACAAACACACATATATATCTTTTCAATAATCGTAATTCTCATGTTTACGTTCTTTTAAAAAACGTGTGTAATCTTCCCTACACTTATCCTTTTGCAAAATACCTTTATATGTAATTAAGACGAGGTTAAAGACAAAATAAAGCATTTTTACAAATTCAAACATGAGAAAAAACAATCAATGAAAAGATATATGACACACAAACAAGCAAACAATTAAGCATGTGTTGCCTCCCACGAAGCGCTTTTCTTTATTTATGAGTCTTGTAGCTAGACTCGAAGTCGTGCCCCTACGTGACTTCATCTCCGTCACCTTCTTCCTCATGATGGTCTCTATTGGGGTTTTCCATGTTATAGAAGTGCCCTATTATGCACCTTTCAAAGAAGTCATCTTCTCCCTAATCGGTTCTATATTCCGGTCCTAGTTTCAAGCAATCCTTATAGAACCCGGAAATCTTATCCATTACATAATCTACTCCCTTCTTCTTATCCTCCTCATTCCTATAGTAGACCGATAGCTTAAGTTCTTTTTCATAATTGGATAATGATGAAAATTTCTCAATCTTAAACGGCATTTGGTAAGCTATGTCATCGGTCTCATCCTTGAATCTCAATATTCCTAACGACGGATCATAAGTCATCCTGGTGTTCTCTATGAAAGGCTTTCCTAGAATTACGTGGGACAAGCTAGGATCTATGGCCGTACTAATATCATCCACAATTATGAAATCCGTAGGATACGTGAAATTACCTACATAGACGGGCAATCCCTTCACTCTACCCAGGAAATTACAACTAACTCTAGGATTATCGGGATCTTGCCTAGTTGGGAAAGGCTTTTTCATCACCCAATTATAGTAGGTGCTAGTCATGATGTTTATCGGGGACTTGCGATCAATGTAAGCCTTTGCCACGAAAAGATGTCCTATGCAACATGGTATGTTAAGATTCCAAGGGTTCCCAAACTTGATCCTAGGGCTTTTCCTAACATACATGTGACGGAGGTCGCGCACTAAGTGTGGGTGGCGAGAGAGTTCCTTTTCCGTAGGAAACTTATTGAAATAGTCATCACCTACTTCATTTACTTCATCGGTAGATTCATTCTTAGGAGTCTCACTAACCTCAAGTACCGTCTCATGGTTCGCCTCGTCATTAGTCCTATTAGGTTTCACTAAGGTGATGGTATTGACGAATTGAACGTGCTTGGCCAACTTACTTGGGTCCTTAATTTTCACACCGGAAGCTTCGGGAGAATGAGTCGAGATGGCATTAACCTTTTCGGTGGTCTTCCTATCACTATTGGTCATGGCTTTCAAAAGGTTATCTATGTTCGTATCCATCTCGGCTTGTTTTTGGTTAAAGCGGTCCGAAAGCTTGGCTATTTGAGCTTCTTGGATGTAACTAGGTGTTGCAACATCCCTTCTATGTTTTTTTGGCTAGGTCCGTGAGAGGGGGGCCATGACAAATCATTAGATGTGAATTCTTTGGATTGTCCCCAATAGAAGTCGGGTTTTCCCCTCCATGCTTCTCAGGCATCACTGAAAGTCCTAGGTCCGGGTGTTGTAGGGAATCTTCCTCCCATTCCATTGGTACGCGAGGATACAGAAGCTTTTTCGGGGAGTCTTGTGCAAGTACGAGTGTCGTGCGGACCACTACATAGCTCACACAAGGAAGAGACTTTGTTCACTTGGTGTGAAAACTTAGGATTTTCGTAGGAGCTCATTAGGAATTTGACTTGATCTTCAAGTTTGAGCATCCTACGATCGGAAGTTTGTGAGTTAATGGGAGGCAAGGAGATTGCCTTTATGGTTTTGGGTAACTCACGGGGGTCATTCCAACTTTCGTTGTCATAGAGGGCAAGGTCCTCTATTGTACCCCACGATTCTTCCGCGGTGAGATCACTAAGTTTGCCACCGGCCGCTTTGTCGATGGATTGCTTAGTTGAGAAGTTGACATGATCATAAAAGATTTGGACTTGAAGCCAAAGATCAATGCCGTAATGAGGGACTTTATGGAGCAAGTCCTTGAATCGAGTCCATGCTTCGTAGAGAGATTCACCTTGACGTTGTTGGAACATCAAGATTTCATTACTAAGCTTAGTAGTTCTCCTCGGTGGGAAAAGTTGGGCAAGGAAACGAGTAGTGAGATCATCCCAACTTGAGATGGATCCGGCGGGAAGTCGCTCAAGCCAATTACTAGCTTGGTCCCGTAGAGAGAATTGGAAGAGACGCAAGCGCGTGGTCTCCCGAGTAGTAGCATCAAGGTCGATGGAATCGACGATTTTAAGGAAATCCTTAAGATACTGATTAGGATCTTCGGAACGAAGTCCATGGAATGCACATCCGTTTTGCACCAACCGGATGGTGTCGGATCGCAGGGTCGTATGTTTGAACTTGATCGGGGAGCTCAATGGTGTTCCTATAGCCTAGGTGGCTTGGTCTAGAGTATTCACCAAGATTGCGGCCTCTTGGCGGGTCATTAGGTGGTGGGTTAATAAGTGGTGGTTGATTATCACCTTCCATGATGAAAAGTGATGGTATTACGAACAAAGATCATGAAGAAGGGGGATAGACTACGAGGAAGCTAAAAATGAGAAAAAATCTTACTTGATAGGAATCAAGCAAGGGAACCTAAACGAGATAGAAGTCTAACTAGCTATTCTATTCCCTGGCAGCGGCGCCAAAAACTTGATACGCGTACAACGCGCGTTCGGGGTCAAAGGAAACTTCCTTTTCTTCAAGCAAGTTTTCAACCACCTAGGCAGTGAACCTAATAGTTGTAGTGTAGTATTAGGGTAAGCCTCAAGGATTGATATCGTTCTCTAGGGGAATAGGAATGCTAGTCAGAAATTTACTATGCCAAGGTTGAGGTTGAGGAAAATTATCTTTTTATCTTTTTATATTTTATTAGAAACTAAAGGTAAAATCTCTGGGTTTGGATTTGGGGGTTGGTACTTCTACCGATTACTTTAATATCTAATTTCTTTTATTGATGGTTGAATTGTCACGTCCTTATTCTCAACGCGTTGTGTTTTCTAAGGTCGTAGGGTGTGCTTTTATCACTAACTCTTTGAAGCTACCTAAGGTTGATGACTACGAAATCTCTAGGATTCATAAACTTAACACTAAGGTTATCTTTGGATATTTAGCCTACAACTCCACTAGTAATTATAAACTAATGTTCAACAAAGATTAATCAAGCATTAAAAACATAACGATGGCTTTAAGCACTCCTAAGCCAATTACAATTAAGATAAGAGACAACCAATCCATATTCAATAACTAGGCTTCTTAGATCTAAGCAAACACACAAGTAAATTAGTCAGACATGTTAAACATGCAAGAATACACACATTCAATCGAAGACATAATGAAATAAAGGGAAAACATAACTTATCTCGATGTAAAATAGGGTATGAGAACCCTAAAATACTGTCCAAACCGGACAACAATCATTTTAGGTTTTTACTCCACAAGTCTACCTCTTTAAAAGTCTGAAAATCGAATTCTATATATAGATTTACAACTGCGACGGCGTCACCTTTTAATTGTGACGCGGTCGGAGCGCCGTCATTAGGGTTTCGTCTTGGCCAAGTCAACTTTGGGACGACATCACGTTGTGGTTGTGACGCCGTCAGCTTCAGCTCTGACGTCGTCTGAATCTGGATCTAGGCCGTCTGATGAGAAAAGTCTTCGTGACGCCCTACTCTTCATAGCCTGACGTCGTCAGGTGTAAAATAGCAATTTCGCTACTGTGTCATCACAAATATAGGGACGGCGTTACCCTCTGATTTGGACGCTGTCCGGTGCATCTCCAGCAGCTTGAGTGTCTTGATCTTGACTTTAGCCATATTCTTCACATATTCACTCCTTTTCATCCAAATAAGCATCATTCCAGCATTTTGCCTTCAAAAGACCTAAAAAGTGAAAAGGAATGAAATTAAGCAGTAACGGATATAAAAGTGGGAGATTAAGGGCTTAAATAACCCCTTAAAAGTGTACTTTTAAATCCTTATCAGTAGAATTCCGAAGAATCTCCTTGACAGGGTTTCGCAGTTAATCAAGCCATTGTCAAACCAGAACGTCTCAAAGAGGACAACACGGAGTGAGCGAACCAGCGAATTGAGATTCACTGATTGATAAAAAATGATTTGAAAGACAGTCGTGTATTTCTTAATAGAAAGAGTTTTGCAATACAACGAAGGTTTTACGGAAAACATCAATTTTCAATCATAAATTCCATTTTATTTTGAAATGTTAATACACAGCCGATGTGCTAGAGAAAATAGTTGTTGAGCACAACAACCGGTTTTTCAAAGGTATCCGTCAATCCATTTCCTGGACCAAGGTTGATTCAAGAGTGAATTGCCCCATTATTTCTATCTAGTTGTCACAAGTTTGATCTTTTGAGAAGATCTCACATGTTACCCACCAAGAGCTTGTTTGATGTTGGCTCTAGAAGGATTTCCATCTTCATCGTGAATACTTAACATATCACTCATATGTTCTGGCAATACCACAAAGATAATGCATAGGACTCTCAATATATTCTCACTTTCCACATTGTGTGAAACAGCAAGTCTTCATTATTGTGTGTCCTAATGAGATTTATTGATGATCTCTTGGCTCTAGACTCAAAAGTGCAGTTTGGTTTCCTATTTCGGAGACTGGGAGAGGGTCTCCTTCTTCAATATCAACAATCTCTAAGAGAAAGTGGATAGATAATGTAGGTTCCCCGTGAGAATGAAACAAATCCTTTTAAGAGGAACTTGAGTAGCTTAGGAAGTTTAGTGCAATGCATCACTGGGTCCATGACGTCTTGTCTTCAATACCAGTGTTACCATAATAACAACCAATAGTATATGAATTGAACCCGGTTTCTGCCCAAAGGTTGAATTAATGGAAGGCTATTTCTTTACACCCTCTTCACATTCAATTCTTTTTCATTCTTCAACCCCTTCAGTGCTTACCGAGATTTCATTACTAGAACCTTGTTGGGTTTATTCCAGTTCTAGCTCAATCTCAGTCGGCACTCTTCCCTTATTCTCACTTTTCTCCTTTTTTCATCATACCTAAGGACTTCTACACTAACTAGTGGATTGTCCTTGGGTAGATCCCTCCGGCTCTGGCGGGATCATGGGAATGAATACCTAACCTGACCATCCTTATATCTCCAATTCATAAATTAAATTGGTCGGTCTTTTGGTATTGTTCTTTCCGCCTCAAAACCAAGTGAAAACCATTTGAAAATCAATCAAGGTACTTGTGATTTAAAATCAAAGAATTTTGTACCTTAATTGTTTTTTATATTTTAGAAATGCTCCCCCTCAACATGTGCTTCAAGTATTAGAAATCATTTGGCACATGGAGGTAAGAGGACTTTGAAATCTTAGATTGAGAATGAAAGATCCAATTATTGATTAACATTTTCTAAAATGATCATCATCACTTCCCCGATCAAATAAAGTATTTTAAGTACTTTGGATAAAACATTTTGGGAAGGATGTGGATTTCTTTTGATTGCTCCCCCTGAATATGTGCATCGAGATTTGAAAGAGGTTTGCACATATTAGAGGGAACCTGCACTTTGAGACAAATCAATCACATTTTAATCCCTTTTGGTTTAAGATAAATGCTCCCCCTTAACATGTGCATGGAAATTTTGAAATCATATGCACATGTAGGGAGGAGAGCCTGTTGATATTTCTAAAACCACTTGCCAAATTATCAGTTTATTTCCAATTTAAATCACAAATTCTCCCCCGATCACAATTTTCAAACCCTTTGAGATTTGTGATCCCAATTGATTTAAATTGTTTTCGAAAACTTTTTGAGGAGAAATGTGACTTGCTTTTAAAAACATTTAACTGATAAGGATCTGATTTTGAAACTTTAAACTCTAATGATCAAACATGCTTAGGTGTCATATGAAAACACAACATTAGCCTTGGTCTTGATCCAATTGAAAAAGGTGTTCTTTTTTATTAACCAAATGTAGACCTTGCTCATTTTCGTGCCAATTTTTTAAGAGATAACCTTTTTGATTTGTTTGAAATCATTCTCCTCCTCAATCAATGACTTAAGTTGTTGATTGAGTGATAGAGATTTTGACAAATGATAAGACCAGCTGATTTTCAAAATAAAGTCCGGGTTATTTTCAAAGAAATTTGTTTTTCATTAGATGACAAATATTTTTCAGAAGAATCTTTAGACGGAAAAATATTTGTGGGGAAACATTTGTCTTTTGGCGACAACCGTTCCTTATAAACTTATGTTATTAACATCAGAGCAGGATAATTTAAAATGGTTTAGCATTGCTCTGTCCTTTCTTTAAAAAACAGGTTACTGCCTGAAATGATAATAAACCAACATTTTTCTCCATCTCATTTTTTTTAAGACAAATTAAGAAAATATTTATTACTTCTGTTCGAACTTCATCTAAAGACCCGTGCCATTATTGAATAACAGATCTAAATCCGTAGATATTATCGAAATCAGAACACATGATAAGTAAAACAATCTTTTTGATTTTTTTTTAAAGATTTTCTGATTTTTATGGGTTTTGAAAATTTTATATTTTTCTATTTTCTTTTTGTTGGTTTTATAATTTTTTATTTTGCTTTTTGATAAAATATATACAAGAAAGTAGATGAAGAAACACCTTTACTCCTCTTCTTTCTCCTAAAGACATTTGAGTGTCTCAGGTTGTAGGCTCTTCAAGCCAAGTCGTGGGAGGATAAACTCAAAACGTTCTCTAGGAAGAGCTTTAAAGAAGATGTCTGCCAGCTGATATTCAGTCCTTACGAAATATAGATCAGCCACACCTTTCTCCACTTGTTCCTGGATGAAGTGATGTCGAATGTCAATATACTTTGCTCTTGAGTGTTGAACATTGTTGCAGCATAGAGCAATGGCACTTTTGTTATCACAATACAGAGGAACTTTGTTGAATACAAAGCCATAGTCAGATAATTGAGATCTCATCCATAAGATTCGAGCACAAAAAGATGACATGGCTATGTACTCAGCCTCTGTAGAGGATATAGACGTACTCATTTGTTTCTTTAAAGACCAGCTTACTAACTTATCTCCCAAAAACGGAGCGCCTCCTGACATGCTTCGACATGTATCTTGACACCTTGCATGGTCTGCATCTGCATAGGTTGTTAGTGACATATCGGTGTCCTTCGGATACCAAAGTCCCATGTTAATGATTTCTTGGAGATACCGAAAGACCCGTTTAACCACTTCAAGGTACTTTTTGGTAGGCTTAGCCTGGTATCTAGCACACATGCATACAGCGAACAGAATATCAGGTCTACTGGCTGTGAGGTACATCAGGGATCCAATCATACTATGATATTTCGTTTAATCAACCATGATCCCTGAGTGGTCCTCATCCAGTTTTGTACGCTCTACCATGGGAGTGTCAACAGGGTCACAAGAATCAAATCCAAACTTCTTTAAAATTTCATTTGCATATTTATATTGATTAATAAAAATGCCTCCGGGACTTTGTGAAATTTGTAATCCCAAGAAAAATGACATTTGTCCCATCATAGACATTCGAAATTTGGAGCCCATATCCTTTGAAAATCGGTCACATTCATTAGAGTTGGTCGAGGAAAAAATAATATCATCAACATAAATTTCAATGTGAATTAAGTGTTTGTCTGACTTTCTGGTGAACAGTGTGGGATCAACTGCTCCTTTTTTGAATCCATTTGACAAAAGAAACTTTGATAGCGTATCGTACCATGCTCTTGGAGCTTGCTTCAAACCATAAGGGCCTTCTTCAAGCGGTCGACATGGGTCGGATGTTCTGGATCCACAAAACCTTCTGGTTGACTGACATAAACCACCTCTTTAAGATCTCCATTGAGAAAGGCGGTCTTTACATCCATCGGATAGACCACCATATTCTTACTGGCAGCATTAGCCAGAAATATTCTGATGGCCTCAATTCGTGCAACTGGAGCAAATGATTCCTCAAAGTCAATCCCTTCCTCTTGACGATATCCTTTAGCCACTAACCTTGCCTTATTCTTCAGAACATCACTATGCTCATCGAGCTTTACTTTAAAGATCCACTTGAGAGCAATAATCATATCACATTCTGGAGCAGGTACTAATTCCCATACATCAAGACGATCGAACTCATGGATTTCTTCTTGCATAGCACTAAACCAGCTATCCTCAGACATTGTTGTTTTGACATCTTTAGGTTCAATCTTTGATAATACATAGTTGAAGAAGCACCATAAGGCATCAGTAGCAAGTTGTTTACGAGTGGATACCGGACGAGAAGGATTCCAATGATGTTGTCCAATGGATGATCATGTGTCCTTTTTCTGAGATCGTCATGTGGTTGTTGGTAAGGGACTGATGGAGCAGAGTTAAGATCCCCTGGTGAAGATGTTTCTGGTGTAGGTTCAGGGGCAAATATGTTTTTAAACGGAGCATCTTCGGGAGTTGCAAAGGGATTTTATCCAAAAGAATATCAGCTACATTTCCATGATGTACGGCCGAATATTAAGGATTCGAGGATGATGATGAGTGATCAGCAAGTGGCGCTTCTTGAGATAAAGACATTGAAACGGATGGACCATTTGTATTTGTTGGATTAGAAGCAGCTACAGTTGGTGGTGCGAAATTGTCATTAGTTTGACGTTCATAGTATTCATTAAACATTGAATCAAACAATTTCTTCAAGTCTTGTTCTAATGGAGGTACATAGGGAACTGCAGGAGAGTAATTCTGTACAAGAGAAGAACTGATGGGACTACTTGTCAAAAATTGAGGTGCAGGTCCAGAACTGGATTGTCAAGGAGCCGTTTGCTCAGTCAGCTCATCGAACGTAACGTGAATAGTTTCCATGATGTCTCGGGTTCTTTTATTGTAGATTCGGTAACCCTTCCGATTCGGTGCATAACCAACGAAAAATCTAATATCCGCCTTAGCTTTCAACTTTCCCAAAACTTGACCCTAATTTGTTGGATAGCACAATGCTTCGAACACACGAAGAAAATAAATATCCGGTTTTCTGTTATGAACTAGTTCGTATGGAGTTTTTCCATGAGTTGTATGTATTAGGGAACGGTTTCGGGTGTAACATGCAGTGGCAATGGCTTCCGCCCAGAGAAACATTGGAGCCATTGAATAGCTTAGCATAGTCCTTGCGGCTTCAACAAGAGTTCGCTTTCGTCTTTCAACTACACCGTTCTGTTGAGGAGTACGTGGAACACTTCTTTGATGGCTGATTCCAATACTTTCATAAAACTGACTTAGTTCTTTGTTTACAAACTCAGTTCCATTGTCTGTTCGGATGATTCTAACTATTTTGTTAAGTCGAACCTTCAAATGTTTAATAAGTTTGATGATGATGTCGGGAGTTTCATCCTTTGATCTCAAAAACTTAACCCACGTAAACCGAGAGTAGTCATCAACAACGACTATCACATATTTCTACCCATTTATAGTCTGCACTCTCATGGGTCCGCACAAATCCATGTGAAGGGTATGAAGAACTTCCATATTGGAGTTTGTAGGTTTGGGTTTGTGGGCATACTTTGTGCTTTTGCCCAATTGGCATGCCGAACAAAGATGATCCTTTTCATACTTTAATCTGGACAAGCTTCTTACGAGGTCCTTTCTAGAAAGATCATTGATGCAGCCGAAGTTCAAGTGATTGAGGCGACGATGCCATAACCATGACTTTGTTTTGGATGCTTTTGACAACAAACAAATAGGAGAAGACTTCATCATGTCTTCCATAGAGATGGTGTATAAATTTGTGCCACGAGTTAACAGAGAACAAATTATGACCAAGACCTTCTACATAATATACCCGAGAGATTACACTGTCACCAAATACATAATCTCCGTAACACATGATTGCCCCAAAGTGGTCGTTCCCAAGTCTAACAGTTCTGATGAATTTATTCACGAAGTTCTTGATCCGTGAGCGATCTCCAGTCATATGCTTTGAACAGCCTGAGTCCAAATACCACAAAACGATTTGTATGACCTGCAGTTGAACACAGACAAGTATGGATGACTGGATAATTTGGATCCCCATGAGAGAATGGGTTCCAATTGGTTAGTAAATGAGATTTGAACACCCACATCAGTATTAGAAGCTATGACATCGTTAGTGGTGGAAGCAAGACTAGTAGTAGCACTGGGCCTGTGTGAAGTATGACTACTTCTTAAGGGGATGATCCTACTAGTAGGTTTCCATTCCTTAGTGGGCATAGATCTATACCTTTTAGGGAAAAATTCATTAACTTTGTATACGGCCAGTGGGTTTCTATTGATAACCCACATTATTGAATTTTCTCCCTGTAGGTTTCCAATAATTACTAACCTTTTTCCAAATTGGCTTCCTGACTTTCTTAACTTGTTTAGCACTTCTTACATTTTTTACTGGAGAGTTAACAACATTTTTCAACTCATTCACAACACATTCATGATAAATACCAGAAACCAAACATTCATTACATGTTTTGCAAATAGTAGCGGAATTCGAATTAATTACAGTACACTTATAGCTAATACTGAGAATCAATACGATTCGTCTTATTTAACTCAAACTTATTATTCCTAGGGTGGTCTTCTACTTTCTTCCCTTGATCACTCTTGGCTCGCGTGGTCCTATCTTTCTTTGTATTGCCTGGAGGCTTTGACCCACTTACCTTAGTGTCATTGATTACTCCTGTAGAAGGAACGATAGGAATATTAGTTGGTTTCACTACTTTCTGCATTCCTGGTCTAGAAGTGCTGGGATCTGAGAATCTAGGAGGCACATCAAAGGTCACATGCTTGACTTTAGGCATAGAACAGGGCATAACTACACTATCTTTCCTAGTACCAGATTTAGGACATGTTGCAATTATACATTCTAAGAGTTCTTGAGATCGTTTGGCATATAAGCATGCATGCCCAATCGCATTATCGAGTGGCTTCTCTATCTTATCCTCTTCTACAATTTCACAGAGACACTCTAGACTATCCTTAAGGTATGAAAGATATGTTTGAAATGCATGTTCATTATTCCTAAGATGAGGGGGAATATACTTCACAGTTATAGCATATTTAGAACAAACATGCACTTTTGGTGCAACATTCTCACTACAGGTGATTGGCATTTTCCCTTTTATCTGACTCTTCAGATTCTCAATTTCTTTTTGCAAAGATGTTATATTTTCATTGTTCTTGTAATGAGTGACCTTAATTGATTCATACAACTCCTTGAAATGCAGTTTAACCTTTTCATTTTCCTCTAGAAAACATTCATTTTCATGTTGTAAGACATTAATGAGGTTTTGAAGATGGAAATTTGGAGAATTCTGAGAATCTAAAGGAGGAGGCATATGGGAGCCAGACACTTCACTCTTTTCACACTTCAATTGGGAAATTTGGGCTTTCAACCTTTTGATCGTGTTACAATGAGCTCGAATCTGTTCATCACGTTTTTTGATTTCAAAGACTGCATCAAACTCAGGAGTATCCGAAGATGTCTTGGCATTTAAGGTTTTAACATTTTCTTTAAGATGTTGATATTTTAATTGTAAATCAAGATATTTAACTTCCAATTTAGAAAAATGTTTGACCATGTTATCATGATCATCCCTTTCAATTTTATCATGCAATTTTGAATTTTTGGTTTCAAGCTCAATGACACGATCTTGGGAGACTTTCAAAGAAATAGACAATTCATGAAATTGAGAAGCAGTAATGGAATAATTCGTAGCAGTATAAAACACATCTTGAGCAATACAACTAGAAATCAAATTATCATTCAGGATATGAATATTCTTCCTCTCTATCTCATTGCTCTTAAGCTCACATTCATTCATTCTAACCTCGTTTTCCATTTCATTGAACATTCTTTTCATTTCTTTAACTTCTGTATCTATGGCCTTTTGAAGACTCTCAAATTGTTCTTTTAGTTGTTTAAAGAAAGTCACGACCTCAGTTAGATAACATTCTTTTGTTTGCTCAAAACCCCTCTCCCCTTCAGTAATTCCCGTTGGAGTGATTCTCTTTTTACATGTTTTCTCAAAGTCAACGAATAGTTGGTAAACTATGTATAAGCTGACTAATGTTTTGCTTTGAGTGGGAAGAGTTCTAGGTACTAAATACATCGGTGTAATTGGTGGATACACAGTGGCTGGAGGCAATTTCCTAAGGGGAGGATTCTTTTCAACAAGTTCATCAATTTTTTTCTTATGCATATCTTTCTTCCAGAACACTTGTTCAGGGGTCAGTTGAGTCTGAGGTCTAAACTTATTGAAGGCAATCTAGTTTTCCTTAGCATAATTTAGAGTTTTAAATGTAATATTATACTCTATACACCAAGGATCTTTTAGTTTCTTTTCCATTTTCTCTCTAGAGGCATCTTCTAATTCTCTATCCTCTTCAGTGCTCTCTACACAAGTAGGCTTTTGTCTAGGCTTAAGGATTTCATTACCATCATAGATCACCTTTTGAGCGGCTTTTGCTTTCTTACCATACTCAGGATTGGGTTCCTCTACAAGGCTAGTACTATTTTCATCGTCTAATACTCTATGCTTAGTGATTATGTGAGCAATCTGAATGGTGTTACCTTGTACGTACAACTTGTTTTCAAGTTTGTTTTTCAAAGTTTTTAGGTTGGAAAAATCATTTAAAAGTTTTGATTCCTTAGCATTGAATTCATGCTTAATCACTTTTACATTTTCTTGAAGTTTTTGCTTTTGCTTAACAGTTTTATTAAGTTTTTCTTGTAAGAATTTAACTCTTGTTTTAATACTTCTTCCCTAAAATTATTCTGATAAGTGTACGCATTTGGTTATCCATCTCCTGCTCACGGGTTGTCAATTCATACTTAGCACGCTGTTCATATATAGCAACTTGTTCCTTATAGGCATTTAGTTTAGTGGTCATGGAATCATCAGGTGCATATTCAGTGTATTAATAAAATATACATTCATCATTGATAGCAGAAGATGCATCACTTGGTACAATCATACTTTCATCTTGCTTCACATATTGATCATATGGGACAACATTGCTATTACCCCTATTTTCAATATCTGATTCAATGATTCTGTTAATTGTACTTTGTTATGAATCTTTTGCACATCAACCACATCGTATAGTTTTAATACCTATGATATTATGGATTCCTTGGAGGGACCGGCTTGTTGAGGTGAAGAGACCATTGGAGTGATGTTAGCCATAAAGATGGTTTGTGCCGTTGGTTCATCATCAACATCGGAGTCAAATGCATCACAATCTGAACTTGAAAGACATTGGGATTGTTCTAAGCGACACCATGAACTGGTTGTTCATCTACATCTACATCATAAGTTTTGGCATTTCCCTCAGCAAGAAAGTACAAATCTTCCTCATCCAACACTGCTCTATTGTCTTGAGCTTGCACCAGTAGCATCTTATCCCTGAAGTACTCTGCATTCTGTGGACATTTTGGTTGAGTGCAGTTCCTAGCAATGTGTCCTTCCCCTCCATAATTGTAGCACTTGATTGGCTTCCCTTGACCTTGAGCCATGATCCTTCCTCGATTCTGATTGCCCACATAACTAGAACCAACTCCTACATTCCCATAACCAGTTCCAACACCTACATTCCCTTGTTCATTATGTGGAAGATAAGCATTCTGCCTTCCTTGCACATATTGCACAACAACCCTTCCATCTTTAACAGTAGCATGATTTTGTAGATTATATGCAGTTCTGAGATGATTGTTGGTGTGGGGAGTGAGGTTTAATTTTTGCTTAACCATTAGGGCCAGTTTATTTGCTAAGTGTTCTATGAACATGTCTGATGGCTTATACCCTGAATCTGGAATAAGTTTGTGATAATTATCCCCAGTAGGTATAACTTGTGATGCTTTGGTACTTATCCCCACATTTGTGAAGATTGCAGTTGTTAGGTTCCCATTTTAGTAACACAAGCATCAATATAAGAAATAGATAAGAAGAGATCGGATGAACACAATCACAAACACATGAATAAGAAAATGAAGAAAGGTTATGCGTAGGTGAATAATGAAAGTGAATAACCAACCCTCAAGTGAGGGTTATACAAGGGTATTTATAGGGCAAGGAGCTAGGGCAACACTTCTAGCAACCTTCCCTTCTTATGGGCTTGGGCCAAGGCTCATGGGCTTTCTACATAAGCCTTGGCATGATAACTAACATAAAAGCCATATTAAGCTAACTATTACATATTAATTACTAACACTTGAAATATAGTTTAGGAGTGATTCCAACAATCTCCCCCTAATTGTTAGTGATTGATGATATAAATGTTGAAGGTGCTGATGTAATAGTAGCTTTGACGTCTTCTGACATTCTTCTTTCTTGCGAGAAGAAGTGCCTTGATTCGAACAATCTCCCAGTGTAGAGAAATTGTTTCCTTTGAAAAGTTATGCTTTGACGTCATCATTTTCTTTGTTCTTTGATCTTTGTTCTTTGTGATGGTAGTGATAGTATGTTGTTGTTGTCTGCATCAGGTCAGCTTCGTTGCTCCAATGTCTCTACGTCTTTCTTCAACATGCTCACACGCTCTTTAACGTTGAATTTCAGTACTGATGTAGTTCTCTTAGTCTTTAAACTTTGTAGATTCTTTGACTTTGATGAAGAATCATTCTGACTTTGTGTTGCCTTTTGAGAGAACTTCCATTAGTGATTTTGTTGGTATGAGCATGTGAAGAATCTGCATGATCAGTCCGCTCCAGAGCTTCCATAAGAAGAAAACATAAGAATGGTTAGTAATAAGCGGATTCCAGCACTTACAACTTTGAACTTTGAGAGTGTTAACAGCATAGTGTGAAGACACAACTCTAATTCTCACAAAGGCTGTTCCTGAACTGGAGTCCCACAAGTGAGATAACGCGATGTACCGAAGTACACCTACAGTTCAGATGAGTCGCTGAGGTACACCGAAGCATCACCTCACGACTGTAGACCGTTTGAGACACACTAAGCGTAATCCACGGGGAGTTACCGAAGTGACCTGCTGTCAGGGCTGTTTGATGTTGACCCTGGCAGGAGTTTCTATTCAATCATTGAGGATCACATATGTGAACCTCTCATAAATGTTCTCGACAGATTGCTAAGATATGTGAAGGACACGATAATATATCACTTGCGTTCTTATTGTTGGGAATTATGTGAAGTCTGGATTATGCTGATATTAATGCCGAAGTGTTTCTACTGAAGTGAAGTGGATTCTGCCGAAGACATAATCTGCTGAAGTATAATAGTTATTAGTTTGTTTCTGCGGATGTGTTTATTCCGTGTTTCGTTTATTTAGTGTGGATATACATGAGCTTTATTAGGAAGTGATTGTGTATATCTTATTTAGTTTTATGATTATACGTTTCTTGGGAAACGGTTTAGCGATATTGTTTAGGGTTCCTTGTCTATAAAAGGAACACATTAGAAAGAGTTATGTATCGATTGGAAAAACTCAGTTTTAGTTAATATAAAGATCCATAGAGGATCAAGAAGTTCTTAGTTATTTGTTACTTGTGTTTATATTCCGCTGATAAACATTAGTAGTAGAGATTGTCTTTTATTGTGCTTGTGATTACATAGGCATATATAACGATCTACGGCATACTTTGACCAAGATTGTCTTTTGTTGTTGTAGGATCATCCCCTTAAGCATAAAGATGTTGGAATTGTTGACAGTGGTTGTTCTAGAAGTATGTCAGGAAACAGGGACATGATGCATAACTTTGTACCTATTGAAGGTGGAGGCAATGTAACCTTTGGAGGAAGTGATGGACGAATTACAGGAAAAGGGACCATCAAAACACCTCAGCTGGACTTTGAGAATGTTTACTATGTTAAGGAACTTCAACACTTCAATTTGTTTTCAGTCTCACAAATATGTGACCCTAAGAACAAAGTACTCTTCACAGAGGATGAATGTCTTGTGCTATCTAAAGACTTCAAACTCCCAGAAGATACTTCAATTCTACTGAAGGTTCCTCGAAGTCATAATCTTTATACATTCAACTTAACTAATGTTCAACCAGCAGGTGACTTAACATGTTTGGTGGCTAAAGCATCTGTGGATGAGTCCACCAAATGGCACAGAAGGATGGCCCATGTCAATTTTAAGACCATTAACCAGCTTTCAAAACTGGGCCTTGTTCAAGGTCTTCCTGCCAAAGTATTCACCAATGATCATAACTGTGTTGCATGCAACAAAGGAAAGCAGCACAGAGCCTCATACAAAGGTGTTCCTGTTACAGCAGTAACCATTATTTCTGAACCTCTTCAGCTGCTTCATATGGATCTGTTTGGTCCAACTAAAGTGAGAAGCATTGATCATAAATATTTTTGTCTGGTGATCACTGATGGATTTAGCAAATTTTGTTGGGTATTCTTTCTAAGGACCAAAGATGAAACATCTGAAGTATTGAAAGACTTCATTACCCTTATTGAGAATCAGTTGAACAAAAAGGTGAAAGGAATTAGGTGTGATAATGGTACAGAGTTCAAAAATGCCATTCTAATAGAACTCTGCAGGTTAAAGGGAATCAAAAGGGACTATAGCACTCCAAGAACCCCTCAACAAAATGGGGTGGCAGAAAGAAAAAATAGAACCTTAATAGAGGCTGCAAGATCAATGCTAGCATACTCTAAACTTCCTACCATGTTTTGGACTGAGGCTGTTGGTACAGCTTGTTATGTACTCAATAGAGTGTCCATTACTAGACCACATCTTAAAACACCATATGAACTTCTTTTTGGGAAAGTTCCTGTTATTCATTACCTTAAACCGTTTGGCTGCCAAGTGACAGTTTTGAATACCAGTGATCCTTTGGGCAAATTTGATGAGAAAGCTGATGATGGTTACATTGTGGGGTATTCTACTCATAGTAAGGCATACAGAGTTTACAATGTATCTGCTAAGAAGATTGAGGAGACATTGAATCTGAGGTATCTTGAAGACAAGCCTAATGTTCAAGGACAGGGTCATGTTTGGTCATTTGATCTTGATTACTTGACTGATTACTTGGGTTATGCTAGACATAAGGCTAATCAAAATGCAGATTCTGAAGCATCTCCAACTACTAATGCAGACACTTTGGATGCTCATTCTGACAGTGGGTCTGATGATGAACAACCCATTGTAGTGCCTTCCTTCTCTCCTAACAATTTTCTAGGTGACACTTCTCAAGATTATACTGATGTGGGTGAAGATGAATTCTATTATGCTGAGGACCTTGCCAAACTGAAGAAACAAGAGTATGCAGCCAATTTAGATGCTGAGAGGAATGTTGAAGAAAGTTCAAATGAGGCACTCAGCAGAAACTTCAATTCTGCTGAAAAGGAATCTGTTTCTCCTCACCTCTCCAATTCGTCTGAAAGACATGTTGCCTCTACTCCCATTTCTACTAGAGTGTCAACAGACCTTGGAGAACCTTATACAAGGTTTCCAAAACCTTCAGATCTTGGTCATCATCAACCTAAAGTAGGCATCTTCAACACACCTTCCTATGATACTGACTTTGAACCTACTGTGACTAATCTTGATTCCTCAATTGATGTCAACACCACCACTACTACAAGGATCAACAATGTTCATCCACAGTCTAATCTAATTGGTGATCCTAATGCACCTGTTAGAACAAGAGGTACTGTGGCGCGTTCTAAATATGGACAGGTGGCTTTTGTCTCTTATGTCTCAAATCAGCAGAGAGACAATCACACAGACTATCAAGATTGTCTGTTTGCTTGTTTTCTCTCACAAGTGGAACCAACCAGTGTTACTCAGGCTCTTGAAGACTCAAGTTGGCTTGAAGCAATGCAGGATGAGATGCAACAATTTAAAAATCAGCAGGTTTGGATATTGGTACCACTACCTGATGGTAAGTATGCTATTGGGACTAAATGAATTCTGAAGAATAAGAGAGATGCTCGGGGTGTTGTCATTAAAAACAAAGCCAGATTAGTTGCACAGGGTTATCGACAAGAGGAGGGGATCGATTATGATGAAGTGTTTGCACCAGTGGCAAGAGTTGAGGCTATACGGATTTTCTTAGCTTATGCATCCTATATGGGCTTTATGGTCTATCAAATGGATGTTAAAAGAGCCTTCTTGTATGGTGAAATTGAAGAGGAGGTGTATGTCACTCAACCTAAAGGATTTGAAGATCCAGATCATCCTAATCATGTTTATAAGGTAGTCAAAGCTCTCTATGGACTACATCAGGCACCTAGAGCCTGGTATGCTAGGCTCTCTACATTTCTGCTGAAGCATGGTTACAGAAGAGGTGCAATCGATAAGACTCTTTTCCTAAAGAAGAATTCCACAGACATAATTATTGTGCAAGTGTATGTGGATGACATTATTTTTGGATCCACAAAGGAAGCTTGGTGCAGGGAGTTTGAGGAGCTTATGAAGGGAGAGTTTCAGATGAGTGCAATGGGAGAGATGACTTTCTTTTTGGGTCTTCAAGTTCAGCAGAAACCTGATGGTATCTTTATTAGTCAGGACAAATATGTGAGGGACATCTTGAAGAAGTTTGGTATGGAGGGTGTAAGGACTGCTACTACACCTTATGAAGCTCCAAAGACAAAGACCAACAATGAAGCTGATCCACCTGTGAATGTTCATTTGTACAGGTCTATGATTGGGTCTTTGATGTATTTAACAGCTTCCAGGCCTGATATTACATTTGCTGTGAGTGTTTGTTCACGACATCAAGTTACTCCACTGACTTCTCATCTCAATGCTGTTAAGAAGATTTTTAAGTACCTCAAAGGCCAACCTTTTCTAGGTCTTTGGTACCCAAAAGAGTCTCCTTTTAAGTTGGAAGCTTATAGTGATAGTGACTATGTTGGTGCTAATCTGGATAGGAGGTCCACCACTGGAGGTTGCCAATTCCTTGGAAAGAGATTGATTTCTTGGCAATGCAAGAAACAAACTATTGTGGCTACCTCATCTACTGAAGCAGAGTATGTGGCTCCTGCTAATTGCTGTGGACAGGTTCTTTGGATTCAAAATCAGTTGTTGGATTATGGGTATAATTTCATGAACACAACAATTTTTATTGATAATCAAAGTACCATATGCATTGTTAAAAATCCAGTTTTTCACAGTCGAACAAAACATATTGAAATCAGGCACCACTTTATAAGAGATGCATATGATAAAAATTTGATAAATGTGGTCAAAATTCATACTGATGATAATGTGGCAGATCTGTTAACAAAGGCTTTTGAAGGACCAAGGTTTCAACACCTTGTGGTCCATATTGGCATGCTTAACCCTTAACTGCAAAGTTTAAGGGGAGGCATATGCCTCAGGGGAGGATTTGTGTATAACTTTGCATTTTGCTATGTAATTTTGTATATTTGGTTGTTTTTAACTAACTCTAACCTGCTAATGTAATTTTAGTGTGTTTCTTTGTTGGTTTGTGTATGTTTCTGTGTTTGTTTTGCAGAATGGTTGTCCCTGATCAGTTGAGATATGGTCAAGAAAGCTTAAGCTTGTTTCTACTGAATTCATTGTGCTGAAGTGTGTTATTTGTTTCCTCTGAAGTTGAAGTACTGAAATTATATGATTCATTCTAAAGAAGTACAGAAGCAAATAGATCATTCATTCATTCAAGAAACAGTTTACAGCTTACAGATTACAGAGTACAGGCAACATCAAAAGCATCTACATGATCTAATAGTCCTAATCTATTACATATCATCCATTCCAACATCTAAATTGCAGTGAAGATGAGCACGATGAGTATGAGCTCACATCTTTTGGCACTAAATGCTGGCTATGCCTTTGTGATAAGCATAACCAACCCTAACAGATGCTAAGGATCAAAATGGAGAGGATGGATTGATGAAAACGAAGAAGCTGAAGCTGATTGTGGTAGAGAGATGAGAAGGAAAGATTTTCATTTGCGCATCATCTACTCTTTCCATCATACAACAACTTACATCATTTTCCTTTTTCCGTTCCTCGATACGATATGTGATGATGCACCAAAACCTGATGCAGAAAGACCAAGAACCACCTTTCTACCCATAGGAAGTGGTGGATTCCTAGCTCGAGGCCTACATTGAGGCTGAGGTGCTGGAGGTTGGGAGTAAGATGTTCCCTCCTTATAGGAATCATCAGAATCTTCAGCAGATATACTTGGTTTTTCAACACTTTCATCTTCTGATGAGGAGAGAAAGGGTGACTTCTTTGGTAGTGGATATGGTTTTGGAAAATAGTGAAACCATGGATTAGTATCTTCACTAGATGATGATGAGGATGTTGCTGTGAGATCTATGATCTCAGGTTTGGAACTCATGGTTTATTATGGCTAATTTTGAAGTATTGGAGGAATTAGGGTTTGAAATTATATTTGGGGGTTTTTGATGAAGAAGTCAGTGTGCATTGGGATTGTTTTATAGCTGGGTTCAAGTGGTAAGAGAATTAATGTGTGTGGGTGAAACAGTAAAAAGATATTTACTGAAGCTTCGTGAGTAAGTCATATGTTTCTGCTGATTGTTCTACTTCAGCAGAATGGTTTTCGTTTCTACCGAAGTTATAAGTGAATGCGAGTAAAAGTAGGAATCCACGTCAGATTTGGTCAACTTTGACCAAAATTGGGAAATTTCTATTTATTCTCTACGGCATATTTTTGCTCCACATTAAGTGATTTGATTATTACTCTCATTAAAAACACTTCCTTTTGTGCAAAATCGTAACCCTAATCTTCAAAATCTCTCATGGCGCTTCGATTTAAACATGATCATAATAAGATTGCTTTTCTTGGAACTGCTCGAGGAGATGAGTTGTATAGGCCGATGATTTCATTCTTACAAAGATCGAAGATTCAGTATGCATTATCACATTCTCCAAATGCTATCTATGAATCCTTGGTTACTCAATTCTGGGCGTCGGCAAAAAAGAGAGGTGATACTGAGATAGTTGCAAGTGTTGATGGACAAGAGTATGTGGTGACAGAGGAACTGATCAGAAGACAACTTCGCTTGGATGATGAGAATGGAGTTTATCATTCTGATTCTACGATGGTACTTGAAGGGCTTAGAGCAATTGGATATCAAAGTACGAGGACAGATATGTGGTTGAAAAATAAGCTTTGTCCTGTGTGGAGGTTCTTGGTTCATACGTTGCTACAGTGTATGAGCAATAAGTCTGGAGGATGGGATCAGTTTTCAACACAAATGGGATGTGGTATTATTTGTTTATCTAAGGGTTTGACTTATAATTTCTCTAAGTTTATCTTTGATAATATGGTAGAAAATATAACTAGGAAAAAGGGTAAGTTTTTGATGTACCCTAGGTTCTTACAGATGATATTGAATGTTTCTACACAAACCCAAGCTTTTCATCCCATAAGTGTTTTGACTCCTAAGTTATTTGCTACAATGAGGACTAAATTTGAGGGAACACATTTTCCTTTGTTAGATGCTATGTTGCCTCAGGAGAATGCATCTACTGAGGAGGTTAATGTTGTTTTACCTTCTTCCAATCCTACTGATGGAAATCTTTCAGTAGATGGTGATGAGGGTCCTTCTGTTGTTGCTGAGGCATCTATACCTTCACCTAGACCATGTTCTAGTCCAGCAATTATACAAGTTCCTATTGATGAAGTTCAGGATCAAATTGATGAAGTTCAGGATCAAATTGATGAAGTTCAGGTTGATACTGATAGATTGCCTACACCAAGTCCTGTTAGGATTCCATTTGGTGAAGGATGTTCTAATATCGATCAGGTTAATGTTACTCCTGAACAGGCTAATGAAGTTCCAATTCCACCTAAGCAATCAGTCGATACAGATGAGGATCCTATTACACTTACCTCATTATATGATCTGATGAACAAGCTTACAGATGAGGTGAATGGTCTTAAGAAAGAACTTGCAGAAACTAAGTCTATTCTTAGTAATAAGATTGTGGACTTGGAGACTAAAGTTGTGAACTTGGAGGAATTACTCAGTCAAAGAGGTAAAAAGAGAAGTTTGGATTCTTCTGAGGAGGAGGAGGACGAAGAGAATATTCATGCATCCCTTGGCATATTGGCTGATGTAGCACTTACATCTGATGTTTCTTCTCCTGTTGCTAAATCTTCACGAAGCAAGAAGCCTAGCAAGGAGCCTATTCTATATACTAGCAAAAGACGAAGACAATATTTGAATAAGGTGTCTGCTGACACTTCAAAGGAGCCACAAATGGTTGATACATCTGCTGATGTTATAGTTGAGGAGATTGCTTCTGATCATGGTCAAACTTCATCTATACAAGAACAACCAAATGTTTCACCTTCAGCAGATGACGAAGAGGTTTTTATTGCTGGGAGAATGTATAAGTTGAATGCTTCATCTGAAGTTTTCTCTACACCTGTTGAGGAATTGTCTCAACCTGTTTTCTCTGATGTGGGTTTGGTTGTTCCTTCTGAAGCTCACATTGGTTCTGCTGAAATTGGTTCTGCTGAGACATCTTTTGAGAAAGGACAGGACCCTGTGATTGATGATCTGCTGAATTCAGGAATAGTGACTGAAGAACAAAATCAAGCTCAGGCTAGATTGTTTGCTGATTATGAGAATATGCAGAAGAGTCGTATTGTGGCTAAATTTCTTCAAGATCAGTATGCTTCTGATTTGTCTCCTGAAAGGAAATTAGAGCTTGATGCATTCCTTCCTACAATTACTGATGATCAATGGGATGGTTATATTTCTCAAGGTGCATCTGATCCGAATCTTGCAAAACTTATCTTAGGAGAATCTTTTGATGATGATAATTTTGTGGATAAAATGGTGGCACTTGGTAATCAAAGGAAGCAAGAATCTGCTGCAAAGAGAAGAGCTCTTATTGATCAAAGAAATAAAGCCAAAAGAGAAAAACCTATGACTGTTGCTCAGAAGAGGAATTATATGAGGAGAGTTGTGAAAAATTCTGCTATGTATAATTCTGGTATGTCAATGAAGCAAATCCTTGATTTGTCTGATGATGCTTTGATTAGAAAGTATCATATGGTTATGAAGTTTTCTTCTTCTGGTTCTACTTCTTCTTCTCAATTGGAAAATATTGCTTCACTGTCTGATGTTCCTACAGCCAAGAGACAGAAAACAGTTGAAATTGTGGATAATTTTGATACTGTTTTGCCTTCGGTGGTATCACCAGTTGTTCCTTCTGATACACCTTCTGATGCTACTCCTTCTTCTGATATGGTTGTTTCTGCTGAATCTTCTTTGGTTTCTTCTGAAATGTTGTCCAGTGTGGAGCTTAGTGATTCTCTGATTCAGGGGACTGATTTACAGCTTGATACTGATAACATTGTTGGTATGGGACAGCAGAGCTTTGCTACAAGGAGTTCTGACAAATTGGCTAAGAAACATTCTTCAAGGAATAATGATTTAGATCTCAAGGCTGATGAATCTACTTTTATTGGAGTTGGATCTGTTGAAGTTTTTCCTGAAGGAAATCATGTGGTCTTGGTTGATTGGAAAGCAGGAAAGCTTAATACTGTTTCTAGGCTGGATACTACTATACTTGAGTTCAACTTCTTAAAGGATATTCTTCATTTGGTGAATAGACATGATTTGAAGATGCTGTATGAACATGTCATTCAGTATTATAAGTTTCATTCAGCAACTGGTTCTGGTTTATATTTGTTGGGTGATCTTCAGGTTATGTTTGATTCTGATTCTCCAAATGGTAAAGGGTATTCTATTTGGAAGAATTCTCATAAATGGGAGATTGAGAGTTGGAGATTTTATCCTCTGCCTTGTGTTCATGTAGTTCAGACTACATGTGGGATGATTTTGTGTATGCTATCAGATAAGCTTTACCCTTTATCTGTTCCTTTTATGGAAAGGTTGCTGAGACACAAGTTGGAAGTGCCTCCTAATCCGGTTGGCAATGATGACCTTCATGCTACTCAATGTGTTGGTTTGATTAAAAATCAGCTTATGTCAGATCAAGGTTCATCTTGCTTGTAATTTACTAGTTCTTTTGTAATATTTATTTTCTTTATTTATTAGTTAAAAAAAAAAAAAAAAATGTGATTTTGGTTTTATCTAACTTTTATTGCAGGTTTGTTGTATATTTTTCTTGGTTATTGACTCACCTGATATACTTTGTGTATGTCAAAGAGTTAGCTAGTCCAAAGGGTACAGCTTTGGTAAAGACACATCAAATCTGTTGATAGCTGTAATGGTTTGCTTAAAATCATAGGGTATGCAACCACCTATGCTTTATTGCTGAGTGTTGTATGGTTTTCAATTCACCATGGTTTATTCCTATTTAGAATCCAAGAATTGGCTAGCCCACATGTATATGGCTTGTGGTAAAGGCAGTGGCATTCCATATTTGGTTCTCAATTCACCAATTCTAAGCATTGACTAGTCCTGAGCAAACGGCTCCAGGTAAAGACATTTCAAATCCGTTTATATGGTTGCTAGTTTGCCAATAAATCAGATGGTTATCAGTGTACGATAGTTTACGAACTTAAACATATGGCTACTCCAGTAGTGATGGCTATTGGTAAAGAGACATCAAATCCATTTATTTTCAATGATTCACCTCTCACAGGAGTTTACACACCTGGATGTGATGAGAATAGTATGAAACTAATCTGTTTTGATGTACCTCTTGTCATTTGTTGCTGCAAAGATCTGGACTTTCAGAGTTTCTTCATCCTAGAGATGTTCTTTGGATTCTTTGTTGCTGTTGTTTGTGCCCAATCCTCTGGTGCTGTAAGATCTATCAAGAAACTGGAACTTAACAAGTCAAATTCCAGTTTAGGGGAGGATTGTTGGGAATTATGTGAAGTCTGGATTATGCTGATATTAATGCCGAAGTGTTTCTACTGAAGTGAAGTGGATTCTGCCGAAGACATAATCTGCTGAAGTATAATAGTTATTAGTTTGTTTCTGCGGATGTGTTTATTCCGTGTTTCGTTTATTTAGTGTGGATATACATGAGCTTTATTAGGAAGTGATTGTGTATATCTTATTTAGTTTTATGATTATACGTTTCTTGGGAAACGGTTTAGCGATATTGTTTAGGGTTCCTTGTCTATAAAAGGAACACATTAGAAAGAGTTATGTATCGATTGGAAAAACTCAGTTTTAGTTAATATGAAGATCCATAGAGGATCAAGAAGTTCTTAGTTATTTGTTACTTGTGTTTATATTCCGCTGATAAAAATTAGTAGTAGAGATTGTCTTTTATTGTGCTTGTGATTACATAGGCATATATAACGATCTACGAGCTCAAGATCTATCAAGGTCTTTGTTTGTTTCAACACTTATTGTTGAACGACAAGCGATGAATTGTCAAGTGTACCTAAGAGATCTTTTGATGAATCTTGTGGCTCTAGACTCAATAGTGCACTTTGGTTTTCCTGAGCGGAGACTAGGGAGAGGGTCTCCTTCTTCAATACCAGCAATCTCTAAGAGAAAGCCGATAGTTTACGTAGGGTTCCCTGTGAGAATGAAACAAGCTTCTGTTGGGAGAAACTTGAGTGGCTAAGAAGGTTTAGTGCATGCGTCACTGGGTCCATGACGACTTTTATCTTCAATACCGGTGTCATCTAGTGACGACCAGTAGCATATGAATTGAACCCGGTGTCTGCCCTAAGTTGAATAATCTGGAGGGCTATTTCTTTTCACCTTTTCTTTGCATTTCTTTTTAATTCTTCAACTCCTTCTTTCTCTTATTCTCATATTCTCCTTTTTATAATCATACCTAGGGACTTCTAAATACTAACTATTTGTGATGTCCTTGGGTAGATCCCTCTGGCTCTGGCGGATCATAGGACGTTTATTCCTAACCTTAGTCACCTTATAACTCCATGACTAACCTATGTTGCCACAAAACCATTTTCTGGAAAATCTCTCAAAGTGTTTGTGAATGAAAAACATTTTGTATCACTCTGAGAGTTTTATCTTTTTGCAGAAATACTCCCCCTCCACACGTGCTTAAGTGTTTAGACAGAAATCTGCACGGTGAGAGAAGAGCGTGCACTTTTGAATTGATCAACTCAAGATAGACAATCCCCCGCGAGACACGGTTACGTTGCATAGTTAAAGAGGTACATTGACAGCTTTTAGGTGACAACTAACTCTAGTAACTACCTTGAAGGTGTGGACAAACTTCGAAAGGTTGTCAAACCCGTCAAATTTCATGTCTATCAAGAGTTCCTCGAATAGGTACAATCTACTCAGATAAGTCTAGGAAGACAAATCTTTTCGATTTATGACAGTTTAGAGCTCGTCAATTCATGGGTTAAGTCTTATCACACAAAGATTCAATAGCAAATCAACATATTTCTTATCACAATAATTTTGTCCCCCTCAAAAATGGCATATAAATGTTATTTTTGATAACGTTTTGATATTAAATATGACCATTTCGAGTTTTGTGGGAAGATTATCACGAAGAACAATTTGTGAACAAAGTTTTTAATCAAATACTCCCCCTCAACAAGTGATATAAAATTTTGAGGTTTTGAAAATCATAAGGGGGAGTACTTGTTCTTTTGAGAAAAACCTTTTAAAAGTGAAAGGTTTGATAAGTTTTACTCAAAAGTAAGAGGCTTTCGCTCCTTTTATAAGGATTGTGGCATTGAAGCGTACCACAGGGTCCTTTCATTACAAGAACGGGTTGTACACTGTTATGTGTGCACAAGCCATTGTCATTATATAATCACACATCCAAATCAATATAGAAAATGAAACAGTTTAAGGGGTACCAGGTAGTCCAGCAATATTTCCAGGAATGCGAACAGGGCGTTGATAGCCTGTGAGAGTAATCCTGGGACGACCACCTACGAAGCTCTCCAGAGTTCTGAACTGGTCCCTTCTGTACAAACTTTCATCGATCCGAGTGATGATCCTCTTAACATCCCATCTCTCCTGAGAATTCCATCGCTTTGGTGACCCAATGCCTTCATGTATCGCCTTCAACCTATAAGCCAAGCCGTCCCTGACTTTCTTCAGTGTGTGATCCCCAAACTTATGAAGATCTCTACACGCCATCAAGCAGTTGCGTTGTAGTTCACTACGGTAAACTACTCCAAACGGTTTGCTGATGAGAGTGTATTGTGGAAGATGGTTGATGTCAGGAAGTTCTAGCTGAGGTCTGGTGAGGTTGACATGTGTCTGATACGATTCAACAGCAAGTTGTAAATCTTCTACACGTTCCTGGATCACTATGCTTCTGATGAAGATGAGCAAGGACTTGATGTATTCACGTTGAATTTCAGTCGAGAATTGTCTCATTCTTCCCTGTACCTTGGCAAGATACAGATCTTCAATGTCGTTGAGAGACAAGTTCTGAAAGTCCGCTTCACAGAATTCATAGTCCCTTTCGTCTTGTCTTTTGACCACAATATTCTTGAGGAAACTGTAGTCCTATTTAGACGAAAGGGCTACATGCTTGACAGCAACGATCCCTTTATCACTGTGCACTTCATGTTTATACTTTTGAACCTGGCAGCTCTTGTAGTAGATTCATCGGCGTTCCGGCCAATGGTGAATCCCATACATTGCATCAATGTCATACTGTTCCACACTGTTAGAAAACATGTAAGTAGCCTTTTCCTCGATAGCTATGCAGTTGGAGTATATGGTTGCCGGGAACGGAAGTGTAAGTGATGTAGCGTATTTCTTTAAACCATCGCTACCGTGTAGAAGAAATTCCAAGTCATTGTTGAAGAAGTAGCGGAATGGAATCTTATGTTGATCTGGTTGGCCAATCGTTAGTAGAGGTCAAGACCAATCGGTGTAGTATGGAGCCTTGTCTCTTCTGGTGAAGTCGATGTTTGCTTCAGGGTTGAGCCAATCAATGTTGTTAGACATGGCTCGTGCTATGTTTTCAAGGTGATATTCCACTTCTATAACACTTTCCGAGCTGTCTTTGAGTAGTTGAAAGGCTTCATTCTTGATGCGTCTCAACTCTGATTTCGTCATCTTATTCACTCGGAACGTTTCTTGCAGTAACTTAGCATGCTCCAACGTACGACCTTCTACCATATCTTGATCATCAGTTAGGGCGGGAGTAGCATCAACAAGTGTAGAGAACCAGTCATACTCGGTGTCATCTTCGTCTAGCCATGAGACGACATCAGCGTTAGGCATCTTCTTCTTCTTCTTTGGCCTAGATGAGGATGCTGGTTTCTTTGTTGAAGCGGAAGAGGTGGGTTGTTGTTGGGGCTCAGGGACTTCCTCATCGTCACCACCAGTGTATTCGAAATGATCACCGGTTTTCTCTGTCTGGGGTGGTGACTCAGAGTCCTGAGGTTTGTCAGCAGAAGAGCGTGGAGGAGATCGTTGTTGAGATGGAGTCCTTTGGGGTGGAGGTGGCATGGAGGATGATTCACCATTTTTCTTCGGGCGTTTAGGCTCTTTATCTTTATCTTTATCTTTATCCTTATCATCATCGTCTCTTGGACGCTTAGGCCTTTCAGCTTGCTCCTTGCATGAAGTCTTGAGTTGATATTCCAGTAGTGCCTCAAATAGTTTACTTTCATCAGAGGTGAAAGTTGCAGATCGTTGAGACATTCGTAGCACCAACTTGGAAATCAACTCTGCATCAGAGAGAACTGCAGGCTCCATTGGATTGATCGTCATTGTAACCGGAGTGGATTGCATTGTTTGCTTGACCAATTTCATGAGATTTGGATATAGCTGTCTGGTGAACATCTCCCTAGTAACTCCAGGAACAGTGTCGAGTAGGAACTTGTGAGTATAGCCCCTAATCATTTCGTTCAGTTCCCCTTGGACATCACGTTGCATGAACTTCTGGATATACTCCTTTCACTTGACATCTTGTCTATCTCGTCATGTAGAAGAATGATACTGTCAGCTAGTTGATTCAACTTCTTGTTGGTCACGTCTTTCTTCCTGACCTGCTTGACAGCTTTGACAATCTTGGTTTTAGCCCGGGATATCCAAGAGTCAGTTGGTTTCTTCACAGATTTAGATGTGGATCTGGTTGTGCCTTTGGATGGTGGTAGTGAAGAGTGAGAAGACGAGTCTGATGATGATGAGACATGAGGAGACTCAGGGTCTTTCGGCGGCTAAGATGTTTCTTCCTTGGAGTGTGTTGGGTTATCAAGAAGAAAATCATCATAATCAAGATCTTCAACATTTCCAGTCTTAGCCATTTCATCAGCCTTAGTATCTTCACCAGGAGTTTTCTCAGTCTTTTCCATGTTTGGTTCCTCTATGTCAAAGTTGATGGAATCCTCAAGTTGCCTTTGCTGTTGTTCGTGGGTGATGGTGGTACTAGTTCCCTTATCGGGTTGATTAACCGCATTGGAAACTGGTATGGCTTGAGTTCCACCACTTGACCCTCCGGGGCCACGAGTTTGATCCTTTATGAATTCATCGGCAAAATATTTGAGTCTGAGGTTGATTGGTGCAAAACCGTCAAGTTTCCTCACGCGAGCTGATCACTTGTGAATGACCAGCCGTAAGGAACTTAAAACAGCTCACACACCAATTGCAATTTAGATCAGGAGAGTATAGTGTTTCCCCAGGTCGTTAAGTCCCAACGAGCTGTGCGAGAATAGTCAAACGTAAAGTGATCGAGAAGATTTGAACGGGAAAGGATTGTGATTGATCTATACCTAAAGAGAAAGCCCATAAACTACAGGGGCTTAAATGCAAATTAAAGGAAATTAAAAAGATAAAATCTATTAAATAAACGCTATCACTATATTTAAAATGATGTTTTTGTTTTTATGTTTTTATAAAACTGAATTAAAAACTACGTAACGTACAAATGAAAACGTGAAACTTACACAATATAAATCCTAAAAATATGAAAATGACATTTTTACAAACCTAATGATAAAAGAAAATTATTAGAAAAAGAAAATTATTTTTATAACTAATTATCTAATTATTATTAATTAAAAACTATTTTTAACTATTTAATATTAACCTAAAATACAAGAAAATATGAAATAAAGCTAGAAAAATAAAATTAAGACTTGGAAAAATCTAAAATATCAAAAGAGAATTTTCAAAACTATTTTTGTATTTTTCTGATTATTTTTCTATTTTCTATGGATTTTAAACCATTAAAAACTACTTAAATTATTTAAAAATACAAATTTAACTAAGAAAAATCTAGAAAAATATTTTTTTCTCTTTTTATATTTATCTAAACTTAAGAAAAATGAAAAATTATTTTTTTGAAGCTTTTCTTAATTTTTTTAATTTAAAGCTAATTAAAAATGCTTAAAAACTAATTTAAATTAAGAAAAATAGCAAACAAGCTTGGAAAAATCTGAAAATTTCAGGAAAAGCTTAAAATAATATTAGGAAGCTAGGAAAAATAGAAAAACATGTCTTTATGTGTGGAATTATGGAACTGAAGTGGAATGTGCTTAAAAATAAGCACTTTCAATAAGCAAATGGAATCCAAAAGCAACCAACTGAATACAAAAGCTACAATAAGCTATAAGAACTCTAAATCAACTAAAAACAACAAACCACAACCTCTGGATTGCAAGTTAGCACAGATTTGATGTTTGAGCTTACAAGTTAAAAACAGATTTTGGGTACCAGGTTGCAGCTTAAAAACAAGCACTTAAATAAGCTGGAAACAGAAAACCAACAAATGGAACTTGAACTAGACCTGGTTGAGAACCTTAAATCTAAAAACTAGACCTAGAGGTGCTCAGGTGAGCTTGATGCAAGGTCTGCAATACCTGCATAACCCCCTGTGCAGACCTAATGCCCTGCACAGGGCACTTATGCCATTTTTAACAAGCTCATTTGGAGCTTTTGAAAAAATTATAAAAATCAACAAAAATAGTAATAAGAAACTAGACCTACTGAACTTATAGAACCCAAAGTTTCATTTGATTTGGTTCAGGAATGAATCTATTAAAAATCACCTTAGGCTGGCTCAAAACTGGATTTTTGCACTTTGACTTTTGAAGCAATTATGCAAGTTTGACTTTAATGAGATTTGTAACCATTTCAAAGACTAAGATTGATGTATTATACTGAAATAAGACTTCTGCAAGCTATGTTTATGTATTTCAGGCACAAAACAAGTGAATTGATTTACAACAATCCAACAGTTAATCATATAAGACAGTTTATAAGTGAGTTTGACTTTGGAGCTTGTGCAGGCTCACTTTGATAACTGACATGGGCTCAAATGAGTTGAACAATCATGAAACAACAGGAACTCAACACTGAATAAACCTAAACCATATTTTAAACATCAAATCCAAACACCATTTTTTGAACTGATAAGCACTCAAGACTGAGCTACAAACTAAACTAGCTAAAGCTATAGATCAAACTGAACTTACATGACCATAATACAACTATATAAACACATTTACACTACTGATGACCACAGATACATAGATAAGCATAAAAATGCAAAATGGGTTGAAATTGAAAAATGATATATAAACTCACATTGGTCCAGCTGTTATGCAGGCTAAAACCAAACCCAAACTACTCTAACCTAGTATATGCCAACCCATATCCATCACTGCATCAACCCCATTTCATCACCATGTCCAATGCTTGGCCTAGTTTGACTTTCATTGACCATTAACCAAATTTGCTTGAAACTGATCTTCAAGCTTGCCAAAAGCTATATGGAGCTTAATTAAACTTGTTTAAGCTTTCAAAGAAGCTAATAGAAGTTTAAACATAAAAATTTGAGACTGCAATTTGCAACAGTAACATGAAGATTTGAAACTTAAGTGCAACCTTGAATTATGACTTGAAAACAGTTTATATTGATGCAACAACTCAACTTGAGTACATTAGAACAGAATATTACATCTTAAAACATTAATTAAGCTAATTTAAGAAAATACGACATACAAAGAAATTTTAAAACTAACTACTCCGTTTTGCTTCTTCTCTCTTCCTTTTTATAGCTCCAAAAGCTTCCACGTGTCCTTATGAGTGTTTCCCACCACCCTTTTTAGCCAATGGGTGAGCAGAGGCCATATTGGCCTTTATATGATTTTTGGCGGGAAAGATGTAATTTGACTGTTGTGGACTTTTAGACTGCAACTAGGGGGGGTGATAAGTAGGGGTGATGATTATGGGTTAGAGGATAAGGGATAAGGTGAGAGGATGGGAATATGTTGAGAGTAGGAATTGCAGGCAAGTCAAGTGGGGAAGAAACAGGTGGGAGGGAAAAAGGTGTTGGGTTTGACTTGTTTTGACCAGAGGTCCAAAAAGGAAGGCAGGGGTCAAAAGGTTAAGTGGCAGGGGTCCAAAGGTTAAGTGACAAGGGCCAAGGGTGTTTAAAGGGTCTTAATTATCAAGGGCCTAATTGTAACTTCTGAATTTCAAGGGACCAATCCTGTCAATTTTGCAAACTTGTTTTAAGGGACCAAAATTGACAAGCTTTGAAAGTTTAGGGACCTAACTTGTCATTATTGAAAGTTCAGGGACTTAAGTTGTCATTTTTGAAAGTTAAAGGACCTAAGTTGTAATTTTGTAAATTTAAATCTCAAGGACCAATTTTGACAACTTAAGAATCCCTAAGGACTTAAAATGATATTTTTCTTTATTATGTTTTACCAGGGACTATTTTTGACAACTTTTGAAACTTGGGGGACTAAAACTGCCAATTATGCAAACTTTACACGTTTTTCACCAGATTTTGATATTTTTGCATTTAAAACACATAAAACACTTATTTGTGATATTTTTATCATTTTGATGCATTTCTGAGTGTTTTCAGATGTTTTGCAGTTTAAATGGTACAAAAATGATGAGTATTTAGACACTCATCAGAGGTTCTTCAACTTCTTTTGATATTCTCTTTCCTCATCAAATGGTTCTTCTTCAGAACTTTCCTTATCATGCTCAAGCACAGGAGTTTTCCCTTTTCCTTTATCAGCTTTTGGACTGGGAGGTTTTGCTACTATTTGTGTGTCATCGGTTGGAGTTTCAGAGTAGAAGACCTCTTCGTCTGATTCAGTATTCTCAGAGCTTTCATCCACTAGCTTTAGTTGCGGTTCAGGCTTGGGAATTGGAATAGGAAAGGCTTCCTTAGAGGGAACTTTCCTTTTGAGAGTATGTAACCTCTTAGGAAACTTTCTCTGACTTTTAGTGCTTGTAACACTCCCTGCAGTGCCTCTCCTGGTTTTCCTAGTAGGAGTACCAGAGAACTTTTCATCAATAAAACCTACTTTGCCTTCATCAACCGCTACCAGATACCTTTTGTATGATTCGAGTTGTTTAACTGCTTCAGTTAGAAGGTGATCTGGCAACACTGCACCTTGTTTCTTTGTTGTAGATTCCTTAAATCTGACTGTGAGTGTAGGCTCATACAACATGGAGTGATTGTTGGGTTCATTGAGTCTCAAGGGGATATCAGGATTATACCCTAGAGCTCTTTGGATCAACAATTTGGTATATCTGATATATGGAATCTTAGAGCCAAGATTTTTTAGGAAAGACATCTTGTCGTCCCATATCAGAGCTTCAACTTCAATATGTTTCATGTTGACCAAAGCCCAAAAGATCTGTAGTTCCATGAGCTTGGGATGCTCATAACCACTATCACGTCCAGAAACGGATTTGGTGATGATAATGTAGAGGGTTCTCCATGGCTGAGGAATATTCTTAAGATCCACGTATGAATGCTTTGTGATTACTCTTGAAGCTTCGTCATAACCAATGTCGATCATGAATTGCAGAACAGCCTCTTCAGTTGGTGTGGCATTGTATTCGGTTGGCTCGATGACAGGAATGAGAAGAACAGCTCTTAAATCTGCTGGTGTGATGGTGACTTGTTTGTGGTTGAGCGTCACCGTCACAGCATTTTAACCTTTGATCTTTCTCATTGTATGCCAGAACTGGTGAATGTAGATCTCTGGCACTGCAGCAGAATTGGTGAGCATGTTCTGATAAGGGTGATTCTTCAGAATGTCAACAGCTATTAAACAAGAAGACTCTGAGCATGTGAGATTATCAGAATCAACACGAAGGTTGTTCTTTCCTATCTTCATCGGATAGCCATTAGGGAAGATATTTTCAACGGTGAGAACGTTTGATGCTTCCACGTTTTACATTTGAGCATCCATGTCGTAATCTGAAAGATATTTAGCCAAAAGAACCAACATATCGAAAGACATTACGTTAGTCAACAGATGGTTTTACTGTCTAATTATTAAATGTGATGTGTCGATGATTGTTACGAGTCCAATGTCACTTGTTAGTCCAATAGTCCAAAGACGTCGTGATAAGTTTTGTGAGTTGATTAACTTCAAGTTTTTAAAGTCTATGTTTTTCACTTATTTTTCACAACTTATTAAACATTTAAGCTTATTAGTGACATTATTGGTTTCGTGACGTTATGATTTATTTATTTACAAGTTTGCACGCGTAACAATTCACAATTAAGGTCAAAACTAGGCTTAGGCGTAGAATTGGCAAGCTTATGCGTAAATAGGAGTGATTATACGCGTAAACGTAAGCTTATGCGTAGGTTCTTGACTTACGCGTAAGAAATTTTACGCGTAGGAAAAGAGGACCTTATGCGTAGAGCTTACGCGTAAGCGTATATGGAACCTTACGCATAAGGCTTACTCGTAAGAGTCAACCTTATGTGTAGAGGTTACTGTTTACGCATATCCTTCACAGGATACGCGTAGTCCCCAATGTAGAACCTTACGCGTAAGATTTCTCTTACGCGTAACATGCTACGCGTAAGGTAATCCTTATGCGTAGATGGCAAGTAACCTTGATTCTGAGTTATACACGCGTTGAAACCTGAAATAAATTCACCATAACACTATCATTATCATCTACATTCAATCCTTTCAGATATAATCATGGAAATTCAATTAAAACAGTTACGCGTAGAACAACTTACGCGTAAAACTTAAACCCTAAAGTTTGATTTCTACGAGTAAGCGTTCTAGCCATAGGAATTGTACACAACTTGTTCTGGTAAGTCTAAGAAGCTCAATGAGTTGTTTTATCCAAGTTTTAACATCAAAATCTACGTAGATTAAAATTACCCAAATACTAAGAACATAAACCCTAGTTTTCAAATTTAACACAGTTGGTGTTTCTGGGTAAGTTCTGAGCCTAGATATCATCAATTCAACATGAGAACACCATCAAACAAGCAACTAATTAAACAGAAACGTTCACACAAGAAAATACCCAATTCACGCATAAACCCTAGTTTTCAAGAATCATTCAATTCGAGTATCTGGGTGAGTTTTAATGATGGAAATGGTTTCGAAGTGATTAGATAAATGTTTTGACACAACCATTTAAACCACAAACACTCAAACATGATTGTGTGTTCATACGCTTATACGTAGAACACAAAATCATCTATACACAAAAATCTAACCGTTGGTTTGAGAAATGATTCAAAACCTATGTTTAGATGATTACTAAGAACGTTTAGTCACTTACAAATTGATGATCAAGAACACGGATTTAAGGATTGATTATTAGGCGTAGGATTTGGTTGGTGTGTAATAAATGTGTATGAGTAAATGTGATTTTTGAAAGTTAGGTGAGGTATTTTGTTTAAAATACTTTGATCTTTTGACACATTTAGTCCCTGCACCTTTATCATTTACATCCAATGTACATAACTTCCATTTTGGTTACCAAACGAGAGATATTTGGAAAGAAACATGACGACACTCCCCCTCGACTTAAGAAATAAAGAAATTTTATAAATTTTAGTCCGAGGAGTGTCAGTAAACCAGAAATGTGACCACCATTCTTAAAGAAACAACCAGGATGAGGTAACATGCAAGTACAAGGTTTTATGAAACCGAAAAATATTTGCTTTCTCCCCCTCAATACTTGATCAAAAAAATACTGAATTTTGAAAGATTATAGTGTGGACGAAAGATTTGTACTTGCCATGTTAAAAGAAATATAGATAGAAGAATATTTTTGTTGTTTTATCAGATTTTATAATTTTGTATTTTGATTTTGAAAAATATTTACAAAAGAGGTTTTGGTGTTTGACTGGTTTTAAGAATGTTTTAAGAGTTCATCCAGTTCCTCTTGAGTAAAAAACCGCATACCAATCCGGTGGACCGACTCATTAAACCTTGCAGGAGCTAAGGCTTTGGTGAGAAGATCTGCCAATTGGTATTCAGTACCCACAAAGTATAATTCAACTGTACCCTGTTCCACGTGGTCCTTGATGAAATGATATCGAAGATCGATGTGCTTTGATTTCGAGTGTTGAACAGAGTTGCACGAGATCGCAATAGCACTTCGATTGTCGCAGTACATTGGAATTCTGTCAAATACATAACCATAGTCTTTGAGTTGTGTTCTCATCCAAATGACTTGAGCACAACACGCCGACATGGCTACATATTTTGCTTCAGTTGAGGACAGTGACGTACAATCCTGCTTCTTCGATTGCCATGACACCAGTTTATCACCAAGAAATTGTAATGCTCCTGAATTACTTTTCCGTGAGTCTAGGCATCCTACGTGATCAGCGTCTGAAAAAGCTATTAGTTCAAAACCAGAATCCTTCGGATACCAGATCCCCAAGTTAATGGTTCCCTTGATGTATTGGAGGATTCTTTTAGCCTCTAAGAGGTGAGTTTCAGTTGGTCTCGACTGATAAGGGGAGCAAAGATATACGGCAAACACAATATCAGGCCTGCTAGCTGTTAGATACATGAGAGACCCAATGATACTATGGTATTTGGTAGGGTCCACCAATTTCCCATGTAAATCAGCGTCTAGCTTCTTGGTATGAGCCATTGGTGTGGCATAGGTGTCACAGTTTTGCATTCCATATTTGGACTGACTCAAGAAAATACCACAGGGTGATTGGTGAACTTGCATTCCGAGAAAGAATGTGAGTTCACCCATCATTGACATTTCCAAATGTTTTGTCATTAGTTTTGCAAAAGCATTTGAGTCTTTTAAGTGTGTTGACCCAAAAATGATGTCATCCACATAAATTTGAACGATTAATATGTGAGCCCCGTGATATTGTATAAAAGGTGTAGGATCGACCGAACCTTTGGTGAATTTATCGGCAATGAGGAAGGATGATAACTTATCGTACCACGCCCGAGGAGCTTGTTTGAGACCATACAGAGCTTTGTTCAATTTGTAGACATGGTTCGGGAACTCGGGATCAACGAATCCTTCTGGCTAGCTGACATAAACCGTTTCTTTCAGTTGCCCATTCAGAAAAGCAGTTTTGACGTCCATCTGAAAGACCGTTATATTCATATGAGCCGCGAACGCGAGAAAGATCCGAACAGCCTCAAGACGAGCAACCGGAGCGAATGATTCTTCAAAGTCAATACCCTATTCCTGTCTATAACCCTTAGCCACCAGACGTGACTTGTTTCTGATTACGTTCCCTTCAGCATCCAATTTGTTTTTCCAAATCCATTTGAGACCAATGACATAGACCCCTGTTGGTCTTTCAAGCAGTTCCCATACTTCAAGACGTTTAAACTGATTGAGTTCTTCTTGCATGGATTCAATCCAGTTTTCTTTGGTCATTGCGTCTTTAATGTTTTTAGGTTCAGATTGGCAGACAGTGAGTGCATAAATGCAATGTTCACCATCTGTGTGAAGACGTTGTCTTGTTACGACTGGTTGATTTGGGTTACCAATAATATTCTCAAGAGGATGGTCTTTTGTCCAACGATGTGTAGAGGGTTGATGTTGGTATACATTGTGCAGATTTTGAGGATTCAAATGGCTTGTAGATGATTCCGCAACATCAGGTGCAGCAGTTTCATTAGCAAACGGGTTAAAGAACGCATTTGGATCAAAATCTGCAGGTGGGGGTACTTCGTTAAGAACATCATCAGCTGGTTCAGCGTCGTTGGAAGCAGTTTGTTCAACTGTTGTTGTAGAGTCAACTGGTGGTGCTTCTTCAACAGTAGTTGTTGTAGCAGGTGTATCAGGTATTGGAATATGATCAGGTTGAGCAGCGGAAACATTGGATACACCTGGAGCACGTTCATCAATATCATCACTAAATAGAGGAGCAAATAGCTTTTCCATTTGTTGACGATTAAGCTGGGGGCTTGGTTCAGCTGATGATGGGGTTTGGGGGAAGTTTAAATGGTTGTGACCGGGTTCTAAGTTGTTATGCTCAGAAGCCAATTATGTGAGTTCATCAAAATTAGCATGAATCGTTTCCATAACCTGCTTTGTACGACGATTCCAGATTCAGTAACCTTTAGAATTCTCACAGTATTCAATAAAGACTTGTTAGGAATTTGAAATTCCATTGTGAAGTGTCGGTCACCCCAACTATAGACTAGCACAAGTTAGCTCGTAGACATATCGTTATTTACTAGTTATTTAGTTAGTTATTTAGTTTAGAGTAACACCGTGGAGGACGGACGGGTCTTTACCCACTGTATGCCTGATCCACAGTCCGAAGGAGGACGTGTAGTTTGTAACTATAAATACCCTCTACCTCCCAAGGTAGAGGGTTGGACCTTTCATTCATCTTAATCTAACCTTCTATGTTTTCTTTTACTTTCTCTCTCTAGAAAGGCTCCCACTTTCTCTCTCTAAAACCTATAAACAATTTGACCTATTTGATATGTTATGATGTGTCTATGAATTACAATATGTTACAAATGGTATCAAGAGCCATGGTTTGATCATTCATCTTACATGTTTTTGGATTTCTAGTGGTTTTATATGATTTTTGGGGTTGAAAAAGTTTCGTGGTATTTGCATCATTTGGACCATTTCTAGTGTTAAAGTTTGAATTTTGATTGTGCTTTTGTGTTTAGAATCATTATAAGTGCTTAGGTTTTGATTTGGAAGGCTTGAATCAGTGTGGTTGGATTGTTTTTGGATTGGAAAGTGGTGCTTTTGAATATGTTCTTCGTAGAGACTTGTAGATATATTTCTTCGTAGAGACTTGTGGTTATGTTCTTCGTAGAGACTTGCAGTTATGTTTTTCGTAGAGACTTGCAGTTATAGTTATGTTTTTCGTAGAGACTTGCAGTTATGTTTTTCGTAGAGACTTGTGGTTATGTCCAGATTCAATGTATCTGTCTAGAGACTTGTAGCCTATTTTGGTAGAGACTTGATGCCTATTTTCAGTAGAGACTTGTAGCCCATTTTGGTAGAGACTTGACACTTATTTTTAGTAGAGACTTGTAGCCTATTTTCGTAGAGACTTGGCGCCTATTTTTGGTAGAGACTTGTCTTTACAATCTCTAGCAACTTGTCTCTGTTGTTACTAGCGAGTTGCTCTTTAGCGACTTGGCCACTTAGCGAGTTGCTCTTTAGCGACTTGGTTCATAGCGACTTGTGTGTAGCGACTTGGTTCATAGCGACTTGTGTGTAGAAACTTGGTTCATAGCGAGTTGTCTCTAGCGACTTGTAACTAGCGAGTTGCCTTCAAGGAGGATTGTTAGAAGCGGTTTGACCATTTCATCAGTGCGTTTTGTTGACTTTTCCCGACAAAACTTCAAACGGCTATAACTTTTGATCCGTAACTCCGTTTTCAGCGTTCTACCCACCAAAACGACCGTGAGAATGAGGAGAATGGCATGCCGAATCTACTAACCTTCGAGGCCTAAATCCGCTCCGAACAGAAGTTATTGAGATTTTTATGTTTTTAGACCTAAATTTCTCCGAAGAAACGAACATAAACCAATCCAAATCTCAACCAAACAACATCAGTCATCTTAACACGTTCCATTGGTCATTGCTTAACGGTTTGGTCTTGATTTTAGTAAAATCCCGCGAAAGATTCTATTTCTCGGTTTAAATCATAGACTTGTAAAATCCCGTGGATTCATCAACATCATGTCTTACACTCCTGATTCAGTGATTTCAGAAGTACTCAAACTGTATGATGTTGTAGACAACCATGAGAATATTAGCTATACTGAACGGTTACAGATGATGGAATCAATCAATGATGATTTGAGTTATTCATGCTCCGAGTCCAATGAGAAAGATTTGCACCTGTTCAGGCTACATAATGTCATGCAAAAGGAAAGCAACATTGAACCTTATCAACAACTTCACTCTTACCTCATGTTACTTCTACCCACATCAATGGAACGAACATGTATTCACCTCTTCCGTCAGGACTTATCCACATTAACAGGAACTCTGCTGTTAAACCTAGAGCAATTGGAGCTACAACTTGACAAAGAGAAGGTTCATAAGGATAGTTCCAGCACTGCACTTCAAGTGATCTACAAACACTTTCAGTCATTAATTAGAAGGGAATTCACATCTGATTATGATCAAGACATGACTGAAATGTCCTTCAAGAGACACACTGGAATGGAAATTAGCGTGTTCACGGAGACACTTATCCATCTCATGGATAATGTGGAGAAGTATATTGACGAAGTTACTCAGAAAGATGCAAAAGTAGATGAGAGTCGGGTACAGTTGAGAGATATTTGTGATAAGTCAGGTAATGTATCAGAAAGGTCGGGTGTTGCTGAATGCAGAATATCAGAAACAACAAAGAATGATGTAACCAGTTGCTCAGTAACTCCTGTCACACAAGAAGTGGATGTTGTGATCAGAAAGGCGAATGAATCTCGGGTATAATCAATAAATTGTTGTGTTGAGACCGGTATGGCACCAGATGTTGGATCAGTTGACACTGAATACAGAGGCTCAAAGACAGATAAGCTTGAAACAGCCAGCGGTTCAGTGACTCTTGTTACACATGATGTGGATGCAGATATCAGACCAGAAATTGAACAGGAGTCATGTAATGAGGTACCCTTTACTGTTCAACACAATGCATCTGCTAAAGTACTTAAACAAACTGATCATGATGCTGAACATGACTTTGATAAATCTTCTGTAACTGAGGCTGAGTCTGAGATTAAGTGTTTCAAAACAAAAGATATGGTTGATAAAAAGGCTTTTGATGAACTTTCAAACAAATTCTCAAATCTTGAAAAACATTGCATTTCACTTGAAATTGCGATACAGAGTAAAGAAGAAAGTTTTCAACTTAACAAACCATGTAAAAATCCGGAACTTCCTGAATTCCGTGAACTTTTTGAAATTAACACTTTGAAAGCTCAGCTTCAAGACAAAGACTCAACCATTTACAATCTGAAGAAACATATTTCTGTCTTGAATGTGAAAAGTAATTTATTCATGAATACACAAGACATTGATGCTACTATAACAAGAAATAATGAATTGTCAATTTATGTGGCTAAATTACTAAAGGAAAATGAGTCTTTGAGAAAGCATCACATAGAACTAAGTGACTCTGTCAAAGAAGCTAGAACTAATTCAATGGAACAAACAAACCCTTTGATAGCAAAGATTGATGAACTCAAAGCTCAACTTCAGGAAAAGAGTTTCGCCATTTTTGCCTTAAAGAATGAGCTTAGAAAAACCGTAGGGAAAAGTGTGAACACTAAGTTTACAAAACCATCAACCTTGGGGAAGCCAGTTTCTCATCCCACTAGAGACCGGTCCGTTGTTAGGCAGCCTACTGCATTTAAATCTGAAAGAACAAAATTTTCAAAAACACGGTTTGCCTCCCAAGTTGATGAGAAACAAGTATTGTCAAAACCAGTCACTTCACCAGAGTTACCTAAGAATAAGGCTTCTAGCTCCGTTAACTCTCAACACGTAGCCACAGATTCGAAAAGACGGAATTTTAGGTGCAAGACCTAGGGTGAGGAATTCTACGAGATTTCAAGGCACTGCTAGTAGTTGTAAACCACTACCTAGGAACACTCAAAAGACTAGGGATTGGCGTGCATCTAAGAATAGTTATGTGCATATGAATGCTAAGCATGTGGAAAACAAAACTAGAAATTCTGAGTCTTTTCCCCAAAAGAAACATTTTCCTAATTCACATGCTAAGGTACAATCCACTAATACTACTAATGTGACTAAGGTTCAACATGTTATGAAGCAAAACAAACAAAAAACTTTGCCTAGATGGATACCAGCTGCTAAATCTTTGGAGTCTAGGAATATCGATAAGTCTTCCACTGTGCATAAGAAGCTTAACACTCCTAGACCTTGCCATAAGTGGATACCATCAGGTAGAATGTTTAAGGATGCTGGACTTAGGTGGATACCTACCGGAAAGCTGTTTTCCAATGGAAAAATCAAGGTTGACAGTGAAGCCCCAAAGGATTTGGATACTAATGTCACTAACCAATATATATGCAATCAAGTTTGTAATGTTAGTGCAGGTATTTCTTACTCAGTTGCAGATACTTCGATCCTTCACTACATGGACTCGCTTAAAGTATGGATAACAAATGGATTGATATCTCATTACTCACGAGTTCAAGTTACTCAACCTTGATATTCAATCTGCTATGACATCTGTTCACATCAGTTCAGGCCTCGTACTTCAACATTATGGCGTCTGCAAATAACACTTCAGGCCCCGTTCCTCAAAGAAAATAAAGGTGTACGCTTCAGTTCGCTTTATCTTCAGAAGAAGAGAAATCTTCATGTTTATGACCATTCTCATTGACATTCTTCATCAACAAGCTTCATGTTTCTCCCATGCTCATTCAGTCATCAAGTGGATCTACATTCATTGATGTATATTCTTAGTCACTTGCTAAATCAAAAATGGCAACTTTGAATGCAATTTTTGAGGGGGAGAAGAGTGAATATACTAAATGATGATAGATGTTTGAATAATGGTTATATGACTTATTGTTTAATGACTCTCCTCCAACGCATAATGTTTCACTCACTAAGGATAAATTGGATTTATTGTTTAGGATTCATTGGTTCAAGATATGTTTGATGAGTATTTCCAACCACGAGCGAATGTTGATCATCTAAGAAGTACTTCTCAGACTACTCAAGCAGCCCAATCTCCAGTTATTCCTCAAAGCGTTGTTAATGACTATCATTGTAGTTGCACTCATGAATAATGATCCGCTCTTTGGTATTCCTTTGCCAAATCTTCACGAATTATTGTTCATGAATAATGATCCGCTCTTTGGTATTCCTTTGCCAAATCTTCACGGATTATTGTTCCTTCCAATGTGCACTCTGTAAATCAACCAAATGAACATTGAGTATAATGATTACCTCATCCGCTCGAAGTTATTGGTGAATCTTCCAGATCAGTCTCTACATGTATACCTTTAGGAAGAACGCGTTGATGTTGAGGAATCATTTGTTTCGGTTCATTCAGTGGGTCAATGTACATCCGATTGTATGTTTAGGCACGTTTTGGGCATTTGACACAAGTTGATTACTTTGGATTTAATCATTTATCACTTATTTGAGATTGAAGTTGACTTTCAACAAAGGCGTGTTCGTATTTGATAACTTGCTCGGGCTTAAGATTTTGAGTTGAAGACTTGGCTTATCTAGTTACCAGCAGTCGGGGTGGTTGGTTGAAGACCTGGTTAACTATCACTATTAGGAGTTACGTTGTTTTACTCAGTGTCACATGCATATGAAGATGTGGATAATCTCAAGAGGTGTTAATGTCTCATACTTTGTTTGAGTAGTGAGTACTTAGAGATTTGCTTGAAGCATAGATTCTCGACACCGTTCTTCCATCATTAAGTGCAAGCTTAAGATACAAATGCGGGGAATTCGACTTCAGTTTCAAGTTTGGTATATCGGGTTTTCTTCAACTGTGGTCACTTCAAATTGTCTACATATGGTTTGATAAAGATAGTCAAAGAGAGTTTCTATAGCAGTTGATTCTCACAGGATTCATTTGGACTATTTGAGTTCTTCTCACAAGATTTCATGTTAATGGGTATATTATGTTTTGCTGATTCTGAGTTATCAAAACCAGCAAGGGGGAAGGAGACATATATCTAAAAGCACAACGAGTACACATGATGAACTTAACAATTCTACCTGATTGAAGTTATCCCGGAAAGACAATGGTCATAACCGTAGAGAACCTCAGTGTTTAACTCGTAGCCTTTGGTGTATTATTCCAACTATTTGGGGGAAGGATATATTATTCCAACTATTTGGGGGAAGGATGTATTATTCCAACCATTTGGGGGGAAGTGGTCTCTGGATACTTTTGGTATGTGTTAACTCAGCTTTCAGTAGGAAGAAATATGAGAAGAATATTTGGAGCGTGAGATGATATTGCTTATCGACGTCTTCTATATGGTTTATGGTAGTGCTTCCGGTTATTGCTTCATGTACACAATGTAATGATGATTCCGATGAGATCGCAACCATCAGGGGAGAGATATGTGTACATCAGGGACGCACAACATGTTCACATGATCGAGCTTAATCAGTTATTCCAGAGTTGATAGCCGCAGAGAAGATCAGTGATTCAACCAGTTACTGTGATGTCATTGTCTCTACTCTGGTTGGGTACTTGTGTACATTATGGGCTGATTGGTTATATGGAAGATAACTGGAATGCACCTGCTAAAATAAAGATGTTGATATCTTGGATCCCTGAATAGACAACTGGTCAATCTCGAAGAGTAATGTGTACATCGGGGACGCACAACAGGTTCATGTGATCGGACTTAATAAGTTATTCCAAGATTTGATAACCACTTAGTCGATCAATGTTTCAACTTGTTACTTCGTTGTTCTCGTGATTCTTCGGGGTGCTGAGCTTCATACAATGAGACCGTTCTTATTCATTTCTACTTCTTGGGGAAATGGTCTTTATAGTTTATCGGTTTGAGGGGAAGCTACCAAAGTCTCACTTTCAGAAGGCTCAAGTTCTGACGACGATTCAAGAGCCTCAAAAGCTTTGGTGGTGAACGTTTAAGAGATGATGACTTCTATCTTCTACAAAGTGTTGAACGATTTCCTTATCTCGGTACTCGTATCATGATCTTCTTAAACTATTTCTCTATCTTTGTAAATAATTTTCAAAAAAGCAAAATACAAAAATATAAAACTAACAAAAACAAAATAGAAAAATATAAAATCAACAAAAGCCCATAAAAATCAGAAAATTGAAAAATACCAAAAATATGTTTTCTCAAGACATGTCTTCTGGTATCGATAACATCTACGGTCTTAGAAATGTCATTCAATAATGGCACGGGACTTTAGATGAAGTTCGAGCAGGAGGTGTAAATATTCTTTTTCTAAACATGTCACAAACTATGGCTTGCAGTTATGTCAGACTGTAACCCGTGCTTTATACTATGGCTTGCTATTATTTCTGATAGCAACCCGCTCTTCAGAAAGGAAAGTGCTGCGCTAAACAATTTTCAAAAATATCGTGCACTTCTCCTAAAACAAAATGAGGAAAGTATGTCGAAGGACTGCTGTTCCTACTCAAATATTTTTCCGTCTAAAAATTCTTCAGAAAAATATTTGTTGTATTAAAAAATTGGTGGTAAATGAGTTGCTTTCAAAACAATCAGATTCAGAGTTTTTATAAAATTTGCAAACTCAATCAATGACTTCAGCGCTTTTAAACTTTTCAAATAAAAATTGAGTCATTAATTGAGGGGGATAATGTTTTCAAATCTATATCATCTAACGGGCTTTCTTAATTATCCTATATGCTTAATTAAAAAAATGATGTTAACCTACGTTGAAGGACTAGGTGCCTAGGATATGATTGTTAGGTTTAGATGATTAGAGTTTGATGAACACATTATTCCCATGCCTTTACATGATCTGATTTAGATGTTGCATTGACTTTTATTAGTCGATTGCTGTTTGGGTGATGTTGACCACCATATATCTGTATGTGTGTTCACTAACGTATGCAGGTATATTGGTATATAAGAATGTTCCCGATCTGGATCCCACAAATTGAAGATGATTGGATGCCGAAAGCAAAGGGTAACTAGATCTTGGGTTGACAAATGAAGAAACGGAGCTTAATTAGACTTCAATGGAGAGTTGGCATGAAATGCAACGTAAGAGGTCTCACTGCATCAACAGATGGTTTTCTTCTAAGTGATTAAAGAAACGGAGCTTAATTGGACCTCAGTTGGCATTAAAAATGCAACGTAAAAAGTCTCACTGCATCAGCAGACGGTTTTTCTTCCAAGCCCTACAGCAACAACATAAGCTTCTCAACCACCTAACGTATCTTTGTGCAGGATACCATTCTCAAACAATTTTGAATAAAATTGATTAAATTGTTTTGAAAATGGAAAATATTGTTTTGAAAATAAATTGGACTTAATTTTGAAAATCACCGGACTTCTTTTTATCAAAACCTAAGTCACTCAATCATCGACTACGGCCATCGATTGAGGGGGAGAGTTATTTAAAATAAAATATTTTCAAACGATATTTCTTCATAAAAGTCCGTTTGTACGTTATAAAGTGGTGATCTAAAGATTTAATGTTATGTCATGGTATGATTTTTATTTAGAATCAAGATCTTTCAAAATGAAATTTTTTCTGTTCTTGTTTGATTGTGAAATTGTTTTATTTTACTTAAAGGTCTCTTAAAACAATCATACCTGACACTAACAATCTTTAATGTCTTAAAATGGTCCTTATCTGTCATTTTTCAAAATCAAATCTTGCCACGTCTTTCCCCAAAATTTTCTAAATGATTTAAATCAACTGGGATCACAAATCTCAATTGGTTTGAAATTTTTGATCGGGGGATAGATCGTGATTTAAATCTCTTGTCTGTTTTAATGGAATTGGTTTTAGTCCTTTAAAGGCACTCCTGCCTCCATGTGCCAAACGATTTCAATATATGATGCACATGATTGAGGAGGAGCATTTATCCAAAAACTAGATGAGTTTTTAAATAAGGCACATATTCTCCCATGTTTTCTAAACCTTATTAAATCACCAAAATCTCAAAGGGTTTGATATTTTTGATCGGGGGAGAATTTGTGATTTAATAATGAAATTTGGTAAAAGGTGATCGTTTTGATTCAATTGTGCAGGCTGCTCTCTCATATGTGCTAAACGTTTTCGAATCTCGAAGCACATATTGAGGGGGAGCATTTCAAAAGAAAATTTACTATCAAGGTACAAAGATTGAAATGTTTTATCAAAAGGTACCTTGATTGATTTTCTAAATGGTTTTCTGTATGGCAATGCAATCGTGGAAGTACTTCAAAAAACCTCTTGCCTCTATGTGATAAAATGATTTCACTTATCCTATGCACATATTGAGGGGGAGAATTTACCAAGAAAATCAAATGGATTTTTCTATGAAAATTGTGATCAAAGAAAATATTTCAAAGTCCTCTTGCCTCCATGTGCTAAACAATTTCTAAAATCATATGCACATGTTGAGGGGGAGGTTTTCTAAATGAACAAAACTATTAAGGTACAAAATGCTTTGATCTCGTATCACAAGTACCTTGATTGTTTTTCCAAATGATTTTTCAATTGGTTTCAAGGAAGAATGAACTGTACCAAAAGACCGACCATTTTACTTTATGTATGGAGTTTTAAGGATGGTGAGGTTAGGTATTAGTTCCCACGATCCACCGGAGGGATCTACCCAGGGACAATCCACTAAATAGTGTAGAGTCCTTAGGAATATTGAAAAAAGGAGAAAAATGAGAAATGGGAAGAGTGCGGACTGAGACAGAGCTAGTACTGGAATAAACCCAACAAGGTTCTAGTTATGAAGTCTCGGTAAGCACTGAAGGGGTTGAAGAATGAAAAAGAAATGAATATGAAAAGGGTGAAAAGAAATAGCCCTCCAATAATTCAACCTTAGGGCAGTAACCGGGTTCAATACATATGCTACTGGTGTTTACTAAGGTAACACTGGTATTGAAGACAAGACGTCATGGACCCAGTGACGCACTGCACTAACTTCCCAAGCTACTTAAGCTCCTCTTAAAAGGGCTTGTTTCATTCTCACGGGGAACCGACATAATCTATCGACTTTCTCATAGAGATTGTTGATATTGAAGAAGGAGACCCTCTCCCTAGTCTTCGGCATAGGAACCAAATGTGCACAATTGAGTCTAGAGCCAAGAGATCATCCACAATATCTCATTAGGACACTAAATTAATGAAGACTTGCTGTTTCACACAATGTGGAAAGTAAGAATATATTAAGAGTCCTACGCATTATCCTTGTGGTATTGCCAGAACATCCGAGTGATATGTTAAATATTCACGATGAAGATGGAAATCCTTCTAGAGCCAACATCAAACAAGCTCTTGGTGGGTGACATGTGAGATCTTATAAAAGATCAAGCTTGTGACAACTGGATAGAAACAATGGGGCGATTCATTATTGGATCAACCTTGGTCCAGGAAATGGATTGACGGATACCTTTGAAAAACCAGTCGTTGTGCTTAAAATTATTTTCTCTAGCACTTTGACTGTGTATTAATCTTTCAAAATGAAAAGGGTATTTATGATTGAAAATTGATTTTACTTCTAAACCTTCGTCGTATTGAAAAACTCTTTATCTTAAGCAATACGCGATTGTTTCAAATCATTTTCTATCAATCAGTAAATCTCAATTTGCTGGTTCACTCACTCCGTGTTGTCTTTTTTGAGACGTTCTGGTTTGAGAACGGCTAGAACAGCTGCGAAACCCTGTCAAGGAGATTCTTCGGAATTATACCTGATCACATGCAGTACTTGTACTCATCAATGGGGAACCGTGGGCCGTGTACCTCAATTCAACGAAAGTGATCAAAGACACTTTCGTGCGATTTATTGCTAACTGTTGTATGCAGGTACACCCGATGGTTGCAGCTGATCAGAATTGAGGAGTCATTCCATAGCCGCATGCTCACAGCATCCACACTTAATTGAAGAAATCATGACTGGTGCATATCTACAGAACCTGGCTCTGATATTTTCATACTATGCTTCTGCTATGCTGCCGCAAATATCATGAACCAGTAAAGCTTCCGCTACTCTGATGGAAAGATGTCATGATTCAAAAGTGTGAGCATGTCGGTCCAAAAGTCACAACTTCACATGATGGCAACACAATAAAGGGTGATCCAGAGATTTACTGTGGCTGATGATCTCAATTAAAGCTCGAAGATCATGAAAGATATGGATCAGTATAAAGGCCTCCACTTAAAGTACAATGTTATCGGACTTTAAAGAATCACTGCTAAAGCACAAAGATGCAGAAGTTGAAGAATTAAAGTCTACGAGCTCAAGACTGAAGATTAAATAGAATGCTAGGATTCGAAATGTAAAACATGGGGTGACCTCCCTTAGGGGGAGATTGTTAGGAATTGGAAATTCCATTGTGAAGTGTCGGTCACCCCAACTATAGACTAGCACAAGTTAGCTCGTAGACATATCGTTATTTACTAGTTATTTAGTTATTAGTTTAGAGTAACACCGTGGACGACGGACGGGTCTTTACCTACTGTATGCCTGATCCACAGTCCGAAGGAGGACGTGTAGTTTGTAACTATAAATACCCTCTACCTCCCAAGGTAGAGGGTTGGACCTTTCATTCATCTTAATCTAACCTTCTATGTTTTCTTTCACTTTCTCTCTCTAGAAAGGCTCCCACTTTCTCTCTCTAAAACCTATAAACAATTCGACCCATTTGATATGTTATGATGTGTCTATGAAATCCAATATGTTACAAGACTCCAATGTCAACTTTGGCTTTGAGCTTTCCAAAGTCATCACGATCATTATTTGGGTAGCATAGGGATCCAAATACATGAAAGTGTTTTAGATTCGGTTTTCTATTGTGGATAAGCTCAAAAGGTGTTTTGTTGTGGCGTTTTGTAATCATTGAACGATTTTGAGTGTAGCATGCAGTTGATACAGCTTCTGCCCACAAGTAATCTGGAAGTTTAGCATTGATTAACATTGTTCTTGCAGCTTCCACTAACGTACGGTTTCGTCTTTCAACAACCCCGTTTTGTTCTGGTGTACGTGCAATAGATGTATGATGCTCAATTCCCACTTTCTCATAAAATTCTCGAAGAGTGTGGTTCACAAATTCAGTTCCTTTGTCTGTTCTGATTTGGCGGACAGTGTTCCGGAGCTGAACTTGAATTTTCGTGAGAAAGGTGATGATCATCTGTGGAGCTTGATCTTTACTTCGAAGAAAGTATACCCAAGTCCATCGTGAGTAGTCATCGACAATTACCAAGATGTAGCGTTTGCCATTAATCGTTTGCACGCGCATCGGGCCACACAAATCCATGTGAAGAAGATGAAGCACATGCTAAGAGCTGTGTTCCACCTTTGAAGGAAAATGAGCACGAGTACTTTTTCCTTGTTCACAAGCAGAGCAAAGGTGATCTTTAGAATACCGGAATCTCGGAAGACCTTCAACTAGTTTGTATCGAGCAATGTTGGTTATGGTTTGAAAGTTTAAATGTGAGAGACGGCGGTGCCATAGCCAAGATTTTGTTGATGTTGCCTTTGAAAGTAGACAGATGGGAGATGAAGCAACCATGTCTTGCATTGAGATTGTGTACAGACTAGAATTGCGAGAGCCAGACATAAGATCGTTTCCTTGTAGATCACGTATGAAACAAGTTTTCTCCCGAAAAGCAACTTCCAAATCTCCATCACAGAATTGACCGACTGAGAAGAGATTGTGACCGAGGCCTTCCACATAATAAACCCTGCTAATTTCGATGTTTCCATTGATGTAATCTCTGTAGCCCATGATAGCTGCGAAGTGATCATTCCCGAATCTGACAGTGCCAATGAACTTTGCAATAAAGTTTGATAACAGTTTAAGATTGCCTGTCATGTGTCGGGAACATCCGCTATCAACAACCCAGAGAACGATCTGTATCACCTGAGACAAGCCATTAGTGTCATACATTGGGCATGTGTCACTCATGTGGAGAGCTTGCCTTTGTGCCATCAACATCACTGCTGCATTAGTCTGCAAGTCCTCCATATCATCATCTGAGTCTGCATCTGCCATAAAGCTCTGTTCTTTGTTTGTGAGTTCCACCAGCTTCATCCTTAAGAGCCAAAAGTAAAGCCTCCTTGTGATAAGCACTGCCCCTAGTCCTCGGCTTTGGGCATGCATTAGCCAGGTGTCCCTTCTCATTATAGTTGTAGTAGCGAAGACCATTTATCCCATTCTGAGCATTTCCCTGTTCAACCACTTGAGCTCTCTGTTGTTGTGGAGCACCCATGTTATTCCTTCCCATAGCATTAAACCCTTGACCTTGTCCCATCTAACGACCATAACCACAATTCTGAACTTCAACACGTCCATTGTTCACAACAGCCTGATTCCTTGTGTTTGATGAGGAGCGAATGCAATTGTTGGATTTGTTTGTATATCGGCCGAAGGCTTTAGCAATCATAACAAATCCTTGTTGCAATGCATCGAAAGCTTCGGAGTCCTCATTAGCTTCACTGTAAAGTGCTTGATCATTGTTTTTGTTGTATGGAACCAATTGAATTTGTTGAGATTGTTGCTGTGACGGATCATATGGTGTAATTGTTACAGTTGGTTGAGGAGCGGGTTGAGGAGGATAACTAGTTTGAGCCCACAAAGCAAGTTGTTGATTGTCCGGAAGTGACGGTGTAACAGTTTGGCCACGGATAACCCTTTCCTTATCAACTTCTTTTTTATGAGGCTTCAAATAGTCGTACAACAATCCGTATGTAGCATGATGAATATTCTTCGCTTGACGGATGAAAATGACATACTTTTCCCATTCAGGACCAAGACTACTCAGAAACTTAGTATTAACTGCAATTCTTGGCATGATGATGTTGTGTTTGTCCAAATCATTGATGATGTCTGAGAATCGATGATGATAAGACTCTAGTGTCTCTCCAGGTTCAATCATGAAGTGTTCATATGCCAAGTAAATTTTGGATTCCATATCCTCTTGATTGAGTTCATTGCCTTCCATGAGAAGATGAATATGTTCCCATATTTTTTTTTGCGGTCTGTTGAGCATCAACACTTCGAAGGATTGGATTGGGTAATCCTAAAAGGATATATTGCATTGCTGGCTCATCAGCTTCGTAGTGTAGAAGTTCATCACCAGAAAGGTCAGCAACAGTTGCAATGTTTGTAAGATCATCTCTTGGTGGAACAACATTTGGATCTCCGGGTGTAACGAGAATACGCATCTGAAATGGACCTTCCAAGATAACATTCTTTAAGAAATTTCCATGTGGCTTCTTTAGATCACAAAACCTAAAGAACCTAATCACCCATTGAACATAGTTTCCGGGAGTGAGCATTGGAGGTCTATCAAGTGATCCTGCCTCATGAATGGATTGTTGGCTACTTAAAGCTTCACACATCTTTGCAAACCAAGTTGGTTCCTTCATAGTATTCCTGGATGGATGTTGATTGTAAACGTTTGTGTAAGGTTGTACTTGAAGACTAGGTGGTGGTTGAACCATTTGAGGTGGAATTGCTCCATGTTGTGGATAATGTTGTTGATTGAATTGTTGTTGATAAATTTGTTGTTGTTGATTGAATTGTTGATGTTGTGGACTTAGTTGTTGTTGTTGTTGTTGTTGATTATAAGTATAAGGAAAGTAGCTAGAGTATGGTGGTTGTGACATGTTGAAAACTTGTGTTGTTAAATGGATCTTTCTAGTCGAATGAAACGTTGTTGATGAAGTATCCTTAGGCGTAGAAACCAAGTGTAGGCAAAGTAATAGTTAAGCGTAAAAACACCAAACTTACGCGTAAAAGTGATATTTACGCATAGGATTAGCTTACGCGTAAGAATTGAGAAACACTAAAGTTATGCGTAAACCGAAAGTTAGGCGTAGAAAACTTAGGCGTAGGATTAGCTTATGCGTAAGACAGAGCTTAGGCGTAAGAAAAATCTTATGCGGAAAGAGTTCTACGCATAAGTTTGAGCTTATGCGTAAGATTAGGGTTTTGCCCAAAAAATCCTTTACACTATCACAGTGTAAAAGATATCCAAAGTCGAAGTGTTTTCAAGCTTATCCAAGCAAGAAAACACTGAGTAAACCACGAAAACTGAAGATCAAACCACGGAAAAGTTACGCGTAAGATTAGGGTTTTCTTATGCGTAGAAAGTAACCAAAAATGATTTCTGCCCAATGATGTTTCTAAATCAGATTTTTGTGATGAAACAGCTTCAATATCACCAAAATAACACAAAAGTGTGAAACTTGATGATCCAAAACTTCTAAACACCTTATGCGTAGAAGAAACTACACATTTAAAACCAAGCTTAAAAACAATGATCCACACGTAAAGTTTGGAACTTTTTGCCAAAAACAGATATTTTAACACCTAAAAACGTTGAAAGTACAAGAATCTTGGATTAAAAAGTGTAAAAAATAAGTTTTTAAGCGTGACAAACTTGGAAACCGTATTACGCGTAAACCAAAAAAACTTCAAAAAACAAAAACTTTTCACCCAACTATTTGGCGAATGATACCATTGTTAGGTTCCCATTTTAGTAACACAAGCATCAATATAAGAAATAGATAAGAAGAGATCGGATGAACACAATCACAAATACACGAATAAGAAAATGAAGAAAGGTTATGCGTAGGTGAATAATGAAAGTGAACAACCAACCCTCAAGTGAGGGTTATACAAGAGTATTTATAGGGCAAGGAGCTAGGGCAACACTTCTAGCAACCTTCCCTTCTTATGGGCTTGGGCCAAGGATCATGGGCTTTCTACATAAGCCTTGGCATGATAACTAACATAAAAGCCATATTAAGCTAACTATTACATATTAATTACTAACACTTGAAATATAGTTTAGGAGTGATTCCAACAGTAGTTGAGTCATTTGAAGAGCTCGCAGCAGCAGCATTAGTATTGAACTTTTCCATGATCATTCATTCAAATGCAGCATGCTTCTCATGTTGGAGTAAGTAAGCATACAGTTGTTCATAGTTGGTATTCCTTAGTCCTTTGTTCAGTTTGACAGCAGTGAAAAACTTGTGCCATTCGGGATTCATGTTGTTCACGAACTTGGAATTGAGCTGGATATTTGGCATTGTCATTTTGATATTCCTCATATCATTCACAAGCTTGTGGAATCTCACATGATATTCAGTGATACTTTCCCCTGGGTTCATTTTAAAGTTCTCAAAGTCATCATACAACTGAGACTCTCTATCTTACTTAGTTAGTTCCGAACCAGAAAGAAGCATATTGACATTATCCCTGACATCCTTGGCTTCAGTGTTGTGATTGATCAGCTTGTAAATGTCTTTTGGCAAACCTTGAAGTATGATGTTAGAGGCTCTAATGTCAGCATCATATCTCTTCTTCTCCTTATCATCAAGCGCATCAAACATTCTTTGTCTATCCAACCCTAACACAACATTTCCATCAGCTGCAGTTTCGAGAATATCCCTGGTAGTTCCAATTTGAAATGGTCCTTCATCAATTGACTTAAGGATGTTAACCCCATTCTCTTTTCTTAAGCAATACAATCTGATTCTTTCAGCCAAAGACTCATAATCGGTTCTATCAAGCATAGGAGGACGAGTATCGGATCTTGCAGCTTGAACTTCATCAACAACGGAAGAAGTGATTGTAGACATGATTCCTAAGTACACGGGATTTTACTACTCTTTGATTAAACCGGTAAATAGATTCTTTCACGGGATTTTACAAAATCAAGAGAAAACCGTAAAACTTATCACGAAGAAATGACAAATCTCAAAAGACAAAACGCACAACTGACAAGTCGCAGTGAATCAAACCGCTTAGTTGACAAATCGCTTAACTCAAACCGGCCGCTGTGTAATCAAGTCGCTTAAGCCAAACCGCTGTATCAAACTGCTTAGAGATAAACCGCTTAACACAAGTTGCTTGATGTCAAATCGCTTGAATCAAACTGTTGTATCAAACTGCTTAACACAAATCGCATAAGACAAATCGCTTAACTCAAAACGCTTAAAACAAAACGCTTAAATCAAATCGCTTAGACAAGTCGCTTTAAAGACAAATCGCTTAACTGACAAACGCTTTGAGACAAGTCGCTTAGTTAGACAAACCTCAAGGGGACACAAGTACCTCCACTACTTTGTCCTTTTTATCTCTTTGTCTTAACCCTCAAACCGCACAAGGATAAAACCGCTTAAGGATATGATCAAATCGCCTAAACAAACTAAGTCAAATCGCATAAAACACTTATCAAACCGCATGCAAGAAGTGAATTCGAGGGACAAACCCATAGATGAAACTCTTCAAAAACTAAACTTTCTCAATCCAAAACACTACAACCAAGATGATTGAAGCCTTCCAAATCAAAACCTAAACACTTATGATGATTCTAAACACAAAAGTACTATCAAAATTCAAACTTTAACACTAAACACATAATCAAGCACATATGAATTCGAATGAGATGAGGTTTTAGAGAGAGAAACTGAAGAGAGTTGGGAACTTTTAGTGAGACAAAGAAAAATGTGTATTGAAGCTCCAACCCTTTGCCTTAAAAGGCAAAGGGTATTTATAGTGTGTTACATGAAACGCCTCCTACGGGCTGTGGATCAGGCATACAGTGGGTAAAGACCCATCCGTCCTCCACGATGTTTCTTAACTAACTACTAACTATCACTAAATGACTACGACTACGAGCTTTCTAACGAATACATATACTTGAGGTGACCGAGTCTTTAACTACCGGATTTTCTAAATCCTAACAGATACATTAGTTGTTTACATCAGGAGTAGTGTTATACTAGAAAGAGTCCATGACTTTCAGCTAGGTGTAGAGAGTTACCAATATCGCATCAACTTAACAGCACCAACACTTACATTTGAAGGCATTGAAGATAAGGAACCATTGGGTTTATATACTTGAATATCAAGAATCGAAAGAGGTTCATCTCATGCAATGAATTATGTAAGTATAGTGATGCAACACTGAAGAGAGTTCTAGCAAAGAAAAGCCGGTGAGTTTTGAATAACGAGATGGGTTTTGATGTGAACCATCTCATGCCAAACGAGATGGATATATGGGAAGATTCTGATCAAGAAATAAGCAGATGTCTTCATCATGAGCAGATGAGAATATGGGAGAGTTATGCTAGAGGGAGACCAAGATGAGATATCACCGAACCAAGACCTACATAATCAAACCTTAGGGGTAAATTGTTACGAATCGTTAAAGTTTTGATTATTTGGTATTCTGTACAAATGTTAAGTTATTAAATGTGTAATAGCTTAAGCCCATTAAGGGCCCAAACCAAAGCCCACCGAGGCTCCACCTCGCTGTGAACCATGTATAAATACCCTTACACCAAGTAGGGGATATTGTTTGATATTTTGTCTCAATAGAAGTTTCATTTATCTATCTTGCTACCTCGCTAGTTCTCTCCCTACCTCACTACTCTATGTATCAAACTTCTAAGTTATTTGTGCGATTTGATACAATATTGTGGAAAACTAGAAAAGGGGGGTTGAATAGTTTTTACAATTTTTATCTTTTTAAGAAATCTTATATTTGAATACTTGATATGAAATCAACATGACAAACAAATTTATATAAGTAGTAAATGATAAGTAAATGCAAGATAGAATGGAAAGAGCAAATTAAAGACATGATGATTTATAGTGGTTTGGCACGAAGCTTCCTTCCTCACCCTACTCCACTTCTCGGGTACCCAACTCGAGAGTTCTCAAGCACTGTATCAACAAACTCCCTTTCGGAGGAGAAAACCTTACAACGTCGCTTCACTTCTTTACCGATACTAAGATAAATATCGAGTCTTTCCCAAGGCAATCCCAACCTTATCACACAACGTAATTTAAGGCCTAAAATACTAACCGATCACTCTAGGATGATGTATTATGATAACTAACAACTTTGGTGTATGATGGTGAGGTATGATGACACGACAATAATATAGAAGCTTACACAACAATGTATATGATGACACACTAACTACTATAACACTTAAAGCTTGGAATACTTCTTGTGTTCTTCACTGTGGGTCAAAGTGGAAATCAATGGATCATTTTGAATCTTTTTATGAGGCAAGTGGAATGATCAAAGAGAGTTTAATGATTGCTATAAAGTAAGTATGATTGAAAGAATTTACAGAAATTAGCTAGAATGGTTAGTTAAAAATGAAAGGTTAGCTCTCTATTTATAGTAGGCTTTCTTACTGAAAAACACCTTTAAGCGGATCGGCGGATCCGTAAAATACGGACTTTTCCGTATAAAATACGGATCCGCGGAGCGTATTTTGACACTCCTTTGTCTAGTGTATTTTTCACTTCGTTGTACTAAAAATTAATTTAAAAATCATTCTTCTATAATTACTTGGGCAGTAAGGGTTTAAATAAAATAGTTTTTATTTCATCAGTTACTGCTAATACAAATAAACCGTAAAAACGTTTATTAATATTTAGCAATCTCTTTGTGTTGTTGATAACAAATATAATGTTATCATAAGTAAAATTATAAGGATACATGTTATTTTTGCAAAGCATCTACATATATAGTCACTTAATATAAATTGTTGTAATAATTCATTTATTGTAATAGTTTATTAGGATTGGTAAAAACCACAACCCATGACCCATACCCATGGAGCATATCCATAACCCATGGAGTTAACTCATAACCCATTGTCTAGATGCATTGCATCTTTCAGATACATTGTATCTACTTAGATACCCAGGGTCCAAAGTCTAGGACCCATAACCCATGACCCATGACCCATAACCCAAAACCCATGGGCAAACAGAAGCGTCTCACGGATCCCTCCGTTTACACTAGACGGATCCCTCAAGCAAGGGATCCGTGGGATCCGTGAAACAGTAGCAAGAAATTGCCTATAAATAGAGAGCCATTTCTTCACTGTAACTCAACCCTCTTCTTACAAACTCTCTCATAAATTCTTACATTCTTCTAACCTAAGATAACTTGATCTAGATAGTAGTTCTTCTTTATTCTGTTGTGATTCTCATATTGGTCCTTCTCTAAGGCAAGATCACGAGCATTTTATAAGTCATCCAAGCAAGGGGTCCTTGATTGATTTGTTCCTCCACAAGATTTCTGTAGCGAAGATCTTGTATTTCATATTTCACATATTTGTTGTGTTATAGTAGTGTTTGTTTTGTCCTCCGTGTTAAGGACTTGGTATTTAGCTTTGTACCGAAAAACGTGTAAGCGACGTTGGTTTGGTCCTCCGTGTTAAGAAGGTCTCAAGTGATGAAGAAAACTCATCTTCGGATAGTGATGACGAAGAGTATGCCATGGCGGTAAGGGATTTCAAGAAGTTCTTTAGAAGAAAGGGAAGATATGTCAAGCAACCATATGATGACAAGAAGGGGTTCCGGAAAGGCAAAGATGACAAGAAAGCAAGAGATGAACGCGCTTGTTTTAAATGTGGGGACCCTAATCACTTTATTAGTGAGTGTCCCAAACGTGATGAACAAAAAGCGTTCGTGATTGGTTCGTGGGGAATGAGCGAGGATGAGGACGAAGAAATTTTTCTCATGGCAAATTACGAGGTATGTCACGAATACTATAGTAGCTCATCATTAGATGATGATTTATTACATCATGAATATGATAAACTTTGCAAAATTAGTTTAAAAGTAATTAAGAAAAACAAGTTTTTGAAAAACCAAAATGAACGTTTAGAAAAGGAAGTCTTTGAGTTAAAAGCTAAATTAAAACGTTTAGAAAAGGGGAAGATAGCAAGTGGGGAATGTGAGCTTTGTGTTCAACTTCAAACACTAGCTGATAATCTAGATTCTAAAATTGCTAGAATGAGTACTAATACTCTTGATATGATATTAGATAGTGTTAAAACAGGAAACAACTAAAAAGATTTAGGTATTCAGCAACTTGATGTGTCAACTAGTGAAAACAAAGAAACACAATTCGTCAAATCAATAGAAAAACAAGTCACTGTAGTCACGGATCCCACGGATCCCACAAAAGGGAACCGGCTAGTGTAAAACCAGGGATCCGTGGGTCTGCTGAAGGAAACAGTAGTAATAATGTAGCATCCTCATCTAGAACCGATTTTGTTATTGTTAATAAGAAGAAACCAACCCATGTTACTATTAGACAACCACCTCCAAGACAAAATCAAAGTTTTATAAGAAACAAAGGTCCATCATTTTCAAAACCAAACACATTTATAAGGAGACCTAATAATGTTTATCCGAGAAGTAACAATCAAATGGGATGGAATCCTAATATGCAAAACGATTTTCCATTTCAAAACTTTGCACCATGGAATGCATACTCACCTTTTCCATATATGTCTAACATGTATAACACTAATGGACCCATGAACAAATGGGGACCAAACTTTTGAGTTAATTGTTTTTTTGGTGTGCTTAAAGGTCGACCTAGATCCGGATGAATGGATCAAGGATAGCGGGTGCACGAGGCACATGACCGGTAATAAAGATTTATTTTCCACATATGAATCCTTCAATGGAGGAAATATGGTATTTGGAAATAGAAAAAGCAAAATCATCGGTAAAGGTACGATTTCTAACAAATCTCTAACCATTAACGATGTGTGTCATGTAGAAAACCTAAACTTTAACCTCTTAAGTATAGGACAAATATGTGATAAAAAGTGTAACGTACTTTTTAATGAAACCGGTAGTAAGATATTGAAAAACGGTATCACTATAAGAAGAGAAATTAGGAAATATGGAGTCTATGTCATTAAAATCCGTAATGAACCTAAAGACAAACTTTGTCTTACTTCTATGGATGATACTTCGACCTTATGGCATCGAAGATTGGGTCATGCCAATATGCGAATTCTTCAATCGCTATCATCCAAAGATCTAGTAAGAGATCTACCAAAATTAAAATATGAACATCACTTTTGTGATGCTTGTAACGTAGGAAAACAAGTCCATGCTAGTCACAAAGCTAAAAACATGGTCTCTACAACTAAGTGTCTAGAATTACTTCACATGGATTTATTTGGTCCATCCGCTATCCAAAGTTATGGAGGCAACTACTACACTTTGGTTATAGTGGATGATTACTCTAGGTACACATGGACTAAATTTTTAAAGAATAAAACTGAAACGTTCGATTACTTTGAAATATTAAGTAAGAACATTCAAAGACAATTAGGAAGTCCTATAGTGTCTATTAGAACGGATCATGGTAGGGAATTCGATAATGAAGTGCAATTTGGAGCCTTTTGTGACGCTAATGGTATTACTCACAACTTCTCGGCTCCTCGCACTCCACAATCAAATGGGGTATTTGAAAGGAAGAATAGAACCCTACAAGAAATGAGTCGCAGCATGTTAAATGAGCAATCCATACCTCAAAAGTTGTGGTGCAATGCCGTTGATACATCAACGTACATACTTAACCGAGTCTTAATTTTACCATTTTTAGGTAAAACTCCATACGAGTTACTTCGAGGCAAAAAGCCTACGTTAGAACATTTTAGAGTCTTTGGTAGAAAATGTTTTCTACTTAACACTAAAGATTACCTTACTAAATTTGATCCTAAATCAACCGAAGGTATCTTTTGGGTTACTCTCCTAATAGCAAAGCTTATGTCATATTAAATAAAGAAACAATGAAGGTTGAAGAGTCATTAAACGTTAAATTTGATGAGAGTCCACCCAAACCTACCCTACCTCTTGTCGATGACGAGATAGTCGAAAGTGAAGCCATAGAAATAAAGAAAAATACAAACAAAGAAGATGAACCATTAAACAATAAAATCATCAATATTAAAGAGTCTAAAGATCACCCCGTAGATAAGGTCATAGGAAAGTTAAACGAAAGAACTTTAAGGTCTCAAGTCCAAAACCAAAGTAGCTTATTTTGTTTTGTCTCAACCATAGAACCTAAGAATACACAAGAAGCCATAAAAGATGAAAGTTGGGTAATGGCTATGCAAGAAGAGTTAAATCAATTTGTTTCTAACGATGTTTGGACACTTGTCCCTCCACCTAGTAATCAAACCATAATATGAACCAAATGGGTATATAAAAACAAGTTAGATGCAAACGGTGTAGTATCTAGAAACAAAGCTAGAATCGTTTCCCAAGGGTATAATCAACAAGAAGGAATAGACTTTGATGAGACCTATGCTCCCGTGGCTAGATTAGAGTCTATAAGAATACTTCTTGCTTATGCTTGTGCAAATGGTCTTAAGCTTTTTCAAATGGATGTTAAAAGTGCTTTTCTAAATGGTTTTATAAATGAAGAAGTTTATGTAGCTCAACCTCCGGGCTTTATCGATTTCGAAAAACCTAAACATGTGTATAAATTAAAGAAAGCTCTTTACGGTCTTAAACAAGCCCCAAAAGATGGTATGATAGACTCAAGTCATTTTTAATCAAAAACAACTACACCATGGGGTTAGTTGATAATACACTTTTCACTGAGAAAAAGGAATCACATATAATTATTGTTCAAATATACGTGGATGATATTATATTTGGATCTACTTGTCAAGACATGTGTGATGATTTCTCTAAAATCATGCATGACGAGTTTGAGATGAGTATGATGGGAGAACTTAGTTTCTTTCTTGGTCTACAAATCAAACAAGTAGAAGATGTTAAAGAAATTTGGTTTAGAAGACTCAAAACCCATAAGAACACCAATGTCATCCGACACTAAACTTACAAAATATGAAGACGGTGAATCCGTTGATAACATAAAATACCGTGGCATGATTGGTAATCTTCTCTACCTTACGGCTAGTCAGCCGGATATCATATTTAGTGTTTGTTTATGTGCTAGGTTTCAAGAAGATCCTAAAACATCACATCTAGAAGCGGTCAAAAGAATATTTAGATACATTAAGGGTACGACTCAATTAGGATTATGGTATCCTAAGGGTACGGGGGTAGAAACTATTGTATATGCAGATTCTGACCATGCAGGTGATTATGTTGACTGAAAGAGTATAAGTGGTGTATGTACTTTTATGGGATGTTGTTTAACATCTTGGTTCTCGAAGAAGCAAACGGCATTGGCCATATCAACAACCGAAGCTAAATATGTCTCCGCCGGCAAAGCATGCCAACAAGCACTATGGATGAAACAAGCGTTAGTTGACTACGACATTCATCTAAGTGACATAGCCATTCTATGTGACAACAAAGGTGCCATCGACTTAAGCAAGAATCCGGTGTTGCACCCTCGCACCAAGCATATAGAGATACGTCATCAATTCTTAAGAGACAATGTTCAAAAGGGGAACATCTCTATTGAGAAGGTAGCATCCGAAGACAACATAGCCGACGTCCTCACCAAACTGTTGAAGCGGGAACAATTAAACTTGCTTCGTCTTGGTCTTGGTCTCATTGAACAATCGTCGTAATTAGTTTTTAAACTCTACAAGGTATGTAAACACTAGCCTTCTTCTTTTATGAGTCTAGGATCTCTATTTCACACACAACTCACAAACAATACGGGAATTTTCAAAACCCAAAGCAAGTTTTATCTACAACACGTAATTTCATACTTATTTTTTTTAAAAGATAAAAGTTTTCTTCAAACAACAAACTTTTTCGAAATGCTTTATAAAAGATACTTCTTCCCGTATCATTTTTATAAAAGCTATTTCTCACGTCTAGGACAAACCTCTTTTTCATTATTAATACAAAGTACAAACCCGTTTTCATTGCATCTCATGTCTTTCGAATGCTAAAGGGAACACATAACTAATATGTGTTTTCGGGTACATTCATTTAAAGCAACAATGAATTAGGAGCACTCGGGTTATCTCACATAATAGTATGCTTTTTCACTTCTAGTCTATTTTTCTTTTTATTTAAGGAGTCGAGATAACCGCAACTCCAAATGGTTTGCATATAGGCACACACTAGGCACAAATATTTCCCAAAAAGATAATTTTAAGCTGCCTGAGTCACCAGTACCACGGATCCCAGCATTAACGCTGGACGGTTCCCTCAAGGGAAGGATCCGTGGGATCCGTGAGACAGAAGCTGAAATTCTCTTCTATTTTTCTCACTTTAGCTAAAAACCTCTATATTTTCATCATTTTATCCTTTTTACTCATGAGTATGTTACTTAATGCTTGTGTTCTCATGATCACATGCCTTAAATTCATATCTAATCATTAGATTTTAGTCCACATTTTGGGTTAAACATTCATTACAATGCATTATTTTCTCAATAAATAAAATTGCCAAAATGCTTGCATCTTCATCACTCTCAACCTCACAAACAATCATCATCATGTCATCCAAAAGATCCTCCAACATAGATGAATCACCTAGTGCAAAAAATCCTCTTCAAGAAATCCAAAATTTTATCCTACCACCTTCTGTAGTATCACCACCCAAATCTAGAAAAACTGCACGGATTAGCATCCGGCCTTGTTGTTTAGCAAAAACATTGTCAATTAGTTCTTCACCAACTACCCTTTCACCACCAAATGGTTCCATAGTAGCACCTCCCTCATCTCCAACAAGCACACCACCATCATCACCTATCAAGTTTCCACCTAAAGTCACTCTATTGGAACTCCTTAAGACTCCAACAAGATCCCAACAAATCAACCCAAAAGGACTAGTATTTTTAACACCTCCCACATCTCCAAACACAATTTACAAAGACCTTGTAACTTCACCACCTTTAGCTCCCATTCTCTTACAAGAACATCTAGGTTCTTTCCCACCACCACTTCCAAACATTCCGGACTTTGATCCATATTTTCCAACTTTTCCACCACAACTTCCGCATCTCACAAATCAAACTAACCCGAAAACCTTCCACACACATTACCCACATCATTTACATTGTGAACATTGCCAATCCACTAGGGAACTTGCAATAGAAATTAGGGAAGAGATGCGATTCATACTTAACCACATCCTTGATCGCATCAACATCATCACTCACCAAAACCTCCATCAATAACCTTATGCAAGCATGGAAGGAATAATATTACTATTTTCTATAGTTTTTCTTATGAGTCATCTTAAAGAACAAACCTTGTTCTTAGTTTTACATGTTTGTATGTGGCATATATACCACTACATTTTGATTTACAAGGCTTTGTTTACATACCTTGGATCCCTATCTTGTTTCTCGTCAATCACAATATTAGTTATGCATGTTACTACTAACCTTTTCTTTGTAGGTTTTTATATTTTCTCACTTGACGCCCTATTCTAGGGAGAGCTACCGTCAAGGGGGAGTTAGAGATACGTGGACTATTTTTCCACACTTTATTTCTTCATTAGGGTTAATTTTTGTTTCGACAAGAAGGGGGAGAAGAAGTAAAACTTATGCTTTCAAAACATACATCTAATCTTAAGTTTTACTCATCATAACATTATGTTTTGTCATCAACAAAAATGGGGAGATTGTTAATACAAATTAACCGTAAAAATATTTATTAATATTTAGCGATCTTTTTGTGTTTTGTTGATAACAAATATAATGTTATCATAAGTAAAATTATAAAGATACATGTTATTTTTGTAAAGCATCTACATATATAGTCACTTAATATAAATTGTTGTAATAATTCATTTATTGTAATAGTTTATTAGGATGGATAAAAACCACAACCCATGACCCATACCCATGGAGCATATCCATAACCCATGGAGCATATCCATAACCCATTGTTTAGATGCATTGCATCTTTTAGATACATTGTATCTACTTAGATACCCATGGTCCAAAGTCTAGGACCCATAACCCATGACCCATGACCCATAACCCAAAACCCATGGGCAAACAGGAGCATCTCACGGATCCCTCCATTTACACTAGACGGATCCCTCAAGCAAGGGATCCGTGGGATCTGTGCAACATTAGCAAGAAATTGCCTATAAATAGAGAGCCATTTCTTCATTGTAACTCACCCCTATTCTTACAAACTCTCTCATATATTCTTACATTCTTCTAACCTAAGATCACTTGATCTAGATAGTAGTTTTTCTTTCTTTTGTTGTGATTCTCATATAGGTCCTTTTCTAAGGCGAGATCATGAGCATTCTACAAGTTATCCAAGCAAGGGGTCCTTGATTGATTTGTTCCTCCACAAGATTTCTGTAGAGAAGATATTGTATTTCATATTTCACATATTTGTTGTGTTATAGTAATGTTGGTTCCTCCGTGTTAAGGACTCGGTATTTAGCTTTGTATCGGAAAAAGTGTAAGCGACGTTGTGAAGGCTTCTCCGCCGAGTTGAAGGAGTTTGTTGACATAGTGCTTGAACTCTCGAGTAGGTGACTCGGGGAGTGGAGTAGGGCAAGGAAGGTGTCCTTGTAGCCGAACCACTATAAATCGGTTGTGTCATTTCTATCCTTTACGTTACTTACTTTCTTTACTTGCATTACTTATAGATCTATACGTTATCTCTATCCACACGATTTCACATTACATCGAATCTAAAGTTTTTAAAACCAACTTAAAATCGGCAAAACTATTCAACCCCCCCCCCTTCTAGTTTTCCACAGTTACATAAATTAAAATGTCTATTATATTATTTAAATGTAATTTGTGTAAAACATTTGTATTAAATGTGTTTAAAAATGTTTTAAGTGTGTTTGAAAAAATATATTTACTTGGGTTCTTTGATTATTCGATGGGCTTTATAATCAAAGTATTCATACTTGAAGTGATGTGCGTCTGAATATAAACTTGCAACTAATAACTTGGTTACGTAAACTTTTACGTCGTATAAATTCATATTTGTCATTATCAAAATTTTGAGAGACCGTAAAATATAAATAACGTTTTTACGCAATATTTATATTAACAAATATATAGTGACCTACACGCCATATACCGATATTCAGCGTGATAAACCATATGTTAATGGACCTGCATACGTCGTATCAAGGTTCTATAAGGGATTACAGCTTTTTGCAATGAGCACGTCACATGTAGATTTACCAAAGCCTACTCTCAAGGATCTTCCCACTCATCCGGAGTATGCATTTTTGAAAGGTAATTTTGTATTCCTAGTAATTATTTCTTCTAAATTGTCGAGTCGGGAAAAAGGTTTGCTTTTGCAGGTACTTGAGAAGCGTTAAAAGGCATTAGCACGGAAGATTACAGACATCAAGGGGATTAGTCTTTCGTTTTGTACTCCTAAAATTCTTTTAGAGGAAGATTGCAAACCGATTATTCAACCGTAACGGAGACTAAATCCTAAGGTGCAAGATGCTGTTAAAATGAAATTATGGAACTGCTTGATGAAAGTTTTATTTATGTAATTTCAGATAGCTCATGGGTAAGTCCGGTTCATGTGGTGCCTAAGAAATGAGGTATTACGGTTGTTGCAAACGAAGATAATGAACTAATTCCTACCCGGGCGGTATCGGGTGGAGGGTTTGCATTGATTGCCGTAAATTGAATGATGTTACTCAGAAGTATCATTTCCCTTTGCGTTTTATTGATCAAATGTTAGAAAGGTTATCTGGTAAATATTTTTATTGCTTTTTAGATGGATTTTCAGGGTATTTTCATATTTCAATTGATCCTAAAGACTAGGAGAAGACCACTTTCACTTGTCCTTATGGAACGTTTGCTTATAGAAGAATGCCATTTGGATTGTGTAATGCACCAAGAAAATTTCAACGATGCATGACAACAATTTTTCATGATATAGTTGAGAAGTTCATGAAAGTATTTATGGATAACTTCTCGGTATTTGGTAATTATTTTGATGAGTGTTTTGTTACTCTTGAAAAAAATGCTTGCTAGATGTGAAGATACTGGTCTTGTACTGATTTGAGAAAAATGCCATTTTATGGTCCGTGAAGGTATAGTTCTTGGTCACAAGATTATGAGTGTAGATAGGGCTAAATTTGATGTCACTGCTAAACTTTCTTACCTAACTAATGTAAAAGGGGCAATGAGTTTCTTGGGGCATGCAAGTTTTTATCACATGTTTATTAAGGATTTTTTCAACATTGCCCAACCAAGACTTGATGAATTAGTCAAAGATGTTAAGTTTGAGTTTTTGCTTGTACAAAAGCTTTTAAATTGAACTTACTACTACTCCTATTATGGTTTCCGTGAATTGGGATCTTCCATTCGAGTTTATGTGTGATGCTAGTGACTTTGTAGTTGGTGCGGTCAAGGTTTTCTTACACCCACACTTCAAAGGTTATTTGGAGCTCATATCAGTAATAAAAACAACCATTATTTCCATAACTCACACACCAAACACATCCATAGAAATATCGGCACAACTACACCTATTACTATTTTCATCTCAAAATTATTGTACAAGACAAAAAAAATACATGATTTAAAAAAGTGGGATAACTACACTTTTCAGTCAATCAAATATCGTCGCACCACTAAAACTCTATTTTCATTGATTGACATAAGAATGAGACATATACTTTTGAAACGAGGGAATTATTATTTTGAGCCCAACTTATGGTTCCAAAACTATACACATATCTGTCATATCTTTATTTTGTGGCATCTTATATTTGTCTAATATAAAAAGGAATAAGACGGGATCTTGGAGTAACCTTATTGGTATAGTTTTTGTTCTACGTACATACGCTAATTCAATTCATTATGAGTTGTTAAAGCATAAACAGAATACTGTAAACAATATATTTTACGTTTTGGGTAATAGATGGTGTTGGGTGATTAAAGTAAGAGCAGAGAAAGACAAGATAGAAAAAGATGCTAATTGGTTTTAAAACCGACATTAATATTTGTTTTTTGTTCCGACTCACCGCTTACATTAAGGGTAAAAGCCATAAAATAACAACGTACTTTTTAAAATGTACAGATTTGAAACAATTACTTTTTTATTAATATATAAACCCACGTATTTTCAAATTTTGTTCCGACTTCACCTATATGACCGATTTATATTAATATAGTATCATATTAAATAATATTATTTTATTAAAATATGGGTAAAGTCGGAACAAAATTTGAAAGTACGTGAGTGTATATGTTAATAAAAAAGTAAGTGTTTCAAGTCAGTAAATTTTAGAAAGTACGTTGATATTTTATGGCTTTTACCCTTACATTAAAGTTAAAGTAGTGACATAATTTTTTTAAAAGAATAAAAGATAAATCTTTAAAAAAAAGTTGAAATTTCCTTTTCCATCAGATGGAACATTGCCAGCATCATCTACTTGTATAAAGGTGGACTCAAATTTCATATTCTCATTTACTTCTTTTGCCATCACCCCATTCCCCACAAACACACACTAAAAACACACTCAGTGTGTGTGTTCCAAAATCTTGAAGATCAACCAAAAATAATGTCTGACTTTGAGTTCTTCCTGTTTGTATCTCTGCTAATATTGATTCTAGTTCACATGTTAAATGTTGTTAAAAGAAGAGTATGTAACACTTCAACTCCCAATCTTCCACCTGGGAACATGGGTTGGCCATTTATAGGCGAAACCATCGGTTACCTAAGGCCGTACTCGGCCACGACAATAGGGACATTCATGGAACAACATATATCAAGGTATGTGTCACGTAATTCACATGTTTTATTAATATTTATAGGCCAAGATACACTATCGTTAACGTTTTAGATTCGCGGAAAAACCATGGCCCGGTACACCTCTTTTCAGTGTTGACCACCCTTTTCAAGAAACTAGCCCTTGCAAATGAGCACATGCATTGTTACATACACCTAATACTATACTTATGTTTCTAACGACTTGGTAGGATCTTACATATGCACCTTACCGCAAAGCAAATTATAGTCATATACTATCCCTCTTGTCACGATATGAGCTTGTTTTTGTCTCAACACAAGGCCATCAAATATACTGTAATTTTTTTTTTCTTTCTGTAGGTTTGGAAAGATTTACAAATCAAACTTGTTTGGAGAGCCAACTATAGTTTCGGTGGATCCAGGGTTGAATAGGTACATACTGCAAAATGAAGGGAGGTTATTTGAATGTAGCTATCCAAGAAGTATAGGAGGGATTCTTGGCAAATGGTCCATGCTGGTTTTGGTTGGGGACATGCATAGAGATATGAGGTTAATCTCTCTCAACTTCTTGACAAATGCAAGGCTCAAAACACAACTCTTGAGAGAAGTTGAAAAAAACACTTTGTGGGTATTAGATTCTTGGCAAGAAAACTCAACTTTTTGTGCACAAGATGAAGCTAAGAAGGTAATGTTGTTTTTCCAAATTTTGTAATTGTGTAATTTAAAGTTTCTGTGTTCACACGACTTTGGTCCCAAGTCAAAAAACTTTTCACGTGCAAACATGATTTGTCCATTTTTTTGAAAAGGATTCATGCTTAATAAACAGGTTGGACTTTTCTCTATTTTAATGTTTCACTTAATTTTTCAACTTTGATCTTTAATAGATAAAATGCAACCAATCGACACATACTATATTTATTACTATATCATATTATAAGTAAACGACTTGAGATTTACTAGAGCTTAATTTTACAGTATTATATTTACTTTATTTTAAAAAACAATATATATTCACATTATCCACACACTTAAACGGCCTTGTCAAAAAATGATCTTTCGTGTTACTAAGTTTAATATGTGTTTACGTACAGTTTACTTTCAATTTGATGGCAAAACATATCATGAGTTTAGACCCCGGTAAACCAGAGACCGAGCAACTCAAGAAAGAGTACGTAACTTTCATGAAAGGTGTGGTTTCTGCCCCTATAAACTTCCCTGGAACTGCATACCGAAAAGCTTTAAAGGTAATTAAATTTTGATTCTTGTTTATGGACCATTTACTTTCCTACTTGAAAAAAAAAAAAAAAGCATGAAAATTCCTTAAAATGAATACGCTTAGTTAAGAGTATTTTGATTCTTGTGTACAAACAGTCTAGATCAACAATTCTTAAATTCATCGAAACGAGAATGGAGGAGAGGATGCAGAAAATGGATGAAGGTAATGAAGAGAAAATCGAAGACGATTTACTCGGTTGGGTACTTAAGAATTCGAACCTTTCAAAAGAGCAAATACTCGATTTGGTGCTAAGTTTGCTCTTTGCGGGTCATGAAACTTCTTCTGTATCCATAGCCTTAGCCATTTACTTCTTGGAAGCTTGTCCAACCGCAGTTCATCAACTTAGAGTAAGGACCTTATAAGTTATTATCATCTTGTACTATAATCAGTTTGTACAATATGAAGTATGAACATCTCGAATTTTTAGTTTTATTTTTTTGGCATCCAACCACTAGTACCACATGCATTTACTATTTAGTTGTGTCACGTTCACGACTTACAATGGTAAAGTTCATAAAATGCATAAATACCCATGTTAATGCTGAAAAAAAGACATAAATCATGCTGTTTATGACTTTTAGGAGGAACATGAAGCAATTGCCAAGGCAAAGAAGCAATCAGGAGAGAATGATCTAACTTGGGACGACTACAAAAAGATGGAGTTTACGCAGTGTGTAAGCTTTTTCTTGTGCTTTGACATTTGATATACATATGGAAATGGAAATATCAATGTTGATACATTCAAACAAGTTAATTAAATCGAACCAAAATAATATCTATATACTATTCTCTTTGTACTAAACAAAAATTGTGTGATTGAAGGTAATCAATGAGACGCTAAGATTCGGAAATGTGGTGAGATTCCTTCATAGAAAGGCTATCAAAGATGTGCGGTATAAAGGTAATGCTATTGTTCTTTTTGATTTACGTAAGTACCCCTATATTTTTAGTACAATGAAAAAATGACCCTTGATCTTTTATTAACTTAAGGTTGTATATAACAATGTTTTTTTATATTTTGACTTTTGAAAAAGGTTATGACATTCCATGTGGATGGAAAGTGCTACCAGTGATAGCAGCCGTGCATTTGGATCCTACATACTTTGACCGACCTCACCTTTTCGATCCATGGAGATGGCAGGTTAGTACTTGAATAGTGTTACATATTATAAACGAATATCATATAATTTTATATACATTCAACCTAATTTAAAAATTTCATACATATCCTCTATTTGGTTCAAAAATTTCATATATATCCAACCTAACTTGAAAATTTCATATATATCCAATCTAAAACTTAAAATTTTCATATATGTCCAAATACCCAATTTATATTTAATTAAAATTTTAAAATACATATTTATTATCATTTATTGTTAAATGACCATTAAACCCTTCGAGTTTTTTTTTTTTTTTTTTTTTTTTTTTTTTTTTTTTTTTTTTTTTTTTAATAATTTACGTGTATATTTCTTATTTCCATATAAACAATCTCTCAAATCACTATATTAGTGCACATGGGTTTCGAATATTATTATGATCCGTAATAAAGAATTTTAGTACACAAAACATATGTATACTTCATTGCTCCAAATACAATATATAAATCATAAAAGCATGTTTATATATTGTATTTTGAGCAATGAAGTATACATATATTTTGTGTACTGAAATTGTTTATTACGGATCATAATAATATTCGTAATCCATGTGTACTAATATGTAGTTTAAGATTTTAATTATATATAAATTGAGTATTTGGACATATATGAAAATTTTAAGTTTTACATTAGATATATATGAAAATTTCAAGTTAGGTTGGATATATATGAAAATTTTGAACCAAATAAGAGATATATATGATATATATGAAATTTTAAACCAAATGAAAGATATATATTAAATTCTCCCTTTTATTAAAACCGAAAATGATATATATAGAAAGAGTATGGCCCCTCTAACTGTACCAACCAAATAAGTTGTTTTATACTCGTAGTGTATCTTCTAGGACGCCGAAATAACTGGAAGATTGTGAAACTTTGTCACTTGCTTAAGGTTTTTTTATAAGTTGATATTTTTATAAAACAAAGTTGAATTTTATAATTATTATAAAATTAGAGTATTAATATTAAAGTTTTGCTAAACACAACGCTATGATAATTTGTGTTTGTTCATTGTCAAACTATGTACCACTATAAGACAAGTTAAGAAATCTTCTTTAAAATAAGGATTTTGGCCGTTAAATAGCCACGTACTTTTCAAATGTACCATTTTAGCACGTGTAATATTTTTCGTTCCACTTTATGTTAGGTACTTTCATGTTTTGTACCAATTTGCACGGTTAAACTCATTTTACCGAAAGCATAATCACTATTGCCACGTGTGCACGCCACGCCAAATTTCCACTAACAAAAATAAGTTAAATAATAAGTTTCTTCCCCAAATCAAACAAGAAAAAAACCCTAATCGATCTAATCTTGTTGCATAGAACATAGATTATAAGTAAAACATATTAAATAATCAAATGATAGAAAAATAACTAATGCATTATACCTTGTGACCATCAGAAATGATAGTCATATAAGCACCCTGACATAGTCTCAAAACATAAACAAGCCAAAAACCATTCCCCGTTTTCATTGTCATTGTTTTCAATATTGACCACAACCCAAGCTATGAGAAACATTTGATTGTTTCCATCTTTACTCATGGCTGTTAATAGCTCACCCCTGTATGTTCCTCTCAGAAAGTATCCATCCAGCCCTATTACTTTTCTACAACATGTACTCCATCCTTAAAGCAGACATAGATCTTTTGAAGTGTGTCTTACCATTATCCTTCTCCTCTACATGCAAATAGACTGAAGAGCTACGATTGGTGTATAGTACTTGTTTCTTGTAATCCCATAATTACTATAGTGCTCTATGAGGCCACCTTCATGATTAAATTGGGCCATTTGCTTAGCTCTTTTACACTGCCCAACACTCACATTGATCAAGTATTTCTTTTTTATTTGATCTCTAATAGTACTATAGCTAATAGTGGGATCCTGAACTATTTTATAAGCAAACTGTTTTGCAATCCATTTATAGGTGACTAATGCACCTAAATTAATGTTCCTAGAGCAAGTGTGGTGTGGAATCAGTGTTTTAATTTGAAATGATCTTTCACTTTGCATCCAGGATGCCTAAATCTTACATGTGCAACAATTACCTTTTACAGTCTTCTTTTTAGTAGCATTCACATTACCTTTCTTTCTAGGTGAACCAGTCTCTAAAGTCTTTACCCTTCAATTTCTTACTTGGTGATGCAATCTTATCAGCCTTACCATTTCCTTTCTTCTTTGGTGATCTAGTCTTAACACCCTTAGCATTTCCTTTCTTACTCGGTGATCCAATCCTAACACCCTCAGCTTTCCTGTTCTTATGGCCAATAACCTTTCTTACATTTCTTACCTCCACTTCTACCCTCTTCAAGATACCTTCCGCACAAAGCCATCAAACTTTTATAATCATTTCTTTTATACCACAGCTGGTATCCATTAGCCACACCATAATTGGTCAAACGGTCTTTGAGTTGTTTTGGGTGTTCAAACATCAAACCAACTGTTGGTTTCATTTCATTCCTAGGAAAGCTTGGATCAAACTCTAGATAAATTACCCCTGGCAAGACTTTATACTTTTGGTCCACATTTTTCATCATCAATATCTATCTCCTTATCACTACTTTTACTAAAATCACCAACGGTAGTATTCTCATTACGACCACTTATAAAATTACCATTGCATACTTTATTCAGGACTGATTCCTTAATGGCCTATATGGTATCTCTACATCATCTTCTCTTACAAAATCATTAACCTCATACCCTGTTATGTCTTCCATCTCTTCAACATCTGAAACCTCATCAAATCCAAGCTCAATTTGTATCCAATAGGATAAATCATACCCATGATGTTCCAAATACAAATCAATAACAGTACCATTCTTAACACCTAGGGCAATAAAGTATGCTAAGTCAACATCATTCTTAAGCTCCTTCAAACCTTTACTTAGCTCTTTACAAATCATATGAAAGTACATACCTTTAACGGGGAACAAACAACCTTTGAGCATCTTGGACAACCCAAATATTGTCATCCTGATGAAGTCTATATGTTCAATCGTAAAAGCATCTCCTTCTACATACATAAGTGGTGATGGTGTGAATGTACCATCGTGGTGAAAATTGACAATTACTCGCATTTTTAAGTGTGAATTATGAGTATTAGATCATACGAAAATTGGGGTTAGGGTTATCAAGGTAAAAAGGGGGAAATCATTTTGGGTATATTTTAGAAATGAAAAAGGTAAAATGAACCCTTATATAAAGTCAATCTCAGTCAATTATGTCATGCCGTGTAGCCTGTATTGTGTAGCGTAAATTAGTACAAAACATGAAAATACACAACATAAAATGAAACAAAAAATAATACACGTATAAAATGGTACATTTGTTGTAATGAATATCTAAAGTAATTAATGTACATCACAAATACTAAAAGCAACTCATAACTTACTTTACATAATAAAATGACGCAAAAAATAAAGAACGAAATTTTACGCCAAGGTATACCCATCTAAGAGCACAAGGTATGAGGTGCCATTGGTGAGCCATTCGTGAGCCATTGGTATGCCAACCTTACCGGCCAACATGTCAAACTGTGCTAAATGAACTCTTTTGTGTTTTGAGCCACTCCACTAGCTCAAGCCAAATGCACCTTTTGTGTGTGTGTGTGTGTATTTTTTATTGTTGAGTGAGTGGCATATTTGGTGAGGTATTTTGCGGGACCTACAAGTGATGTTAGTGGTGTGTTATGAGGGAGGGTTGTTTGAGTTATTGAGAGATGTATGATATGGCGCTGAGGTGGCATACCAATAACGTGTTATTTGGTCTTTGCATACCTTGTGCACTAAAGCTATTATGGTTTCGTTATATGGTAAAGTGCACACAAACTTTGTGCGCATTTAAGTCTCTTGTAAATGTTTCACCATTTTTGAATTGATCACATAATTGTAGAAAGGCAATGGTATTAAAATTTAATTGTTGGCATAATTTGTAACCAAATTAAGTTTGTACCTTGTTGCTTGTTCATAAGTGATGCATTTACACACGTAGGACGACGTTATCCAAGTATGACAATATCTAAATAGAGTTGATATCAATATATATCTTATATTTGCCATATATCCTATAAATCAATTTTAGCCATTTATTTTTGATCAAAATTAATAAAAAGACCATTTTCACTCTTTTTTTTAAAAACAACATATCTTGCAAATGGTAAATCTTCAAACTACAAAAAATACATCATCGCAACGAGAATTAAATTATCTTTCTATAGATATGCACTTCTCTATATTTTCGACATTTTTTTTTTTTTTTCAAAAATTCCGCCCAGAAAAATCATATATGATTTGTAAAATCATATATGATTTGTAAAAATCAAATCACATATGATTTTCACAAATCATATATGATTTTTACAAATCACATATGATAATCATATATGATTTGTAAAAATCGAAATTTTCATAAATCATATACGATTTTTCTGGGCCGAAATTTTGAAAAAAAAAATCGTTAAAAAATATATAGAAATGCATATCCATAGAAAGATAATTTAATTCTCGTCGCGATGGTATAATTATTTTCGCGTAACGATTAACGGTTTGCGAGATATTTAATTTTTAAAAAAAGAGTGAAAGTTTATTTTATTTTTTTTAATTAAAAAAATAAATAGCCATGATTGGTTTATTAGATCTATGGTAAATTTGAGATATATATTGAACTTTGTCTATCTAAATAATATGTCAATATTGTTAGCTAAAATAGATATAGTGGTAATTATATATTTTATATTATCTATTAGAAAATTAAGATGATGATATAACTTAACTTATAATTTGTGATGATATCGATTGTATTTTGTAGACATATTTCTTTATTAGTATTACGATCAAATAAATTTAATAATAACAATAATAAAAAATGTTTTCTCAAAAATTTAAGAAATCTATAAAATTACCAAAACTTGGAATTTTTATAACTTACTTTTTATAAAGTTAAATTTAATATTAGCTATCATTTTATTTTTTTAGTTTTGAACTTAATTATTTTATCAATCAATTAGAAAACGACGGTTTTTCACAAAGAAGTACTATAAAATATGAGGTTTCAAATATTTGCGTTTGTTTTTTATGAAACTAATATGGTTCAACTTGTTACTTTATTTTGAACAAATTAAGTATCGCTTTGTTTAGATACGTACTAAGATCAAGTTTTTTTTTTATTGTACGTATCAATTTGGTTGCAAATCATTTTCAAAATCACATCTCAATCAGATTTCATTTTATTATATATTTTATGAAGTATCAATTTCACCATCTCTTTTTGTTTTGTTGGATAAATTTATTGAAAGACAGGAAAAGTTAATATTGTTACCTATATCAAAAACTTTCATATTTAGGTAAGTCTTTAAGCAAACTTTCAAAATACCCCCACCTTCAGCGTATTATTCAATCAAACGACAGGTGGTCAACATTAAGTACTTCTAAATCACGTGTCAGAAAATACTTGCATGTATATCAGCTTTTAACTATTCGTATGTGAAGATTGTGAGTTTGAAATTTACCTGCGAGAAAACCCAATGAGTTGCTCTACATCCCCGAGACAAATTTTCTTTTTGAAACGATAAAATTTGTATTGCAAATAAAATGATACCAACAACAATCAAAATTTAAGATAATGAGGGTTGTTAAGGGTTCTTAATCTGATAATCACGAACGTTGTTGTCACCGAATTAGTATATTAATTTGTCGTTACATGTTTAACAACAATAAAAATTTCGTAATCTTAACTATGAAACAAAACAAGAGATCCTAACGATTTGGGAGTATTTAATATGCATTTAGAACGATCCAAAAACCATTAGTTGAGGTCATGTTGGTAGTTCAAATTACAAAAATACATGTAAAAACATACTGTAATATTAGTTGGAAGAAGGAAAGGGGCCGAAAGAAAAGTAAAAGCGTGGGCCCAAAAGAAGGACGTATAATGACTAGGGGCCCAAAAATAGCAGGCTTAATATTGCTCTCACGTGTACGGCGCGTGGGGCCCAATAAGGAATGTTGATGATGAGGTTTTGGTCCACGCTCTCAACCGCTACATGATCCGTGCGCAAGTGAATGATTAAAACAAGTCATTGGGATATGTGTGGTTGCACGTGCACTTGCACGACTACTCATTTTCCTCCAATCATCTTTACTTATATTTTTATTTTTATATAAAATGATGCAACAATATGCTGTAAAGGTATTATAGCAAAATGAATACAGAATATAAATTAAATACTCCTATGATTAATCAAATTAAGGTAAATAATTAGTACATGATAGGTGTTGTGTGATTATGCATGTAAAAATATAAGTAAGAAGATTAAACAAGACAATATGTCTATGTTGGTAATTCAAAGACGAAACAAATCCAAACAAACGAAGCGGAAGCTTTATTCAAATAACCAAACCAAATACAAAACCAAATTCAACGGTACCACCAATACAAAATTCTAATTCAAAGGTACTAAACAATTATTCAAAAGGTACAAAGAAAACTAATGCTAATAATCCCTATTTATAGCCAAAACTAACCGTCATAGATTAGTTACCAAATTACAAATAAACTTGTAGCACAAGTCGAATAAATTACCAAATAGCCCCTAAAGTTTAAGTCACTTTTCTAACAATCTCCACCGTGACTTAAACTCCTCCACCGGCTTCAAATCAAATTCAAAGTTCCAAACGCTAGTGATACTAGCCAAATTCAAATCAAACGATCAATTCCCAAAAACTATCCAAAACTAAGTTGATCGAAAACAAATGCCGATAACTTCAAAACGAACAATCAAATGTTAACCGACAAATTCAAACTCGGTTAACCAAACAAACAAATCGGCTCAAACGATCTTCAACAAAGATTATCAAATTCAGGCAACCATCTTCAAAAGCCCGACAAACGAAGATCCAAAATTTCAAACTAACAATCTCCAATGATCGAACAAAATTCAAACGACTTGAACCAAGTCTTCAAACACCAAACCGATCTTCAAATTCCAAACACCAAATTCAAATTCCAATGACCCACTTATTTGATAAGTATTATGGTCCAACTTCAAACTTATCATCCAAATATCAAACAAATTTAAATACCAAAACACAATTCAAAGAAGCTAATACCACTTTGTTACGTACTAATTCAAATGCTATTTGTTTAATAGCCCAAAACCAATTGAACAAAAACTCATCAAATCAATCCCACGTACCAACTTATCAAAAACAAAAAACCATCCAAAAATAACCTGATTCTTTTTTCTTAACAGTGGTAGGACCAAGCAAACAAACAAACAAATATCAATTCCCTAAAAGAAACGAATTCTTCGAATCTTATTCCTTACGATCGATCCTTCGAAAACAAATTCAAAACGAGACGAACTTTTTTTTTTTTTTTCTTCTTCTTCATCGTTAAACGAACCTAGCTCTGATACCACTTGTTGGTAATTCAAAGACGAAACAAATCCAAACAAACGAAGCGGAAGCTTTATTCAAATAACCAAACCAAATACAAAACCAAATTCAACGGTACCACCAATACAAAATTCTAATTCAAAGGTACTAAACAATTATTCAAAAGGTACAAAGAAAACTAATGCTAATAATCCCTATTTATAGCCAAAACTAACCGTCATAGATTAGTTACCAAATTACAAATAAACTTGTAGCACAAGTCGAATAAATTACCAAATAGCCCCTAAAGTTTAAGTCACTTTTCTAACAGTCTATATGCTAATTGCTCATATGTCATATGATGAGTCTAACAATTCTCCTACTCACACGATCTAGATAAATATCATAACTGACGGTTTAGATGTAAAAAAGAATGAGTGAAAAATAAATATATAACATTGTTGTATGTTAGGAAGATATTGTAGAATGCTTTAGTAACACTTTTCGTGTTAACATGAAATAGACAAAATGACGTCAAAGACTTTTGTGCTTAAAATGAATGGAATAATATGTTTAGGATCATGGGTTTACATACTTGGTTCGTATTGATTTGTCAAGAGGGTTTAATTATAATTTATTGTTTTTTATTAAATTCCTTACATGTTCTAAAAATTTATGTTAACAATACCTGATTTATGACCTTCTTTACATCTATTTCTATTATAATGTTTATAGTTTTCTTACTTGGCAATTTGGACATAAAACATGTTATTAGTTGACTTAGTTTTAGGTAAAATATCTGAAATCATCATTAGGGTTTATTACGTAAATGGTATAAATAGTTGGCTGAGATATAAAATAACTATGTGGAGACAGGAATTGTCCTCTAGAACGATGACTATGTCAAAGTGCTTGTTACGTGTTATCTGCTTATCATAATGTTAATTTGAATTGTATGAAAAACTAATTAAGTCTAGTTTTGCTTTTCAAGTAAGTACTGTCTTTTTTGTCTCTACAGAGTGGTGGTGCAACATCGTCTAGTGGCGCAACCCAAATATCCCCTAATAACTTCATGCCGTTTGGAGGAGGACCTCGTTTATGTACAGGGTCCGAGTTAGCCAAACTAGAAATGGCGATATTTATTCACCATTTGGTCCTGAAATACCACTGGGAATTGGCAGATTCGGATCAAGCATTTGCTTATCCATACCTCGACTTTCCAAAAGGTCTACCAATTAGAATTCGTCATCTCAAACACTTGTAATAAAGGCAAATAAGTCCAGCATTGACAAACAGCCAAAATAATCATCAATGATGGATAAGGAGAGACCTCATCGAATCTGAAGTTTGGTGGGAGAGAATCAAGAAGTATATGGTTAAGAAATGTCCAAGTTGATCTTTGAAGATGAAAGTTGCTTGGAGCTTTCGGATGAGTCTTTTTCTCAAATATTTGAATTGAGATGATATAATTATGAGAAAAATATATAGTTATCTAGTTTACTCATAATATATAAATAAGTTTTTGTATGTAAGTATCTACATAGGTATAATACTTTGGTTTGTTTTTTCTAAGAAAAATGTCGTATTCAATCAATTTTGTAAATGTTAAAATATAAGTAAGATGTCAGAATAAAGGATTACATGTGCATGATTGGATGTGTAGCTTCTCAAACTACGTAATTTTTTAATTATTTTGGCTAGCACATATGTTATAGTGAAATAAGTGAAAATTACTGTGCTACCCATATCAATTATAGTGTGTCTGCACAGACCCAGTTTTAGGTTCAATATCAAAAATACCCATCAATGTCGGGTATTTATCTTCACTACATACACGACATGGACGTGTATGGCTAAGAATGATCTTGGCAATTAAATCCTTAGCAATGTCGAGTAGAAAATCACATGGTATACACGACATGGTTTTTTTATTATTGTTTACACCTACCCAAGCCATATAGTGTATCCATATACACGACATTGACTATATGTACACGACATCGGGAAAAAGTAAAAGGAATCTTAATACATGTCGGGTATCTTGAAGATATATACACGACATTAGTAATATATACATTGACTATAGTAAATTTTTCATTAGTAAATTCAAAACTTAGAGTTGTTACATTTAAGTTTACATTCGATATGGACGTTTTAGCTGCTTTTGACTAGTGTTATGATTCAATATAGTGGTCGGTTACTCGTCTACCACAAAGCAATTTGTGTCGAATTTTGATGTTACGATATAACTTGTTTAACCCTCTATGGTCAATTGTAGAGTTTCGAACAATGTCATTTCAAAAAATTTATTGGTACACGATACATCCGAAAATGAGTCATGTTTTGACTTTCGCAATTCCAAGTTTTTTGCCTTATAAATTCATAACAGGCATTGGTGTTATTTAATGTCTTCTTGGTGTGTTACCTACTTACCTTTTCGTATGATAATCAGATTCTAGTTTACAACGGATCATTTTTTATACATATTTGAAGCTGAAAAATTTACTAATGTCGTGTATATATCTTCAAGATACCCGACATGTATTAAGATTCCTTTTACTTTTTCCCCATGTCGTGTACATATAGTCAATGTCGTGTATATGGATACACTATATGGCTTGGGTAGGTGTGAACAATAATAAAAAAACCATGTCGTGTATACTATGTGATTTTCTACCCGACATTGCTAAGGATTTAATTGCCAAGATCATTCTTAGCCATACACGTCGATGTCGTGTATGTAGTGAAGATAAATACCCGACATTGTTGGGTATTTTTGATATTGAACCTAAAACTGGGTCTGTGCAGACACACAATAATTGATATGGGTAGCACAGTAATTTTCACGTGAAATAATAATCGAAAATTGAACATGGTACATGAACCTGAATTATAAATAGCATGTACTTAAATAGATTTAAATTTTGGAAACACATTTTTCTCTGTAAATGTGAAGATGACAATGGTGTAGAGAGGATTTTGGAAATGTAACTGAATTTTATCAAATCGTGTACATATACATTCAAATTTATACAAGATGAAGTAACAACTTTTTCCTCCAAAAAGTAAATAACTAACTTTCTATTTATTTGCACTTTACGCTATAATCTATCTACTATTTAGATTTTACACCCTCTGACTTATCTCTATCCCCCTCCCCTTAAAGTTGAGAGGCAACTAAGACTAGAAGTAATGGGTGTAAGTGGTCACACCAAACCCCATTCCCACGCACCACCCTACTACATGGCCAAATCTTACGCGTGAGTGAGTGGTGACCATTACGAGTGAAAAGTGAGGAAAGGTGAAAAGAGAGAGAAAGTTGAGGTGACGTTGATATGGCACACAAAGGTTTTGGTCCACCACCTATTCAAAGCTTCGAACGCAACTTATATACTTTGATGATAGTTGATGACTACTCACATTATATATGGACTCTATTTTTAGATACTAAGGAAGAAGTCCTACATAAGTTTAAGATCTTAGAAAAAAGATTAGAAAACCTACTTGATTGCTCGGTTGCTTCAATTCAAGCTAATCATGGTAGTAGATTTGAAAATAGGGTACAATTCAGGAACTTTTGCGAACAACATTAAATCTCACATAACTTCTCGGACCTTAGTCCTCCTCAATCCGATGAGGTTGTTCAAAGGAAGGATAAGAAGTTACAAGAGATGTTTCATGCAATGTTAGACGAGCAATCCATTCCGCAAAAGCTTTGGTGTCATGCCTTAGATTCCGCATGTTACATTTATAATAGGGTTTACACTAGGAAAATTACGAAACGCCCTATAAAATTCTTAGAGGTAGGAAACCATCACTAGAGTACTTTAGGGTCTTTAGGTGTAAATGTTTCATATTTAACACCAAATATTATCTTATCAAGTTCGACCCAAAGTCTTACGAAGGTGTGTTCTTAGGATACTCTCAAACTAGTAAAGAATATACAGTGCTTAATAAGGAAACATTGAGAGTTGAGGAATCTCTCAATGTGACTTTTAATAAGAGTTAATCGGAGCCCAATTTATCGTCCGTGGAGGTTGATGATGCCGTGGATGAAAAGTAGTTCAAGACCAAGATGGGTTTTGTAAAACCCTAAAAATATAAACGCATAATAAGACTATTTTACCCTTGAGATCAAAATTTTAAAACACGTAAAATATAATAAAATTCATTTAACGAAACTAAAAACCTAACTTATATTTTATTTGAAAAACCTAACGTGTATATATATTAACGACATTAGTACGACAAAAGAATATAAGTCACGCAACATAAGTTTGGGCCTCGTTTTTCTTTTGTTTGTGATCCGATCGGTAGCCAACCCTCATGTTGGGCCGAGATTTGTTTGTGAGCTGGTTGGGCTTTGAGCCGAGAACCAAGCCACCCCAAGCCCTAGACCCGATCGGGTATACATATACAATATAAATACAAACACAATACATAGAATTGGAACCCTAGTCTACACAAAGTCACGGCACAATCTTTCTCCCTTCTCTTTTCTACCGATCGCTGCTACTCTTGGGTTCGGTGTGCTTGAATCGAAAACCTTGCCAAGGTATAACCACATTCTTCCCTCGTCTCACTTATGTTACATGCAAACGTAAAACCTTTTAAGTTGTGAAGTATGAATCGGACCATAACTATGCCGAGCCACGTGAATCGAACAAGCATATATACGAATCGGTTAATTATTTGTAAAACATGCAAACGTAAAGTCCTTAAAACTGTGAGTCGAGCAATACGAGATAACCGAACCTTATGAATAATAAACCGTGAGTCATGCGTGAGTTGTGAAGCATGTGAGCTTGTCGTGTGTACATATTAGGTGTTCATGTCTTTTTCCGAAACTATGTATATGTGTGTGTCGATGTGTGTTTAAATCGGTTAGCAAGTAACTTGGGTATGGTCACATGAAATCATAAACATATATTATACATGTATGAGTTAACGCATGGTTAGGTCATAAGTTGTGTGGTTATAAGTTAAACGGGAATAAATGTGGATCATGAAACTTTGATTTTTGCGTTAAGAAGGTTTGTGTCGATTTGCATGCATTGTGAAAATATATGTGAGCTTGGGTTGACTTAAGAATGGTTAAACGTATATGTGTGTGTGTGGGTGTCGATTTGTCGGTGAGTCGGGAAACACGTGTATTAAGTTGGGATTTGCATGAGTGGCGTATATGTTGAAACAAGGGAGGAAGAAAAGGATTTTGGTCTTGTTAACGTAGGGTAAAAGGGTCGACATGTGTGAGTTAATTGTGTAAAGGCATGCATGAGCTTTGTTCAACTTCTGTTTATTTTTCACAAGTTCTAGGTCAAAGTGATGAGTCATTAAAATCTGTAACATGTCAATTTAATGCGTATTAATGTGGTATTTAAAAGATTGGGAAAAACCCTAGAAACATAAATAGGAAGTCGGTTAGGGTTAAAAGCTAGGGGTGTAAATTCGTTATTTCATGTGAGAATGGTAAGTCTTGGAGTCGTTAATAACTAATAATTAAGAGTATAATGAGCTAGTACTAAGCGTGATGTAGACATGCGTGAGTTATGATTTTATGCAAGGAGTCAAATATCATGAATTAAAGTATTTCATGCATGGTCTCATTAAGGTTGTGTTCGAACAATGTTACGTGTGAGTCTTGGTTAATCATGTAAGTTATGAAGACTTGTGTAAACTAATTTGAGAGAGAGTCCTAAAATCTGTTTTGACATCTATAAACCTTATACTTTGAATGACGAGTATATAAGTCCTCAAATAAGATGTTTGTCATAGTAAATCTTTAAGTTTATCAATTACTATTTGTAACCCATAAGTTTGGCTAATGAATGATTATTACTCTAAAATGTTGGAATTCTGTTCGTCACTAAAAATAAGAATATACTGACAATTCTAAGAACATTAATGAAATTAATCCGTTATAACTTAATGATGCTAATAAGTATTAAATAAATCATAATCCGTGTAGATTCGTTGAAGGAGACGCGACGTTATATCTTCGTGATTTACTCATTCGTTTGCTTTGCTCTCATTTGCTTTAAGGTACAGATATTCTGACCTTTTCAGTAAAGGTTTCTTATGACGTTCTTTTCGTTAGTTTTCCTATTTTACTTATTAGGGTTTCCGATGCCATTGCTATGAACCCTTTTCTGATTGTTTGATCTGTTGCTTATCTGAACTTCTGTTTTATTGAACCATGCAATATCTGATTTGAACTTGTGTTATGAAGACTCTGATATGCACATTTGTTGAACCTTACTATGTTTAATTATGAACTTCTAATTATGCATGTATGATTTGTGACTGTGATATGAACTTCTGACTTCTGAATATCTGAATATGAACCTTATGATATGAATTATCTGATATGTTATCTGTGACCTTGTGTTTGATTATGACCTGTGTCATATCTGAAATCTGTTTGACCTAAGTTAGTTTAACACCCGAGCCACTATTTCATTAGTCATGGGGGTTCCATGACCGTGTCAGTGATGCACCTCTGACATGACTCTAGGGCAGTAGAGTGATGTTCTGCCACGTCCCTTTCCGTTATCTGTTTAATGATAGTATGGCCACTATCCGTCTGTTGGGGCGTATGGATGCATCCTAGATCTGATCTGTTATCTGATATGATTTGTCTGGTGAATGATGTCGTGTGCAATACGCGTCTTCACAAAATTCTGGGAGCTAGCTACTCCAATTATTTTCTGAGATTACTTTCTGAATAAGTAGTTATTTCTGATATGATAAGTTCTGGGCTCGTGGTATGTTGACTAAATCTTTATCTGTTATTTCTATGTTAAGTATTCTGATTATGATTCGGCATGTTCAAGTGTTTGTATTTATGTGTTAAGCTTATTATATGTTATTACATGTGTTTGTGCTTTTGTATGATTATGTGACTATCGTCTATTATGCTAAGATATGATTAATATGCTTAAATGTGATTCGCATGTTGTCATCTGATTATATGTTAGTTTACCATTATGTGACCTTGTTGATCTGTATGATGATTATGCTAGTGTATAATTGATTGTTCTATAAGTTCATTATGTATAATTGTTCAGATAATTTGTGAACTTTGATTATCCGTTGGTGTTCGTATCTGCTTATGTTTGATCTGCCATGTTTAAATTCTGTCTATACTAAAGTTTGATCTGAGAAATAGTTTAACTATGATATCTGTTTTGATAATTTGCTAATTGCTATGCTATGTCTTTTGCTTATTTAGTTATAGTTTTCCTACTGTGTTTCTATTTGTATGTGTGACTGCCACGTTTGACTGCTATTGTTCCGCTGCTACGATATTGGATAAGTGTGTTAAATGTAGATTAATTGACTTGTGTAAAGGACATGTTTACTTCTAGTAATTGTTTCTGCTAGCTTTCGGTATTTCGTTTGACTTATATGTACTTATATTGCCTGATTTATTAATTGCCTGTTGATTATGATGTGCTTCAGTTTGTGTTATCTATATGCTATGTGTTTGTTCTTATTTGTTGTTTGTTCTTCCGGATTTCTGTGTATCTGTGTTCCCGCAGAATCCTCAATGATTCATTGTTCTCATTCCGCTGTGACTTCGTTATTCGTTTCTTTATTTCATTTCGTATTTCTGTTTTTGCTTAGTTTTTGTTTTGTTATATCTGTTCACTGGGCTTTGTAAGCTCAGCCGCATTTTCTTTTCCTGCGGCAGGTATTAAGCATTCAAGATGAGCTTATGGGATAGCTGATCTGGGTTGAGAGTAGAGCTGAGAGAAAGATTTGAAAATAGGGATCTTAGATTTATTTTGATTATTAAGTTATTCATATTTTCTTTTGTAAGTTTTGTAAAGGCTTCCGCTATTGTATAGTATTTAAGGTTCTGATATGAAGCTGTATTTGTGACATCTTTGCCCTTGTCGGGTTGGGGTGTTACAATTTATGGTATCAGAGACTAGGTTTTAGGACCTTTAGAGCTTAGGCTATGACCTGTGAGGATTGGGTAAATTTAGGATTTTCCCTTCTGCGTATTTTCTTTGCGTCCACTATCGTACTTAGATTTTGCTAATAGTTGGTTATTCTTTTAGATGGTTATCCCTCGTCGTTCTAGTTCACCTGATAGGAGAAAACAAGGACCAGCTAGGCAACCTAGGGAGAGGATGAGGTGGACCGTTGTTATTGCTAAAGGTTGCAAGAGGATTGGTAGAGTGAAGCGGACCAACAAGAGGATACGAGTTTCGGCTAGTATGTGGCCATGCACAATTGAGGAGAAGCTGACCTTAAAGAACGTAGACGGAAAAGTAGTAGAGGAGTATGAAACTAAAGTCGTTGACAACCAAGGTTTCACCACTAGGTATCATGATAGATGTCCCGAGTTCTTTGAAGATGGAGGAGTAGGTTGGACTAGGAGTCGCGATTTGTATGCTTTTGTAGATCGTGTGCCGGAAGAAGAAGAGAGGAATCGGAGAAGTGACTTTGCTAGTCGCTTATTACTGCAGCGTGAAGGAAATAGGAACGGATGGATAAGTGAGGAAGAAGAGGAAGAAGAAGAACATGAGGAAGAATACGAGGTGGACTCGGATTTAGAATCTACGACTACTAGTAGCTTTAATCCGATACAAGAATAGAAATGTGCGCTCCTGATTAGTTGTCCTCTTTATGAGAAATTTCTGACATTGGATTTTGAGTTTAGGTCCTTTTGTTTTCATTTAGACGACTGAATCTTTGATTATTAAGTTTTGTTTTGGAAGTTCATCTTATGACAATTCTGCAATTTGTTTGATTAATGAGAATAAAGCAAAATTTTGAAAGTATAGTTTCTGTTTGTTGTTTCTTTCTGATAGATTCGTTAAGTTTCCGTTAGTCCTCATAAGTTTCGTCTGATATTTGTTTTCTTAATGATGTGGCTTAATCACAACTTGAAATAAAGTATGACCATCATGATGGTATGCTCATGTGAATCTGGTTTGTTATAGTATGTTGCTTGCTATCTGTATGTTATCTGTATGTGATATGTTTGTTGTGATTCTGGTTATGTGGTTTGCCATGACCCGGGACAGAATATGATGACAATAAGAACTTGTTATGTGATGCAAGTATTATGACGCCTGATCAGCGTGATAATACCGAGATCATATAATTTGAACTTATTGAAATTATATGACGTCTGGGGAAATGCCTGTGGTTGATGCGTGAATGGACTTTGACTTGTATCTGTTATCTGACACTCCCCATGTTCGTTTGAAATTTCTGTACCTAACAGTGAGGTTTTCGTCGATATCTGTTACGTATAAGTTTTGTACGCTTGGAATCCGGAAATTGTTATGATTTGTGTGAACTATGGATTTCTATGTTTGCTCTAAATGTGTACGTCTCCGTGTACCCTTATTGTGATCATTAGATATTTCGTGAAGTGTTTGAGGAACTTTAGATCCTTTTAGTTTGATTATCTGTGATTAGTAAGACTGTTAGGATTCATTCTGTCAATGTATATGGTTGTTCTCATCGTTAGAGATCTGCATAAGTTAGATCGTGTCGTTTGATATTTCTGCATCTCATCTGTTCTCTGCCATTACTTTGATAAGTATATGATTATCTGTTGTAAGTATCTGACTATTAATTTGATTTCTGAAGAGTTTGAGTTTGAATATTCTGATAAGAATCCGTTTGTTCTAAAATAAGTTTCGCGTTTGCTCTATTCCTTGAAATTTTTTTCTGTTCTGTTCCGTCTTGTCCAATTTCGAGGACGAAATTTTCTTTTTAGAAGGGGAGAGTTGTAAAACCCTAAAAATATAAACGCATAATAAGACTATTTTACCCTTGAGATCAAAATTTTAAAACACGTAAAATATAATAAAATTCATTTAACGAAACTAAAAACCTAACTTATATTTTATTTGAAAAACCTAACGTGTATATATATTAACGACATTAGTACGACAAAAGAATATAAGTCACACAACATAAGTTTGGGCCTCGTTTTTCTTTTGTTTGTGATCCGATCGGTAGCCAACCCTCATGTTGGGCCGAGATTTGTTTGTGAGCCGGTTGGGCTTCGAGCCGAGAACCAAGCCACCCCAAGCCCTAGACCCGATCGGGTATACATATACAATATAAATACAAACACAATACATAGAATTGGAACCCTAGTCTACACAAAGTCACGGCACAATCTTTCTCCCTTTTCTTTTCTACCGATCGCTGCTACTCTTGGGTTCGGTGTGCTTGAATCGAAAACCTTGCCAAGGTATAACCACATTCTTCCCTCGTCTCACTTATGTTACATGCAAACGTAAAACCTTTTAAGTTGTGAAGTATGAATCGGACCATAACTATGCCGAGCCACGTAAATCGAACAAGCATATATACGAATCGGTTAATTATTTGTAAAACATGCAAACGTAAAGTCCTTAAAACTGTGAGTCGAGCAATACGAGATAACCGAACCTTATGAATAATAAACCGTGAGTCATGCGTGAGTTGTGAAGCATGTAAGCTTGTCGTGTGTACATATTAGGTGTTCATGTCTTTTTCCGAAACTATGTATATGTGTGTGTCGATGTGTGTTTAAATCGGTTAGCAAGTAACTTGGGTATGGTCACATGAAATCATAAACATATATTATACATGTATGAGTTAACGCATGGTTAGGTCATAAGTTGTGTGGTTATAAGTTAAACGGGAATAAATGTGGATCATGAAACTTTGATTTTTGCGTTAAGAAGGTTTGTGTCGATTTGCATGCATTGTGAAAATATATGTGAGCTTGGGTTGACTTAAGAATGGTTAAACGTATATGTGTGTGTGTGGGTGTCGATTTGTTGGTGAGTCGGGAAACACGTGTATTAAGTTGGGATTTGCATGAGTGGCGTATATGTTGAAACAAGGGAGGAAGAAAAGGATTTTGGTCTTGTTAACGTAGGGTAAAAGGGTCGACATGTGTGAGTTAATTGTGTAAAGGCATGCATGAGCTTTGTTCAACTTCCGTTTATTTTTCACAAGTTCTAGGTCAAAGTGACGAGTCATTAAAATCTGTAACATGTCAATTTAATGCGTATTAATGTGGTATTTAAAAGATTGGGAAAAACCCTAGAAACATAAATAGGAAGTCGGTTAGGGTTAAAAGCTAGGGGTGTAAATTCGTTATTTCACGTGAGAATGGTAAGTCTTGGAGTCGTTAATAACTAATAATTAAGAGTATAATGAGCTAGTACTAAGCGTGATGTAGACATGCGTGAGTTATGATTTTATGCAAGGAGTCAAATATCATGAATTAAAGTATTTCATGCATGGTCTCATTAAGGTTGTGTTCGAACAATGTTACGTGTGAGTCTTGGTTAATCATGTAAGTTATGAAGACTTGTGTAAACTAATTTGAGAGAGAGTCCTAAAATCTGTTTTGACATCTATAAACCCTATACTTTGAATGACGAGTATATAAGTCCTCAAATAAGATGTTTGTCATAGTAAATCTTTAAGTTTATCAATTACTATTTGTAACCCATAAGTTTGGCTAATGAATGATTATTACTCTAAAATGTTGGAATTCTGTTCGTCACTAAAAATAAGAATATACTGACAATTCTAAGAACATTAATGAAATTAATCCGTTATAACTTAATGATGCTAATAAGTATTAAATAAATCATAATCCGTGTAGATTCGTTGAAGGAGACGCGACGTTATATCTTCGTGATTTACTCATTCGTTTGCTTTGCTCTCATTTGCTTTAAGGTACAGATATTCTGACCTTTTCAGTAAAGGTTTCTTATGACGTTCTTTTCGTTAGTTTTCCTATTTTACTTATTAGGGTTTCCGATGCCATTGCTATGAACCCTTTTCTGATTGTTTGATCTGTTGCTTATCTGAACTTCTGTTTTATTGAACCATGCAATATCTGATTTGAACTTGTGTTATGAAGACTCTGATATGCACATTTGTTGAACCTTACTATGTTTAATTATGAACTTCTAATTATGCATGTATGATTTGTGACTGTGATATGAACTTCTGACTTCTGAATATCTGAATATGAACCTTATGATATGAATTATCTGATATGTTATCTGTGACCTTGTGTTTGATTATGACCTGTGTCATATCTGAAATCTGTTTGACCTAAGTTAGTTTGACACCCGAGCCACTATTTCACTAGTCATGGGGGTTCCATGACCGTGTCAGTGATGCACCTCTGACATGACTCTAGGGCAGTAGAGTGATGTTCTGCCACGTCCCTTTCCGTTATCTGTTTAATGATAGTATGGCCACTATCCGTCTGTTGGGGCGTATGGATGCATCCTAGATCTGATCTGTTATCTGATATGATTTGTCTGGTGAATGATGTCGTGTGCAATACGCGTCTTCACAAAATTCTGGGAGCTAGCTACTCCAATTATTTTCTGAGATTACTTTCTGAATAAGTAGTTATTTCTGATATGATAAGTTCTGGGCTCGTGGTATGTTGACTAAATCTTTATCTGTTATTTCTATGTTAAGTATTCTGATTATGATTCGGCATGTTCAAGTGTTTGTATTTATGTGTTAAGCTTATTATATGTTATTACATGTGTTTGTGCTTTTGTATGATTATGTGAGTATCGTCTATTATGCTAGGATATGATTAATATGCTTAAATGTGATTCGCATGTTGTCATCTGATTATATGTTAGTTTACCATTATGTGACCTTGTTGATCTGTATGATGATTATGCTAGTGTATAATTGATTGTTCTGTAAGTTCATTATGTATAATTGTTCAGATAATTTGTGAACTTTGATTATCCGTTGGTGTTCGTATCTGCTTATGTTTGATCTGCCATGTTTAAATTCTGTCTATACTAAAGTTTGATCTGAGAAATAGTTTAATTATGATATCTGTTTTGATAATTTGCTAATTGCTATGCTATGTCTTTTGCTTATCTAGTTATAGTTTTCCTACTGTGTTTCTATTTGTATGTGTGACTGCCACGTTTGACTGCTATTGTTCCGCTACTACGATATTGGATAAGTGTGTTAAATGTAGATTAATTGACTTGTGTAAAGGACATGTTTACTTCTAGTAATTGTTTCTGCTAGCTTTCGGTATTTCGTTTGACTTATATGTACTTATATTATTAATTGCCTGTTGATTATGATGTGCTTCAGTTTGTATTATCTATATGCTATGTGTTTGTTCTTATTTGTTGTTTGTTCTTCCGGATTTCTGTGTATCTGTGTTCCCGCAGAATCCTCAATGATTCATTGTTCTCATTCCGCTGTGACTTCGTTATTCGTTTCTTTATTTCATTTCGTATTTCTGTTTTTGCTTAGTTTTTGTTTTGTTATATCTGTTCACTGGGCTTTGTAAGCTCAGCCGCATTTTCTTTTCCTGCAGCAGGTATTAAGCATTCAAGATGAGCTTATGGGATAGCTGATCTGGGTTGAGAGTAGAGCTGTGAGCAAGATTTGAAAATAGGGATCTTAGATTTATTTTGATTATTAAGTTATTCATATTTTCCTTTGGAAGTTTTGTAAAGTATTTAAGGTTCTGATATGAAGCTGTATTTGTGACATCTTTGCCCTTGTCGGGTTGGGGTGTTACAGGTTTCCATCACTAGAGGTTAATATCTCCGAAAAAGGAACTTCTAAGATAATTAAAGAAGCTAAGGGACATCCGATATAACAAGTAATATGAGAGTTGAATAAGCGAACCCTTAGGTCACAAGTTAGGAACACTTAGGATTTTTCATGACACTTCCCAAAATCCCAATTGCACAATAGAAAAGGTTGTTCATGGTTGACATGCGACATAGGATGTTGAGTCACTTAGAGTCTTTAGAAAGACAATGCTTGCTTGATCTTTACCAAACTCTTAAAGCTTGGTTAAATTATGTGCTTAGGACCTATGTGAAAGGCATGGAAGGAAATAAAAATAATTGTTTTCTGAGATGAAGGATAAATATCAATACATTATTCAAACTATTATTACTTGTTGCTGTCTAGATCAACTGCTAGCACGTTGTTGCAATCGTTTGAGAGCTAGTGTGCAATAATTGTGAGAGCATCTTGCTTATAGATCCTTAGTGTCCGTGTTGACCTCCCACTCCAAACAAGGTACACAAGTGTTGTTATCTTTAATTTGATTAGTCATATAAATGTATATAGATCGCTGGCTATTAGAAAAGGTTTACAGGATTTTTATCTTCTGCTGCATTTATTTTGTTAATTGTTAAAAAACATTAATCTTTACCCCTACGTTTTCCATCAGTGGTATCAGAGCCACTTATACGAGTAATCCGTGATTTGTTTTAAACATGAGTTTTATGGTTATAGTTGTCAGATTTGACTTGATAATGCATAAATAAGTGTTGTAAAACTTATCACTTCTCCTGTTTAATGTGGTATGTATTTATTTGATAGATTTAGTGTTGGATCGGTCAAATTGGTGTATACATGATTGTAATAAAAGATGGAAATCAAAGTATACTACCAATCATACCCCTACATTTATTTGAACGAGTAGACTCAATGAATCATCCTCATTACAAGTGTGAGTTGCATTCATATGATCATTCTTATCATCTTGGAAAAGAATTCGCAATTCTTACGTGTTAATCGAGTGTGATCAAACGTGTAGATATTAGAGAATAACTTTGGTCCTAAGTTTGAAATTTCTAAGACCAAATCGAATTTTGAATTCGATTTCTCATTCATACTCAAAATTGGCAATTGGAAAGAATAATGAAATCACTTCATAATTTGAATAATGAAATGTCTTCATATCATATCCGATTAAATCCTCACATCAGCTCTTTAAAAGAAAGCAAATCAACGATTTATAGAATATGTTCCGGCATTCTTAATCCTAGACGGAGAAAGTTGAATGGTTTATGCTTGAGTGGTTTAGCTCGAATGTCGGCGATGTTATCTTCCAAGGAAACTGATAAGGATTTAAAACGTATGCTTTTAGGGGGTCATTCAAGCCCTATTTCGACACATTTTATATCTGTTACTGCTTAATTTCGTTCCTTTTTACTTTTTAGGTCTTTTGGAAGCAAAATGCTGGAATGAAGCATATTTGGATGAAAATGAGCAAATACATGAAGAAAATGGCAAAGTCAAGATCAAAGCCTCACACGACTGATCAACAGTACCTGACGGCGTCCCAACCAAAGGGCGACGCCGTCCCTCTATGATGATTTAATCAAAACTTGCACGCGACGGCTTAGTGAAAATTCAGGTCTTATAGCCTAACGACGTCACGCTTTAAATAAGGAGGGCGTCACTCACAGTTTTCACCCCAGACGACCCAAATCTAGAATCAAGACGACATCCCAACTGAAGACCGCCGGCGTCACAAATCTAAGGTGACGCCGTCCCATCGATGACTTGGCCCAGACGAAACCCTAATGACGGCGAGCTGACGGCGTCCCATGCAGAAGGTGACGCCGTCGCAATTGTAAATCTATATATAGAATTCGATTTTTTTGTATTTGGAGAGGTAGACTTTTGGAGAAAAAAACCCTAAATCGTTTGTAGTCTGAATTGGACAATATCTTAGGGTCCCATACCCTATTTTACACATCGAGATAAGTATTTTAATCCAAATTATCATTATGTCTATCCTATATTCGATTGATTGTGTGTATGCTTGCTTGTCTATCATGTGTAGCTAAATTTCTTGTGTGTTTGCTTAGATCTATGAAACCTAGTTATTGATTATTGTTAGGTTGTTTCTTATCTTAATTGAAATTGGCTTAGGAGTGCAACTAGGCATCTTCGTTGTATTTAATGCTTGAGTATGCTTTATGATGATATGGTTTATAGATGAAATAGCCAAGGTTTTCCGATTCCGTAGGTCATATACGAGAGATAATCTCAAAGAACTAGGGATTACGCATACCCTACGACCTTTAGGAATACAACGCGTTAAGATAAGGACGTGACAACTCAACCGACCAATAACAGATAACTAGGGAGTAATAGTATCTAGGTGAACACATTTTTAATCATCATACGAGCACACCTCAATTAGACATAAGCTACCCGCAGTAATAGATAATTAGATAAGTAGACATAAGCTACCCGTAGTAATAGATAATCATCATACGAGCACACCTCAATTGCCCTGAGATTTTACCTCAGCTTTCTAAAAAACCATAAAAAAGAAAAAAAAAAGAATCATCCTCAACCCCACCTTGTCATTATACATTTCTTACTAGCATTCCTATTCTCCTAGAGAACGATATCAATCCCCGAGGCTTACCCAATACTACACTACAACGATTAGGTTCACTGCCTAGGAGGTTGAAAAACTTGCTCGACAAAAAGGAAGTTTCCTTCACCCCGAAGACGCCTTCCGCGCACATCAAGTTTTTGGCGCCGCTGCCGGGGAATAGAATAGCTAGTTAGATATCTATCTCGTTTAGGTTCCCTTGCTTGATTCCTATCAAGTAATATTTTTTCTCATTTTCAATAGCTTCCTGGTAGTCTATCCCCCTTCTTCGTGTCTTTGTTCGTAACCTCATCACTTTTCATCATGGAAGGTGATAACCCACCACCAAATCAACCACTTCCACTCAAACCACAACCAATTGACCAACACCCCTCCAACCCTCATCGCAACCGAACTGTTAGTAGAATCAATGAGCTTCAAGATTTTCGAGGGGTATTTGAGAGTACAATTAGGGACGCTATTGAAAAAGCGGTTAGCGCCTCAATTGTTGGCTCCATGATTAGCAATAGTTTAGGTAATGACTTAGCAAATGAAAGTGAGAATGAGGAGACTAGTGCCTATTTTAATTGTTATCCCACTAAGGAAGAAGTTGCATACCACAAATACATAATCGACAATCCTCGATCACCCAACATTAGAATATGCCCAAAGATTAGGAGAGGAAATCCTTGGAACATCAAGATCCCTTGTATGATTGGATATAGAAATGTCGAGCACGCTTACATAGATACAGACTCCCCAATCAATGTGATGTCATCAGCTGTTTACAATGACATAATGAATGCGCGACTTAAGATTAGGAGGGACCCTAAGTATCCCGGTGGGGTTTGAAATTTTGTGGGAAGGGTCAAGGATGTACACGTCTTTATAGGAAACCTCACCCACCTAGTTGATTTTATGGTCCTAGAAGATATAGGATGTGTCATCGACTATAGCTTGTCCCAAGTTGTGTTAGGAAAACCGTTTGTTGAAAATTCTAAGTTAAGCTATAACAAGTCCGAGGGAACAGTTATATTTGTGGAAGGGGACGATGAAATTACATATAGAATGTCTTGGAAGATGAACGGTTATGGCCCTCTATCCCTCTATAACGAGATAACATTAGAGCTTTTGAGGAAAAGAGCAAAGAAGACGTTGAAAAAGGCTTGAACTTTATGTGAGAGAAAAGGAGGCTCTACTATAGGGATTGTTTGACCCTATGACCTAGGTATAGAGTAGATGAGAATTTTGTCAATATGATAGAGTTTTCATTGAGGATGAAGAAGGAGACAACGTAGGAGCATGACTTCGAGTCTAGCTACAAGACTCATAAATAAAGAAAGCGCTTCGTGGGAGGCAACCCATGCTTAATTGTTTGCTTGTTTTGTTTTTCAATTTTTGTGTGTCATATATATCTCTTATATTGTTGTTTATTATCATGTTAGATTTTGTGAAAATGCTTTATTTTGTCTTTAACCTCATCTTAATTACATTTAAAGGTATTTTACAAAAAGGATAAGTGTAGGGAAGATCACATATGTTTTTGAAGAACATGAACATGAGAATTGCAATTATTGAAATTGATATATATATATATATATATATATATATATATATATATATATATGTGTGTGTGTGTGTGTGTGTGTGTGTGTGTGTTTGTTAGAGTCAAATGCTTATATCGAGTCATAATGGATGTTTTGCAGGAATTTTTCCAGGTTTTTATGATGTAATTTTTCCAGAAAAGCGCAGCAGGCCACTTTCTGTCAGGACAACCTGACGGTGTCAGGATTAAAGCCTGACGACGTCAGGCTATGCAGAAACAGATTATACAGTTTTTCGTTTTTTGTTCAACTTAAAATTTTTTGAAAATTCCTAGGTCTTAATTTTCCAGAAAAACTGAAAACATCCATTGCAAAAGCATTATATCTTACTTGCTTTCTAGTGTAATTGTGTATCATATATAGTTTTACCGCCGATTTTACGCGAAGGTTACTTTTGTTTTCTTATAAGTGTGCTGGTTCTATTTGGCAAGAAGAAGAAACACTAATCGGATGAAGCTTATTACTTATGCATTCTTCTTAGAAAAGAATTTAACCGCAACTTCACACGGATCCTACCGAGCTAATCAGGGGAGTACTAGTTTCTTTTCCTTACTTAGCTTCCTTTATCATAACTTGGATACTTTCGGGGAACATTGGGGACAATGTTCAGTTTAAGTGTAGGGAGGGAGAATAAAACGGGAACTTAGAAACTATTCACTCACTTGATTATTTGTCTTGTCCTTGGTAATTTTTGTAATAACTCGTTAGGGCAATTTTAGCACCAAATTTAAAATTTTTGTTAATACAAATAAACCGTAAAACCGTTTATTAATATTTTGCGATCTCTTTGTGTTTTGTTGATAACAAATATAATGTTATCTTAAGTATAATTATAAGGATACATGTTAGTTTTGTAAAGCATTTACATATAGCCATTTAAATTCAAAAATGTAGTAATTAAGCATTTGTTGTAATAGTTCATTAGGATGGGTAAAAATCATAACCCATGGACCATAACCCATGGATCTTAACCCATACCCAAGAAGACTAGATACAATGTATACTTAAATACATTGAATCTAAAGATAACCCATGGACCAACCCATAACCCATGACCCATAACCAAAAAACCCATGGGCAAAGAGGAGCGTTCCACGGATCCCTAGGATTACACTAGACGGATCCCAAGTGGAAGGGATCCGTGGGATCCGGGGGAACAGTGAAGAAGTTGCCTATAAATAGAGAGCCATTTCTTCATTCTAACTCACCCCTCTTCTTACTAAATCTCTCAAACACTCTCATTCTCTTCTAACATATAGATCACTTGATCTAGAGAGTTGTTCTTCTTTCTTTCTATTGTGATCCTCATGTAGGTCCTTCTCTAAGGCGAGATCACGAGCATTCTACAAGTCATCCAAGCAAGAGGTCCTTGATTGATTTGTCACTCCGCAAGATTTCTGTAGCGAAGATCTTGTATTTGATATTTCACATATTTGTTGTGTAATAGTCGTGTTGGTTTGGTCCACCGTGTTACGGACTCGGTATCTAGCTTTGTACCGGAAAAAGTGTAAGCAATGTTGTGAAGGCTTCTCCGCCAAGTGAAGGAGTTTGTTGACATAGTGCTTGAACTCTCGAGTAGGTGACTCGGGGAGTGGAGTAGGGCAAGGAAGGTGTCCTTGTAGCCGAACCACTATACATCGGTTGTGTCTTTTCTTTTCCTTCGCTTTACTTTATTTACTTGCTTTATCATTAGATCTATACTTTCTCTACATCCACAAGATCTCACATATCAACGAATCTAAAAGTTTTTGAAACTAACGTAAAATCGGTAAAACTATTCAACCCCCCCTTCTAGTTTTCCACAATTGGCATCAAGAGCTAAGTTTATAAAAGTTTTAAAATAAAATTGTATTTTAAAAACTTTTCGATCACTATGGGTTCTGAAAATTATAAGGAAGGGCAATCTATGCAACGACCACCACTACTTGAAACTAATGGTTTTATATATTGGAAAAATAGATTCGAAACATATGTGAAGTCTAAAGATATTGATCTTTGGTACATTATTGTTGAAGGTGATTTTGAGGCTACCTCAAATGATGATAAAGGAAATTTAGTTCACATACCTCAAGATAAACTAAACGATGAAATGAAGAAAAAGCTTTCTAAAAATAGTGAAGCAAAAAGGGTTTTATATAATGCTTTACCGAAAAAGGAATTCGAAAGAATTTCTATGCTTAAAACCTCTAAAGAAATTTGGAATTCTTTAGTTGTAACTCATCAAGGCAACCAACAAGTTAAAAATAATAAAATTGATTTATTTGTTCAACAATATGAACAATTTTCAATATCGGATGAGGAAACTATAGATCATTCATTTGCTAACTTTAATACTATTATTGCATCTTTACAAGCACTTGATGAATCTTTTTCTAGCCGTAATCATGTTAGGAGATATCTAAGGGCACTTCCATCGAAGTGGAGATCCAAGGTGACGGCGATCGAAGAGTCAAAAGATTTGACAATTCTCACCCTCGATGAACTCATAGGCAACCTGAAAGTCTACGAGCTTGTCCTTGCTAAAGATTCCGAAGCTTCAAAGGTGAAAGAGAAACACAAATCTCTTGCCCTTAAAGCCAAAAAGGCTACGAGCGATGAGGAGAACTCCTCTTCGAGTAGTGACGACGAAGAGTACGCTATGGCGGTAAGGGACTTTAAAAAGTTCTTTAGAAGAAAGGGAAGATACGTCAAACAACCGTATGACGATAAGAAAGGCTTTCGGAAAAGCAAAAAGGACGAGAAGCCAAAGGATGATCGTACTTGCTTTAAATGTGGGGACCCAAACCACTTTATTAGTAAGTGTCCCAAACGGGATGATCAAAAGGCGTTCGTGAGCGGCACATGGGGAATGAGCGACGAGGAGGATGAAGAAATTTGTCTCATGGCAAATGACGAGGTATGTCACGAATACTATAGTAGTTCATCACTCGATGACGACTCATTGCATAATGAATATGACAAACTATGCAATATTAGCTTAAAACTAATTAACAAAAACAAACTTTTAAAGAGTCAAAATCAACGTTTAGATAAAGAAGTCATAGAATTAAAAGCAAAACTAAAACGTTTAGAAAAGGGTAAAATAGCAAGTGGTGAATGTGAACTTTGCGTTCAACTTCAAACACTAGTGGATAACTTAGATTCTAAAATTGCTAGAATGAGTACGAATACTTTAGATACAATACTCGAAGGTGTTAAAACCAGTAACAATCAAAAGGGTCTAGGTAGTCAACAACTTGATCCATCAACTAGTGAAAGTAAAGAAACAAAATTTGTTAAGGAACTAGAAAAACCAGCCACTGTTGTGGCGGATCCCACGGATCCCCTAAAAAGGGAACCGGGTAGTGTATAGAAAGGGATCCGTGGATCTGCTGTAGCAAACAGTAGCAATAACGTAGCTTCCTCATCTAGAACTGAGTTTGTTATAGTTAATAGGAAGAAACCAACTCATGTCACCACTAGACAACCACCTCCAAAATATAATCCTACTTTTGCAAGAAACAAAGTTCCATCTTTTTCATAACCTAATTCATTTAGGAGACCTAATAACGTTTTCCCGAAAAGTAACCATCAAATGGGATGGAATCCAAACATGCAAAACGGTTTTCATTTTCAAAACTTTGCTCCATGGAATGCATACTCATCTTATCCATACATGTCTAACATGAATGGAATGTTTAACACTAATGGACCCATGAAAAAATGGGGACCAAACTTTTGAGTTTATTATTGTTTTAGGTGTGCTTTAAGGTCGACCTAGACCCCGATGAATGGATCAAGGATAGCGGGTGCACGAGGCACATGACCGGCAATAGGGATCTATTCTCCACATATGAATCCTTCAATGGAGGTAATGTGGTGTTTGGAAATAGCAAAAGTAGAATCATCGGTAAAGGTACGATTTCTAACAAATCTCTAACCATTAACGATGTGTGTCACGTAGAAAACCTAAACTTTAATCTCTTAAGTATAGGACAAATATGTGATAAAAAGTGCAATATACTTTTTACTGAAACCGGTAGTAAGATACTTAAAAATGGCATAACCATAGGAAGAGGAATTAGGAAACATGGAGTCTATGTCATTAAAATCGGTAATGAACCTAAAGACAAACTATGTCTTACCTCTATGGATGATACTTCGACCTTATGGCATCGAAGATTGGGTCACGCCAACATGCGACTTCTTCAATCGCTATCATCCAAAGATCTAGTAAGAGACCTACCTAAGTTAAAATATGAACATCATTTTTGTGATGCTTGTAGTGTAGGAAAACAAGCTCATTTGAGTCATAAAGCTAAGAACATGGTGTCCACAACTAGGTGTCTAGAATTACTACATATGGATTTATTTGGTCCATCCGCTATCCAAAGTTATGGAGGCAACTACTACACTTTGGTAATAGTGGATGACTACTCTAGGTATACATGGACAAATTTTTTAAAGAACAAAACGGAAACCTTTAACTATTTTGAAATATTAAGCAAAAAGATCCAAAGACAACTAGAAAGTCCCATAGTGTCTATTAGGACGGATCATGGTAGGGAATTCGATAATGAAGTGCAATTCAGAGCTTTTTGTGACGCTAATGGTATTACTCACAACTTCTCGGCTCCACGCACTCCACAATCGAATGGGGTAGTAGAAAGAAAGAATAGAACCCTACAAGAAATGAGTAGAACCATGCTTAATGAACAATCCATACCTCAAAAGTTTTGGTGTAATGCCGTTGATACTTCAACGTACATACTCAATCGAGTCTTAATTAGACCAATCTTAGGAAAAACTCCATATGAGTTACTTCAAGGCAAAAAGCCTACGTTAAATCACTTTAGAGTCTTTGGTAGTAAATGTTTTATTCTTAACACTAAAGATTACCTTACAAAATTTGATCCTAAATCAACCGAAGGTATCTTTTTAGGTTACTCGCCAAATAGCAAAGCTTACGTCATATTAAACAAAGAAACAATGAAGGTAGAAGAGTCATTAAATATAAAATTTGATGAAAGTTCACCCAAACCCTCTCCACCTCTTATTAGATTATAGAAAGTGAAGCTATAGTAATAAAGAAAAAGATAAGTGAAGAAGAAGAACCTCTAAGTGATGAAATAATAAACATTAAAGAGTCCAAAGATCACCCCGTAGATAAAGTCATAGGAAAACTAAACGAACGAACATTAAGGTCTCAAGTTCAAAACCAAAGTAACTTGTTTTGTTTCGTTTCAACCTTAGAACCTAAGAATACACAAGAAGCCATAAAAGATGAGAGTTGGGTAATGGCTATGCAAGAAGAACTAAATCAATTTGTTTCTAATGATGTTTGGACACTTGTCCCTCTACCTAGTAATCAAACCATAATAGGAACCAAATGGGTTTATAAAAACAAATTAGATGCAAACGGAGTCGTGTCTAGGAACAAGGCTAGACTCGTTGCTCAAGGGTATAACCAACAAGAAGGAATAGACTTTGATGAGACCTACGCCGCCGTGGCTAGATTAGAGTCTATAAGAAAACTTCTTGCGTATGCTTGTGCTAATGATCTAAAGCTTTATCAAATGGATGTCAAAAGCGCTTTTCTAAATGGTTTCATAAATGAAGAAGTATATGTAGCTCAACCTCCGGGCTTCATTGATTTTGAAAAACCCAAACATGTTTATAAATTAAAGAAAGCCCTTTACGGTATTAAACAAGCTCCAAAAGCTTGGTATGATAGACTCAAGTCATTTCTAGTTAAACACAACTATACCATGGGGTTAGTTGACAACACACTTTTTACTAAGAAAAGAGAGTCACATACAATCATAGTACAAATATATGTAGATGATATTATATTCGGATCCACTTGTCAAGACATGTGTGATGATTTCTCTAAAATCATGCATGACGAGTTCGAGATGAGTATGATGGGAGAACTTAGTTTCTTTCTTGGTCTACAAATAAAACAAGTAGAAGATGGTATCTTCTTCAATCAATCTAAATACATCAAGGAGATGTTAAAGAAATTCAGTCTAGAAGAGTCAAAACCAATTAGGACTCCAATGTCATCCGACACCAAACTCACAAAAGATGAAGACGGAGAATCCGTAGATAATACTAAATGTAACACCCTGACCCGACAAGGGTAAAGATATCACAATACGGTTTCATATCAGAACTTTAACTAATGTACAAAAGCGGAAGCCTTTACAAAAACTTACAAAAGATAGTATAAATAACTTAATACTCAAATAAATCTAAGATCTCTATGGTCAAATCTTGCTCTCGTCTCTACTCTCAAACCCAGATCAGCTATCCCATAAGCTCATCTTGAATGCTAAATACCTGCCGCAGGAAAAGAAAAGTGCGGCTGAGCTTACAAAGCCCAGTGAACAGATATAACGAAACAAAAGCTAAAACAGAATAAATATACAATTAATGAAATCAAAATAAAATGAGGACAAAGGATCTTTTAAGATTCTGCGGAAGCACAAATATACAGAAATCCAAGCAACCACATAACAGTTTAGACATCACATAGCACATTAAAGACACAAAAACAAACACATCAGAACAACCAAACGCATAACATATCAAATAACAGATTACGTATAAGCCAAACGGAAAGTCTCAAAACTAACGGAAACAGTTTCTAGTAAATAAACATGGCATTCATACAAATCAATTAATCAACATTTAATACACTTAATGCAATATTGTAGCAGCGGAAATAGCAGACAGGTCATGGCAGACATAATAGCTAAACCAGTTCTCATATCAAATCCTAACCTTAGCAGAGTTTTAACATGGCAGGTCACATATGCAGACAGATGATTAACCTCCAAAACACTCAATTGTACACTAGCACATTCATCTCACAGATCAACGCATTCACGTAACAATAACAAATCATAATATCAAATATACAAATCAGGTTTTAACGTATTAATCCTATCCTAGCATGGCAACTAATAATCACTTAAACAAATACGTCATAAACACATTCACTAACATATCATATCAGAAATATCTTTCTTCTTTAAAAAGTAACCTCAGAAAATAAATGGAGTAGCTAGCTCCCAGATTTTGTGAAGACGCGTATTGCACACGACATCATTCACCAGATAACATATCAGATAACAGATCAGATCTAGGATGCATCCATACGCCCCTTCCTACATATACAAAAATATGCTTCACCATCCAGAGACGTGGCAGAACATCACTCTACAGCCCTAGAGTCATATCAGAGGTGCATCACTGATACGGACATGGAACCCCCATGACTAGTGAAATATTTGGTTATTATCAACCAACTTAAGTCAAACAGATTTTCAGATATGGCACAGATCATAGTCACACACAAGGTCACAGATAACATATCAGATAGTTCACAAAATAACCTTTAAGCTTCATAATTTACAAAACCAACCCAAAACTTTTATGTAAAACCGAATAATGCATAATTCAATTACAAGCCCTAAACCTAGGTTAAACCAATCATTAAATCATCATTACTACTGTATTAATGACCCTTAATCATAACAAGCAAACCCTAATTTTTATAAACCCTAATCGTTCCTTTTTAAATCCTTTCCTTTTTCATACGCGATCTAATAATAAAACCCCAAACAAATCACACCAGCTTCGAATCCATGGATATGTATTTTATACAGGTCGTATATCATATAAGAGTCCTTAGAAAATTAATATCATGGTCCTAAAAATTGTTATACGCTCATTCGTTATTTTATACGCTTTTAGGGTTTTACATCCAAATAAATTCCATACGACTTATTAATTATGCATGACTAATTTTTACGTGTTCTATATGACTTGTAGGACTGAAAATAATATTAGGAACATACCCTTGATGATACTTGGATGTTAGAACAAAAGAAACCAAAAATCTCTATTCGGCGAAACCCTAATTGACCAAGAAACTAACCACGATCGAAACAGCACCTTAGAGCCTCGAACCATATTTTTAACACCTTCTTTACCTTCAAACTCGTCCAAGAAAAATGGCTTTAAGCCCTGGAAATCAGATGTCGAATTATGGAGGGTTTTTAGGTCGGTTTGTGTATAATCGGTTATTAGGGTTAAAATATAAACCGTACAATGTCTTTATATAGGATTTACAATTTTTCTTGTGGGCTTTATAATGTATTGGACTTAAAATAAATGGGTTCTTAATTTTATAAATTTATATTGGGCTTTTATTAATTAAATTCTTTTATAAATCTAAATAAATATATTCGGCTTTATATAAAAACACAAAACGAATTTTATAAAATTATAAACTATAAAAATTACCTTTTACAAAGTCTTTAATATTTATTTGGATCATGTGTGATATTTCTTAATAATTTCCTGAATTTACATAGCTTATTTGGTACTCTTTAAATTAATTATTCATACTTTTTGATTTTAGGGGTATTTTGGTCTTTTGTGAATTTTAGAAATTCCAGGTATTACAATTCTTCCCCTCTAAAAGAAAATTTCGTCCTCGAAATTGAACAAGACGGAACAGAACAGAAAACGAATCGGATTTCAGAACTTCTAGGAATATAACGAACGTTAATCTTATCTCGGAACAAATGAATTTCTTATCAGATTATTTGAACTCATACTTATTCAGAAATTAAATCAATAGTCAAATACTTATAATAGATAATTATATACTTATCAAGTAATGGTGGAGAACAGATGAGACGCAGAAAATCAAACGACAAATTCTAATTTATTCAGATATCTAATGATGAGGACATCATATGCATAGACGGAATAAATCCTACCGGCCTCACTAGTCGCAGAAATACGTAGAGACGTATAGGCTTAAGGCGGTCATAGCAATCTATAGGTTCGTACAGATCATAACATCTTCGGATTCCAAGCGTACAAAACTTATATGAAACATATATCGACGAAAATCTCACAATTAGGTACGGAATTCAAACGAACATGAGAAGCACCAAATAACAGATACAAGTCAAAGTCCTATCACACATCAACTACAGGCATTTCCCAGACGTCGTATACCTTCAATAAGTTCAGATTATGTGATCTCGGTATTATTACGTTGATCAGGCGTCATAATACTTGCATCACATAACAAGTTCTTATTGTCATTATATTCGGTCTCGGGTCATGACAAAAACACATAACTAATATCATAACAAAACACACCACATACAGATAACATACAGATAGCAAGTAACACACTATAACAAACCAGATCCACATGAGTATACCATCATGATGGCCATTCTTCATTCAAGCGGTAATTAAACAACATCATTAAGAAGAAACATAGCAGACGAAACTTATGAGGACTAACGGAAACTTAACGAATCTAGTAGAAGCAACAACAGACAGGAACTATACTTTCAAAATTTTGTTTTATTTCCATTAACCAAACAAAATTTGCAGAATCGTCTTAAGATGAACTTCCAAAACAAAACCTAATAATCCCAGATTCAAACGTCAAAATGAAAACAAAAGGACTTAGCTCAAAATCAAACGTCAAAAATTTCTCATAAGGAGGACAACTAATCAGAAGCGAAATTCCTATTCTTGTGTCGGATTAAACCTATCAGTAGCCGTAGATTCTAAATCCGAGTCCACCTCGTATTCTTCCTCATGACTTATTACTGACGATCCAGGAAGAAAAGCTGAGATATACCAGAATGCTAAACGATAAAACTTCACGATTCACACCGAGTTCCGAACAAATCAGAGAAAAGCAATACAGATCAGAATCACTTATCAGAATATCAAACCTTCTTGAAACGCATGACAAATGAATCAGAGTGACATAAGTCGCGCCCAAATCATATGAAGTAGATGAATCTTCTCAGCCACCGGTTGAATCTTGTCTCCGTCTCTTGCGCCTTTGGTTGGTCCATCCAACTTCCTCCAACAACATCCAGATGTCTCCGACAGCACGGCAGTCGAGTGTGGCTTCTGCTTCACGAACCTCTCCAGCACAGGAACCGTCGCAGCAACGCAGGGTCGGCACCATCTTCTTCGGCTCCACAGGGTAGTCTCCATCTAACGATCGACAAACGGACGAGCGAAAACAAACTAACAAAATTCGATGCGAACAGAGGAGGGCCAATTCAGTGAAGGCAAAAAGATATCGAAGTCAAATCTGAACGACCATCAAAAGGAATCGAAAAAGTATCTGAACAGACGGAAACCTAATGTCTACCCAATCCTCACAGGTCATAGCCTAAGCTCTAAGGGTCCTAAAACCTAGAGCTCTGATACCATAAATTGTAACACCCCGACCCGACAAGGGTAAAGATATCACAATACGGTTTCATATCAGAACTTTAACTAATGTACAAAAGCGGAAGCCTTTACAAAAACTTACAAAAGATAGTATAAATAACTTAATACTCAAATAAATCTAAGATCTCTATGGTCAAATCTTGCTCTCGTCTCTACTCTCAAACCCAGATCAGCTATCCCATAAGCTCATCTTGAATGCTAAATACCTGCCGCAGGAAAAGAAAAGTGCGGCTGAGCTTACAAAGCCCAGTGAACAGATATAACGAAACAAAAGCTAAAACAGAATAAATATACAATTAACGAAATCAAAATAAAATGAGGACAAAGGATCTTTTAAGATTCTGCGGAAGCACAAATATACAGAAATCCAAGCAACCACATAACAGTTTAGACATCACATAGCACATTAAAGACACAAAAACAAACACATCAGAACAACCAAACGCATAACATATCAAATAACAGATTACGTATAAGCCAAACGGAAAGTCTCAAAACTAACGGAAACAGTTTCTAGTAAATAAACATGGCATTCATACAAATCAATTAATCAACATTTAATACACTTAATGCAATATTGTAGCAGCGGAAATAGCAGACAGGTCATGGCAGACATAATAGCTAAACCAGTTCTCATATCAAATCCTAACCTTAGCAGAGTTTTAACATGGCAGGTCACATATGCAGACAGATGATTAACCTCCAAAACACTCAATTGTACACTAGCACATTCATCTCACAGATCAACGCATTCACGTAACAATAACAAATCATAATATCAAATATACAAATCAGGTTTTAACGTATTAATCCTATCCTAGCATGGCAACTAATAATCACTTAAACAAATACGTCATAAACACATTCACTAACATATCATATCAGAAATATCTTTCTTCTTTAAAAAGTAACCTCAGAAAATAAATGGAGTAGCTAGCTCCCAGATTTTGTGAAGACGCGTATTGCACACGACATCATTCACCAGATAACATATCAGATAACAGATCAGATCTAGGATGCATCCATACGCCCCTTCCTACATATACAAAAATATGCTTCACCATCCAGAGACGTGGCAGAACATTACTCTACTGCCCTAGAGTCATATCAGAGGTGCATCACTGATACGGACATGGAACCCCCATGACTAGTGAAATATTTGGTTATTATCAACCAACTTAAGTCAAACAGATTTTCAGATATGGCACAGATCATAGTCACACACAAGGTCACAGATAACATATCAGATAGTTCATATCATAAGGTTCATACTCAGATATTCAGAAGTCAGAAGTTCATATCACAGTGGCATATCATATGTTCATAAACAGAAGTTCATAATCAACCATAGCAAGGTTCAACAATTGCGCATATCAAAATCTTCCTAACATAATTTCACATCAGATATTGCATAGTTCACTAGAACATAAGTTCAGATAAGTAACAGATCAAACATTCAGGAAAGGGTTCATAGCAATGGCATCGGAAATCCTAATAAGCATGAGAGAATGACAAAGAAGGAAACATGAGGGACCTTTACTGAAAAGGTCAGAATATCTGTACGATAACACAAGTGTCTTAAAGTAAGACAGAATATCCGTACCTTAAAGCAAATGAAAGGAAAGCAAACGAATGTAGAAATACGAAGATGTAACGCCGCGTCTCCTCCAACGAATCTACACGGATTATGATTTATTGAATACTTATTAGTATAACGGATTAATCTCATTAATACTTTTAGAGTTGTCAGATTATTCTCATTTTTAATGACGGACGGAATTCCAACATTTTAGAGTATTAATCATTACTTAGCCAAACTCATGGGTTGCAAATGACAAACGGTAACTTAAGGGTTTAATATGATAATTATCTTATTTGAGGACTTATGTAATCATCTTTCAAGGTATAGGGTTTACAAATGTCAAAAACGGATTTTAGGACTCTCTTTCAAAATAGTTTACCTAATCTTTTATAATGTACATGATTAACCAAAACTCACACGTAACATTGTTCGAATGCAAACCCTTAATGATACCATTCATGCAATACTTTAATTCATTATAACTCACGCATGTTCACGACACACTTAGTACTAGCTCATTTACTCTAAATCAAAAGCCATTAATGATTCCAAGACTTACCACTTCTCACATGAAATAACGAATCTACACACTTAGCTTTTAACCCTAATCAACTTCCTATTTATGTTCTAGGGTTTCCCATACTTTTAATATCATTTATTACGCATTTAATTTACATGTTACCTCTTTTAATGATTTCCACTTTGACCTAGAACGTATATGCAAAACAAACCCAAGTTACCCCAAACTCATGCATGTCCTTACGTAATTCATTTACACATGTTGACCCATAATTACTCAGAATTACATATTACACCCTTAACATCTTTAATTATACGACCTAACCTTATATTATCAGATTTTACACTTTTAGCCCAAAGGTTTTAGAATTTACAAAACATACCCTTTAAGTTAAATACAATTCGAATGGCCCTCTAAATATCCAAAATTACACGTTTAACCCCCATACTTATTTTTATACGTTTAGTACCATTATTTTACTGTTCACAAAATAACCTTTAAGCTTCATAATTTACAAAACCAACCCAAAACTTTTATGTAAAACCGAATAATGCATAATTCAATTACAAGCCCTAAACCTAGGTTAAACCAATCATTAAATCATCATTACTACTGTATTAATGACCCTTAATCATAACAAGCAAACCCTAATTTTTATAAACCCTAATCGTTCCTTTTTAAATCCTTTCCTTTTTCATACGCGATCTAATAATAAAACCCCAAACAAATCACACCAGCTTCGAATCCATGGATATGTATTTTATACAGGTCGTATATCATATAAGAGTCCTTAGAAAATTAATATCATGGTCCCAAAAATTGTTATACGCTCATTCGTTATTTTATACGCTTTTAGGGTTTTAATTCCAAATAAATTCCATACGACTTATTAATTATGCATGACTAATTTTTACGTGTTCTATATGACTTGTAGGACTGAAAATAATATTAGGAACATACCCTTGATGATACTTGGATGTTAGAACAAAAGAAACCAAAAATCTCTATTCGGCGAAACCCTAATTGACCAAGAAACTAACCACGATCGAAACAGCACCTTAGAGCCTCGAACCATATTTTTAACACCTTCTTTACCTTCAAACTCGTCCAAGAAAAATGGCTTTAAGCCCTGGAAATCAGATGTCGAATTATGGAGGGTTTTTAGGTCGGTTTGTGTATAATCGGTTATTAGGGTTAAAATATAAACCGTACAATGTCTTTATATAGGATTTACAATTTTTCTTGTGGGCTTTATAATGTATTGGACTTAAAATAAATGGGTTCTTAATTTTATAAATTTATATTGGGCTTTTATTAATTAAATTCTTTTATAAATCTAAATAAATATATTCGGCTTTATATAAAAACACAAAACGAATTTTATAAAATTATAAACTATAAAAATTACCTTTTACAAAGTCTTTAATATTTATTTGGATCATGTGTGATATTTCTTAATAATTTCCTGAATTTACATAGCTTATTTGGTACTCTTTAAATTAATTATTCATACTTTTTGATTTTAGGGGTATTTTGGTCTTTTGTGAATTTTAGAAATTCCAGGTATTACAATTCTTCCCCTCTAAAAGAAAATTTCGTCCTCGAAATTGAACAAGACGGAACAGAACAGAAAACGAATCGGATTTCAGAACTTCTAGGAATATAACGAACGTTAATCTTATCTCGGAACAAATGAATTTCTTATCAGATTATTTGAACTCATACTTATTCAGAAATTAAATCAATAGTCAAATACTTATAATAGATAATTATATACTTATCAAGTAATGGTGGAGAACAGATGAGACGCAGAAAATCAAACGACAAATTCTAATTTATTCAGATATCTAATGATGAGGACATCATATGCATAGACGGAATAAATCCTACCGGCCTCACTAGTCGCAGAAATACGTAGAGACGTATAGGCTTAAGGCGGTCATAGCAATCTATAGGTTCGTACAGATCATAACATCTTCGGATTCCAAGCGTACAAAACTTATATGAAACATATATCGACGAAAATCTCACAATTAGGTACGGAATTCAAACGAACATGAGAAGCACCAAATAACAGATACAAGTCAAAGTCCTATCACACATCAACTACAGGCATTTCCCAGACGTCGTATACCTTCAATAAGTTCAGATTATGTGATCTCGGTATTATTACGTTGATCAGGCGTCATAATACTTGCATCACATAACAAGTTCTTATTGTCATTATATTCGGTCTCGGGTCATGACAAAAACACATAACTAATATCATAACAAAACACACCACATACAGATAACATACAGATAGCAAGTAACACACTATAACAAACCAGATCCACATGAGTATACCATCATGATGGCCATTCTTCATTCAAGCGGTAATTAAACAACATCATTAAGAAGAAACATAGCAGACGAAACTTATGAGGACTAACGGAAACTTAACGAATCTAGTAGAAGCAACAACAGACAGGAACTATACTTTCAAAATTTTGTTTTATTTCCATTAACCAAACAAAATTTGCAGAATCGTCTTAAGATGAACTTCCAAAACAAAACCTAATAATCCCAGATTCAAACGTCAAAATGAAAACAAAAGGACTTAGCTCAAAATCAAACGTCAAAAATTTCTCATAAGGAGGACAACTAATCAGAAGCGAAATTCCTATTCTTGTGTCGGATTAAACCTATCAGTAGCCGTAGATTCTAAATCCGAGTCCACCTCGTATTCTTCCTCATGACTTATTACTGACGATCCAGGAAGAAAAGCTGAGATATACCAGAATGCTAAACGATAAAACTTCACGATTCACACCGAGTTCCGAACAAATCAGAGAAAAGCAATACAGATCAGAATCACTTATCAGAATATCAAACCTTCTTGAAACGCATGACAAATGAATCAGAGTGACATAAGTCGCGCCCAAATCATATGAAGTAGATGAATCTTCTCAGCCACCGGTTGAATCTTGTCTCCGTCTCTTGCGCCTTTGGTTGGTCCATCCAACTTCCTCCAACAACATCCAGATGTCTCCGACAGCACGGCAGTCGAGTGTGGCTTCTGCTTCACGAACCTCTCCAGCACAGGAACCGTCGCAGCAACGCAGGGTCGGCACCATCTTCTTCGGCTCCACAGGGTAGTCTCCATCTAACGATCGACAAACGGACGAGCGAAAACAAACTAACAAAATTCGATGCGAACAGAGGAGGGCCAATTCAGTGAAGGCAAAAAGATATCGAAGTCAAATCTGAACGACCATCAAAAGGAATCGAAAAAGTATCTGAACAGACGGAAACCTAATGTCTACCCAATCCTCACAGGTCATAGCCTAAGCTCTAAGGGTCCTAAAACCTAGAGCTCTGATACCATAAATTGTAACACCCCGACCCGACAAGGGTAAAGATATCACAATACGGTTTCATATCAGAACTTTAACTAATGTACAAAAGCGGAAGCCTTTACAAAAACTTACAAAAGATAGTATAAATAACTTAATACTCAAATAAATCTAAGATCTCTATGGTCAAATCTTGCTCTCGTCTCTACTCTCAAACCCAGATCAGCTATCCCATAAGCTCATCTTGAATGCTAAATACCTGCCGCAGGAAAAGAAAAGTGCGGCTGAGCTTACAAAGCCCAGTGAACAGATATAACGAAACAAAAGCTAAAACAGAATAAATATACAATTAACGAAATCAAAATAAAATGAGGACAAAGGATCTTTTAAGATTCTGCGGAAGCACAAATATACAGAAATCCAAGCAACCACATAACAGTTTAGACATCACATAGCACATTAAAGACACAAAAACAAACACATCAGAACAACCAAACACATAACATATCAAATAACAGATTACGTATAAGCCAAACGGAAAGTCTCAAAACTAACGGAAACAGTTTCTAGTAAATAAACATGGCATTCATACAAATCAATTAATCAACATTTAATACACTTAATGCAATATTGTAGCAGCGGAAATAGCAGACAGGTCATGGCAGACATAATAGCTAAACCAGTTCTCATATCAAATCCTAACCTTAGCAGAGTTTTAACATGGCAGGTCACATATGCAGACAGATGATTAACCTCCAAAACACTCAATTGTACACTAGCACATTCATCTCACAGATCAACGCATTCACGTAACAATAACAAATCATAATATCAAATATACAAATCAGGTTTTAACGTATTAATCCTATCCTAGCATGGCAACTAATAATCACTTAAACAAATACGTCATAAACACATTCACTAACATATCATATCAGAAATATCTTTCTTCTTTAAAAAGTAACCTCAGAAAATAAATGGAGTAGCTAGCTCCCAGATTTTGTGAAGACGCGTATTGCACACGACATCATTCACCAGATAACATATCAGATAACAGATCAGATCTAGGATGCATCCATACGCCCCTTCCTACATATACAAAAATATGCTTCACCATCCAGAGACGTGGCAGAACATCACTCTACTGCCCTGGAGTCATATCAGAGGTGCATCACTGATACGGACATGGAACCCCCATGACTAGTGAAATATTTGGTTATTATCAACCAACTTAAGTCAAACAGATTTTCAGATATGGCACAGATCATAGTCACACACAAGGTCACAGATAACATATCAGATAGTTCACAAAATAACCTTTAAGCTTCATAATTTACAAAACCAACCCAAAACTTTTATGTAAAACCGAATAATGCATAATTCAATTACAAGCCCTAAACCTAGGTTAAACCAATCATTAAATCATCATTACTACTGTATTAATGACCCTTAATCATAACAAGCAAACCCTAATTTTTATAAACCCTAATCGTTCCTTTTTAAATCCTTTCCTTTTTCATACGCGATCTAATAATAAAACCCCAAACAAATCACACCAGCTTCGAATCCATGGATATGTATTTTATACAGGTCGTATATCATATAAGAGTCCTTAGAAAATTAATATCATGGTCCTAAAAATTGTTATACGCTCATTCGTTATTTTATACGCTTTTAGGGTTTTACATCCAAATAAATTCCATACGACTTATTAATTATGCATGACTAATTTTTACGTGTTCTATATGACTTGTAGGACTGAAAATAATATGAGGAACATACCCTTGATGATACTTGGACGTTAGAACAAAAGAAACCAAAAATCTCTATTCGGCGAAACCCTAATTGACCAAGAAACTAACCACGATCGAAACAGCACCTTAGAGCCTCGAACCATATTTTTAACACCTTCTTTACCTTCAAACTCATCCAAGAAAAATGGCTTTAAGCCCTGGAAATCAGATGTCGAATTATGGAGGGTTTTTAGGTCGGTTTGTGTATAATCGGTTATTAGGGTTAAAATATAAACCGTACAATGTCTTTATATAGGATTTACAATTTTTCTTGTGGGCTTTATAATGTATTGGACTTAAAATAAATGGGTTCTTAATTTTATAAATTTATATTGGGCTTTTATTAATTAAATTCTTTTATAAATCTAAATAAATATATTCGGCTTTATATGAAACCACAAAACGAATTTTATAAAATTATAAACTATAAAAATTACCTTTTACAAAGTCTTTAATATTTATTTGGATCATGTGTGATATTTCTTAATAATTTCCTGAATTTACATAGCTTATTTGGTACTCTTTAAATTAATTATTCATACTTTTTGATTTTAGGGGTATTTTGGTCTTTTGTGAATTTTAGAAATTCCAGGTATTACACTAAATATCGTGGCATGATAGGTAGTCTTCTCTACCTCACGGCAAGTAGACCGGATATCATGTTTAGTGTTTGCTTATGTGCTAGGTTTCAAGAAGACCCTAAAACATCACACCTAGAAGCCGTAAAAAGGATATTTAGATATATTAAGGGTACAACACAATTAGGATTATGGTATCCTAAGGGCACGGGAGTAGAAACAATTGTATATGCAGGTTCTGACCATGCAGGTGATTACGTTGATAGAAAAATTACAAGTGGGGTATGTACTTTCATGGGATGTTGTTTAACATCTTGGTTCTCTAAGAAACAAACGGCATTAGAAATATCAACAACCGAAGCCGAGTATGTCTCCGCTGGCAAAGCATGCCAACAAGCACTATGGATGAAACAAGCGTTAGTCGACTACGACATTCATCTAAGCGACATAGCCATCCTATGTGACAACAAATGTGCCATCGACTTAAGCAAGAATCCGGTATTGCATTCTCGCACAAAGCATATAGAGATTCGACATCACTTCTTAAGAGACAATGTTCAAAAGGGGAACATCTCTATTGAGAAGGTAGCATCCGAAGACAACATAGCCGACGTCCTCACCAAACCGTTGAAGCGGGAACAATTCAACCTACTTCGTCTTGGTCTTGGTCTAATAGAACAAACGTCGTAACTTATTTGACTCTACAAGGTATGTAAACACTAGCCTTCTTTTTTCTGAGTCTAGGATTTCTATTTCACGCACAACTCACAAACAATACGGGAATTTTCAAAACCCAAGATAAGTTTTCCACTTATAATTTTTTTTTCAAAACACATAATTATATACACATTTTCAAAGAAAATATCTTTTCAAAATGTTTTTGAAAAAGAATGATACATTCCCGTATCAATTTCACAAAAGCAATTTCTCACGTCTAGGACAAATCGCTTTTTCATTATTAATACAAAGTAAAAACCCGCTTTCATTGCATCTCATGTCGTTTGAATGCTAAAGGGAACACATAACTAATATGTGTTTTCGGGTACATTCATTTAAGCAAAAATAAATTAGGAGCATTGATAACACAATATTACGTACTTATGTACTAAATGTGTGTTTTCGGGTTATCTCAATAGGATTTTTTTTCCTCTAGTTATCTTCCTTTTCCTTTTAGAGGTCGAGAAAACCGCAACTCCAAATAGTTTGCATATAGGCACACACTAGGCAAAAATGTTTCCAAAAGGAAAATTTTGTGCTGCCTGGATCACCAGACCCACGGATCCCAGCCTTCATGCTGGACGGATCCCTCAAGGGAAGGATCCGTGGGATCCGTGAGACAGAAGCTATTTTTACCTTCTATTTTTCTCACTTTGGATGAAAAATCCACATTTGTTCATTTTTTTTGGAGTATGCTCTTTAATGCTTGTGTTCTCATGATCACATGCCTTAAATTCATATCTAATCATTAGATTTTAATCCAAATTTTGGGTCAAGCATTCATTACAATGCTTTGTTTTTTTTCTATATATAGAACTCCCAAAATGCTTGCATAATCCATCTCTTCCTCATAAACACAATACACCATGTCATCCACAAACCCTTTAGATGAATCACCTCGTACAAACAATCATCTTCATGATACCCAAACCTTTGTACTACCTCCATCCAAAATACCACAATCAAACTCTAGGATATCCGCACGGATTAGTATCTGATCTTGTTGCTTAGCAAAAACAACCTCCAATGGTTCATCCTCAACAAACAACTCACCACAAGATGCTTCCTTTATAGCACCTCCTTCATCACCAACAAGTACACCAAATTCATCACCACCTAAAGTAACTCTTTTGGAACTCCTTAAGACTCCAACAAGATCTAACCAACCTAAAGAAAAAGAATTAGTCTTTTCAACACCCCCCACATCTCCAAATACTATTTTTCAAAATCTTGAAACATCACCACCATTAGCCCCCATCACATTACAAGAACATCTAGGTTCTTTTCCACCACCACTTACAAACATTCCGGATGTTGATCCATATTTTCCTATTTTCCACCACATCTTCCGCATAACTCAAATCAAAATAACCCGGAAAACTTCCGCACTCATTACCCACATCATTTACATTGTGAACATTGCCAATCCACTAGGGAAATCGCAATAGAAGTTAGGGAAGAAATGCGATTCATACTCAACCTCATACTTGATCGCATCAACACCATCACTCATCAAAACCTCCATCCATAAACCTTATGCAAGCATGGATGGAATCATTACTACTATTTTCTATTTTTAGTACTTTTTCATTTGAGTCATTTTCAAGAACAAGTCTTGTTCTTATTTTTACATACTTGTAAGTGGTATAAATACCACTACAATTTGTTGTTTTATTATAAGGCATTGTTTACATACCTTGGCTCCCAATCTAGATTCTCGGCAATCACAAGATTATTTAAGCATGTTACTAACCTTTCTTTTTGTAGGATTTTTATTTTTCTTCACTTGACGCCCCAAACAAGGGGGAGCTACCGTCAAGGGGGAGTAAGAAATACGTAGACTATTTTTCTTCCAAGGCTTAACTTTTTGTTTCGACAAAAAGGGGGAGAAGAAGTAAAACTTAGGGGCTTTCGGCTTTCAAAATTTACATATATTCTTGAGTTTTACTCATCTAAACCGTAAAACCGTTTATTAATATTTTGCGATCTCTTTGTGTTTTGTTGATAACAAATATAATGTTATCTTAAGTATAATTATAAGGATACATGTTAGTTTTGTAAAGCATTTACATATAGCCATTTAAATACAAAAATGTAGTAATTAAGCATTTGTTGTAATAGTTCATTAGGATGGGTAAAAATCATAACCCATGGATCTTAACCCATACCCAAGAAGACTAGATACAATGTATACTTAGATACATTGAATCCAAAGATAACCCATGGACCAACCCATAACCCATGACCCATAACCAAAAAACCCATGGGCAAAGAGGAGCGTTCCACGGATCCCTAGGATTACACTAGATGGATCCCAAGTGGAAGGGATCCGTGGGATCCGGGGGAACAGTGAAGAAGTTTTCCTATAAATAGAGAGCCATTTCTTCATTCTAACTCACCCCTCTTCTTACTAAATCTCTCGAACACTCTCATTCTCTTCTAACATATAGATCACTTGATCTAGAGAGTTGTTCTTCTTTCTTTCTATTGTGATCCTCATGTAGGTCATTCTCTAAGGCGAGATCACGAGCATTCTACAAGTCATCCAAGCATGGGGTCCTTGATTGATTTGTCACTCCGCAAGATTTCTGTAGCGAAGATCTTGTATTTGATATTTCACATATTTGTTGTGTAATAGTCGTGTTGGTTTGGTCCACCGTGTTACGGACTCGGTATCTAGCTTTGTACCGGAAAAAGTGTAAGCAAAGTTGTGAAGGCTTCTCCGCCAAGTGAAGGAGTTTGTTGACATAGTGCTTGAACTCTCGAGTAGGTGACTCGGGGAGTGGAGTAGGGCAAGGAAGGTGTCCTTGTAGCCGAACCACTATACATCGGTTGTGTCTTTTCTTTCCCTTCGCTTTACTTTATTTACTTGCTTTATCATTAGATCTATACTTTCTCTACATCCACAAGATCTCACATATCAACGAATCTAAAAGTTTTTGAAACTAACGTAAAATCGGCAAAACTATTCAACCCCCCTTCTAGTTTTCCACAAATTGTTATGATGTTTACGAGCTAAACTTTAGTCTTAATAAAGAGTCTCATGGATAGGAATTATATGACAAGCACAAAAACCGTTTACCACTCAAATTCCACCCCAAAAATGTGAGGTTCGCCCCTAGATCTTTTGGAATAAAAGCATTCACCTTTAATGCATAGAGAGTGTACCGGTAATATAATAGATTCTAGAACTTGTTTTGTGATGCATTCCGAGATCGCTATTGAGACTACACTTGTGTAGTTAGAAATAACTAAATGAAAAGAGGCCTTAGGATAACCCTTTTTTGAAACCTGTATTATAATTACATCTTCCACATCGGTCGAGTAATTACCCCACACCCTGGAAATGTACTCATCTTTAGTACACGATAACCCTAGTTAACCCCTCAGAGCCTATAATTTTCGCGGTTCTCGTGATGTTTCGGTTTTCCAGAATATCAATGAAGAACATTGTTTACAATCCACCCCCAAAGGTACACCCAAATCGCCTTAGCCTACCTTGTATGCACTCATCTTTAGTTCATTATTGTTATCATTACTAAACCCTTAGTTAAAATATCTAGTTACTTGCATGGTTGCTAAGTTGAGTTATATCTTTTGTACACAGTTGCTATAAGTGTTTATCTTCCATTTCCATTTATATTATATTTCATATAAACCTGAGAGATGAGAGAATCCAAACAACACTTTTGAGGTGCTAGTGTATAATTTCCGTGCTTGTTATGACTATTGCGGTGCTTTTACTTGGTGTAAACTATTTTAAACCAATGATTCATCCCCCTAACTTATAAATTGATTGGTTAAAAGCACATTTGATTGAGGACAACCAAATACCAAGTGTAGGAATATTTTATAAGGATTTAAAACGTACGCTTTTAGGAGGTCATTTAAGCCCTATTTTGACACATTTTATATTCGTTACTGCTTAATTTCGTTCCTTTTTACTTTTTAGGTCTTTTGGAAGCAAAATGCTGGAATGAAGTACATTTGGATGAAAAGGAGCAAATACATGAAGAAAATGGCAAAGTCAAGATCAAAGCCTCACAAGACTGATCAACAGTACCTGACGACGTCCCAACCAAAGGGTGAAACCATCCCTCTATGATGATTTAATCAAAACAAGCACGTGACGGCTTAGCGAAAATTCTGGTCTTATAGCCTGACGGCGTCACGCTTTAAATAAGGAGGGCGTCACTCATAGTTTTCACCCCAGACGACCCAGATCTAGAATCAAGACGACGTCCCAACTGAAGACCGATGACGTCACAACTCTAAGCTGACGCCGTCCCATCGATGACTTGGCCCAGACGAAACCCTAATGATGGCGAGCTGACGGCATCCTATGCAAAAGGTGACGCCGTCGCAGTTGTAAATCTATATATAGAATTCGATTTTTCTATATTTGGAGAGGTAGAATTTTGGATAAAAAAAACCCTAAATCATTTGTAGTCCGAATTGGACAGTATCTTAGGGTTCCATACCCTATTTTACACATCGAGATAAGCATTTTAATCCAAATTATCATTATGTCTATCCTATATTTAATTGATTGTGTGTCTGCTTTCTTGTCTATCATGTCTAGCTAAATTTCTTGTGTGTTTGCTTAGATATACGAAACCTAGTTATTGATTATTGTTAGGTTGTTTCTTATCTTAATTGAAATTGGCTTAGGAGTGCAACTAGGCATCTTCGTTGTATTTAATGCTTGAGTATGCTTCATGATGATATGGTTTATGGATGAAATAGCTAAGGCTTTCCGATTCCGTAGGTCATATACGAGAGATAACCTCAAAGAACTAGGGACTACGCATACCCTACAACCTTTAGGAATACAACGCGCTAAGATAAGGATGTGACAACTCAACCAACCAATAAAAGATAACTAGGGAGTAATAGTGTCTAGGTGAACACATTTTTAATCATCATACGAGCACACCTCAATTAGACATAAGCTACCCGTAGTAATAGATAATTAGATAAGTAGAGTTATCGGTAGAAGTACCACCCCCAACCAATTGCCCCGAGATTTTATCTTAGCTTTCTAAAAAACCATAAAAAGATAGAAAAGAAGAATCATACTCAACCCCACCTTCTCATTATACATTTCTTACTAGCATTCCTATTCCCCTAGAGAACGATATCAATCCCCGAGGCTTACCTAATACTACACTACAACGATTAGGTTCACTGCCTAGGAGGTTGCAAAACTTGCTCGACGAAAAGGAAGTTTCCTTCACCCAGAACGTGTTATACGCGTACAACGCGCGTTCGGGGTCAAAGGAACTTCCTTTTCTTCGAGCAAGTTTTTCAACACCCTAGGAAGTGAGCCTAATCGTTGTAGTGTAGTATTAGGGTAAGCCTCGAGAATTGATATCATTCTCTAGGGGAATAGGAATGCTAGTGAGAAATTACTACGCTAAGGTTGGGGTTGAGGGAGATTATTTTTTTATCTTCTTTTTATATTTTTTAGAAAATTAAAAGGTACGAATCTCGGGGTATTGGATTTGGGGGGTTGGTATTTCTACCGATTACTCTACTTATCTACTTAACTAAACTAAGGTAAGTGTAGTCTATGTCTATTGTTGTGTGCTCTTATGATGATTTAAAGATGTGTTTACCTAGATGCTATTACTCCCTAGTTATCTCCTATTGATGGTTGAATTTTCATGTCCTTATTCTTAAGGCGTTGTGTCTTCTAAGGTTGTAGGGTATGCGTTTTTCCCTAACTCTTTGAGACTACCTTATGGTTATTGCCTACGAAATCTCTAGGATTCATAAACTAACTCTAAGGTTATCTTTGGATGTTTAGACTACAATAACTCTAGGTGATTACAAACTAATGTTCACAATGATTACTCAAGCATTAAAAACACAACGAATGACCTATCGCAATACTAGGTCAATCACAATTAAGATAAGAGACAACCAATCAATATTCAATAGCTAGGTTTAATAGATCTACGCAAACACACAAGTAAATTAGCCGGACATGGAAAACATGCAAGCATACACACAAACAATTGAAGACATAATTGAATTAATGAAGTAAAGCACTTATCTTGTTGTAAAATAGGGTATGGAACCCTAAGATACTGCCCAAGACAGCCAAAGTTCGGTTTAGGTTTTACTCCACTAAACTACCTCTCTTAAATTCTGAAAATTCGAATTCTATATATAGAGTTACAATATGCGACGGCGTCACTCTTTATTTGTGACGCCGTCAGATCGCCGCCATTAGGTTTTCGTCTTGGCTGCGTCAACTTTGTGACTGCGTCACCTTATGGTTGTGACGCCGTCGGCTTCATCTTCTGACGCCGTCGGGATCCAAATCTAGGCCGTCTAAGTTGTGACGCCCTACTCTTTAAAACCTGATGTCGTCAAGTGCAAAATAGCAATTTGGCTACTAAGTCGTCACAAAGTATGTTGCGACGGCGTCGCCATTTGGCTGTGACGCCGTCACCTTCTGTTCCAGCAACTTGAGTGTCTTGATTCTTGACTTTGGCCATTTTCTTCATATATTCGCGCCTTTTTGTCCGAATAAGTGTCATTCCAGCAATTTGCCTTCAAGAAACCTAAAAAGTGAAAAGGAACGAAATTAAGCAGTAACGGATATAAAAGTGGTCGATTAAGGGCTTAAATGACCCCTCAAAAGTGTACCTTTTAAATCCTTATCAAATATCCTTACTGATGAGTGTCTAAATACTCATCATTTTTGTACCAATTAAACTGCAAAAACATCTGAAAACACTCAGAAATGCATCAAAATGATAAAAATATCACAAATAAGTGTTTTATGTGTTTTAAATGCAAAAATATCAAAATCTGGTGAAAAACGTATCAAGTTTGCATAATTGGCAGTTTTAGTCCCCCAAGTTTCAAAAGTTGTCAAAAATAGTCTCTGGTAAATCAAAATAAAGAAAAATATCATTTCAAGTCCCTAGGGATTCATGAGTTGTCAAAATTGGTCCTTGAGATTTAAATTTGCAAAATTACAACTTAGGTCCCTAAACTTTGAAAATTGTCACAAATAGTCCTTTGAAAGTTTGAAAATGTCAACAATGGTCCTTGTACTATTGAAACTTGTCAAAAGTGACCCTTGAAACAACTTTGAGAAATTGGCAGATTTGGTCCCTCAATTTGGCAGAAATTGCAAAAATGGTCCTTGAAATAATAACCAAGCCATGACCCTTTACCCATTTGGACCCCTGCCATTACATTTTGACCCCCTGTCATTATCCTTTTTGAACCCCTGCCCAATTATACCTCCCCGGTCAAATATAGTCAACTCCCGCCCACCTTATCTTCTTCCTCCCACTTGCCTGCAACTGCAACACTCACCCTCTCACCTTATCCCTTCAACCCTACTCCATAATCATCACCTTTTCCCTCCACCACCCCCCAGTTGCAAAATCAGACCCCCACTGCCAATAAACCACTTTCCCGCCAAAAATTGATCAAATGGCCAATATAGTCTCAACTCATCCAATGGTCCAAAAGGCATGTGGGAAATGATCAGAAGTCAAGTGGAAGTACATTTGCTATAAAAAGGAGGAAGATGAAAGAGAGAGGAGTAGTAGATTTTAGTTTTAAATTCCCTATATGTCGTTTTTAATATAACTGTTTTAGTTTAAGTCAAAAATTTGTAATTTCAGTTTCTATGTATTAAACTTAAGTTGGATAAACTTTGTAATGTGTTTTTAAGTATCAATTAAAGGTTGTATTAACATTTCAAGTTTTCATGCTCACTGTCATAAAATTCAAGTTCAAGCTCTTATACTCAAAGCTCCAAGTAGCTTCATTTTAATTCAACAAGCTTACTTAAGCTTATTATAGCTTTTGGTAAGCTTGGAACACAGTTTCAAGCAAGTTTGGTGATTGGTCAACGAAAGTCAAACTGTGAGAAAATTATTGGTCAAGCAGTAATGGAAATGGTTTGGGGTGTTGCAGAGCTTGGATTGGGTTGGAATTGAGTAGTTTAGCATAGTTTGGGTTTGGTATAAGCTGCATAATAAGCTGGACTCATGTGAGTAACTTTAAGTTTCAATTCCAATTCTGTCTTGATGCATTAATCTATTAACAGTAATCTGTTGTTTATACTTGTTGTTATTGCATTTGTTAGCTTTGATTTAGTTGGTAAATCATGTTTGAATGCTGTCAATGGATTAGATATTAAAAAAGAGTAGATTGCATTTAAGCTCCTTAAAACCTGTGTTTGGTTTAAGCAGTCATTTGGTATTGCAGTGCTTAAAAATTGTTAGACTCAGTTTACTAAGTCCTCTTTAGGCACATTAGGATCATTTGAGTCATTCATTTGTGCATCAAATCAGTAGAAGTCAAAATCACTTTTAAACTGTCTTAAGTTCACATCTGTTGGAATTTTGCAAAATCAAAAACTTGTTTTGTGTTCAAATATCACTAGAGTAGCTTGCATCAGTTTCATTATACCATAAAACATCAATCTCAGTCCAATAATTGGTTTCAAATTTCATCTTGGTCAAAGTTTCATAACTGCTTCAAAAGTCAAAAGTGAAAAACCAGTTTTCACCCAACCTAAGTTGATTTTTAATTGATTCATTTTTGGGCCAAATCAAATAAAACTTTGGGTTTTATAACTTCAGTTGGTCTAGTTTCTTAATATAATTTTAGTTGAATTTTAGTGATTTTCTACAAGCCTCAAATCAGCTTGTCAAAAAGGCCTCATATGCCCTGTGACAAGGCATAATCACAGTGCAGTTTTCATAAGTTCTTGCAGAGCTTGTCAAAAGCTCATAAGAGCTTGTCCAGGGCTCACATTTGGTTTACAAGCACCTAGCCAGGTCTAGTTTAAGTTCCAACATCTGGTTTTCAGTTTCAGCTTATTTGAGTGGCTTATTTTCAAGCCACAAAGTGGTAGCCAAAACTGCTTTTAGCACTTAATTTCAAATTACCAAATCTGTGTAGTTTGCATTTCAGTAGTATAGAGCAGTTGTAATAAGTTGCTTTTGAGTAGTTTTAACATATTATAGCTTCTGTGAAAGTTTGGTGCTCATTTGTATCCTTTGGCTTATTTCAAGTGCTTATTTATAAGCACTTGTAACTGCAGTTCCATATTCTCACACATAAGCTACTGTTTTTATATTTTTCATAGATTCAGAATATTAATTTAGACTTTTCCTGAATTTTTCATATTTTTCTAGCACTGTTTGCTATTTTTCCTCATTTAAAACAGTTTTTAGGTAATTTTAATTAGCTTTTAATACAATTAATTTAGAAAAGTTTCAAAAAAATAATTTTTCAATTTTCCTAGGTTAAGATAAATATAAAAAGCAAAAAAATAATTTTTCCAGATTTTTCTTAGTTAAATTTGTAATTTTTAGCAATTTAAGTAGTTTTACATAGTTTTTAATTCATAGAAAATAGAAAAATAATCAGAAAAATACAAAATTAGTTTTCAAAATTCTCTTTAGTTATTTTAGATTTTTCTAAGTCATAATTTCATTTTTCTAGATTAATTTCATATTTTCTTGTAGTTTAGAGTATTATTAAATAAGTAAAATTAGTTTTTAATTAATAATAATTAAATAAATAGTAATAAAAATAATTTTCTTTTTCTAAAAATTTTCTCTTATCATTAGGTTTGTAAAAATGTCATTTTTATATTTTTAGGATTAATATTGTTTAAGTTTCACATTTTATTTTTTACGTCACGTAGTTTTTAATTTAAGTTTTATAAAAGGAAAATCAAAAACATCATTTTAAAAATAGTGATAGCGTTTATTTAATATAATTTATCTTTTTAATTTTCTTTAATTTGCATTTAAGCCCCTGTAGTTTATATACTTTTTCTTTAGATATAATCAATCATATCTCTTTTTCCGTTCAAATTCTCTCGATCACTATTCGTTTGATTATTCTCGCACAGCTCGTTGGGACTTAACGACCTGGGGAAACACTATACTCTCCTGATCTTCATTGCATTGGTGTCTGAACTGTTTTAAGTTTCTTACGGTTAGCCATTCATAAGTGGCTAGCTTGTGTGAGATAACTTGACGGTTTAGCACGAATCAAATTTTGGCGCCGCTGCCGGGGAACTGTGCTAATTATCTTCCGTTTAGCAGATTAGTGATTTGAATATTCACTCTTTGTTCATACCATATATATATATCTATATTTTCTTATAAAAAATCCAAAAACCCAAAAACATCCAAAAAAGTATAAAACACAAATATATTTTCCTTTTGTTTCTCTATATATATAAGATAAAAATACAAAAAGATTTGTCGTTTTCTTTGTTTAATAATAACAACATAAAATATTACCACCGCAAACCAAGGCAGTGTACTACCTAACTGGGGGTACGACCATAATAAGTTCCCGAACCAAAGATTAAAACTTGCCTTTGTGTCCTTGTGAGTGGTGTACCTTTTTCAAAGAAGCCATTCATCTTGTGATTATTGGTTTAAGTTCACTGTTGTTTTGCCTCGATATTGTTTTAATTGGATTTGTTGTTATATCTATTTTTCAAAACCAGAAAACCCAAAAAGATTCTTCTTACCCCATTTTTATAATTCACTTTCATAATTCCTTTCCTTAACTCTGAGATCTCTTAGAGTTAACTCTAGTGTATGCGCACTCGCTCTTCTAGATCTGTAAGCCCATTTCGTGAGCTTGTCAGGATTCCAAGAAGGCGTGCCCGTAGACTTTCTGCCCCATCAGTCGGATCTGAGATCCGGACTGCTCACACTACTTCCGTCATCATGGCGGAAGAACGTCCTATGTGTGAGCTTCTCCAGGCACCCATCGACGGGTATGGAGATGCTATTGTTATCCCAGCCATTGTGGCTGAAAATTTTGAACTCAAAACCGGGTTACTAAATCTTGTAACCTCAAGTCAATTCTATGGTTTTGAGAGGGATGATCCTCATGCTCATATTCGATGGTTTAACAAGATTGCATCTACCATCAAATACAAGAATGTCCCTACAGATGCTGTCAAGCTTCTTCTGTTCCCATTTTCCCTTGAGGGGCAAGCCCGGATTTGGCTTGAAAAACAACCCCCTAAATCAATCGAAACATGGGAAGACCTGGTGAAGAAATTTGTGAACGAGTTTTATCCACCTTCCAAAACCACGAGTCTTAAAAATGAAATCTTCAAGTTTACACAAAAGTTTGATGAACCCTTCAGTGAATCGTGGGATCGTTTTAAGGAATTGCTCCGCAAATGTCCTCACCACGGTTTCTCCGAGTTGATGCAACTCGATACTTTCTATAATGGAGTGAGTCAATCTGATCAAGATTCTCTCAATTCCTCCGCTGGAGGAAATTTCTTGAGCAAAACTGTAAAAGAAGCTTTAGCGATCATTGAAAACAAGTCTAAAGTCCGCACTGCACGAAGCAAACCGGTTGTTTCCCAAGTCAGTGTTGGTCCTTCTACTTCATCGCCCGTGAGTCAATCTAGCACCGATGCTAAGATTGACAAACTCATGGAAGCAATTCAAGCTTTGGTTCTCTCCAACCAAAAGAAAGTTTCTTTTCCACAAACTTCACCTCCTGCTGAAGTTAAGAAAGTGGAAGTCTGTGTTACTTGTGGTGGCCCCCATGCCTACTACAACTGTATGGCCACCGATGGTAACCCTTTTGAAGCTAACGCTGTGGGCGGGATTTCCAATTCAGGAGGCAACCAATATCGTGCTCCTATGGACCCGAACCACCGTCCTAACCACTACCCTGGACCACCCGGTTTCAACCAAAACCAAAACCGTAATCAAAATCAAAATAGACCAAACCAAGGTTTTCAAAACCAAGGTAATTTTAGTCAAAATAACGGTTTTCAAAATCAAAATCAAAACTTCCAACACCAAGGAAATTTTAATAGAAACCAAGGTCAGGGAAATTTCAACCCTGGGTACTTTCATGGCAATAATCAAGGAAATTTTCAAAATCAAGGTCCTAATCCAAACAATAGAGGCCAGAATTTTCCTGTGCAAAATCAAGCCATTGTTCCAACTGGACCATCATCTGATGAGTTGTTGAAGCAATTCATGAAATCCCAAGAGGAAATGAATATGTTGTTGGTTAGCCAGATTTCTGACATTAAGAAGTCTTTAAATGATCGACCCTCGGGCTCAGGTACTTTACCTAGCAACACGATCGCTAATCCGAGGGGCGATGCAAAGGCGATCACAACCAGAAGTGGTACTTCATATGATGGACCCGCTATTCCTACTACCTCTTCTTCTTCTCTCCCGAAGGTAGTGGAAAGTGAACCTGAGGCGACAAAGGACAAGGAACTTCCTACTAATAACGGAGGTACCAGCAATGTCCATCCTCAGGTTGTCCCGAAACCCAAAACCAAACCTGGAGTTGTTTTTGAACCTCCAGTTGAAAACCCCAAATCCAAAACTTCTATTCCTTACCCCTCACGTTTAAATGAGCAAAAGCTCCGCGAAAAGGCCAGTCATCAAATGGAATTTTTTTTTCAAATTTTCCAAGAACTACATTTTGACATAAGCTTTGCGGATGCTATCATGCTGATGCCCAAGTTTGCATCAACTCTCAAACACATGTTAAGCAACAAGGAAAAACTGTTTGAAATGGCTAAAACTCCTTTGAACGAGAACTGCTCAGCAGTTCTGCTAAAGAAGCTTCCCGAGAAGCTTGGAGATCCTGGAAAATTTCTTCTTCCTTGTGTTTTTCCAGGGATGATTGAATGCTTTGCCCTTGCCGATCTTGGTGCAAGCATCAATCTGATGCCTTATTCAGTATGGAAGAAGCTTTCTCTTCCGGAACTTATTCCTACCTGCATGACTCTTGAGCTTGCAGATTGCTCTATATCGCGTTCCCTTGGCATCGCCAAGGATGTATTCGTGAAAGTAGGAAAGTTCCATTTTCCAGCTGACTTTGTGGTTGTTGATTTCGATGCCGATCCTCGGGTTCCCCTCATTGTTGGACGGGGATTCCTGAGAACGGGCCGTGCTCTTATTGATGTATTTGAGCAAGAAATCACGTTACGTGTGGGTAATGAAGCTGTTACCTTTAACCTTGATCAAACTTCAAGGTACTCCTCAAATTATGATACTGAATCAATTAATCGGGTCGATTTAATTGATATTGCTTCAGAGGAGTACTCTCAAGAGTTTCTTGGTTATCTTCATAATTCTGTGAGTGGGGATTCCACCACATCTTCTCAACCAATCATTGCCGACTCTTCCCCCTCTCTCACTCCGTTTGAGGGAGGTGACTTCTTTCTGGAAGAGATCGATGAGTTTCTTGCTAGTGATGAATCAATTCCGCCTGGAATTGATGGTGTTTATGATTCGGAGGGAGATATCCTTTATCTCGAGCAATTTTTAAATGAAGATCCATTACCTTCATTCCCTCCGAAAGAAATCACGATTGAGGAAATCAAATCAGTACAAACATCTACTGAAGAATTTCCCGAGGTTGAACTTAAGGACCTACCTCCTCATCTCGAGTATGCATTCTTGGAGGGTGATGATAAATTACCCGTCATAATTGCTAAAGACTTAACTGAGGAGGAGAAGACTGCTCTCATAAAGGTCTTGAAGTCACACAAGCAAGCAATTGCTTGGAAACTCTCCGACATTAAGGGTATCAACCCTGAGTTTTGTACTCACAAAATCTTGATGGAGGATGACTTCAAACCAGCAGTCCAACATCAGAGAAGGGTGAATCCTAAGATTCACGAGGTTATCAAACAAGAGGTTCTCAAACTTCTTGATGCCGGTTTAATTTACCCGATCTCTGATAGTCCTTGGGTTAGCCCAATTCACTGCGTTCCAAAAAAGGGTGGCATAACTGTTGTCACAAATGAAGAAAACGAGTTAATTCCAACTCGATTGGTTACGGGATGGCGTGTGTGTATTGACTATCGTAAGTTAAACGAAGCCACCCGTAAAGACCATTTTCCTCTACCCTTCATGGATCAGATGCTTGAGAGATTAGCAGGGAACGAATACTATTGTTTCCTTGATGGTTTCTCGGGGTATTTTCAGATCCCCATTGATCCGCTGGATCAAGAAAAGACCACATTCACCTGCCCATACGGAACTTTTGCCTACAGACGTATGCCTTTTGGCCTATGTAATGCTCCTGGCACGTTCCAACGATGTATGATGGCAATTTTCCACGACATGATCGGGGAAACAATGGAGGTGTTTATGGATGACTTCTCGGTCATTGGGGACTCATTTCAGACATGTCTCTCCCATTTAGATAAAATGCTAAAACGGTGTGAAGACACCAATCTTTGTCTAAATTGGGAGAAGAGCCACTTTATGGTCAAAGAAGGCATAGTCCTTGGCCATAAGATTTCAAAAAACGGGATTGAGGTAGATAGAGCAAAAGTTGATGTTATTGCCAAATTGCCTCATCCTACTACCGTCAAAGGTATTAGGAGTTTTCTAGGTCGTGCCGGGTTTTATCGCAGATTCATACAAGATTTTTCTAAAATCGCCCGGCCTATGACCCATCTTCTTGAAAAAGATGCTCCTTTTATCTTCTCACCTGAGTGCATCGAAGCTTTTGAAACATTAAAGAAAAAGCTTACGGAAGCACCCATTCTAGTTGCCCCCGACTGGGATTTACCCTTTGAGCTCATGTGCGATGCAAGTGATTTTGCTATCGGTGCAGTCTTGGGGCAACGAAAAACCAAGCACTTTCAGCCTATCCACTACGCGAGTAAAACTATGACTGAAGCTCAAACCCATTACACCACTATAGAAAAAGAATTATTAGCTGTGGTGTATGCGTTTGAAAAGTTTCGGCCATACCTTATCTTGACCAAATGCGTGGTGTATACGGATCACTCGGCTCTCAAATATCTCTTTGCAAAACAAGATGCAAAGCCGAGATTGCTCCGTTGGGTTCTCCTCCTGCAAGAATTTGATATCATTATACGTGATAAAAAAGTAGCTGAGAACCTGGCTGCTGATCATCTGTCCCGTCTAGAAAACCCTCACCAGGATGTGTTCGAGAAAAAGGAAATAAACGAAACATTTCCTCTCGAAACACTGAATGTGGTTTCTTTTCGTGGAGACTCTTCTACCCCATGGTTTGCTGACTTTGCAAATTACCATGCGGGTAACTTTGTGGTGAAAGGGATGTCGTCCCAACAGAAAAACAAATTCTTTAAGGATGTAAAACATTACTTCTGGGACGACCCCTACTTATTCAAAATTTGCGCGGATCAAGTCATCAGGCGATGTGTGTATGGTCAGGAAGCTATTGACATTCTCAAGGCTTGCCATTCTGGACCTACTGGGGGGCATCATAGCCCCAACTACACCGCCAAGAAGGTGTTTGATTCCGGATTCTATTGGCCCACGATTTACAAGGATGCCCACGAATTTGTCAAAACCTGTGACGCTTGTCAACATCACGGGAATATCTCACAAAGAAATGAAATGCCGCAAAACGCCATTCAAGTGTGTGAGATTTTTGACATCTGGGGCATTGACTTTATGGGGCCATTTCCATCATCTCGAGGAAACAAATACATACTCGTGGCCATTGAGTATTTGTCAAAATGGGTTGAAGCTAAGGCTTTGCCTACCAACGATGCCCGAGTTGTTGTGAAATTCTTAAAATCTCTTTTTGCTAGGTTTGGAACTCCACGAGCTATAATCAGTGATCGTGGTACGCATTTCTGCAATGACCAATTTGATAGAGTCATGCAAAAGTATGGTGTAACTCACCGTCTCTCTACTGCATACCACCCCCAAACAAGTGGGCAAGTGGAAGTTTCCAACCGAGGGATTAAAAGAATTCTGGAGAGGACAGTAGGCGAAAACCGTGCCTCTTGGTCGGATAAGCTAGATGACGCACTCTGGGCCTTCCGTACAGCTTATAAAACACCCATCGGGTGCACTCCATACAAGCTTGTGTACGGGAAGGCATGTCATCTGCCGGTTGAGCTTGAGCACAAGGCATACTGGGCCTTGAAACATGCTAACTTCGATATTCAGACAGCTGGTGATCACCGGAAAGTTCAAATGAATGAATTAAATGAACTCCGTGATCAAGCATACGAGAACTCTTTGATCTATAAAGAAAAGACAAAGAAGATTCATGACTCAAAAATCAAAAACCGCGTTTTCAACGTCGGTGATCGAGTCCTTTTTTTCAACTCAAGATTGAAGATTTTCTCGGGAAAATTAAAATCCCGCTGGTCTGGACCATTCACCATCACTAAAGTATTTCCATATGGAACCATTGAGTTATCTCAACCCGATGGTCCAAACATTAAAGTGAATGGTCATCGATTGAAGCATTATTTTGGAGAGGACATTCCTCCTGTGGTTGTCCCGGATCTACAAACTTTCCCCATGAACCAATGAATGCGGGGATCGAGTCAAGCTAGCGACTCGGGAATCAAAAACAGTAGCACGCCATATGGGTTTTCACCCATATTTCTGACTTCTTTCTACTTTCTACCACCCTAGTGTGGGGGAGTTTCCCCCCGCTGTTGTATATAAGTTTTCTAAAAAAAAAAAATAAAAAAAAAAATAAAAATAAAAAAATCTTGCTAAATAATGGCCGTAGTATTTCCCTTTTACGTTCTCAGTTTCGGCATAAACGCCGGTACTTTGAATATTGAGGGCAATATTCATTTCTAGTGTGGGGGGAATTCTCATGAATTTTATCATGTAATTATACCGCCTAATTCCCCCATTTTTGGCCAATTTTTTTTTTGGAGCAAGTGTTTTTCACTTACTCAGATTATGGTTATCAGTCCACCATGTCTAATAAACAAAAGGATTGGCTAATCCAGGAGCAAACGGCTCTTGGTAAAGATATATCAAATCCGTTGACGGCTTGCAATTTGCCCAAAATTGTATGGTGTTCAGCTCACCATATCTTTAATTAGTGAAGAGTTGGCTAGCCCGCAAGTTTATGGCTTGTGGTAAAGGCAGTGGAAAACCATAATTGGTAATCAGCTCACCAAAGATAATATTGATAATTTATCTAAGAGTTGGCTAGTCCAGAAGCAAACGGCTTCTGGTAAAGACAAATCAAATCCGTTGGAAGCTGGTGGTTTGCTCAAAATCACTTGGTTATCAGTGTACCAAGGTTCTTACTTGAACTGAAACATTTGGCTACTCCAGGAGTAATGGCTTTTGGTAAAGAGATGAAATCCATTAATTTTTCTCAAAACATTGCTAGGGACTAGCAATATCTTAGTGTGGGGGATTGATGAGTGTCTAAATACTCATCATTTTTGTACCAATTAAACTGCAAAAACATCTGAAAACACTCAGAAATGCATCAAAATGATAAAAATATCACAAATAAGTGTTTTATGTGTTTTAAATGCAAAAATATCAAAATCTGGTGAAAAACGTATCAAGTTTGCATAATTGGCAGTTTTAGTCCCCCAAGTTTCAAAAGTTGTCAAAAATAGTCCCTGGTAAATCAAAATAAAGAAAAATATCATTTCAAGTCCCTAGGGATTCATGAGTTGTCAAAATTGGTCCTTGAGATTTAAATTTGCAAAATTACAACTTAGGTCCCTAAACTTTGAAAATTTTCACAAATAGTCCTTTGAAAGTTTGAAAATGTCAACAATGGTCCTTGTACTATTGAAACTTGTCAAAAGTGACCCTTGAAACAACTTTGAGAAATTGGCAGATTTGGTCCCTCAATTTGGCAGAAATTGCAAAAATGGTCCTTGAAATAATAACCAAGCCATGACCCTTTACCCATTTGGACCCCTGCCATTACATTTTGACCCCCTGTCATTATCCTTTTTGAACCCCTGCCCAATTATACCTCCCCGGTCAAATATAGTCAACTCCCGCCCACCTTATCTTCTTCCTCCCACTTGCCTGCAACTGCAACACTCACCCTCTCACCTTATCCCTTCAACCCTACTCCATAATCATCACCTTTTCCCTCCACCACCCCCAGTTGCAAAATCAGACCCCCACTGCCAATAAACCACTTTCCCGCCAAAAATTGATCAAATGGCCAATATAGTCTCAACTCATCCAATGGTCCAAAAGGCATGTGGGAAATGATCAGAAGTCAAGTGGAAGCACATTTGCTATAAAAAGGAGGAAGATGAAAGAGAGAGGAGTAGTAGATTTTAGTTTTAAATTCCCTATATGTCGTTTTTAATATAACTGTTTTAGTTTAAGTCAAAAATTTGTAATTTCAGTTTCTATGTATTAAACTTAAGTTGGATAAACTTTGTAATGTGTTTTTAAGTATCAATTAAAGGTTGTATTAACATTTCAAGTTTTCATGCTCACTGTCATAAAATTCAAGTTCAAGCTCTTATACTCAAAGCTCCAAGTAGCTTCATTTTAATTCAAACAAGCTTACTTAAGCTTATTATAGCTTTTGGTAAGCTTGGAACACAGTTTCAAGCAAGTTTGGTGATTGGTCAACGAAAGTCAAACTGTGAGAAAATTATTGGTCAAGCAGTAATGGAAATGGTTTGGGGTGTTGCAGAGCTTGGATTGGGTTGGAATTGAGTAGTTTAGCATAGTTTGGGTTTGGTATAAGCTGCATAATAAGCTGGACTCATGTGAGTAACTTTAAGTTTCAATTCCAATTCTGTCTTGATGCATTAATCTATTAACAGTAATCTGTTGTTTATACTTGTTGTTATTGCATTTGTTAGCTTTGATTTAGTTGGTAAATCATGTTTGAATGCTGTCAATGGATTAGATATTAAAAAAGAGTAGATTGCATTTAAGCTCCTTAAAACCTGTGTTTGGTTTAAGCAGTCATTTGGTATTGCAGTGCTTAAAAATTGTTAGACTCAGTTTACTAAGTCCTCTTTAGGCACATTAGGATCATTTGAGTCATTCATTTGTGCATCAAATCAGTAGAAGTCAAAATCACTTTTAAACTATCTTAAGTTCACATCTGTTGGAATTTTGCAAAATCAAAAACTTGTTTTGTGTTTAAATATCACTAGAGTAGCTTGCATCAGTTTCATTATACCATAAAACATCAATCTCAGTCCAATAATTGGTTTCAAATTTCATCTTGGTCAAAGTTTCATAACTGCTTCAAAAGTCAAAAGTGAAAAACCAGTTTTCACCCAACCTAAGTTGATTTTTAATTGATTCATTTTTGGGCCAAATCAAGTAAAACTTTGGGTTTTATAACTTCAGTTGGTCTGGTTTCTTAATATAATTTTAGTTGAATTTTAGTGATTTTCTACAAGCCTCAAATCAGCTTGTCAAAAAGGCCTCATATGCCCTGTGACAGGGCATAGTCACAGTGCAGTTTTCATAAGTTCTTGAAGAGCTTGTCAAAAGCTCATAAGAGCTTGTCCAGGGCTCACATTTGGTTTACAAGCACCTAGCCAGGTCTAGTTTAAGTTCCAACATCTGGTTTTCAGTTTCAGCTTATTTGAGTGGCTTATTTTCAAGCCACAAAGTGGTAGCCAAAACTGCTTTTAGCACTTAATTTCAAATTACCAAATCTGTGTAGTTTGCATTTCAGTAGTATAGAGCAGTTGTAATAAGTTGCTTTTGAGTAGTTTTAACATATTATAGCTTCTGTGAAAGTTTGGTGCTCATTTGTATCCTTTGGCTTATTTCAAGTGCTTATTTATAAGCACTTGTAACTACAGTTCCATATTCTCACACATAAGCTTCTGTTTTTATATTTTTCATAGATTCAGAATATTAATTTAGACTTTTCCTGAATTTTTCATATTTTTCTAGCACTGTTTGCTATTTTTCCTCATTTAAAACAGTTTTTAGGTAATTTTAATTAGCTTTTAATACAATTAATTCAGAAAAGTTTCAAAAAAATAATTTTTCAATTTTCCTAGGTTAAGATAAATATAAAAAGCAAAAAAATAATTTTTCCAGATTTTTCTTAGTTAAATTTGTAATTTTTAGCAATTTAAGTAGTTTTAAATAGTTTTTAATTCATAGAAAATAGAAAAATAATCAGAAAAATACAAAATTAGTTTTGAAAATTCTCTTTAGTTATTTTAGATTTTTCTAAGTCATAATTTCATTTTTCTAGCTTAATTTCATATTTTCTTGTATTTTAGAGTATTATTAAATAAGTAAAATTAGTTTTTAATTAATAATAATTAAATAAATAATAATAAAAATAATTTTCTTTTTCTAAAAATTTTCTCTTATTATTAGGTTTGTAAAAATGTCATTTTTATATTTTTAGGATTAATATTGTTTAAGTTTCACATTTTCTTTTTTACGTCACGTAGTTTTTAATTTAAGTTTTATAAAAGAAAAATCAAAAACATCATTTTAAAAATAGTGATAGCGTTTATTTAATATAATTTATCTTTTTAATTTTCTTTAATTTGCATTTAAGCCCCTGTAGTTTATATACTTTTTCTTTAGATATAATCAATAATATCTCTTTTTCCGTTCAAATTCTCTCGATCACTATTCGTTTGATTATTCTCGCACAGCTCGTTGGGACTTAACGACCTGAGGAAACACTATACTCTCCTGATCTTCATTGCATTGGTGTCTGAACTGTTTTAAGTTTCTTACGGTTAGCCATTCACAAGTGGCTAGCTTGTGTGAGATAACTTGACGGTTTAGCACGAATCACTTACACTTGTTATTTGCTTATCCTCAAGCAAATGTGCTTTTAGCCAATTGATTTATAAGTTAGGGGTCATGAAGCATTAGTTTAGAACAATTCAAAACAAGTATAAGCACCGCAAAAGTCATAACAAGCACGAAAATTACATACTAGCACCTCACAAGCGGTGTTTGGATACTCTCATCTCTCGGGTGTATATGAAAGATATCAAGTTGGAAATGGAAGATAAACACTCATTAACCGGTCCTAGTACATAGATTACCATAGGCTTGAGACTAGATCAAACCTCCATCGCTTTGGCGTAAGCACCTAGGAAAAACTATCCAAGAGGTCTTTTAAAGTGTTGTAACGTTAGACTTACGGTAGGGAAACAAAGGGTTTGGTGGTGTCAACTTTGTGACGGCGTCACCTTATGGTTGTGACGCTGTCGGCTTCATCTTCTGACGCCATCGGGATCCAAATCTAGGCCTTCTGAGTTGTGACGCCCTACACTACTAGAATATGGAGCAACAGTGACGAAAATTTGCGATCGAATTAGTCTGTCGCAAGAAAATGGTTCACAGTGACGGATTAGGGATAGATTAGCTACAAAATTGGCTTTGATAAATTAGTTACAAATTAGTGACAAATCAGTAACAAAATTAGAGAGGAATTACGAATCAGTCATATATCTATCGCTAAATGTAATCGTATAGAGACGAAGTTAGCAATGAACTTAAGTTGGAACTATTAGCGACAAAATTATGGCGACATAGCGATGGATCTTTTTAGCTGTCTCAAATACGTCGCTAAGTTTTTTCACTTAGTTACAAATTAGCGATGGACGTGAGTATAATAATATAGTGGCAGTTCTTTGAGGGAACAATGATAGAGTAACAACCAAAAATTAGTCAGTCTTGAATTAGTCACCAAAATACTTTAGTATGTATTTGAAAATCTCTCGATCGCTAACAATGATGGATGCTAGGTTATGTTTACGATGATAAGACGAATAAAAGCAACCACAAAAATATGAAGATCAATTTAGCCAAATTAATTTGAAGAAAAGACACGTAATGCGATAATATTTATATTGGTACATTTTGATTATCATGTTATATATTACAACTTGAGGAGTAAGCTCTTAAGTTTATCCACGAGCTTCAAATTTTATTATATTCAAATACTTTAGTCAACTACATTAGAGTTATGCATTATAAAGTAAGTCAAATTTTAGATATCTTTAGGTCATTTAACAACACTATTTTCATTTGCTAAAGTTAATGATGACACTTGTAATTTGGCTAAACTTAGTTATTTGAACTTAATCATTTTATAGTCATTTGAACTTAATTTGGCTAAAATAACAGTATTTGCTACCGTAAGAAAGTAAGAAAATGTGGTACCAATTCCTAAAAGTCTTATGTAGTCTTACCTTTTAAAATTGATATTTTATATCTCTTTACCATATTAAAGAACAAATTTATTAGAAAATAAAAAAAAGATAATCACAGGATATCTCAAATGAAATAGGTCACACAAATAACTCACCCACAGATGATGTAGCCGACAACAATTAAACTATGTAGGCGGCAACAAGTACTTACCGCTAACTAAATGATATAGAGGCAAACATTTAACTTCTTTGATTTAGTCAAACAAATAACCCGGGAAACACAAAATAGAGGTAAAAATTACTTATCAATTTGGTTCAACAAAAAAGCTCAACCCTATTATGTTAATTCATTCTCCCACTAAAGAAATTGAAGGACGCCAGCAACCTACGACCCTAATTGGAGGTATAATTTGGTGTCCATGTTTCAATTTATTGTCGATTACTTCTTTGAGTTACATGATTACATATATTGATGTATGTTAGCTCTATAATTTGAGGATAAGTTCTAATTCGTTCTCAAACTTGTACAACTTTACCAAACATTTGATATGAATATAACTATAATAGCCTCTCAAAAAATTTATTGTAAAGTGGTGCCTTCCATCAGTTTGGGATTTCATAAAACTTTTTAAGTAGTGCCTTGCACTATTTTTGTGACTGTTTGTTGAAACAGAAGAGCAATATAGGCGGGAAAGAAGCTACAATATGTAACATCTCAACGGTGTGTAGCAAAGACTTTAACGATCTTTATATCCAAATTAATTTTAAGTTGCAGAAGTTTTAAATTAGCTTTCAACTTTAGTGGGAGCACTAGCATAAGTAATGATTTTTCCAAATCCCTCATAGTTCATACTTGGATTGTAATACCTGAATTTCTAAAATTCACAAAAAGACCAAAATACCCCTACAATCAAAAGTATGAGAAATTAATTAAAAATAATACCAAGTAAGCTATGTAAATTCAGAGAATTTTAAGAAATATCCCACATGACCTAAATAAATATTAAACACTTTGTAAAGGTAATTTTATAGTTTACAACTTTATAAAAATTAGTTTTGTATTTTTATAATTACCGAATATATTTAATTAACTTTATAAAAGAAATAAAACTAAATAAAAGCCCAATATAATTTATATTATTAAAAGACCATTTATTTTAAGTCCAATGTATTATAAAGCCCACAAGAAAAATAATAGCTCAAGTATATATACAAATATTCGGTTCCTATAATCCCTAATAACCGATTTTCACCAAACCGACCTAAAAACCCTAAACAATTCGACTTCTAGTTTCCAGAGCTTGAGACCATTTTTCTTGGACGAGATTCAAGGTATAGAAGGTGGGAAAAATAGTGTTTTTGTTCCAGAGCTGCTTTTTTAATCGTGGTGAGTTTTTCGAGTGGATTAGGGTTTCGACAAATAGAGGTTTTGTGCTTCTTTTGTTCTAACGATTCAAGCTCATCAAGGGTATGTTCCTAATGTTGAATTCAGTTCTACAAGTCGTATATAACACATAAAAATTAGCCATGCATGATTTATAAGTTGTATGAAATTATTTGGAATCCAAAACCCTAAAATCGTATATTAATTAACGAATGAGCTTATAATATTTTTAGAGATCATGAATTGATTTTTCCAGAAGTTGATACATGTTATAAGACCTGTATAAAATACATTTTTGTGAATTCGAAGCTTGTGTGAATTGTCTTGGGTTTTTCTTGTCCGAAAACGCATAAAAAGGAAAGGTTTTTAAAAGGGGCGATTAGGGTTTTTCATGAACTAGGGTTTCCTTGTAATCATTAAAGGTAATTAATGAAGTGGTAATGATGAGCTAATGATTGGTGTAACTTAGGTTTAGGGCTTGTATTTGAAATTATACTTCATCGGTTCTAAATAAAAAGGTTTGGGTTGATTTTGTAAATATTGAAACTTAAAGGTTATTTTGAAAAACAGTAAAAGACATGTACTAAACGTATAAAATAAGTGTGGGGGTTAAACGTGTGATTTTGGATATTTAGAGGGCTATTCGAATTTTATCTAACTAAAAGGGTATGTTTTGTAAATTCTAAAACCTTTGGGCTAGAAGTGTAAAATCTGATAATATAGGGTTAGTACGTATAATTAAAGATGTTAAAGGTGCAACATGTAATTTTGGGTAACTATGGGTAAACATGTGTAAATGAATTACGAAAGGACATGCATGCGTTAAGTTAAATTCCGTTTGAGTTTTCATACGTTCTAGGTCAAAGTGGAAATCATTAAAAGAGGTAACATGTAAATTAAATGCGTATTAAGTAATATTGAAGGTATGGAAACCCTAGAACTAAAAAT